>CAVMJV010000049.1:1200000-1834739 GCA_963681835.1 Meloidogyne enterolobii | reverse complement strand
AGTCTTAAAGAAACAGAATATAACATGTCCTCCTAAAGCGATAAAGTTCAAATCTGCCTTATTAGTTTAGGACATAAGATTTGAGACTTAAAGAAACAGAATATAACATGTCCTCCTAAATCGATAAAGTTCAAATCTGCCTTATTAGTTTAGGACATAAGATTTGAGACTTAAAGAAACAGAATATAACATGTCCTCCTAAATCGATAAAGTTCAAATCTGCCTTATTAGTTTAGGACATAAGATTTGAGACTTAAAGAAACAGAATATAACATGTCCTCCTAAAGCGATAAAGTTCAAATCTGCCTTATTAGTTTAGGACATAAGATTTGAGACTTAAAGAAACAGAATATAACATGTCCTCCTAAAGCGATAAAGTTCAAATCTGCCTTATTAGTTTAGGACATAAGATTTGAGACTTAAAGAAACAGAATATAACATGTCCTCCTAAATCGATAAAGTTCAAATCTGCCTTATTAGTTTAGGACATAAGATTTGAGACTTAAAGAAACAGAATATAACATGTACTCCTAAAGCGATAAAGTTCAAATCTGCCTTATTAGTTTAGGACATAAGATTTGAGACTTAAAGAAACAGAATATAACATGTCCTCCTAAAGCGATAAAGTTTAAATCTGCCTTATTAGTTTAGGACATAAGATTTGAGACTTAAAGAAACAGAATAAAACATGTCCTCCTAAATCGATAAAGTTCAAATCTGCCTTATTAGTTTAGGACATAAGATTTGGAGTCTTAAAGAAACAGAATATAACATGTCCTCCTAAAGCGATAAAGTTCAAATCTGCCTTATTAGTTTAGGACATAAGATTTGAGACTTAAAGAAACAGAATATAACATGTCCTCCTAAAGCGATAAAGTTCAAATCTGCCTTATTAGTTTAGGACATAAGATTTGAGACTTAAAGAAACAGAATATAACATGTCCTCCTAAATCGATAAAGTTCAAATCTGCCTTATTAGTTTAGGACATAAGATTTGAGTCTTAAAGAAACAGAATATAACATGTCCTCCTAAAGCGATAAAGTTCAAATCTGCCTTATTAGTTTAGGAAATAAGATTTGAGACTTAAAGAAACAGAATATAACATGTCCTCCTAAAGCGATAAAGTTCAAATCTGCCTTATTAGTTTAGGACATAAGATTTGAGACTTAAAGAAACAGAATATAACATGTCCTCCTAAATCGATAAAGTTCAAATCTGCCTTATTAGTTTAGGACATAAGATTTGAGACTTAAAGAAACAGAATATAACATGTCCTCCTAAAGCGATAAAGTTCAAATCTGCCTTATTAGTTTAGGACATAAGATTTGAGACTTAAAGAAACAGAATATAACATGTCCTCCTAAAGCGATAAAGTTCAAATCTGCCTTATTTGTTTAGGACATAAGATTTGAGACTTAAAGAAACAGAATATAACATGTCCTCCTAAATCGATAAAGTTCAAATCTGCCTTATTAGTTTAGGACATAAGATTTGAGACTTAAAGAAACAGAATATAACATGTCCTCCTAAAGCGATAAAGTTCAAATCTGCCTTATTAGTTTAGGACATAAGATTTGAGACTTAAAGAAACAGAATATAACATGTCCTCCTAAAGCGATAAAGTTCAAATCTGCCTTATTTGTTTAGGACATAAGATTTGAGACTTAAAGAAACAGAATATAACATGTCCTCCTAAAGCGATAAAGTTCAAATCTGCCTTATTAGTTTAGGACATAAGATTTGAGACTTAAAGAAACAGAATATAACATGTCCTCCTAAAGGGATAAAGTTCAAATCTGCCTTATTAGTTTAGGACATAAGATTTGAGACTTAAAGAAACAGAATATAACATGTCCTCCTAAAGCGATAAAGTTCAAATCTGCCTTATTAGTTTAGGAAATAAGATTTGAGACTTAAAGAAACAGAATATAACATGTCCTCCTAAAGCGATAAAGTTCAAATCTGCCTTATTAGTTTAGGACATAAGATTTGAGACTTAAAGAAACAGAATATAACATGTCCTCCTAAATCGATAAAGTTCAAATCTGCCTTATTAGTTTAGGACATAAGATTTGAGACTTAAAGAAACAGAATATAACATGTCCTCCTAAAGCGATAAAGTTCAAATCTGCCTTATTAGTTTAGGACCTAAGATTTGAGTCTTAAAGAAACAGAATATAACATGTCCTCCTAAAGCGATAAAGTTCAAATCTGCCTTATTAGTTTAGGACCTAAGATTTGAGTCTTAAAGAAACAGAATATAACATGTCCTCCTAAAGCGATAAAGTTCAAATCTGCCTTATTAGTTTAGGACATAAGATTTGAGACTTAAAGAAACAGAATATAACATGTCCTCCTAAATCGATAAAGTTCAAATCTGCCTTATTGGTTTAGGACATAACATAAGACATAAATTCCTAAACTTATTTAGGACATAAGTTTAGGACATAAGACATAAGACATAAGATTTAGGACATAAGATTCTGTTTCTTTAAGTCTCAAATCTTATGTCCTAAACTAATAAGGCAGATTTGAACTTTATCGATTTAGGAGGACATTTAGGAGGACATTTAGGAGGACATTTAGGAGGACATTTACATGACATGAGGACATTATGTTTCTTTAAGTCTCAAATCTTATGTCCTAAACTAATAAGGCAGATTTGAACTTTATCGATTTAGGAGGACATGTTATATTCTGTTTCTTTAAGTCTCAAATCTTATGTCCTAAACTAATAAGGCAGATTTGAACTTTATCGCTTTAGGAGGACATGTTATATTCTGTTTCTTTAAGTCTCAACTCTTATGTCCTAAACTAAGGCAGATTTGAAGGCAGATTTGAACTTTATCGCTTTAGGAGGACATGTTATATTCTGTTTCTTTAAGTCTCAAATCTTATGTCCTAAACTAATAAGGCAGATTTGAACTTTATCGATTTAGGAGGACATGTTATATTCTGTTTCTTTAAGTCTCAAATCTTATGTCCTAAACTAATAAGGCAGATTTGAACTTTATCGCTTTAGGAGGACATGTTATATTCTGTTTCTTTAAGTCTCAAATCTTATGTCCTAAACTAATAAGGCAGATTTGAACTTTATCGCTTTAGGAGGACATGTTATATTCTGTTTCTTTAAGTCTCAAATCTTATGTCCTAAACTAATAAGGCAGATTTGAACTTTATCGATTTAGGAGGACATGTTATATTCTGTTTCTTTAAGTCTCAAATCTTATGTCCTAAACTAATAAGGCAGATTTGAACTTTATCGCTTTAGGAGGACATGTTATATTCTGTTTCTTTAAGTCTCAACTCTTATGTCCTAAACTAAGGCAGATTTGAAGGCAGATTTGAACTTTATCGCTTTAGGAGGACATGTTATATTCTGTTTCTTTAAGTCTCAAATCTTATGTCCTAAACTAATAAGGCAGATTTGAACTTTATCGATTTAGGAGGACATGTTATATTCTGTTTCTTTAAGTCTCAAATCTTATGTCCTAAACTAATAAGGCAGATTTGAACTTTATCGCTTTAGGAGGACATGTTATATTCTGTTTCTTTAAGTCTCAAATTTTATGTCCTAAACTAATAAGGCAGATTTGAACTTTATCGATTTAGGAGGACATGTTATATTCTGTTTCTTTAAGTCTCAAATCTTATGTCCTAAACTAATAAGGCAGATTTGAACTTTATCGCTTTAGGAGGACATGTTATATTCTGTTTCTTTAAGTCTCAAATCTTATGTCCTAAACTAATAAGGCAGATTTGAACTTTATCGCTTTAGGAGGACATGTTATATTCTGTTTCTTTAAGTCTCAAATCTTATGTCCTAAACTAATAAGGCAGATTTGAACTTTATCGCTTTAGGAGGACTTGATATATTCTGTTTCTTTAAGTCTCAAATCTTATGTCCTAAACTAATAAGGCAGATTTGAACTTTATCGATTTAGGAGGACATTTAGGAGGACATTTACATGACATGAGGACATTATGTTTCTTTAAGTCTCAAATCTTATGTCCTAAACTAATAAGGCAGATTTGAACTTTATCGCTTTAGGAGGACATGTTATATTCTGTTTCTTTAAGTCTCAAATCTTATGTCCTAAACTAATAAGGCAGATTTGAACTTTATCGATTTAGGAGGACATGTTATATTCTGTTTCATTAAGTCTCAAATCTTATGTCCTAAACTAATAAGGCAGATTTGAACTTTATCGCTTTAGGAGTACATGTTATATTCTGTTTCTTTAAGTCTCAACTCTTATGTCCTAAACTAAGGCAGATTTGAAGGCAGATTTGAACTTTATCGCTTTAGGAGGACATGTTATATTCTGTTTCTTTAAGTCTCAAATCTTATGTCCTAAACTAATAAGGCAGATTTGAACTTTATCGCTTTAGGAGGACATGTTATATTCTGTTTCTTTAAGTCTCAAATCTTATGTCCTAAACTAATAAGGCAGATTTGAACTTTATCGATTTAGGAGGACTTGATATATTCTGTTTCTTTAAGTCTCAAATCTTATGTCCTAAACTAATAAGGCAGATTTGAACTTTATCGCTTTAGGAGGACATGTTATATTCTGTTTCTTTAAGTCTCAAATCTTATGTCCTAAACTAATAAGGCAGATTTGAACTTTATCGATTTAGGAGGACATGTTATATTCTGTTTCATTAAGTCTCAAATCTTATGTCCTAAACTAATAAGGCAGATTTGAACTTTATCGCTTTAGGAGTACATGTTATATTCTGTTTCTTTAAGTCTCAACTCTTATGTCCTAAACTAAGGCAGATTTGAAGGCAGATTTGAACTTTATCGCTTTAGGAGGACATGTTATATTCTGTTTCTTTAAGTCTCAAATCTTATGTCCTAAACTAATAAGGCAGATTTGAACTTTATCGATTTAGGAGGACATGTTATATTCTGTTTCTTTAAGTCTCAAATCTTATGTCCTAAACTAATAAGGCAGATTTGAACTTTATCGCTTTAGGAGGACATGTTATATTCTGTTTCTTTAAGTCTCAAATCTTATGTCCTAAACTAATAAGGCAGATTTGAACTTTATCGATTTAGGAGGACTGTTATATTCTGTTTCTTTAAGTCTCAAATCTTATGTCCTAAACTAATAAGGCAGATTTGAACTTTATCGATTTAGGAGGACATGTTATATTCTGTTTCTTTAAGTCTCAAATCTTATGTCCTAAACTAATAAGGCAGATTTGAACTTTATCGATTTAGGAGGACTGTTATATTCTGTTTCTTTAAGTCTCAAATCTTATGTCCTAAACTAATAAGGCAGATTTGAACTTTATCGCTTTAGGAGGACATGTTATATTCTGTTTCTTTAAGTCTCAACTCTTATGTCCTAAACTAAGGCAGATTTGAAGGCAGATTTGAACTTTATCGCTTTAGGAGGACATGTTATATTCTGTTTCTTTAAGTCTCAAATCTTATGTCCTAAACTAATAAGGCAGATTTGAACTTTATCGATTTAGGAGGACATGTTATATTCTGTTTCTTTAAGTCTCAAATCTTATGTCCTAAACTAATAAGGCAGATTTGAACTTTATCGCTTTAGGAGGACATGTTATATTCTGTTTCTTTAAGTCTCAAATCTTATGTCCTAAACTAATAAGGCAGATTTGAACTTTATCGATTTAGGAGGACATGTTATATTCTGTTTCTTTAAGTCTCAAATCTTATGTCCTAAACTAATAAGGCAGATTTGAACTTTATCGCTTTAGGAGGACATGTTATATTCTGTTTCTTTAAGTCTCAAATCTTATGTCCTAAACTAATAAGGCAGATTTGAACTTTATCGCTTTAGGAGGACATGTTATATTCTGTTTCTTTAAGTCTCAAATCTTATGTCCTAAACTAATAAGGCAGATTTGAACTTTATCGCTTTAGGAGGACATGTTATATTCTGTTTCTTTAAGTCTCAAATCTTATGTCCTAAACTAATAAGGCAGATTTGAACTTTATCGCTTTAGGAGGACATGTTATATTCTGTTTCTTTAAGTCTCAAATCTTATGTCCTAAACTAATAAGGCAGATTTGAACTTTATCGCTTTAGGAGGACTTGATATATTCTGTTTCTTTAAGTCTCAAATCTTATGTCCTAAACTAATAAGGCAGATTTGAACTTTATCGATTTAGGAGGACATTTAGGAGGACATTTAGGAGGACATTTACATGACATGAGGACATTATGTTTCTTTAAGTCTCAAATCTTATGTCCTAAACTAATAAGGCAGATTTGAACTTTATCGATTTAGGAGGACATGTTATATTCTGTTTCATTAAGTCTCAAATCTTATGTCCTAAACTAATAAGGCAGATTTGAACTTTATCGCTTTAGGAGTACATGTTATATTCTGTTTCTTTAAGTCTCAACTCTTATGTCCTAAACTAAGGCAGATTTGAAGGCAGATTTGAACTTTATCGCTTTAGGAGGACATGTTATATTCTGTTTCTTTAAGTCTCAAATCTTATGTCCTAAACTAATAAGGCAGATTTGAACTTTATCGATTTAGGAGGACATGTTATATTCTGTTTCTTTAAGTCTCAAATCTTATGTCCTAAACTAATAAGGCAGATTTGAACTTTATCGCTTTAGGAGGACATGTTATATTCTGTTTCTTTAAGTCTCAACTCTTATGTCCTAAACTAAGGCAGATTTGAAGGCAGATTTGAACTTTATCGCTTTAGGAGGACATGTTATATTCTGTTTCTTTAAGTCTCAAATCTTATGTCCTAAACTAATAAGGCAGATTTGAACTTTATCGCTTTAGGAGGACATGTTATATTCTGTTTCTTTAAGTCTCAAATCTTATGTCCTAAACTAATAAGGCAGATTTGAACTTTATCGCTTTAGGAGGACTTGATATATTCTGTTTCTTTAAGTCTCAAATCTTATGTCCTAAACTAATAAGGCAGATTTGAACTTTATCGATTTAGGAGGACATTTAGGAGGACATTTAGGAGGACATTTACATGACATGAGGACATTATGTTTCTTTAAGTCTCAAATCTTATGTCCTAAACTAATAAGGCAGATTTGAACTTTATCGATTTAGGAGGACATGTTATATTCTGTTTCATTAAGTCTCAAATCTTATGTCCTAAACTAATAAGGCAGATTTGAACTTTATCGCTTTAGGAGTACATGTTATATTCTGTTTCTTTAAGTCTCAACTCTTATGTCCTAAACTAAGGCAGATTTGAAGGCAGATTTGAACTTTATCGCTTTAGGAGGACATGTTATATTCTGTTTCTTTAAGTCTCAAATCTTATGTCCTAAACTAATAAGGCAGATTTGAACTTTATCGATTTAGGAGGACATGTTATATTCTGTTTCTTTAAGTCTCAAATCTTATGTCCTAAACTAATAAGGCAGATTTGAACTTTATCGCTTTAGGAGGACATGTTATATTCTGTTTCTTTAAGTCTCAACTCTTATGTCCTAAACTAAGGCAGATTTGAAGGCAGATTTGAACTTTATCGCTTTAGGAGGACATGTTATATTCTGTTTCTTTAAGTCTCAAATCTTATGTCCTAAACTAATAAGGCAGATTTGAACTTTATCGATTTAGGAGGACTGTTATATTCTGTTTCTTTAAGTCTCAAATCTTATGTCCTAAACTAATAAGGCAGATTTGAACTTTATCGCTTTAGGAGGACATGTTATATTCTGTTTCTTTAAGTCTCAACTCTTATGTCCTAAACTAAGGCAGATTTGAAGGCAGATTTGAACTTTATCGCTTTAGGAGGACATGTTATATTCTGTTTCTTTAAGTCTCAAATCTTATGTCCTAAACTAATAAGGCAGATTTGAACTTTATCGATTTAGGAGGACATGTTATATTCTGTTTCTTTAAGTCTCAAATCTTATGTCCTAAACTAATAAGGCAGATTTGAACTTTATCGCTTTAGGAGGACATGTTATATTCTGTTTCTTTAAGTCTCAAATCTTATGTCCTAAACTAATAAGGCAGATTTGAACTTTATCGATTTAGGAGGACATGTTATATTCTGTTTCTTTAAGTCTCAAATCTTATGTCCTAAACTAATAAGGCAGATTTGAACTTTATCGCTTTAGGAGGACATGTTATATTCTGTTTCTTTAAGTCTCAAATCTTATGTCCTAAACTAATAAGGCAGATTTGAACTTTATCGCTTTAGGAGGACATGTTATATTCTGTTTCTTTAAGTCTCAAATCTTATGTCCTAAACTAATAAGGCAGATTTGAACTTTATCGCTTTAGGAGGACATGTTATATTCTGTTTCTTTAAGTCTCAAATCTTATGTCCTAAACTAATAAGGCAGATTTGAACTTTATCGCTTTAGGAGGACATGTTATATTCTGTTTCTTTAAGTCTCAAATCTTATGTCCTAAACTAATAAGGCAGATTTGAACTTTATCGCTTTAGGAGGACATGTTATATTCTGTTTCTTTAAGTCTCAAATCTTATGTCCTAAACTAATAAGGCAGATTTGAACTTTATCGCTTTAGGAGGACATGTTATATTCTGTTTCTTTAAGTCTCAAATCTTATGTCCTAAACTAATAAGGCAGATTTGAACTTTATCGCTTTAGGAGGACTTGATATATTCTGTTTCTTTAAGTCTCAAATCTTATGTCCTAAACTAATAAGGCAGATTTGAACTTTATCGATTTAGGAGGACATTTAGGAGGACATTTAGGAGGACATTTACATGACATGAGGACATTATGTTTCTTTAAGTCTCAAATCTTATGTCCTAAACTAATAAGGCAGATTTGAACTTTATCGATTTAGGAGGACATGTTATATTCTGTTTCATTAAGTCTCAAATCTTATGTCCTAAACTAATAAGGCAGATTTGAACTTTATCGCTTTAGGAGTACATGTTATATTCTGTTTCTTTAAGTCTCAACTCTTATGTCCTAAACTAAGGCAGATTTGAAGGCAGATTTGAACTTTATCGCTTTAGGAGGACATGTTATATTCTGTTTCTTTAAGTCTCAAATCTTATGTCCTAAACTAATAAGGCAGATTTGAACTTTATCGATTTAGGAGGACATGTTATATTCTGTTTCTTTAAGTCTCAAATCTTATGTCCTAAACTAATAAGGCAGATTTGAACTTTATCGCTTTAGGAGGACATGTTATATTCTGTTTCTTTAAGTCTCAACTCTTATGTCCTAAACTAAGGCAGATTTGAAGGCAGATTTGAACTTTATCGCTTTAGGAGGACATGTTATATTCTGTTTCTTTAAGTCTCAAATCTTATGTCCTAAACTAATAAGGCAGATTTGAACTTTATCGATTTAGGAGGACTGTTATATTCTGTTTCTTTAAGTCTCAAATCTTATGTCCTAAACTAATAAGGCAGATTTGAACTTTATCGCTTTAGGAGGACATGTTATATTCTGTTTCTTTAAGTCTCAACTCTTATGTCCTAAACTAAGGCAGATTTGAAGGCAGATTTGAACTTTATCGCTTTAGGAGGACATGTTATATTCTGTTTCTTTAAGTCTCAAATCTTATGTCCTAAACTAATAAGGCAGATTTGAACTTTATCGATTTAGGAGGACATGTTATATTCTGTTTCTTTAAGTCTCAAATCTTATGTCCTAAACTAATAAGGCAGATTTGAACTTTATCGCTTTAGGAGGACATGTTATATTCTGTTTCTTTAAGTCTCAAATCTTATGTCCTAAACTAATAAGGCAGATTTGAACTTTATCGATTTAGGAGGACATGTTATATTCTGTTTCTTTAAGTCTCAAATCTTATGTCCTAAACTAATAAGGCAGATTTGAACTTTATCGCTTTAGGAGGACATGTTATATTCTGTTTCTTTAAGTCTCAAATCTTATGTCCTAAACTAATAAGGCAGATTTGAACTTTATCGCTTTAGGAGGACATGTTATATTCTGTTTCTTTAAGTCTCAAATCTTATGTCCTAAACTAATAAGGCAGATTTGAACTTTATCGCTTTAGGAGGACATGTTATATTCTGTTTCTTTAAGTCTCAAATCTTATGTCCTAAACTAATAAGGCAGATTTGAACTTTATCGCTTTAGGAGGACATGTTATATTCTGTTTCTTTAAGTCTCAAATCTTATGTCCTAAACTAATAAGGCAGATTTGAACTTTATCGCTTTAGGAGGACTTGATATATTCTGTTTCTTTAAGTCTCAAATCTTATGTCCTAAACTAATAAGGCAGATTTGAACTTTATCGATTTAGGAGGACATTTAGGAGGACATTTAGGAGGACATTTACATGACATGAGGACATTATGTTTCTTTAAGTCTCAAATCTTATGTCCTAAACTAATAAGGCAGATTTGAACTTTATCGATTTAGGAGGACATGTTATATTCTGTTTCATTAAGTCTCAAATCTTATGTCCTAAACTAATAAGGCAGATTTGAACTTTATCGCTTTAGGAGTACATGTTATATTCTGTTTCTTTAAGTCTCAACTCTTATGTCCTAAACTAAGGCAGATTTGAAGGCAGATTTGAACTTTATCGCTTTAGGAGGACATGTTATATTCTGTTTCTTTAAGTCTCAAATCTTATGTCCTAAACTAATAAGGCAGATTTGAACTTTATCGATTTAGGAGGACATGTTATATTCTGTTTCTTTAAGTCTCAAATCTTATGTCCTAAACTAATAAGGCAGATTTGAACTTTATCGCTTTAGGAGGACATGTTATATTCTGTTTCTTTAAGTCTCAACTCTTATGTCCTAAACTAAGGCAGATTTGAAGGCAGATTTGAACTTTATCGCTTTAGGAGGACATGTTATATTCTGTTTCTTTAAGTCTCAAATCTTATGTCCTAAACTAATAAGGCAGATTTGAACTTTATCGATTTAGGAGGACTGTTATATTCTGTTTCTTTAAGTCTCAAATCTTATGTCCTAAACTAATAAGGCAGATTTGAACTTTATCGCTTTAGGAGGACATGTTATATTCTGTTTCTTTAAGTCTCAACTCTTATGTCCTAAACTAAGGCAGATTTGAAGGCAGATTTGAACTTTATCGCTTTAGGAGGACATGTTATATTCTGTTTCTTTAAGTCTCAAATCTTATGTCCTAAACTAATAAGGCAGATTTGAACTTTATCGATTTAGGAGGACATGTTATATTCTGTTTCTTTAAGTCTCAAATCTTATGTCCTAAACTAATAAGGCAGATTTGAACTTTATCGCTTTAGGAGGACATGTTATATTCTGTTTCTTTAAGTCTCAAATCTTATGTCCTAAACTAATAAGGCAGATTTGAACTTTATCGATTTAGGAGGACATGTTATATTCTGTTTCTTTAAGTCTCAAATCTTATGTCCTAAACTAATAAGGCAGATTTGAACTTTATCGCTTTAGGAGGACATGTTATATTCTGTTTCTTTAAGTCTCAAATCTTATGTCCTAAACTAATAAGGCAGATTTGAACTTTATCGCTTTAGGAGGACATGTTATATTCTGTTTCTTTAAGTCTCAAATCTTATGTCCTAAACTAATAAGGCAGATTTGAACTTTATCGCTTTAGGAGGACATGTTATATTCTGTTTCTTTAAGTCTCAAATCTTATGTCCTAAACTAATAAGGCAGATTTGAACTTTATCGCTTTAGGAGGACATGTTATATTCTGTTTCTTTAAGTCTCAAATCTTATGTCCTAAACTAATAAGGCAGATTTGAACTTTATCGCTTTAGGAGGACTTGATATATTCTGTTTCTTTAAGTCTCAAATCTTATGTCCTAAACTAATAAGGCAGATTTGAACTTTATCGATTTAGGAGGACATTTAGGAGGACATTTAGGAGGACATTTACATGACATGAGGACATTATGTTTCTTTAAGTCTCAAATCTTATGTCCTAAACTAATAAGGCAGATTTGAACTTTATCGATTTAGGAGGACATGTTATATTCTGTTTCATTAAGTCTCAAATCTTATGTCCTAAACTAATAAGGCAGATTTGAACTTTATCGCTTTAGGAGTACATGTTATATTCTGTTTCTTTAAGTCTCAACTCTTATGTCCTAAACTAAGGCAGATTTGAAGGCAGATTTGAACTTTATCGCTTTAGGAGGACATGTTATATTCTGTTTCTTTAAGTCTCAAATCTTATGTCCTAAACTAATAAGGCAGATTTGAACTTTATCGATTTAGGAGGACATGTTATATTCTGTTTCTTTAAGTCTCAAATCTTATGTCCTAAACTAATAAGGCAGATTTGAACTTTATCGCTTTAGGAGGACATGTTATATTCTGTTTCTTTAAGTCTCAAATCTTATGTCCTAAACTAATAAGGCAGATTTGAACTTTATCGCTTTAGGAGGACATGTTATATTCTGTTTCTTTAAGTCTCAAATCTTATGTCCTAAACTAATAAGGCAGATTTGAACTTTATCGATTTAGGAGGACATGTTATATTCTGTTTCTTTAAGACTCAAATCTTATGTCCTAAACTAATAAGGCAGATTTGAACTTTATCGATTTAGGAGAACATGTTATATTCTGTTTCTTTAAGTCTCAAATCTTATGTCCTAAACTAATAAGGCAGATTTGAACTTTATCGCTTTAGGAGGACATGTTATATTCTGTTTCTTTAAGTCTCAAATCTTATGTCCTAAACTAATAAGGCAGATTTGAACTTTATCGCTTTAGGAGGACATGTTATATTTTGTTTCTTTAAGTCTCAAATCTTATGTCCTAAACTAATAAGGCAGATTTGAACTTTATCGCTTTAGGAGGACATGTTATATTCTGTTTCTTTAAGTCTCAAATCTTATGTCCTAAACTAATAGGCAGATTTGAACTTTATCGCTTTAGTAGGACATGTTATATTCTGTTTCTTTAAGTCTCAAATCTTATGTCCTAAACTAATAAGGCAGATTTGAACTTTATCGCTTTAGGAGGACATGTTATATTCTGTTTCTTTAAGTCTCAAATCTTATGTCCTAAACTAATAAGGCAGATTTGAACTTTATCGCTTTAGGAGGACATGTTATATTCTGTTTCTTTAAGTCTCAAATCTTATGTCCTAAACTAATAAGGCAGATTTGAACTTTATCGCTTTAGGAGGACATGTTATATTCTGTTTCTTTAAGTCTCAAATCTTATGTCCTAAACTAATAAGGCAGATTTGAACTTTATCGCTTTAGGAGGACATGTTATATTCTGTTTCTTTAAGTCTCAAATCTTATGTCCTAAACTAATAAGGCAGATTTGAACTTTATCGCTTTAGGAGGACATGTTATATTCTGTTTCTTTAAGTCTCAAATCTTATGTCCTAAACTAATAAGGCAGATTTGAACTTTATCGCTTTAGGAGGACATGTTATATTCTGTTTCTTTAAGTCTCAAATCTTATGTCCTAAACTAATAAGGCAGATTTGAACTTTATCGCTTTAGGAGGACATGTTATATTCTGTTTCTTTAAGTCTCAAATCTTATGTCCTAAACTAATAAGGCAGATTTGAACTTTATCGCTTTAGGAGGACATGATATATTCTGTTTCTTTAAGTCTCAAATCTTATGTCCTAAACTAATAAGGCAGATTTGAACTTTATCGCTTTAGGAGGACATGTTATATTCTGTTTCTTTAAGTCTCAAATCTTATGTCCTGAACTAATAAGGCAGATTTGAACTTTATCGCTTTAGGAGGACATGATATATTCTGTTTCTTTAAGTCTCAAATCTTATGTCCTAAACTAATAAGGCAGATTTGAACTTTATCGCTTTAGGAGGACATGTTATATTCTGTTTCTTTAAGTCTCAACTCTTATGTCCTAAACTAAGGCAGATTTGAAGGCAGATTTGAACTTTATCGCTTTAGGAGGACATGTTATATTCTGTTTCTTTAAGTCTCAAATCTTATGTCCTAAACTAATAAGGCAGATTTGAACTTTATCGATTTAGGAGGACATGTTATATTCTGTTTCTTTAAGTCTCAAATCTTATGTCCTAAACTAATAAGGCAGATTTGAACTTTATCGCTTTAGGAGGACATGTTATATTCTGTTTCTTTAAGTCTCAAATCTTATGTCCTAAACTAATAAGGCAGATTTGAACTTTATCGATTTAGGAGGACATGTTATATTCTGTTTCTTTAAGTCTCAAATCTTATGTCCTAAACTAATAAGGCAGATTTGAACTTTATCGATTTAGGAGGACATGTTATATTCTGTTTCTTTAAGTCTCAAATCTTATGTCCTAAACTAATAAGGCAGATTTGAACTTTATCGCTTTAGGAGGACATGTTATATTCTGTTTCTTTAAGTCTCAAATCTTATGTCCTAAACTAATAAGGCAGATTTGAACTTTATCGCTTTAGGAGGACATGTTATATTCTGTTTCTTTAAGTCTCAAATCTTATGTCCTAAACTAATAAGGCAGATTTGAACTTTATCGATTTAGGAGGACATGTTATATTCTGTTTCTTTAAGACTCAAATCTTATGTCCTAAACTAATAAGGCAGATTTGAACTTTATCGATTTAGGAGAACATGTTATATTCTGTTTCTTTAAGTCTCAAATCTTATGTCCTAAACTAATAAGGCAGATTTGAACTTTATCGCTTTAGGAGGACATGTTATATTCTGTTTCTTTAAGTCTCAAATCTTATGTCCTAAACTAATAAGGCAGATTTGAACTTTATCGCTTTAGGAGGACATGTTATATTTTGTTTCTTTAAGTCTCAAATCTTATGTCCTAAACTAATAAGGCAGATTTGAACTTTATCGCTTTAGGAGGACATGTTATATTCTGTTTCTTTAAGTCTCAAATCTTATGTCCTAAACTAATAGGCAGATTTGAACTTTATCGCTTTAGGAGGACATGTTATATTCTGTTTCTTTAAGTCTCAAATCTTATGTCCTAAACTAATAAGGCAGATTTGAACTTTATCGCTTTAGGAGGACATGTTATATTCTGTTTCTTTAAGTCTCAAATCTTATGTCCTAAACTAATAAGGCAGATTTGAACTTTATCGCTTTAGGAGGACATGTTATATTCTGTTTCTTTAAGTCTCGAATCTTATGTCCTAAACTAATAAGGCAGATTTGAACTTTATCGCTTTAGGAGGACATGTTATATTCTGTTTCTTTAAGTCTCAAATCTTATGTCCTAAACTAATAAGGCAGATTTGAACTTTATCGCTTTAGGAGGACATGTTATATTCTGTTTCTTTAAGTCTCAAATCTTATGTCCTAAACTAATAAGGCAGATTTGAACTTTATCGCTTTAGGAGGACAATTTATATTCTGTTTCTTTAAGTCTCAAATCTTATGTCCTAAACTAATAAGGCAGATTTGAACTTTATCGCTTTAGGAGGACATGTTATATTCTGTTTCTTTAAGTCTCAAATCTTATGTCCTAAACTAATAAGGCAGATTTGAACTTTATCGCTTTAGGAGGACATGTTATATTCTGTTTCTTTAAGTCTCAAATCTTATGTCCTAAACTAATAAGGCAGATTTGAACTTTATCGCTTTAGGAGGACATGATATATTCTGTTTCTTTAAGTCTCAAATCTTATGTCCTAAACTAATAAGGCAGATTTGAACTTTATCGCTTTAGGAGGACATGTTATATTCTGTTTCTTTAAGTCTCAAATCTTATGTCCTGAACTAATAAGGCAGATTTGAACTTTATCGCTTTAGGAGGACATGATATATTCTGTTTCTTTAAGTCTCAAATCTTATGTCCTAAACTAATAAGGCAGATTTGAACTTTATCGCTTTAGGAGGACATGTTATATTCTGTTTCTTTAAGTCTCAACTCTTATGTCCTAAACTAAGGCAGATTTGAAGGCAGATTTGAACTTTATCGCTTTAGGAGGACATGTTATATTCTGTTTCTTTAAGTCTCAAATCTTATGTCCTAAACTAATAAGGCAGATTTGAACTTTATCGCTTTAGGAGGACATGTTATATTCTGTTTCTTTAAGTCTCAAATCTTATGTCCTAAACTAATAAGGCAGATTTGAACTTTATCGCTTTAGGAGGACATGTTATATTCTGTTTCTTTAAGTCTCAAATCTTATGTCCTAAACTAATAAGGCAGATTTGAACTTTATCGCTTTAGGAGGACATGTTATATTCTGTTTCTTTAAGTCTCAAATCTTATGTCCTAAACTAATAAGGAAGATTTGAACTTTATCGCTTTAGGAGGACATGTTATATTCTGTTTCTTTAAGTCTCAAATCTTATGTCCTAAACTAATAAGGCAGATTTGAACTTTATCGCTTTAGGAGGACATGTTATATTCTGTTTCTTTAAGTCTCAAATCTTATGTCCTAAACTAATAAGGCAGATTTGAACTTTATCGCTTTAGGAGGACATGTTATATTCTGTTTCTTTAAGTCTCAAATCTTATGTCCTAAACTAATAAGGCAGATTTGAACTTTATCGCTTTAGGAGGACATGTTATATTCTGTTTCTTTAAGTCTCAAATCTTATGTCCTAAACTAATAAGGCAGATTTGAACTTTATCGCTTTAGGAGGACATGTTATATTCTGTTTCTTTAAGTCTCAAATCTTATGTCCTAAACTAATAAGGCAGATTTGAACTTTATCGCTTTAGGAGGACATGTTATATTCTGTTTCTTTAAGTCTCAAATCTTATGTCCTAAACTAATAAGGCAGATTTGAACTTTATCGCTTTAGGAGGACATGTTATATTCTGTTTCTTTAAGTCTCAAATCTTATGTCCTAAACTAATAAGGCAGATTTGAACTTTATCGCTTTAGGAGGACATGATATATTCTGTTTCTTTAAGTCTCAAATCTTATGTCCTAAACTAATAAGGCAGATTTGAACTTTATCGCTTTAGGAGGACATGTTATATTCTGTTTCTTTAAGTCTCAAATCTTATGTCCTGAACTAATAAGGCAGATTTGAACTTTATCGCTTTAGGAGGACATGATATATTCTGTTTCTTTAAGTCTCAAATCTTATGTCCTAAACTAATAAGGCAGATTTGAACTTTATCGCTTTAGGAGGACATGATATATTCTGTTTCTTTAAGTCTCAAATCTTATGTCCTAAACTAATAAGGCAGATTTGAACTTTATCGCTTTAGGAGGACATGTTATATTCTGTTTCTTTAAGTCTCAACTCTTATGTCCTAAACTAAGGCAGATTTGAAGGCAGATTTGAACTTTATCGCTTTAGGAGGACATGTTATATTCTGTTTCTTTAAGTCTCAAATCTTATGTCCTAAACTAATAAGGCAGATTTGAACTTTATCGCTTTAGGAGGACATGTTATATTCTGTTTCTTTAAGTCTCAAATCTTATGTCCTAAACTAATAAGGCAGATTTGAACTTTATCGCTTTAGGAGGACATGTTATATTCTGTTTCTTTAAGTCTCAAATCTTATGTCCTAAACTAATAAGGCAGATTTGAACTTTATCGCTTTAGGAGGACATGTTATATTCTGTTTCTTTAAGTCTCAAATCTTATGTCCTAAACTAATAAGGCAGATTTGAACTTTATCGCTTTAGGAGGACATGTTATATTCTGTTTCTTTAAGTCTCAAATCTTATGTCCTAAACTAATAAGGCAGATTTGAACTTTATCGCTTTAGGAGGACATGTTATATTCTGTTTCTTTAAGTCTCAAATCTTATGTCCTAAACTAATAAGGCAGATTTGAACTTTATCGCTTTAGGAGGACATGTTATATTCTGTTTCTTTAAGTCTCAAATCTTATGTCCTAAACTAATAAGGCAGATTTGAACCTTATCGCTTTAGGAGGACATGTTATATTCTGTTTCTTTAAGTCTCAAATCTTATGTCCTAAACTAATAAGGCAGATTTGAACTTTATCGCTTTAGGAGGACATGTTATATTCTGTTTCTTTAAGTCTCAAATCTTATGTCCTAAACTAATAAGGCAGATTTGAACTTTATCGCTTTAGGAGGACATGTTATATTCTGTTTCTTTAAGTCTCAAATCTTATGTCCTAAACTAATAAGGCAGATTTGAACTTTATCGCTTTAGGAGGACATGATATATTCTGTTTCTTTAAGTCTCAAATCTTATGTCCTAAACTAATAAGGCAGATTTGAACTTTATCGCTTTAGGAGGACATGTTATATTCTGTTTCTTTAAGTCTCAAATCTTATGTCCTGAACTAATAAGGCAGATTTGAACTTTATCGCTTTAGGAGGACATGATATATTCTGTTTCTTTAAGTCTCAAATCTTATGTCCTAAACTAATAAGGCAGATTTGAACTTTATCGCTTTAGGAGGACATGTTATATTCTGTTTCTTTAAGTCTCAACTCTTATGTCCTAAACTAAGGCAGATTTGAAGGCAGATTTGAACTTTATCGCTTTAGGAGGACATGTTATATTCTGTTTCTTTAAGTCTCAAATCTTATGTCCTAAACTAATAAGGCAGATTTGAACTTTATCGCTTTAGGAGGACATGTTATATTCTGTTTCTTTAAGTCTCAAATCTTATGTCCTAAACTAATAAGGCAGATTTGAACTTTATCGATTTAGGAGGACATGTTATATTCTGTTTCTTTAAGTCTCAAATCTTATGTCCTAAACTAATAAGGCAGATTTGAACTTTATCGCTTTAGGAGTACATGTTATATTCTGTTCTTTAAGTCTCAAATCTTATGTCCTAAACTAATAAGGCAGATTTGAACTTTATCGATTTAGGAGGACATGTTATATTCTGTTTCTTTAAGTCTCAAATCTTATGTCCTAAACTAATAAGGCAGATTTGAACTTTATCGCTTTAGGAGGACATGTTATATTCTGTTTCTTTAAGTCTCAAATCTTATGTCCTAAACTAATAAGGCAGATTTGAACTTTATCGATTTAGGAGGACATGTTATATTCTGTTTCTTTAAGTCTCAAATCTTATGTCCTAAACTAATAAGGCAGATTTGAACTTTATCGATTTAGGAGGACATGTTATATTCTGTTTCTTTAAGTCTCAAATCTTATGTCCTAAACTAATAAGGCAGATTTGAACTTTATCGCTTTAGGAGGACATGTTATATTCTGTTTCTTTAAGTCTCAAATCTTATGTCCTAAACTAATAAGGCAGATTTGAACTTTATCGCTTTAGGAGGACATGTTATATTCTGTTTCTTTAAGTCTCAAATCTTATGTCCTAAACTAATAAGGCAGATTTGAACTTTATCGATTTAGGAGGACATGTTATATTCTGTTTCTTTAAGACTCAAATCTTATGTCCTAAACTAATAAGGCAGATTTGAACTTTATCGATTTAGGAGAACATGTTATATTCTGTTTCTTTAAGTCTCAAATCTTATGTCCTAAACTAATAAGGCAGATTTGAACTTTATCGCTTTAGGAGGACATGTTATATTCTGTTTCTTTAAGTCTCAAATCTTATGTCCTAAACTAATAAGGCAGATTTGAACTTTATCGCTTTAGGAGGACATGTTATATTTTGTTTCTTTAAGTCTCAAATCTTATGTCCTAAACTAATAAGGCAGATTTGAACTTTATCGCTTTAGGAGGACATGTTATATTCTGTTTCTTTAAGTCTCAAATCTTATGTCCTAAACTAATAGGCAGATTTGAACTTTATCGCTTTAGGAGGACATGTTATATTCTGTTTCTTTAAGTCTCAAATCTTATGTCCTAAACTAATAAGGCAGATTTGAACTTTATCGCTTTAGGAGGACATGTTATATTCTGTTTCTTTAAGTCTCAAATCTTATGTCCTAAACTAATAAGGCAGATTTGAACTTTATCGCTTTAGGAGGACATGTTATATTCTGTTTCTTTAAGTCTCAAATCTTATGTCCTAAACTAATAAGGCAGATTTGAACTTTATCGCTTTAGGAGGACATGTTATATTCTGTTTCTTTAAGTCTCAAATCTTATGTCCTAAACTAATAAGGCAGATTTGAACTTTATCGCTTTAGGAGGACATGTTATATTCTGTTTCTTTAAGTCTCAAATCTTATGTCCTAAACTAATAAGGCAGATTTGAACTTTATCGCTTTAGGAGGACATGTTATATTCTGTTTCTTTAAGTCTCAAATCTTATGTCCTAAACTAATAAGGCAGATTTGAACTTTATCGCTTTAGGAGGACATGTTATATTCTGTTTCTTTAAGTCTCAAATCTTATGTCCTAAACTAATAAGGCAGATTTGAACTTTATCGCTTTAGGAGGACATGTTATATTCTGTTTCTTTAAGTCTCAAATCTTATGTCCTAAACTAATAAGGCAGATTTGAACTTTATCGCTTTAGGAGGACATGATATATTCTGTTTCTTTAAGTCTCAAATCTTATGTCCTAAACTAATAAGGCAGATTTGAACTTTATCGCTTTAGGAGGACATGTTATATTCTGTTTCTTTAAGTCTCAAATCTTATGTCCTGAACTAATAAGGCAGATTTGAACTTTATCGCTTTAGGAGGACATGATATATTCTGTTTCTTTAAGTCTCAAATCTTATGTCCTAAACTAATAAGGCAGATTTGAACTTTATCGCTTTAGGAGGACATGTTATATTCTGTTTCTTTAAGTCTCAACTCTTATGTCCTAAACTAAGGCAGATTTGAAGGCAGATTTGAACTTTATCGCTTTAGGAGGACATGTTATATTCTGTTTCTTTAAGTCTCAAATCTTATGTCCTAAACTAATAAGGCAGATTTGAACTTTATCGATTTAGGAGGACATGTTATATTCTGTTTCTTTAAGTCTCAAATCTTATGTCCTAAACTAATAAGGCAGATTTGAACTTTATCGCTTTAGGAGGACATGTTATATTCTGTTTCTTTAAGTCTCAAATCTTATGTCCTAAACTAATAAGGCAGATTTGAACTTTATCGATTTAGGAGGACATGTTATATTCTGTTTCTTTAAGTCTCAAATCTTATGTCCTAAACTAATAAGGCAGATTTGAACTTTATCGCTTTAGGAGGACATGTTATATTCTGTTTCTTTAAGTCTCAAATCTTATGTCCTAAACTAATAAGGCAGATTTGAACTTTATCGCTTTAGGAGGACATGTTATATTCTGTTTCTTTAAGTCTCAAATCTTATGTCCTAAACTAATAAGGCAGATTTGAACTTTATCGCTTTAGGAGGACATGTTATATTCTGTTTCTTTAAGTCTCAAATCTTATGTCCTAAACTAATAAGGCAGATTTGAACTTTATCGCTTTAGGAGGACTTGATATATTCTGTTTCTTTAAGTCTCAAATCTTATGTCCTAAACTAATAAGGCAGATTTGAACTTTATCGATTTAGGAGGACATTTAGGAGGACATTTAGGAGGACATTTACATGACATGAGGACATTATGTTTCTTTAAGTCTCAAATCTTATGTCCTAAACTAATAAGGCAGATTTGAACTTTATCGATTTAGGAGGACATGTTATATTCTGTTTCATTAAGTCTCAAATCTTATGTCCTAAACTAATAAGGCAGATTTGAACTTTATCGCTTTAGGAGTACATGTTATATTCTGTTTCTTTAAGTCTCAACTCTTATGTCCTAAACTAAGGCAGATTTGAAGGCAGATTTGAACTTTATCGCTTTAGGAGGACATGTTATATTCTGTTTCTTTAAGTCTCAAATCTTATGTCCTAAACTAATAAGGCAGATTTGAACTTTATCGATTTAGGAGGACATGTTATATTCTGTTTCTTTAAGTCTCAAATCTTATGTCCTAAACTAATAAGGCAGATTTGAACTTTATCGCTTTAGGAGGACATGTTATATTCTGTTTCTTTAAGTCTCAAATCTTATGTCCTAAACTAATAAGGCAGATTTGAACTTTATCGATTTAGGAGGACATGTTATATTCTGTTTCTTTAAGACTCAAATCTTATGTCCTAAACTAATAAGGCAGATTTGAACTTTATCGATTTAGGAGAACATGTTATATTCTGTTTCTTTAAGTCTCAAATCTTATGTCCTAAACTAATAAGGCAGATTTGAACTTTATCGCTTTAGGAGGACATGTTATATTCTGTTTCTTTAAGTCTCAAATCTTATGTCCTAAACTAATAAGGCAGATTTGAACTTTATCGCTTTAGGAGGACATGTTATATTTTGTTTCTTTAAGTCTCAAATCTTATGTCCTAAACTAATAAGGCAGATTTGAACTTTATCGCTTTAGGAGGACATGTTATATTCTGTTTCTTTAAGTCTCAAATCTTATGTCCTAAACTAATAGGCAGATTTGAACTTTATCGCTTTAGGAGGACATGTTATATTCTGTTTCTTTAAGTCTCAAATCTTATGTCCTAAACTAATAAGGCAGATTTGAACTTTATCGCTTTAGGAGGACATGTTATATTCTGTTTCTTTAAGTCTCAAATCTTATGTCCTAAACTAATAAGGCAGATTTGAACTTTATCGCTTTAGGAGGACATGTTATATTCTGTTTCTTTAAGTCTCAAATCTTATGTCCTAAACTAATAAGGCAGATTTGAACTTTATCGCTTTAGGAGGACATGTTATATTCTGTTTCTTTAAGTCTCAAATCTTATGTCCTAAACTAATAAGGCAGATTTGAACTTTATCGCTTTAGGAGGACATGTTATATTCTGTTTCTTTAAGTCTCAAATCTTATGTCCTAAACTAATAAGGCAGATTTGAACTTTATCGCTTTAGGAGGACATGTTATATTCTGTTTCTTTAAGTCTCAAATCTTATGTCCTAAACTAATAAGGCAGATTTGAACTTTATCGCTTTAGGAGGACATGTTATATTCTGTTTCTTTAAGTCTCAAATCTTATGTCCTAAACTAATAAGGCAGATTTGAACTTTATCGCTTTAGGAGGACATGTTATATTCTGTTTCTTTAAGTCTCAAATCTTATGTCCTAAACTAATAAGGCAGATTTGAACTTTATCGCTTTAGGAGGACATGATATATTCTGTTTCTTTAAGTCTCAAATCTTATGTCCTAAACTAATAAGGCAGATTTGAACTTTATCGCTTTAGGAGGACATGTTATATTCTGTTTCTTTAAGTCTCAAATCTTATGTCCTAAACTAATAAGGCAGATTTGAACTTTATCGCTTTAGGAGGACATGTTATATTCTGTTTCTTTAAGTCTCAAATCTTATGTCCTAAACTAATAAGGCAGATTTGAACTTTATCGATTTAGGAGGACATGTTATATTCTGTTTCTTTAAGACTTAAATCTTATGTCCTAAACTAATAAGGCAGATTTGAACTTTATCGCTTTAGGAGGACATGTTATATTCTGTTTCTTTAAGTCTCAAATCTTATGTCCTAAACTAATAAGGCAGATTTGAACTTTATCGATTTAGGAGGACATGTTATATTCTGTTTCTTTAAGTCTCAAATCTTATGTCCTAAACTAATAAGGCAGATTTGAACTTTATCGCTTTAGGAGGACATGTTATATTCTGTTTCTTTAAGACTTAAATCTTATGTCCTAAACTAATAAGGCAGATTTGAACTTTATCGCTTTAGGAGGACATGTTATATTCTGTTTCTTTAAGACTCAAATCTTATGTCCTAAACTAATAAGGCAGATTTGAACTTTATCGATTTAGGAGGACTGTTATATTCTGTTTCTTTAAGTCTCAAATCTTATGTCCTAAACTAATAAGGCAGATTTGAACTTTATCGATTTAGGAGGACATGTTATATTCTGTTTCTTTAAGTCTCAAATCTTATGTCCTAAACTAATAAGGCAGATTTGAACTTTATCGCTTTAGGAGGACTGTTATATTCTGTTTCTTTAAGTCTCAAATCTTATGTCCTAAACTAATAAGGCAGATTTGAACTTTATCGCTTTAGGAGGACATGTTATATTCTGTTTCTTTAAGACTTAAATCTTATGTCCTAAACTAATAAGGCAGATTTGAACTTTATCGCTTTAGGAGGACATGTTATATTCTGTTTCTTTAAGTCTCAAATCTTATGTCCTAAACTAATAAGGCAGATTTGAACTTTATCGATTTAGGAGGACATGTTATATTCTGTTTCTTTAAGTCTCAAATCTTATGTCCTAAACTAATAAGGCAGATTTGAACTTTATCGATTTAGGAGGACATGTTATATTCTGTTTCTTTAAGTCTCAAATCTTATGTCCTAAACTAATAAGGCAGATTTGAACTTTATCGCTTTAGGAGGACATGTTATATTCTGTTTCTTTAAGTCTCAAATCTTATGTCCTAAACTAATAAGGCAGATTTGAACTTTATCGCTTTAGGAGGACATGTTATATTCTGTTTCTTTAAGTCTCAAATCTTATGTCCTAAACTAATAAGGCAGATTTGAACTTTATCGATTTAGGAGGACTGTTATATTCTGTTTCTTTAAGTCTCAAATCTTATGTCCTAAACTAATAAGGCAGATTTGAACTTTATCGATTTAGGAGGACATGTTATATTCTGTTTCTTTAAGTCTCAAATCTTATGTCCTAAACTAATAAGGCAGATTTGAACTTTATCGCTTTAGGAGGACTGTTATATTCTGTTTCTTTAAGTCTCAAATCTTATGTCCTAAACTAATAAGGCAGATTTGAACTTTATCGCTTTAGGAGGACATGTTATATTCTGTTTCTTTAAGACTTAAATCTTATGTCCTAAACTAATAAGGCAGATTTGAACTTTATCGCTTTAGGAGGACATGTTATATTCTGTTTCTTTAAGTCTCAAATCTTATGTCCTAAACTAATAAGGCAGATTTGAACTTTATCGATTTAGGAGGACATGTTATATTCTGTTTCTTTAAGTCTCAAATCTTATGTCCTAAACTAATAAGGCAGATTTGAACTTTATCGATTTAGGAGGACATGTTATATTCTGTTTCTTTAAGTCTCAAATCTTATGTCCTAAACTAATAAGGCAGATTTGAACTTTATCGCTTTAGGAGGACATGTTATATTCTGTTTCTTTAAGACTTAAATCTTATGTCCTAAACTAATAAGGCAGATTTGAACTTTATCGCTTTAGGAGGACATGTTATATTCTGTTTCTTTAAGTCTCAAATCTTATGTCCTAAACTAATAAGGCAGATTTGAACTTTATCGATTTAGGAGGACATGTTATATTCTGTTTCTTTAAGTCTCAAATCTTATGTCCTAAACTAATAAGGCAGATTTGAACTTTATCGATTTAGGAGGACATGTTATATTCTGTTTCTTTAAGTCTCAAATCTTATGTCCTAAACTAATAAGGCAGATTTGAACTTTATCGCTTTAGGAGGACATGTTATATTCTGTTTCTTTAAGTCTCAAATCTTATGTCCTAAACTAATAAGGCAGATTTGAACTTTATCGCTTTAGGAGGACATGTTATATTCTGTTTCTTTAAGTCTCAAATCTTATGTCCTAAACTAATAAGGCAGATTTGAACTTTATCGATTTAGGAGGACATGTTATATTCTGTTTCTTTAAGTCTCAAATCTTATGTCCTAAACTAATAAGGCAGATTTGAACTTTATCGCTTTAGGAGGACATGTTATATTCTGTTTCTTTAAGTCTCAAATCTTATGTCCTAAACTAATAAGGCAGATTTGAACTTTATCGCTTTAGGAGGACATGTTATATTCTGTTTCTTTAAGTCTCAAATCTTATGTCCTAAACTAATAAGGCAGATTTGAACTTTATCGCTTTAGGAGGACATGTTATATGACTGAAGCTATAAATGACAAGTCTAAACTAAAACGAGATTAAGTGGTATAAGTAGAGTTATATGATTACTATGTTGCTAACTTGTGCATAAACAATTAATTTTCACACAATCTTTTTTTGAGAATTAGCAAAGAATTTTTGAAAGAAAATTTACGATTATTGAAATATATATTATCTCAAAATTTATTTTTTTCTTTTAATTCGCTCAATTAGAAATGCCAGAAAATAAATTCTTTTAAAAATAATTAGAGGAACAAAAATTAAAAAATAAGAAAATGAATTTTTTTGTACATATTTAGCGCTAACTTGATTCACATGTGTTTTTGGTGAAAACGCTAACTGTAGATTCTATTTTTCTCCGTATATCCTTATAATTTATCAATGCAATGCATTGATATTCAAAAATATCATGAGTGGATGGATTCTGAGGTTTTAGCGTATTTGCGCGTAAATAATAAAAGCTAATGTAAAGATAATTGAAATATTTAATATTAAGTAAAATTCTGTGTTAAAATTTTTTTAAATTATTTTAGCTATCAGAAAATTTTCTCCTTCTCGAGCGGATAAGAAAAATATATATATAAGGTCAATGCCTTATCAAATCTCTGGTAGAAAATTTTTCAGCTATCTTGTAGCAAATTTCATTGGCTTTCAAATAATCCTATTGTGAAATTTCAAAATATATAAAGGGTCTGAAATATTTTTAAAATGCTTTATCTTATTTTACCCCAGTTTTGAGAGTATCGAGATCTCGATATGCAAAAGAGTGTGCATATAAATTTTAACACATTTTTGAGGAAGCTGCTAGTTTTTACTAATTTTACCAATGTCTTTATTATAAAACCTAGCAAAAAATCATTGAGAAAAATACATAAAATTTTTGGAAAATTAAGTTGAAAATTTTATTTATGAGAAAAAAAACTGTTTAACCAAAAACTTTAACCAACCACAATATGAATTTTACTTAATATAATTTATTTGATTTTTATTTTATTAAAGTTAAATTTTAGGATTTGCATAGAGTCTCGTTTTTTTATGGTGTTGTGTATGTATTTTTGAATGTCAATGAAATTCATTGATAAATTATTTTGAAAGCTCATTTTCTTGCTTAAACTTAAAATAAAAGTAGTCAAACTATGTGCTATTTCACCCTGTAATTTTTCTTTAGATATGCGAGTATTACTTTTACACGTTTAAAATTTTTTAGTCAACGTCTAATCCTCCTCTCAAGCATTTTTAAATTCCTTACTATTGGAGATTATTTTGAATGAATAATAAAAGCTTAAAATTTTTTTGAAAAAAATTCAGAGAAACGAGACAGAAAATAAAATTTAAGCAAATCGGAACATTTTTAAATTTTTTTGACTTAAAAATGATACTATTTAACGATTTCCTGTACCTAAAGCGGCATGTTCTAATTCTAGATCAACCTCCCTCACAATCAAGTTTAAGTTGTCAGTGAAAACCACCGACTTCAAAAATAAATTCTGGCTTTACAAACTCTTGTGAATTTTATTTTCATAAATTTTAATCAAATCAAATTGTTATTAAATTATTTAATATTAAGTAAAAATAAAAATTAAAAATCCTGAATTCGTTTCAGATTTTAATTTTTACTTAGTTGGATTTTGTGTTAGTACGCTACATACAATCGGCCGGTGGAATGCTGCACAATAATAGAAGAGAAGATTAGTCGAATGACCCATTTTCTCTATTTTCTCCAAGCTTTTATTGCTTGGTCATTTATTACTAAAACCGCCTTAAAGCTACCGTATTTTCTCTAAAATAGCCCCCGGAGGTTATTTTTTTCGATCGACCTCTAGAGGGGGGTTATTTTATAAGGGGGGGGGGGGTATTTTAGAGGGAGGGGTTATTTTTTCGATGTCTAAATTTTTTGAGAATTAAAATTTTTTACCAAATTTTGAATAATATTTTTCTAAAATTTAATAGAATTCACCACAAACTCCCAATCTATTTGTGAGAATTAGCAAAATTTTGAAAGAAAATTTACGATTATTGCAATATATATTCTCTCAAAATTTATTTTTTTCTTTTAATTCGCTCAATTAGAAGTGCCAGAAAATAAATTCTTTTTAAAACAATTAGATGACCAAAAATTAAGAAATAAGAAAATGAAATTTTTTTGTGATTAAAGCCAACTTATTTCACATCTGTTTTTTGGTGAAAATGTTATCTTTAGATTCCATTATTCTCCCTATATAATTTATCAATGCAATGCATTGATATTCAAAAATATGATGTATGGAAACGGACACATTCTTGTATTTGTTCGTAAATTAATAAAAGTTAATAAAAATATAATTGAAATATTTAATATTAAGTAAAATTCTGTGTTAAAATTTTTTTGAATTTATTCTCGAGCGGAAGAGAAATACATATATGTACATATATTAGAGAAAATGAGTGTACTCAAGAGTAGTGGGAAATTCGGTCAAACACATTTCTGTATTTTCAAGGGTATAAACCCAAAAGTTATTAATCCCAAAAAATAGCAAAAAATAGCTGAATAAAGACTTTTAGCTCTTCATTATTTTTACTAAATTTCAAAATTCTATATTTCCATTTTGGCAGTTAATAATTTTCTAAACTAATCGAAGAATAAATAATTTTTATTAATTTTGTTTAATATAAATTATTTTATTTTTATTTTATTAAGAATTAATTCTAAGATTTACAATTAAACGTGTTGGAGTTTTTTCCGCGATTTGTTATTTTTGGGTATCGATGCACTGCATTGATAAATAATCAAAAGACTGAAAAATATTTTATCTACTAGATTTTTTGTGCATTAAACATGTGAAGGAGACAAAATTGGTAGATAATCTCTACCCTGTATTTAGCAAAGACACATAGAATAACAGATAAGGTTGAAGAATGATGCTTGACAAAATCCTTGCAGCTTTTATTTTTACAAAATTTCAAAATTTTTGTGTTTAATTTGGTCAATTTTCTAAATTAGGACAGACCACCACTGCCCCGGGGACTGGTTTCCGAGGATGGGGAGAGGCCCTCTCCTCAAAGCTACCGTCCCCGTCACCGATTTATTTATGAATGATTTGAAGTTTTTTGAAGTCATTTGTTTTCACTAACAACTTTAAGTGGTGGTGAGATTGGCTAGAATTTAGCTTGTAATTTTAGGTACATTGATAAATAGTTAAATAGGAACATGTTTAGGTGGAAAAAATTTAAAAATAAGTCAGCATTTGCTAATTTTTTTATTTGTCAAATCCTTAAGATGACATTCAAAAATAAATAATTAAAAAAACTGGCTATCTGATTTCTCGAATGGCAAAATTTAATAAAATTTATAAAATGTATAATATTCTTAAAATACGTATAATATTATATTATGCAAATTTTCGATAAAAAATTTTTTCTGCTCCCTTAAAACATACTTACATAAAATTTGCTTTTTCTATCAAATATTGAAGGATTCTTCGGTTACGTTTTATGTTAATTAATTTGAACTGGAATTCCATGTTCAAAATATCGAGAGCCCTCAATTTGAATTTTTCTGTTAATTAATTAAAACTAGTTTCTGTAACAAGAATGTATGGAGGCTAGAAAATCGACAGCCTTATCTACTATATAATAGATCATGAAACCATCCAATAGACCACCTTAATCCATACAAGTCCTAAGAAAATTCTGAGACCAAGTGATAAATTGATTTATGATCGATTGGAGGTTGATGAATTGAACAGACTGAATTCAAATGAAAAAAACAATTCACAGCAGGGGTGTGCGAGTTTCGCCTTTCGTCTTTCGCCTTTCGCCGATTTTCGCCTTTTTTGGACTTTCGTCTTTCGCCTTTCGCCGTTCGCTTTTTCGGGCGAAAGGCGAAATTTTTATACACCCTAATGACGGCATGTAAGGAAAAGTTGGGAGAAGGAAAAATTGAGAGTGGAATAGGGAGAGGAAAAAAAAAGAAAAACTGGGACGAGTGGGGATAAATATCATATATAATTTTCTTTTCGTTGTCCATAAAGTGATGGATGGTCGAGTGGTAAGGTGTTTGACTACAACTAGCAACCTTTTACTTTTTGTTAGGTTCGAGTCCACGAATAGAGACAAGGTTTTAATTGTTTATGAACAGTGATGGAAAACTTCCAAAATTTCTCTGGAACCGGTTCCGGAACCGCTTTTTTAAATTTGGCGGTTCCGGTTCTGGAACCGTTTTTTTAATTTTGGCGGTTCCGTTTCCGGTTCTGGAACCGGTTCCAGAACCAGTTCCTGTAAAAAAATTTTTTAGCTATTTTAATGAAAAAAATTTATTTTTTTCATAAATAAAGTTTATTAAAGGCCTTCTGAATTGATTAAGGGTGATTTTAGGAAAATCAGTAGCATAAGGAGTGATAAAGAGATTGATGAGTATAAAGAAGGTTTGAGGGATTATGAGAGATTAATCCCCGATATCAATATAATGGATACAGAAGGATATCTTCTGATATCCTTCTGAATCCTACAAATCCCCTGATATTTCCGATTAATTGATTTAAGAAAGTTATCTGTAGATTTGGAACACTTAACAAGGCTTTTAAATTACTTGACCAAAAAATCTCAGACTCATAGCGGAAATTGAAAAATTTCGCCTTTCGTCTTTCGCCTTTCGCCGATTTTCGCCTTTTTTGGACTTTCGTCTTTCGCCTTTCGCCGTTCGCTTTTTAAAATCACTTTCGCCTTTCGCTTTTTAAAATCACTTTCGGCACACCCCTGATTCACAGCTGTTGTATCAAACTTCCCCGTCATTGGAATACTTAATTATGCAATTTAAAAACTCGGTTTTTATCATATGATTTCATCAACTGACTTCATAAATTTGACTTTTCCCCAAACTTACAAATTAGAACATTTGCCAGTACTAATACCGGCATACAAAAATATCGCGTGGTCGCCGTGTGGAGTTTAGTTATTAAAGGCTGTGCATTTTAAAATTTAATTAAAGTTTAACAAAATATATAATATTAAGTAAAACTTTTAATTAAAATATTTTGATTTAATTTTGGGACCTAAGCCACAAAAGATTACTTTCTTAAACACATCTATGTACTGACTACTTTAAATTATGGTTTTTCAAAATAAATTTTTGGAAATTAGTCTAAAAATAATGGAAAATTCTAAAAATGATTTAACTTCTTTTGGTAATGTTAAAGAATTCATTGACTGTTAGTGTTTATCGTCAATTATCTTTTTTGGAAAAAGCTTTCTTCTAAAATTAAAAAAAACGAATTCTTAAATTTCGAAATATGTATCAAATGAAGAAAAACCTAAAAAAATTAAAAAAATTTTTTTATGCAACTGTGAATCGTGATTAAGAGATATCTCAATTTTATACCAGAACTAAGAAATCGAACATTTTCAAAATTAAGATTTCTGCCAATTCAGTCATTTTAGTGTTTAACGTTTTGCAATGCTGAAGTGCACGAAATAAACATTTTTTGGTAAAAAATTTAGAACGAAATTTAATTTAAATTTTTGATATATTTTGTTTTAGAATATAGGTACAGTCTGGTGCAAAAGTATATGGCCAAGGGTGTTTACGAAAAATGGCAAAAATATGGCGTTTTTTCGATTTTCAAAAATTCATAACTCGGTCGAATCTCGACCGATTTGGATGATTTTTTTGTATTGTATGTAGATTCTAGAGGAGAATCACATATATTTTTTACAGACCTCAAAAAAATTTTTTCGAAAAGTTGGAGATGCATTAAAAGTTGAAAAAGTAGGCGAAAAGTTCGAAATGTACACATAGTTTGACCAAATTTTTTGCTCCGACAATGGCATCTTTTACCGGAGTTGAAATTATTTTAGATTTATGAATGTCTAAGCTAAAATAAAAACAAATTATTTTAATATTAGATGTGAAATTTTTTGAAAAAAATGAGATTTAAAGTTTTGGTCGTAAACTTTTGCACCAACAAAAACAGGGGTAAATTTATTTAAAAAATCATAACTCTATGAAATGGAAATATTTTTTTACAAATTTATCATCATTTTAAAGCCCACAAAAAATGCTATAATATAAAATAAAAAAGTTTTAAAATTTTGCGATTTAACAGCGAGGCGAAGAAAAATAAAAATTCACACACCCTTGGCCATATACTTTTGCACCAGACTGTATATATTTTTGGCTCTACTGCAACTTATTAGTCCAATCGCACTGTATGAGTCCAATGAAAAGTTTATTGGGCAATCAGATTTTTGTGAGCTACGGGGGTAAATCGTGGAAAAGGAAGAAAATGAAGAAAGGCTTAAAATGAAAAAAATTCACTTTCCGCGGATTTGGAGCATGATATCCGTATCCATCCGTATGTCCGATTTTTAAAAAAAACAGTATCAGGATATATCCTCGGATATCCGGATATTATTCGTATCCGTTCAAAGGTCTTTTGTATTTAATAAACCTTCTTGAAACGATATTGAGTTTGTCAGTGTTTACCACCAACATCCAAAAATAGTCCTTTTCAATTGGAGACAAATTTTATGCCTTAACCAAGGTTAAAAATTTTAATTTTAGTATAAACTAAATAAATTATATTAAGTATTCTTTCAAAAAATGAAAATACTTCCAAAGCTTTAAGAAAATGGATGGAGCAGAATTTTTAAATTTCCAAAACTAGGGTTAAATGCTGAATCAGAATTATTTAGGAATTCTGCTATAACATTAATATTAATTAAAAAATTTATTTAAAAAGTGTCTTCCATCCAACGTTACTTAAAAATATTTAAAAAATCAAATATCATGGAACGAAATCAAACGTGTTGTTGGTTTCAAAACCGCATTGTTCTTAATCCGATTGAAGTTTTAAGAAATTTGTTAGAGCATTTCTCTAACATCCAAAAATATCCCTTGTGCTCTTCAGTTAGGATTTATGCTTAACTTAACCCAATTTTGATTTAGTTTATATTTTTAATAATTTTGAAATAAATTATATTAAGTAGAATTTAAATTTTAATAACTATTTTATAATAAAACGACTCTTAGGTAAATTAGAAATAGTATCCAAAAACGTTGCAAAAATGCCTAACTATTAAAGGTCTATTGATGAAAAATTATGAAATTCTTGGAGGAGATATTCAAGGATGTTAAAGAAAATTGAGAAAAATTGATTTGATTTTGTCGGTTGCCGTATCTCTACTGACTGTAATATTAGAGAAGGTTGTCACAGCTAAGAATTTAAAAAAATTAAGTAAAAACCCTTAATATTAAATATTTCAATTATTATTTTTATTAATTTTGAGTGGATTAATTGGCAAATCAAGCACAGCAATCAAAAAACTTTTATTATTGAATATCGATGCAATGCATTGATAAATTACAGTATGCAGATTAAATTACCTTCCATATCAGTGCGGCTTCAGCCCACCTCTCTTCGACTACGCCCTTGAGATCACTAGACGTATTCACCACAATTCGGCCCGGAATTTGACTTAGTAAAAGCGGTGGGAAGGAACACTGAAGGGCCGCAGACGAAAATTTTCTGTTGGATATACGCGGATTTTGTGCAAAATTTCCTATCCATCTGATTTTTAAAAAACAGTTTCCATATCCGTCAATATCCGGTTGTATCGCGGGTATCCGAATCCATTATCCTTATCCATGAGCAGGTCTGCTAAATACCATAAGGTGAACAATAGGAATACGAATAGTTGCTGTAGCACAGACTGGCTGATTAGAATAGACTATAGATTAAGAAAATTTCATGACGAAAGTCTACTTAATATTAATTATTTCAATTAAAAAATTTTATATATTATAGTAAATAGGGAAAGGTATCGTCGCCCAGTTATTGTAGATGTTTAAAGTGTTTTTGGCTGTCGGCGTGATGTGCTGACAAATTATTAGGAAAAACTTTTATTATGCATAAACTTTTGCGTATAAAATTTATGAGTAGGAGGGCTTTGTCTCACCTGAGGATTCTCCGTCCAAAATTGTTTCGTGGACTGATTTTGATCTCATTAGAATCAGCCCAACGACTCTCTCGGTTTACATATTGTTTGTTCTAATTGGTTTTCTGTGCATATGACCAGATTTAACCAAAATGTCTGAGATTCGATCTATTAAGACGTAATTATAAAAAACTAATTTTCGGCAAATGGATTTTTCAATACTGTACCGGGAGTAACTAAATACATTTATACCGAGTCGGTGGTACTTTCTAAAAAACAGAACATACATAAGTTGAAAATGAGAGGATTGCTATATTGTAATTAATTTTTATAGCAATAAAAAGTAGCAATAAAAGTGATAAAAGTAGCAATAAAAAGTACAAAAACTAGCAATAAAAAGTGATATGGTGAAAAAGAATAAGGGCTTTTGTCCAGTTTAAGCGTCCGAGGAATAATTATGCGTCCATAAAGAACTCATGCATTATTTAAATGAACAATAAAAGTACATGGCATTAAATTTAGAAATGAGGAGGGTCCTAAAATAAGAGTCTTAGAATTCGGTCAGAGATTGATTCATTTCTGGTTTAATTTTGTCAGTTTGGGCAGGTTCAGATTTTTTCGTTTCGCATCATTCCCACCTTTCGGCCATGTTTATGTAAGAGATATTATTTTTGAGATTCAAATGCCGACAAATTTTCAAAAGCCACATCAAATATTTTTGGTATTGATAAATTTTTATATACGAAATGAATGGATTCTCATGGAACGCGAAAACTGGTCAAAAGCCAGAATAATTTATCATCATTTTAAACTATCTCTTATTAGCAGCATAATACACCATTTCATCGTTCTTTTGTAAGAAAACATATATTTGGTAGCAAGTATTGTCATCGAAAAGGGAAAAACCTTTATCTTGATAATTGGCATAGATCATAGATCGACCATAATCAAGTTCATAAGGCACTCGACTATAAAACTTTTCTTCAGCAGTAAAAAACAAGCAACAAGAAAAGAGGTTTTGCTACGAGCAAAAGCGGCACTTATTCCAATTGTTGAATCAGTAAGTGTAACGTTTTTTTCAGTGAATTTTTTACAACATCCGGAAGAGGCAAATAATAGATATTTCTAAAATTTAATGAATTGCTCTCCCGACCCGAACCCAAAACCCCGTACCCCGACATAGTACAATCCACTGAGCGTTCGGGGTGCAACCCTACGACAGAGTATGAAACATACTTAAGGAGTGGATTCTTATATTCAATCATATAGGAAGTAAAAATGATTAAACTTACTTTAACTCATTTCGAGTTTCATTCTCGATACGTTCAAACCGTTCTAATAGTGTTTCCAACATGAATGCGTTGGCTTTATCAAATTTTGCAATCATAACATTGACACCTCTTTTATTAGATACTACGAAGCACCAATAATTAGGGCACAAAAAAATCTAGTTATATGATTTGTCTACTTCCATTGAAGTAGTAGTATGGACCTGTTTCTCGATACTTAATTTAGAATAAAATCCAAATTATTCACCCATAAAATAAATTATAAAAGTAAAAGAACAAATGAATGGAAAAGAATTTTATTTTAGCGGAGTTGTCATGATAACCAAGTTTAGGAAATTATACAAAAATAAATTAAAGAAAAGAAACAAATATTAAAAACAAGTTTATTCTTTAAGGCCAAAAGTTATTTCTTTAAACACTATGAGTGTATCACATACCTTGTGTTATTCACCTTGTGTTTGTTCGTATAAATAAATAAAAAAATAATAAATTTTTTAATTAAAGAATGACGAGTATGAATAAAAAAATTTTTAATTTCGTTGAATTCTAAACCTTTTAATTTTGAAAATATCTTGCGAATAAAATAAATTAATTACTGTTTTTAGTGATAGATATTTTTTATTCTCTTCTCAATTTCATTAAAATATTTGTCACGAGCATTTTTATCAAATAAAATTTTTTTAAATTAAATAGTTTGAAATTAACATATTAAAAAATTTTATTACGATAATATCGAGTTATTAATTACCATATTTAAAAAAATTTAGTAATTATATTTTAGTCTTTAGAGTTAATGTTTAGTTCCTAATAAATATCATGGCTGTTTTTAATGTTTAGACACGATTTCGTGCCATCTTTTCCGTGCCAGAACGGGTAATTAAAATTCTAGGCTATGTTCTCAATTTTACAATTTCTTCAATTTTTCTTTCATTATAATATTTTTGGCATTTTGTAAAATTAATTAAAAATCCCGCTCAATATCACCCCTATTTGTGGTAAAGATATTAAATGAAACAATGGGTTCTACTGCTTTTTTTGAAGATTCTTTGTGTTGCACAACCAATTGACAGAGACATTCTTCTGGGACAACTTGCCCAGTTAACGAAACAACTTCCTCCAATGTCTAAACATCATTCACTGTTTTTGAACAATATGCTTCATATTAGATTCAAAAATTCAAAAATAACAATAAGCCAAAACTACCCCGCGCCAACACGCCGAGCAAAAAAAACAAACGAACCTAAACCTAGCTTAATGTTTATATAGTTTTAATTCTCTTTTAAAAATGAAAAATTTTATCAAAAAATTTACGAAACAAATATTGTTTAATGTTAATCTATTTGTAAACCCTATAAAAAATTTAAAAAATAAATCCCAAAAAAATTTACGTTATAAACGTTAGCGTTTTCTTTTCAATAAAAAAACTTTACATCTCTAAAAACTTTGTCTTAATAATATTTAAATCTTTTTTCTTTCTTCACAAAGTCACCTTAAAATTGAATTTTAAAAAATTCTAATTAATTAAAAATTCTATTTTTTAATAATTTAAACAAACTCCATGTTTTAGGCTCTGAATTGAATTGCTTAAAATTTTATTGAAAAATTTAAATTTTTAAATTAGCCAATAAACCTCTTCCTCGCCTGCCACCATCTTCCCCGAGTTTCGATTGTTTGATGTGTTTGAAGTTTCCGAGTTGGAAACATTTTGATGATTTCTTGACATTTGTTGAGAAATTTGCGACTTATAGGGAACAAATGCAGAGTTAATTTGTGTGTTATCTTTCATCATTCCAAAGGTGTTTCCAGACTGATAATGAGGTTGAGAATTGGGTAACAAAGTGTTTGGAGTTTGTTGAACTGGATGTATATTCCCTAAATAACTCTGTGTTCCCAACGAAAGATTATTGTTGCTACTATGTCCTTCCATCCATTGTTGGCTATGCTGAATAGAATGCCCAAAATTATGCAAATTCAAGTTATGATCTAGTCCAATTCTTCCATAATTTCCAAAATTTGTAGGATGAGTTAAATGGTGATTATCTGGAATTTTTTTGGTTTTATATGGGATGTTTTTTTTCGCCTGCTGCGAAAAATTGTTGCCAGCGGTCCTGACAACTACCCTATCAAAACTACTTGTTCCTTGATTACCTTGAGAAATATTTTGAAGTAAATGTTGATTATGATCAAAACTCGATGTTCCTGCATTTGTAGAAGGATGGAGACCATAACCTGTAGCATTCGAATCTTGATTTGGATATAACTGGCTTTGATGATATTGCATAAAGCTGGTCATTGGTTGGGGAGGGAGGCCAGTAACTTTAAATTTAAAAATTTTGTGAATTTTATAAACAAAATTTTTCTGTATACAGCTCATTTTGCCATCGACTTTAATCGAAACGTTAAACAGAAGTGGAAATCCCGAGTTGTTTTAAGTCTCGTTTCCTCACTAATTTTAGTTTGTTTCATGAATAAACTATAATTTCTTAAGGAAACGATAAAATTTCTATGTACATTCGTAATCTGGTAGAAAATTTTCACGTTTTCCTTCAAATTATTTTTCGTAATCACATTTAAATTTTAATAAAGATAATTAAGTACATTTTTGCACTTGACTCCGGAAGTCCTTAGCAGCAACATTAATAACTGTTGTTGCTTTCGGCTTTGAATTTCGTTGCTTCTCTAAATTTAATTAATAAAATAATAAATTTAAAGTGGAGTCCAAAACCGGGCCAGTCCCTTGATTTGATAAAATAAGGGTTTTCGGGGTAATATTGAACCTGACAGACCCCATTTTTTCTTCCCCAACTTTTTCATATATATCTACAGAATGGTCTAACTTTTTCCTTTCTTCAATTCCAATTGCGTTTCTATATTTTGCTTACAAACAATCAAAAGGAATTAATTTATATTTCCCCTTGATGGAAGAAAATAAATTGTGATGGAAGGGAAGAAGTCTGACCATTCTGTAGATATGTTGGAAAAACTTGGGGAGGAAAAAATGGGGTCTGTCAGGTTCAATATTACCGTTTTCGGTTCCAATTTCAAGGTTATTGTAGTAACTTACTTCTTTTTTGACCCGGTATATGTGGTCTCATCGGTGCTGAATCGGGCATCATATATGAATTAACATTTGGATTTTGTCCAAAATTTGTATTTTGGGTATTTTGTATATGATTACCTTCAGGAAAATTATTTCCATTTGTTCCATATACGCAATAAACAATTAGATTTTGAATGAAAATATTTAAAAGAATTAATTTAAAAAACAAAATAAAAATCATTACCCTGGAAAAATAATTAAAATTAAGAAGTCGGCAAAGTCTTTAAAAACATTATTACTGTAAAGAATATAGCTATTTAATCCCCAAGGCTGTGCAGTAGGCGGCGTGGATACATCAGTCCGTTCTACACAAGATTCTGGTTCGCACTCAACCGCCACTAGCTGGAGGAGAGAAAGCCCAGCTGCTTTACTACTATATTTAATTGCTTATTAATGCTCTATTTAAAATTGCATTCTTAATTTGCCTTATGAATTTGAATTTTAAAAATATTTTTTCTTTGACTATATTTTGCCGACTTAAAATGTTGGCAGGATCTTTGAAAAATGCCGTCGCATTTTGCAGTTTATCTTGTGAAAGATAAAATCACATGTATGATAAAATCATTTCATATGATTTTATTTTTCACAAGACCAAGTGCAAAATGCAACGGCATTTTTCAAAGATGCTGCCACATGTTAAGTCGGCAAAATATATATTCAAAGCAAAAATATTTTTAAAATTTTAAATTTTGTAAAGGAAAATACAATTATTTTTGTAATTGCCGACAACTTTGAAGCGGGTCCGAAACAGGGGTGAGTGCAAGAGACAATTTCCAAAAACGCAAGGCCAAAAATCAACGCAGGACGCAAAAGCATTGTCATACCCCTGATTCGAAATTTTGAGTAAAGAAAAATTTTAAATACGAAACATGACATAAAACACAACTAAAATAATAACATAATCAAAAACCCGACTTCAAACAAGCATAACTAGACCCGATACACAGGGTCAGGTTTGTGCCCCTCCTGTTTAAGTGCCACAGCCACAATTAAAACAATTCTAAAACTCATATAATAATTTGATTCTAGATAATAAGTTGATGATTATCAATTTGGACCTTTTTCGATCCTCTTGTAGGGTCTGCTTATATTAGAGGTGTGCTTCTATCAGAGCATTTACGGTACTAAAAATTATTCTTCAATTATCTCTAACCCATTAGTTTTCGATTAAAATTCAAATAAAGGCACGCGGACATATCGGGATATTTCAATGTACGAACAGTTACCCTACGGATTTCGGGACCTACGGCCACTGGGTCTTGGATAGTATATTGTCCTATTGAGAAATAGAGTTTTTATGTTTTAGAACAAACATAAACACGCAAGAAATTATTTTTGTCACCCTAAGTCCGCACACCGGGTGCTTATAAAAGCCACATTACATGACAGAAATTAAAAAATATTATAATGGTGTTCCTGAAAGAATTTCTTTTATTAATGGAATGATAAAAATATAAATTTATTTAATTAATTAAATTGTTGAGAAGATAAAAAAAGAGGAGATAAAATTTTTAATTTTCCTCTTAATGATTCCATTGCCCTATTTATAAAAAACGCTCGCTTATGATGCGAGAATAGCGCGCAATACATTCCACGATTTCCACGAGTGCATCATTGATTCAGTAAAAATATCTTTAATCTTTTTGAGTCTTGAAAAGAAAAATTAGGCCCTATACGCAAATAAGGGCTCCTTGATTTTTTTATCACCCCTCGACAACTCCATCCCAACTCCTTTGATAACTTCTCAGACCCTTAATCCCCCGATCATCGACATTCTTTAGCCCTCTACTCCTCTAATATTCAAAATCAGCCAGCTTTATCTCGCCAGATACCCCTTAACCTTGATTTGTTGAAATTTGTAAATTATTCAGCGCCCGGTGTATACATAGAATATTTATTTAAAAGCGTTAGAATGTGGCAAACTCTTAATGGGATGTTCTGGATGAAAATTTGTCCAAAAACCGGTATCGGCTAACCAAAAACCAAGGAGTAAATCAAAAACCGGGACCCAAAACCGGGGTCGAAAACCGGTCATAACCGAAAACCGAGGGTACCTGTTAATAACCTGTCGCCAATAATCCTAATTTAAACCTTTAGAATTTCTTTAATATTAATGAAATTATAAAAATATAAATTTATTTAATTAATTTGTTGAGAAGATAAAAAAAAGAGGAGATAAAATTTTTAATTTTCCCCTTAATGATTCCATTGCCTTGTTGACAGAAAAACGCTCGCTTATGATGCGAGAATAGCGCGCGCAATACATTCCACGATTTTCAAGAGTGCATCATTGATTCAGTAAAAATTAATAGGTATTTTTGAGTCTTGAAAAGAAAAATTAGGCCCTATACGTAAATACAGGCACCAGTGCTGGGTATTTGCCATTTGTTAGCTCAGGCTCCGGGCTTTTAAAAACTTGGTTCCGGCTTCAGGCTCCGGAGTCGGTGATTTTCTAAGCAGCTCCATGTTGGCTCCGGGCTTCGGATGGAAAATCAATGAATAATATGGGAATTTAAGCGGATTAAGGAGGAGACTTATAAACAAGGTAATTAATTCATTAAATTTTAGAAACATCTTTTATTTTGTGATACATTTTAATTAAATTAATTTAAATTTGTTTATTTTTAATTTGTTTTGGCGTTCCGTTTTAATATTATGTCCCTCCCCCTTTTTTTTCTCTTTGTTGACCTTTCAATATAAATAATCCCCTCCCTTCCCCAAATTTGTTCACTTTTAATTTATTCATATAATTTTATTAAAAGAAAATAAATTGATTTATATTCATTGTGGTAATTTTATTTGTTTGGACTCTTTATTAAATAAACAAAAAACCAATTTGTTTATTACTATTTGCCTCTTCCGGATGTTGTAAAAAATTCACAAAAAAAACATTACACTGATTCAAAATTGGAAAAAGTGCCGCTATTGCTCGTAGCAAAACCCCTTTTCTTGTTGCTTGTGTTTTTACTGCTGAAGAAAAGTTGTAGAGTTGAGTGCCTTATGAACTTGATTATGGTCGAGCTATGATCTATGCCAATTATCAGGATAAAGGTTTTTCCATTTTCGATGACAATACTTGCTACCAAATATATGTTATGCTGCTAATAAGAGAAAGTTTAGATTGATGATAAATTATTCTGGCCAAATTCTGCTTTAGGATTTTCTGAATTATGTATTTTAGCTGTGAGGACTTAGAAATATCTAAATTCTTCGAACATTTCTTCATTCCCGAGCGGATCAGAAAAATTATATATTAGAGGGATGTCCAACCATTTTTATTTGTAATGGAAATTATGTAAATGATACTTGATTTAACTGGAGTTTAAAAATCAGTGTCCAAATGGCCCGTGCGTGCAAAAAGCCGCGCGAATACAGATAATTAAAAATTCTCAATTAAAAATGAAAACTTTTATCAAAAATTTACGAAACAAATATTGTTTAAAGTTAATCTATTGGTAAACCCTTTAAAAAAATTTTAAAAAATAAATCCCAAAAAATACGTTATAAACGTGTAACATTTTTTTTCAATAAAAAAATTTCATCTCTAAATCTTTGTCTTAATCCATGATTCTTTTGTTTTTCTTCACAATGTCATCTTAAAATCAAATTTTTAAAAATTCTAATTAATGTTTTTTTAAATAATTTACCCAAACTCCAATTTTCATGATTTCCATAATTGAATTGCTTAAAATTTTATTAAAAAATTTAAATTTAATTTTAAATTAGCCAATAAACCGGTTCCTCGCCTGCCACCATCTTCCCCGAGTTTCGATTCATTGACGAGTTTGAAGTTTCCGAGTTGGAAACATTTTGATGATTTCTTGACATGTACGGGTTGTACATTTCTTGGGGTATTGGCGACTTATAGGGAACAAATGCAGAGCTAATTTGGGATCCAGCCTGATAAGGAGGTTGGAAATTGGGTAAAAGAGTTTTTGGAGTTGCTTCAACTGAATGCATATTCCCCAAATAACTTTGTGTTCCCAACGAAAGATTAATGTTGCTATTATGTCCTTCCATCCATGGTTGGCTATGCTGAATAGAATGCCCAAAATTGTGGAAATTCAGGTTATGATCTAGTCCAATTCCTCCTTGATTTCCAAAATTTGGAGAATGAGTTAAATGGTGAATATCTGGAATTTTTTAGTTTTATATGGGATGTTTTAATGTTTTTATATAGTGTTTTCTATTATACTACGTGTAGATTAAGCCGCATCCCCATAATTAAAAAGGAAAATTAAGCTTCCAGAAATCAAAAAACACAAATTATAAAATTATTAAATTTAGGAGGGAAAAAATGTTTTGTTGAAGGTTTTAAATATATGATCCGGCTAATACACAGTCAGAAAAATTGGACACAGTTGAACAAAAAATTTTTTACCAAAGTATAATATAACCAAAATACTTTTGAAATTAGTATGTCTTTTGACTGTATTTTAGTCGGACATTAATTTTGTAGAACTTTGTGTTCCAACTAGAGACCGGCGCGGGACGGGATCCCGACGGGATTTTCCGGGTTCCCGAAATCCCGGATTTTTTCGGGATTTCTCCCTCGGGATCCCGTCCCGGCATCGGTTAAGAAAAAAATCCCGACTCGGGATCCCGGAAGTGTGATTTTGCCGGTCACTAGTTCCAACACTTAATGCTTCTTAATTACCTTGTGAAATATTTTGAAGTAAATGTTGATTATGATCAAAACTCGATGGTCCTTCATTTGTAGAAGGATGGTGAACAAAACCTGTAGCATTCGAATTTTGATTTGGATATAACTGGCTTTGCTGATTTTGCATATGGCTGATCATTCTTTGGGCATGGAGGCCAGTGTGGAGGCCAGTAACTTTAAATTTAAAAATTTTCGAATTTCATAAGCAAAATTTTTCTGTATACGGCTAATTTTGCCATAAACTTTAATCGAAACGGTAAATAGGGGGGTGAAGATCCCGAGTTGTTATATGTTTCAATAGTATTTTCACTAAATAAATAAGCTTATTCCATGAAACGATAACTCTTCTATGTTAAGTAATCTGCTATAAAATTTTTTCGTAATCACATTTAAATTTTTAATAAAGATAATTAAATACAGTATTCCGCATAATGTTTGAGATTAGCAGCATCAACAGGAATAACCGTCGTTGGTTGTTTTGGCTTTTTGGCTCTTTGTCGCTGCCTCTCTAAATTTAATTAATAAAATTTAAAGTGGAATCAAAAATCGGGCCAGTCTTTTGACCTGATTAAATCAAGGGTTTTCCGGGTTTTTGAGATTTTAGATAGGAAACTAAGAATGTTTGATGCAGCGTAGGCAACTTCTCGGTGATTTTTCTCTACTTAAAATTTGAATTTTTATCAGCCCGTAATTAAAAGGTGCATTTTTGGCACTGATGCCAAACTCGTTTTTTCGCGAATAATGTTAATAAAAACTTAGTTTACACCCTATAGTGTAAACTAAGTTTTATGGTATTCTAATTGTAAGGTTATTCTAAGAACTAACTTCTTTTTTGATCCAGTATTTGTGGATTCATCTGTGCTGAATCAGGCATCATATATGAATTAATATTTGGATTTTGCCCAAAATTTGTATTTTGGGGATTTTGTATATGATTACCTTCAGGAATATTATTTCCGTTAGTTCCATATACGCAATAAACACTAATATTTTGAATGAAAATATTCAAAAGAATTAATTTAAAAATCAAAATAAAAATCATTACCCTGGAAAAATGATAATAATTAAAATTAATTTAAAAAAAGAAGTCGACAAAAGTTTTTAAAAACATTTACTGTAAAGAATATAAGCTATTTAATCCCCTTAGCTATGCAGTAGCCGGTGTCGTGTAATGGATAACAACATCAGCCCGAAGATGCTAGTTGCTCCCAGCCGCCACTAGATGAAGGAGAGAAATAGCTATCGGCAGCTGCTTTACTAAATTTAATTGCCTATTAACGCTCTATTCAAAATTGTATTTTTAATTTGCCTTATGAAAATAAACAAATAACCAAATAGGCCTTTCAAAATACATTTTTTCACGTGATTTTTCACGTGATTTTTCTTATGATTTTTCATATGACTTTCTTTCACAAGACCAAGTGCAAAATGCAGCGCATCTTTTAAATAATATTCTGCCAACATGTTAAGTCGGCAAAATATAGTAAAGAAAAAAATATTTTTTTTTAATTCTAGACTTTGTAAAAGAAATAATTATTTTTGAAAATCCCGACAACTTTAAGGCGGATCCGACATTTGAAAACACGACATTTGCAGAAAAAGTTAAAAATACTAAATGACTTGAAACACAACTAAAATAAGGGTACGGCCCACCTTGTCGCGCGGCCACCTTGTCGCAGAGCCATAACTTCCTTCAAGTTTTCCGAATCTTACCAACTTTAGTATTAAACGATTCCTCTCATCGAGCTAAAGAGATTGGTACCAAAATTGATAAGGGCCAGAAATTTTTTAGCAAGTTATGGCTCTGCGACAAGGTGGCCGCGCGACAAGGTGGGCGTGTCCCCTAAATAACATTATGTATCAAAGACCAGATTGCAAACAAACAAAACTAGACCCGATACACAGGAGGCCCTGTCGTAGGGTGTGCTTCTATTGGAGACTGTGCTTCAATTAGAGGTGTGCCCCTCCCGTGTAAATGCCACAACTAAAACAATTCTAAAACCTTTGCTGCAAAAATTTTTTAAAAACACTTGTGTCGCAAATCTCGGGGCCGCACTTCCGTATGCCACGCTCATATTATAATTTGATTCTAGATAATACATTAGTGATTATCATAAATTTAAACCTTTAAAATACGGTAAATGTTCTAATAAGCACATGTGTCTCATTTTTCGATCCCACGTAGGGGCTTCTATGGGAGACTGTGCTTCAACTAGAGACTGAGCTCTTATTTTTCGATCCCCTCGTAGTGTTATTAGAGGCTGCTTTTATTTTTCTATCCATTCGTAGGGTGTGCTTCTATTAGAGATGTGTTTTTATTAGAGCATTTACTGTACTAAAATTTTTCCTAAATTATTTCTAAACCTTTAGTTTAGCGATTAAACTTTTATAAGGGTGCGTATATAACCCAAATTACAAATGACAGAAATTAGAAATCTTATAATGGTGTTGCTGAAAGAATTTCTTTAATATTAATGAATTTATAAAAATATAAATTTATTTAATTAATTAAATTTTTAAGAGAAAATATTTAATAGAGGAGTTAAAATTTTTAATTTTCCTTTAAATGATTCCATTGCCTTGTCTATAGAAAGACGCGCGCTTAGATGCGAGAATAGCGCGCGCAATACATTCCACGATTTTCAAGAGTGCCCTCTCAGAATCTCTATTCCTTAAAATCTCTACACAGCTAAAATGCCTTATAATCTCTACACGACTATCAAAAAAAGATTTTCAATTAAACAAAGAAAAGTTTAAACTTTATCAAAATCAAGTTAAAAATGAATCCGAGGGTCAACAATATCGGATTCTCATTTCTAGACTACTAGACAATTGGAAATATAAAAGAATTTGCAAGTGAGGGGAGATGGAAATGAAAGCAGGATTAATTCTCCATATTTTTTTAAAAATATCGCAGACTATTTTAAAATAAATTTCAACATCTCAAATATCCATAACTAAAAATTATTTTGAAAAACTTGATTTAGATCTTAAAAAATAAACGGCTTTAATTTCCATCTGAAAATTTTATAAGGTAAAGCATCAAGATACAGGGTGACAAAAAAAGTAACTGCACACATTATTTATGATAATATTATTCTAACCAAAGATAATGGGATCAAATGAAGCTTAAATGATAGAATAGTCAACAAATATCAAATCTATCAAGAATTTTCGAAGTGCTTGGTCAAAAATTCGCAAGTCACTTATTAAGACAATAAAATTTGGCTCTTGTCAGTCTATGCGTCCAATCCCATCTTTTTACGTTCAATAAAAATCTTTTACGATTAGCGACTTTTATGCGTCCAATCACTGTCGATAAGTACCCGGTTCGCCAATGTAGTACCATAAAGTCTATGTTAATAGAAAGTACTACACTCAACGAGTTATGGTTTATGCAAACATAAATGGACCATAGGATTTAACACGTAGAACCTGGGTACTTACCTCTACAGATTGGACGCATAAAATTACTAATTCAAATAAAGTTATGTCATAAATAATGTGTACGGTTCTATGTCACCCCGTCGATAGACTACACAGCATTTCGATATTTACACTTTCCTCAGTTTGTTTGTTTGCTATAAAACATAATCAAAATTTTTAAGATATTTATTTACAAACCTCTTCAAAAATTTGATGACGATCCCTCTAAAAGTAAATTTAATAAATAGAGAATTTTAAATAGAGATTTAATTAACACATAGTATTCATATTTTCTATATTTTACTGACCATCTGGGTTTGGAGGAAGAGGTAATGGTTGCCACTCGTGCATAGTTAACCCTCCTCCTTGTTGCCATTGTAACTCTTGATTTTGATCATCATGACGTGGTGAACGACCTTCGACACGAGGAGGATTTTGCTGGGGAGGTTGTGATGTTCCCGGTGGCGGAGTGGGTAAACGATGCCGACGACTAGGATGTTGTTGCGCCTCTATGTGCCAAGGTACAGGATGAGCTTCAGCTAAAATATTTAAAATAACAAATTTTATATCGGCCTTGCAAAAAATAAATGAGTATTTGCTTAAAATGTCTATTCTAATCTGCTATGTAATGTTACTTCTCTTTATTTTGATCATGATTACCTTCTTCTTCGACATGAGGAGGAGTTTGCTGGATAGGTTGTGGTGATCCCTCCGGCGGTGGAGGTAAAGCAAAGATCATGGTACTAGGATTTTGTTGCGCTTGTGGCGACAAACGTCCACGATGACGTCCACGATGAGCTCCATGTTGAGCTCCAGCTTCATCTAAAATATTTAGGTTTTAGTTTAAAAAAAATTTTTTTTAAATCTATTAATATAAAAAATACATTACCTCCGTGTTTGCTTTGGAAACATCCTGCATATACTCCTTGAAAAATAATTATAATTGATTAAATATAATTTATTAGTAAGTTTCGAATTTATATGCATGAAAAGCGCAGAATATTGACAAAAATTTAAAAATATAAATAGAAAAACGTAAAATTTGGAATAAAATACGGAAAAAATGACTAAATAACTTTTAATTTTATTTTAGCTTTTTAAGAATTTATTGTGAAAATTGAGTATTATCAGTCATTTATTCAATTTTACGTTGATTTTTTAAAAAGAATCAAAATAATAATTAACATTTTAGCAAAAAATAGGTAATTTTAACTTTTTCTAACCTTTTTTTCGCAGGGACCCCAATTTTCCTGGATTGCCCTAAATTCGGCCTTTAATAAATGACGTTCCAAAACTTCAAGAGTTACTCATATACGTGTATAAAAATTGAGTAAATTGGAGATCATAAACTTGAGATATAAATTTTCAACCTTAAATAAATGGTGGCTCAAAACTTAGCTTACGCCTTAATAATAATTTAACGATGAGTATATATTTTTGGACTTTATAGCCAAAACCGTTAATAAATGGCGAAATATGGAAGAAATAATGGATATGTTTGCTAAGGAATAAATGAATTTCCATATTATTTCCAACTTTATTTATTACCCGACAACAGAAGCAGATCCAAAAACAAGCAATAGATTAGCATCAAAACTTTCATTTAAACAGCGTAGTTTATCAAAACTGTGATTTGAATCTTAAATGTTTTATTTACAACATATATAATTATAAATTTTTAAATCATAAATACAAAATAAAAATTAAAATTTTAATTTTGAAAGTAAATAAAATGGAATGGCATAGGGGAAAGGGAGAGATGGGTGGTGGACCCCCTCATTGCTTTAATAGGCTGACTTTAGCGCCTCCCTTTAATTAATTGAATGAAAGATCGAATAAGATTGAACAAGATTGAAGATGAAAAATTGAAGAAGACCGAAGAAGGTCGAACGTAAAATCATTTTCATGTGGTTGGACTTATTGGCTGTCACTAATTCTAATGTGGCACTATCGGCTGACTTAATGTTATTGGCTCCTGCCTTAATTAATCGAATGAAAGATCGAAGAAGATCGAAGAAAATTGAAGATGAAAAATTGAATAAGACCGAAAGAGAAAACATTCCCATGTGATTGCACTTATCGGCTGACTTAATGTTATTGCCGCCAGCCTTTATTAATCGAATGAAAAATTGGGGAAGATTGGACAAGATTGAAGAAGAAAAATTAAATCTCGACAGAAAAAACATTCAAATGTTGTTGCTGTAATCGGCTGAATTAATGTTATTGGCCGCGAGCCTTTATTAAGCTGTCTTTTTGGGTTGACATAACTTTTGCTTCAGAGATTTGTTTCGAAATTTCGTTTTGACAGTCTATTTACGATTTTCTAAAATAGCCCTTTTTCTTATATTTTTTCCTTTCGATTTTAGTAATTTTTCCGAACTTTTTCCAAAATGATAAAACATATTTTCTTGTAGTGCAATGGGGGGCTGATGTTGGGCACTGTTACTTTTAAACAACTGGAATAGAAAGATGGCTACTTTTACTATTAACAGTAGAGATCGGAATTTTGTACCGTACCGTATTCCATAACGTACTACCGATACGGAATACCGATAAATACCGAAAAATACGGCCGTAGTACGGTACGGTCCGATCTCTAATTAACAGTAATAGGAGGATAAAGAAGCAGCCGAAGTATAAAACGACTACAGAAAGGACGAGATGTTCGGTTAAAAATTGGTGACCCAAAGTGGAAGAATGGGTCCCAACGGCGGGGACATAAATACATATAACTAATTATAAATTTTTAAACATACAAAATAAAAATTAAAAATTTTAATTCTAAAAGTAAAATGGAATGGCATAGAGGAATAGGGAGTGTAGGGGGGGGGGGGTGTGGACCTCCTCATGTGTTGTGCTGACTTAATTTTATTGGGGGCCATAATTAGGTTGTCTTTTGTTAGACATAGCTTTCGCATCAGAGATTTGTTTCGAAATTTCGATTTGACAGTCTATTTACGACTTTCGAAAATAGACATTTTTCTTAAGTTTTTTCTTTCTATTTTAGTAATTATGCTGGAAAACTGCTGCTGGGGAACTGCTGGAAAAGATGAATAGACCAGTAAATCATCAATTTTTTAAAAATTCCCAGCCCCCCTCCACTCATTGGGGAATAACCCTACTTCAAACAACGTGAACTTTGTTATCTCAACAACATTATGAAAAAAAATAAATTGGATATAGTATAGTATACCGGTGGAAAGGTTTCAATATAAGACCCATACCATTCGATTCGTCTCGGCGAGCTGAGTCGAACGGTACCACTCTTTTTTTCCGGAGATGCCTGTGGGCCAAGATATAGGTCCCCGAAAATCGAAAAACCATAGGGGGGACCAAGCACTATCTTGGGGTGAAAAATTCGATTTTTCGTGTGATACCTCATTCGAAAGAGCTCATCGAGCTGAGTCGAATGACACCAAAATGAGCTCGAGATCTTGATTTTGAGCCTAGATAAAGAGGTTCAAAATGGTCAACATAAACCTATGGAGCGTCGGCGAGGCGCTTGTGCAAAACCCCGCGCTTCGCGCGGGGTTTTGCGGCACGCGCCTCGCGGGGAGTCTAGGGCGCTGGGTCTGGGCTCGTTACTTAATCCTATTCATATTATCGATTAAGTGGGCTTGCCCGGTTTCCTCCGCAGCAGCAACCACTCAACGGATGGAATAGGTAAGGAGCTAAAACAAACAGTCATAACTTTCTCAAATCAAGTCTGATTTTGCTGATTTTGGTGTCATTCGACTCAGCTCGAGGAGCTCTTTCGAATGAACTATCATTTGTATATTCGAATTTTTTATCTAAAATTCGCCCTTGTAGTTCTTCAATTTTCAGAGGTCTGTATCTCGGTCTAATCAAACCAAATTTCGTTGATTTTGGTGTCATTCGACTCAGCTCGATGAGCTCTTTCGAATGAGGTTTCACACGAAAAATCGAATTTTTCACCCCAAGATAGTGCTTGGTCCCCCCTATGGTTTTTCGATTTTCGGGGACCTATATCTTGGCCCACAGGCATCTCCGGAAAAAAAGAGTGGTACCGTTCGACTCAGCTCGCCGAGACGAATCGAATGGTATGGGTCTTATATTGAAACCTTTCCACCGGTATACTATACTACAGCCAATAAATTAACGAGAATATAAGGTTCGATGCCTAGCAGTAATTGGTGACTCTTTTAATGCAGTCCCTCTAGAGGACTGTACTAAGTAAGGAAGCAATCGGGTTCAGTTTACTTATAAATCCAGAGACAGCAAGGTATTGTCAACTACTACTAAAAAGCATAAATCTTAAATATTCCATTTAACATGTAGTACCGGAACCGGTTCCAATTTAAGTTCCGGATCCCGGAACTTTTATTAGTTTCCGTCCCGGAGCCGGAACATCCAGTGAAACTCTAATAATTAATAGTGAGCGGAAAAATCTATTCTTCCGGATCCGGATTTGCAATGGAGCCGGACCGGATACGGCCGGATTTTTCCGATTCCGGAGATCGCGAAAAACCCCGGATTTGGGATCCGAACTCCGGAAAAATCCGGCCGGATCCGGTCCGGTTCCGCTCACTAATAATTAGCTTTTGTGGTCAATTTAATTACACCAAAAAAGTTTATGCATAATATATTTAGATATTTAATTAAAAAAGATATATTTTTTAACGTCAATTTCTAAATAAATTATCAAATTAAAATGAAATCCTTTCTATTTTCGTTCGATTTTGAAATCTATACCACTATAAGTACAGTTACGTCCAACATAGTTTATTGAGAAAACAATATTCGGATTGTCAATATTGGCAACTTCATAGATAGAAGAATACATTACTTCCCCATATTTGATAAATTGTTTTGTTTTGACACCTTCTCGATTATACAAATAATTAAAATTCCAGACTGAACCCCAGTCACGAACTTTAAATTCAATTTTGGACACAATAGATGAACAATTTGTTGAAGTTAGGATTTTCTAAAATTTTATAGTTAACGATACAAAATTAAAAATAAACGTCAATCTATAATTTCTGGTGTGAAAAATCCAAATATGAATATTATAAGTAGGAGGCAAGACATATGACGGCGCAAAGCCATATGAGAGGAACCGTTTAATATTAATTTTGGTAAGGTGAACGTATTCAAATTTTTCGCCACAAAAATGTGCTCATTCCCTCTTTTGTTTTCCGAGTATCGGTGACCTACAACTTGGACCTATATATCATTTCGGTATATGGTACCGCTCGGCTCGGCTCAGCTCGAGACAAATAGAATGGTATGTGTTATGTATCGAGATTCACTTAATTCTTATCCCCATCTCTAATAAAAGCACACTCAAAGAAAATTTAAAAATGAAACTCAGAGCTTTAACTAGTTTATTTATGGTATTTTTCTTACGTTTTCGATTAATTCAAGTATTGAAGGATGCAAGCTTGTAGTTATACAAACATAAGGAAATCTAGCTCCTTCGTTTAAAATATCCATAATAATTCCATTACACTGTTCCGTATTATCACACAAAGAAAAACCAACACAAAATTTACTAAAAACCCTCAAATGATCTTTAATAAATTTCATTGCTTCAAGTTCAAAATTAGCAAATAAATATGTTAAAGTAGTTTCTTTTGCATTAAGTTCCTTTACTTCATTTTCAAAGAGTAATTTAATTAAGACTGGGTTGAATATAATATTGTCAAATTCGGCCTCTTCATAACCACAACGAAAAAGTTTGTCTAGCCAATAATGGACAATACACATTTCTTCTATATTTTTTGGAAATAATGGCAGGTCCAAAGACATATTGCGGTTTAACTTTTTTAAGCCTTTAAAAATACATAATTATAGTCCGATCTAACCAAGGTGTACGTGCATCAGGGATTTAGCCGTCTCGATTCCCGAAAATCGGAAATTAAATTTTTGTCGAGAATTCCCGTTCCCGATTTTTTTCTGAAAAATCGGAAATTTTCGGCAATTTTTCCACTATATTTCTCCAAAAATTGTTGTCATTTCTCATGAATCTGGATGCTAAAAAGGTCTACTATAAGCTGCATGTTCGAATTTTTACCCCAAAATGACCCTACGGTTTTTGAACGTTTCGAGCCCTATATCTCGGTCCAAAGGCATCTTCAAGAAAAAAAAAGTGGTACTATTCGACTCAGCACCTTTTCTACCCTATAATGACATTTTGACCATTAATTTAGGGGGTGTGGCAGAACGGAAAAGTACAGGTATATAAAATAAAATTTACATTCTTCATTAGTTAGATCATATTTATGCAAAAGTATATCAGCTTCACAAGATCCATTAAAACTCAAAAATAGAGGAATGCGTTCACTCATTGCATGTTCCCACTTAAATTAATTTTTGGTTCTCAATCCACCTCTCAAACTGAATGGAGATGAGAATTAAAGAGAACATATTGGACATTCTTAAGGAAGAAAAAAAGGAGGGGACAAAGTTTGGAATTACCGGAAGTGGTTTTCACCCTCGCAAAAGAGGAAGGGTGTTTTAATAAATGAGGGGGTGCTCGTAGTACATGCTTGGAAATTTTTTGTGTGAGAGAGATGGATTGAGATTGCTATTAAAAATTTAAATTAATTTCCACCTTTTCCTTGAGATGATCGTTTAATGAAAAGTCATAAGAATGTCGTTTAATATCAATCTCCTCATAATTAACAAAAGAACGGTCACTAGCAGATTTGTCTGCCTACAAAAACACAATTTTGACTTAAAATTTTTTTTAAACATACAATTTTAATATCAAAATAATCACGTGCCAATTCATTTTTATATTCATTAATAAAGGTATTAAAATAGCTATTGGTTTTTTGGAAAGTTAATAATTGATTGAAATTGAGACATTTAAAAATATCAAGTTTAACTTCATTTGCTAAATTGTTTAGAATTTCTGTAGGAATTTTCTGCTGAAATTGAAGAAAATTTTTTTTATTAATACGAGAGGTGTTCTGTTAATTTATTTAAAAACTAAGCCTAAAATTAGAAGACATTAACCAGCGCAATAGGACACAAACACCTATTGGAAACAACAAAAACTTTCACTTAACTATTTCCTTTTGAACTTAATTTTAGGAAACTTGAAAGTCACTCTTGCGGAACATCCATAACTCTTAATATACATTCTAATTAATCTGATAAAATTTTACAATCAAATATTTAGGTAATGGGTAGGGTTGGGGCCCGTTTTGGTTCGATAGATCGAATCGGGCATGGAATTTTGGACCAAAAAAGACTCGACCGGTTCGGCCCGAAAAAATGACTCGAACTTCGGCCCCGTTCGAAAAATCCAACCCTAGTAATGAGGAATATTTAAATGCATATTTAAATACCTTCTCCTGGTCGCTTTCACCAACTTCTTTATTACAATCACACTCTTGTATTATATCATCAGTCTGAACGGATATATCTCTAAATTTAGTAGTTCGATCCTCCGGAAAATAGATAATCCATCCTAATATCCATTTCAATAAATTGAATAAGAATTTTAGAATCCAGTTTTTAGTTAATAACGAAAAAAATGAAGCCTTCTCAACTTTTTCAGTTAAAGTAGTCGATTGGCCTTCATTTTCAACTTTGGACAAAACACCATTTAAGTCCTGATTTGCATCATTATTACTTGGAAGAGACATGATTTTTAGAATAATCAACTAAAAATAAATAAATTTTTATCAAGAAAAAAAATCCTTAACAATCTCCTAATGATATAAAAAAAATTAAATGCAAATTTTTATGTTAAAATTAAAAATTTTAAAAATAATTTGGAAGGAATGAATAAATTAGATGCAAGAAGAAATGCCTTTATATAAAAATTTGTTGCTTTGGGAGTATCTCCCCGCAAGTCCGCAATGTCTGTCCGCAACCTTTTTTCCCATTTCCTCCTCCTTCCAACATTCTTCTCATAGAGATTAAGAATAGTCAAAGGTTAATAATTGCCAATAAATAATTTGAATTATATAAGGAGGCAATATTTATGAGGAAATTATCATTTATGAATTAAATTTTTTAAATTTGTGTTTTAAAATTTGTTTGCGGATTAATGAATATTTTTAAACTTCTAAAAACCCGTGAAGGAACATTTAATTTTTTACAAATAATATTCTACCAACAAAAAATGGGTACTTATTTGGTTACCTCGAATCGCTCGGTGATCCTCAAAGACAGACCTCAGAAAAGCAAATAATTATCGAAAATTTGGATGATTGGAAAGTTATTACGGCTACATGGTTCGAAATGGCATAATATCTAAGTGTTTTGGAAACTTTAGCCAACGACCAGAACTTTGCTGGAAGAGGAAAGGCTGCTTTATGATGTCTACTAGTGTTGGTCAAACGCGATTTTGCGGTATCGGTATTTTCGGTAAAAATACCGCGGTAATACGGTACCGTGACCAACTCTAATGTCTACTGATATTTTTCTGAGTTCCTAATCGGATAACAGCGAAAAATTTCATTCACTTGAGTTTAGTCAATTATGGTGTCCAAGCACAAAACTAGACTAGGGAAAATTTGATATGATCTGTCACAAATTTTAAGTATTTGTTTCTTATCTAATAATGTGAAAATTTTTGTTGTGTTAACAACTTTATGCAAAATAAACTATAAAAAGTTTAAAAAAGTATACAAAAGAAAGAATTAAATTTTAAAAAATTACAAAAAAATTAAAGAAAAAAGTATCTTCGAATGAATTTTTAAATCAGTCATCGGATTTTATTTAAAAAATTCTTTTTATTTTCGCTCGATTTTAAAATCTATAAGACGCCTAATATTATTATACCCAATATAATTTATCAAGAAAACAATATTTGGGTTGCCAATATTAGCAACTTCATAGCTGGAAGAATACATTATTTCTCCATTTTTAATAAATTGTTTAGTTTTAACCCCTTCTCGATTATGCAAATAATTAAAATTCCAAGCTGATCCCCAATCACGAACTTTTAATTCAATTTTTGGCACAAGTGATAAACAATTTGTTGAAGTTGTAATTTTCTGAAATTTTATGATTAATAATTTTTGGGAAAATTGTATTGATTATTAATGTAACCGTGTAAATTCATTTTTAGGACAAATTAAATTTGGATTTCAGACCCAATTAGCCGTCCAAATTGGAGTTGCGGCTAAACTGCAGTAAACCAACGTTTTTTAGATTTGGACAATTTATATGTCATTCGAAAGAGCTCGCCGAGCTGAGTCGAATGCCACCAAAATTAGTCCGCGGACTCAACTGTGGCCCGAGATACGGGACCCTAAAGTTCGAAAAACCAAAGGGGGGACCAAGCACTTTTTTGGGGTGAAAAATTCGAAAATGCAAATTATACCTCATTCGAAAGAGCTCGTCGAGTTGAGTCGAATGACACCAAAATCAACAAAATTCGACTTGATTTGACAAAGTTATGACCGTTTGTTTTTACCCACTACATAAGGTCTACGCGGAAAAAAGTTTTTGCCGCTGCGGAGGAAGCCGGGCATGTCGAGCGGAACGACGGCCGCCGCTTAGCTACGGTCGCCGCGAGAACGACCGCAGCGAAGCACGGCCATCGTGTAGCGAAGACCATGCCCGGCCGGCTTTCCGTAGCAGCACAAAAAGTTTTTCCAGCGAAGATTCTGTTGGTCATAACTTTGTTCATAATCATCCAATCGAGCTGATTTTGGTGTCATTCAACTCAGCTCGCCTAGCTCTTTCGAATGACATATAAATTGTTCAAATCTAAAAAACGTTGGTTTACTGCAGTCCTGCCGGATTTGCTTGAAACAAATTCAATGATAAACTTAAAGTTATGTTAGGAAAAGGAAAATGAAAAAGCTGAGCTCGCAGAAACCGAAAAACCATAGGGGGGCCATTCAACTTGGCTCGGTGAGGCTTTTCGAATACATATCGATTGTGCGAATCGGTTTCCGGTACACATAAAAAAATTTGCCCTTATTTCTTACATTTTTGATTAATTCAAGTATCGATGGATTTGACACCATATCCCACGAAAGATTATTAAGTAAATTAAAATCATTAAATATTCCAGATACTCTAACTAAATGGCTCAAAGATTATTTAAGCAATAGAACTTTCTCTGTAAAAATCCATGAATCCTTTTCTGAAAAAAGGCTCATAAAAAGCGGAGTACCGCAAGGCTCCCTACTTGGTCCCATATTGTTTTTATATTATATACACGATTTAACTGAATTCTGTTATACAGAAAATGTAACTGTTAAACTATATGTAGATGATATTAAGGCGTATTACATTTTCAAAGACAATCCAGTCAATTCAAACCCTTTGCAAGAATTTATTGAAAAATTTTCCGAATACACAGAAATAAACGGATTGGATATAGCTATAAAGAAATGTAATATATTACATCTAGGCACTAAAAATCCTCGCACCATTTATACAATAGAAGATACACACATAACAGAAATTGGTAGAAATCAAACTGTAAGGGATTTGGGTATTTTCTTTGACCATGAGTTAAAATTCCATAATCATATCGACATTATTTGTAATAAAGCTAGGAGAATTAGTTATACAATTCTTAGGTCCTTAAAATCTAATGATGAAAGATTCTTAATTAATATGTTCACCACATATGTAAGAAGTATATTGGAATTTAGTTCTCCTGTCTGGAATCCTTACTATAAAAAATACATTAACAAAATAGAAAAGATTCAAAAAGATTTCGTAAGGATGGTATATAACCGCAAGCATAATATAAAACTTAATGAACAAATCCCTAACTACTCTGAACTCCTCAGATTATATCATATAGATTCTTTAGAGAATAGAAGAATTATAACAGATCTTAAAATCTTTCACAAGCATTGCATAGGATTAAGCCCAATAAATATAAATAACCCCTATTTCATCATTCCATCTAAAACAAGGGGGGACGAAAACAAAATATCACATAAAGCATGCACCTCAATTACTAGACATAATTCATTTTTTGTAAGGACTATAAGGTATTATAATAAACTACCAGCATACTTTAGAAAATTAGATTACAAAAATTTCGCAAAAAACATAACACATATTAATTTTTCCCGCAATTCGGAGGCTGAATTAAGTTAAATTTAAATTTATACTTATAATTTTTTTTATATACTATTTATTTACATTCTTTTTGTTTTTTAATTTATTGACATGATTTTGTTTTTATATATATTTTTTTTACTTGATTTCGTTTTTTATTGTTTTTTGACTTGACTCGCGCCATCAAGGCGTAAATAAATAAATAAATAAATAAATAAGGAAATATAGCTTCTTCATTTAAAATATCCAAAATAATTCCATTGCATTGCTCCGTATCAGTACACAAAGAAAAACCAACACAAAATTTACTAAAAATCTTCAAATGATCTTTAATAAATTTCATTGCTTCAAGTTCAAAATTAGCAAATAAATATGTTAAAGTCGTTTGTTTTGTATAAAGTTCCATTACTTCATTTTCAAAGAGTAATTTAATCAAGACTGGATTGAAAATAACATTATCAAATTTAGCATTTTCATAACCACAACGAAGAAGTTTATCCAACCAATAGCGAACAATACACATTTCTTTAATATTTTTTGGAATTAAAGGCAGCTCCAAAAACATATTGCGGTTTACATTTTTTGAGTCTTTAAAAAATAAATTATCTCACCAAGCTGTATAAATGTACACTTCAGCTAAATGTACACATTTTTTAAATTGAATGGTCATTGGATCGGGCGATACCCAAACACCCTAGGCGATATCCACATATGCATATGTATGAATCTCATTAGATAGTTTTAAGCCCAGGTTTACAGCTAGCTGAGTCAGACTTTTAAATCATATATAAAATATAATTTACCTTCTTCTCTAGTTAAGCGATGTTTATACAAAAGAATAACAGCCTCACAAAATTGATTAAAACTCAAAAAAAGAGGAACGCGTTCACTCACTGCAAGTTGCAACTAAAATTAATTTAGGTCAATCCATCTCCCAATCTCTGAGATTGAAAGCCTCTACCAAGAACACCGCAATATTTTGTGTGAGAGATAAATTGAACTTATTAAAGTTTAAATAAAAATTCATTTTCACCTTTTCCTTTAAATGATCGCTTAATGAAAAGTCATAAGAATGTCCATTAATATCAATTTCCTGATAATTAATACCAGATTGCTTAATGTTAATAGCAAATTTGTTTGCCTATAAAAACACAATTTTGACTCAAAAAATCCTTTTTAAACTTGCAATTTTAATATCAAAATAATCACGTGCCAATTCACTTTTATATTCATTAATAAAGCTATTAAAATAGCAATTAGTTCTTTGAAAGGACAATAATTGATTGAAGTTGAGATATTTAAAAATATCAAGTTTTACTTCATTTGCCAAATTAGTTAAAATTTTTGTAGGAAGCTTCTGCTGAAATCGAGAAAAATTTTTTATAAATATAAGTGGTGTTCTGTTAATTTATCAAAACACTTATCAAGGAAAAATTGAGTCATTGTAGGACTTAAACACCCATAGAAAGAAGAAGAAACAGAGTCGTTCACCAATACTCCAAAATTCCCAATGAACGTATTTAATGTTAGAGAATTCGGTAAATGTAAAGATTACTGGTCCCGAAAAAAATGTGGAAGCAGTGCTTTTTTGATATTTTTGAGGTTTGCCAGGAGGTAATCGAGTTGCTGAGTCAGAATCTGAGCTTAGAATTCGTTTATTTCGAACCCCGAACCCGAATTCGAACAAGTCGGATTCGGGTAGAATTCGAAATTACGATATTATGGTTATTCTGACTCGTCTCTATATTCTAAGTCGAGTGGTATCAAAATTATTAAGTTTCGACCATTTTAAACAAAGTTCTGATCAATTAAATAACATTAGTATAGACCTCTATGTAGAAAACCGGAATCATAACTCCGTTTAAAATGGTCGAAACTTGATAATTTTGACACCAATCGACTCAGCTCGAATAGGCGTGTCAGATAAGCCCTAAATTTTTAATTTCGAATTTTTACCCCGAATTCGACTTGGTCGAATTCGGGTCCGGGGTTCGAAATAAGCAAATTCTAAGCTCAGATTCGGACTCAGCGCACTCGATTATCTACTGGCATGCCTCAAAAATGTCTAACTAGCACTTTTTCCTCATTTTTTTCTAGGGACCAGTAATCTTTACATTTACCGAGAATTCAATAACGCGCTCCCTCGGAATATAGTTAACTCCTATGATCAATCTTAGTAAATCTGATAAAAATTTTACATTCGATTTTTTAGTTAACGACGAATTAATTGAGGCCTTCTGATCCCCTTTGCCAACTTCTTTATTACAATCGCACTTTTGTATTATATCATCAGTTTGAACAGACATACTTTTTGTAGGAATTTTATGCTAAAATTAATCGATATAATGGTGTTTTGTTTAGAAAAATAAAACATCTGTCAACGATAACCTAGAACTATCCAAGGAAAATGACTTTTTATCCAATGGATTATGGAACTCCTAACATCCATCTTAATAAACTGAATAAAATCCTACGATTCCAATTTTTGTTGATGACGAGGCCTTCTTCTTGTCGTCATTGTCAACTTCTTGAGTACTATCCAACTTTTGTATTATATCATCAGTTTGAACGGATATATTTTTAAATTTGTCAGTTTGATCCTCCGGAAAATAAATAATCCATCCCAATATCCATTTCAATAAACGAAATACAAATCGCACAATGCCGTTTCTAGCTAATGACGAAAAAATTGAAGCAACTTTTTCAATTAAAGTGGTCAATTGACCTTCATTTTCAGCTTCGGACAAACCATCACCATGATCTACATTATCATTACTTTGAAGAGACATGATTTAGTATAATCAACTAAAAATGAGTATTATTTATAAATAAAATCTTCACAATCTAACAAAGATATCAAAAAACTAAATAAAGATGTTAAATAATAAAGCTACGAATCTAAAAAATATGCAAAAAGAAAAGCTTTTATATAAAAATTTGGTAATAGTTTGGAATTCGCCCCCCTTTTTTCAACGTTTCCCTGACCATTTTGAGCTTTTTTGTTTGATACATAATTTGTCATATATCATTCGAAAGAGCTCATCGAGCTTAGTCGAATGATACCATGATTGGATAAATCTGATCATTCTTACGAAAATTATGAAGCTAAATCCTATTTGGGTAAACTTTTTGTGCCAATGCAAGTGGATAAAATAAACGGGCACAACTTTGTTCACTTAAGTCAGATTTCATTGATTTTAATGTCATTCGACTCAGCTCGAAGAGCTCTTTCGAATGATATATAATTTACCATGAAATGAGAAAAAACTAGGAAAAAATAGAAAGGAAAAAAGGGGGGCGAATTCCAAACTATTACCAAAAATTTTATTGATAAAAAACATTTCGCCAAAAATTTAATAGTTGGCTATTTTTTAAAATAAATATTTCTTATTTCTATTTCTCATCATTGTTTGGAAATTTTTTTTAATTTTCTTAATTTTTTCTTTAATTTTTAGACAAAACTTTAAGTTTTTATTCGACAATTCTTTAAAAAATATTCTTCAAAAATGGCGCAAGTTATGCATATTTGGAGAAATAATCCAAAAAATGCTACTCCATACCTCGAATCGCTCGGTGATCCTCAAAGACAAACCTCAGAAAAGCAAATAATTATTGACAATTTGGATGATTGGAAAGTTATTACGGCTACATGGTTCGAAATGGCACAATATCTGAGCGTTTTGGAAACTTTAGCCAACGACCAAAACTTTGCTGGGAGAGGAAAGGCTGCTTTACTTTGTTCTAAAGTTGCTTATTGTTTAGAAAATTACGAAAAAGCGCTTGCCTTTGCTCTTGATTCTGACAACAATTTTAGTTCAACTCCTCGACAAGACGATTTTAAGGAGCATGATAGCTTGGTATTCTTTGATTTTATTTTATTTTTAATTTTATGTGTCCATCCCAGAGGATCCGCACTTTTAAGACCTATTGAACCTGAAAACCTATGAATTTTGAAGGGTCTCTGGTTTTGTAGAATCTACCCTTCAGTCACACCAAATCCCTCGATATTCCCTTTTGATATTTCCTTTCAAAAGTTTAGGTCTTCTGGGTCAAAAGTCTTTAGAATGTAGGTCTTCTGGCTTGACTCGCTTTTAATTAATTTTAAAAAAATTTTCTAGTATGTCAACAAAATTATTGAACAAGCTCTCGATACTTACAAAAAGAAGAGAAATCAAAAAATGGAGGTTGAACCAAAATTAGCTGCTCTAATTGATCGCATTTTTCAACAAAACTTGGAGCGTCGCGATTTTAATTCTGTAATAGGTTTGGCTTTTGATACTCGACGAATTGATATGGTGGAGACTGCAATTAAATCAAACGAGGCGCCAGACAAAACTTCTGTAATGATTGAAACGCTCAATAAAGTTTGGGAATCACAATTGGATATTGAGTTTAGAACTCTGGTGCTTGACTTGATTTTCCATATGTTGGACGCCGATTTGCAAATTGAAAAGAAGGGATCGCAAAATTTGGCTTTGAAAGTGCTTTCGATATGCCAGGTTTTTTTTATCTTTTTGTTTGGTTGGTTGGTTTTTTTGTTTGGTCCTTCCTTCCTCATGGGCGTGGGTCGTCTTACGGATTTGATTTTTTGCCGGAATTTCGTTTGTTTGGTCCTTACTTATGGGCATGGATTTCTTATGGGTGTTATTTTTCTTTTTGGGTATTGTTTTTTATATTTTTTTCGGAATATCCTTTTCCTCTTTTTTAATTAACCTTTGGTATCTCTGATGAACGGAGGATTTTTGTCACTCGGATTTGGGCGGTCGAATTTATCACTTTAGCAATGGAGGCCTACTTTCTCACTGGGGCCTCTTACCTTTTTTCTATTTTCAATTACCTATTGAACTTCTTAATGGACGAAGGATTTGTTACTTTTTGATGGACTGAGGATTTAGCCAAGTTTCACCGACCTCCTCCCTTTTCCTAGGCTTTTCTCTTTTCTAAGCTCACTAAATTTTTTTCATTTTCAGTGTTTGATCAAATTAGAACGTCCTGCCCAAGTTGCACAGATTTTCAATAATCTTTTATCTAAGGTTTTCTTAAATTTTATTTTCTTCTGATTTCATCAATTTTAAGAAAAATACTCTCGTTGCCTATCAACTTGCTTTTGATCTTTACGAAAATGCACCTCAAGAATTTTTGGAACAACTTAAAGAACTTTTATTTAAAAAAGAGGATTCCCCAGAAAATGAAGAAACAAAGCCTTCTCCAGAAAATAACAATTTAAAGTCGATACTTAGCGGCGAAGAAACAATCAAGCATCATATGCAATTTTTGATAAAGAATAACCACACGGATATGTTGATTTTGAAGAATATAAAAGATGTAGTCCGAGGATCGTGTGCTCATAATGCTACTGTTATTGCCAATGGTTTAATGCATACTGGGACAACTTGTGATGATTTTCTTAGGTTTTTAATTTAATATTTTAAATTAGAGTATCACTACGTCCCCTGAAACCCCGACGATTTTTTAGTCAAAAACCCCCACTTTGAAGGCTCCACCGCGGCAAACCCATGTCCACGAGACTCTCGGCCCGGAAGGGGCGGGATGCTATTTGAAATTTAATATTTTTCTTATATGTTTTTCAGAGAGAATTTGGATTGGATTTCTAAAGCGACCAATTGGAATAAATTCAATGCTGTTGCATCACTTGGTTTGATTCATAAGGTTTTTGATGATTTCTGAATTTATTTTAAATATTTTCCTTAGGGACATGAACGCGAAGCTCGAAAGATCCTCGATCCTTATTTGCCTAGAGGAGATGTTGATCCATATGGCTTTAAAGAAGGAGGATCTCTTTACGCATATGGTTTGTTTATAATTTTCTAATCCATTTTTAAAAGGACTTACACGGCGTTGAGCCCCAGGTGTCCACTCTTTTAGCACGCCGAGTCCACCTATTAAGAAGCTATCTTTTTAGATATTTAACAAATATACTTGTTAAAGTATGATAGAAAACGAGTACCGGCTTTTCGATGGAACCAGAATCAGGAGATTGAACTAGTGTATTTTTTTTGCCTATTTCTCGCCTTTTCTAGGGTGTTAAAATTGGCGTCAAATCATTTCTTAACTATGACACAATTCATTTAATAAAATTTCAGGTTTGATACACGCAAATCATGGCAATCAAAGCGTCATTAACTACCTCACTGATCAATTAAACAAAGCCACTACAAGTGCTGTTCGGCATGGAGGATGTTTGGGGTTGGGATTAGCTGCATTAGGAACTCGTAGTGTCAAAATTTATGAACATTTGAGAGAATGCTTGTATAGTCAAAATGAGGCTGTTTCTGGTGAAGGAGCTGGAATTGCAATGGGATTAGTTTTGGCGGGATCGATGAATCAATCTGTAAATTATTTTGTAAAAATTTTACTTTAATTTTTAAAAAATTCAAGGCTTTTGATGAAATGAGAAGCTACATTTTGGACACTCAACACGATAAAATTCAACGTGGATTGCGCACTGGAATTGCTATGTTAGCTTATGGAATGTTGGAAAAAGCTGAACCGTTTAGTTTTTAATTTTAAGAAAATTAATTTTTTTTCTAGTTGGATTGAAATTCTTGAAAGTTTCCATTCCGAGTCTATTATGCGCCAAACTGCTGTGTGCATGGTATTTTTGATAAAAAATTTTTTTTTCAATTTTCATTTAACGGGTAGATTGCCATGGCTTATTCTGGAAGTGGTAATGCTGAGGTTGTTAAACGACTTTTGGAAAAAGTTGCTGCAGATCCTAGTAGTGATGTTAAACGATTTGCTACAATTGCTATTGGTTTTGTTCTCAGCGGGTTTTTTTTTTAAATTTTTTTGGATTGATTTGAATCACTTTAGGAACCCCGAACTTTGCTTGAGTCATACTGGAATGTTATTTGAACACTTTAATGGTCATATTCGTTATGGAGCTGCTATTGCGTTAGGAATTGCTTGTGCTGGATCTGGATATAAGGTTAGATTTTTGGGTTTTGAAAATTATGATTTTTGGTTTTTTCGAGGCGAGGCCTCTTTGTTTCCCCCTCCCATTCTTGAGAAAATTAAAAATATTCTTTAGGAGTCCGTTTCTCGTCTTGAACCTTTGTTGCAAGCCAAAGAAAACTTTGTTAGACAGGGAGCGTTAATTGCTTTATCTTTTGTATTAATACAACACACCGAGTCTACATGTTCAAATGTTGTTGAGTTTCGCAAGACAATTACCAAGACTATAACTGAAAAGAGTGAGGATACAATTACTAAGGTTTGTTAAAGGGAATATTTTGTATTAATTTCGAGTTTGTTCCTCTTATAGTTTGGCGCCATTGTTGCTCAAGGAATTTTGGATGCCGGTGGGCGAAATGTCACCCTTTCTTTACATAACCGTGATGGACAGCCTGACATGCCTTCAGTTTTGGGAACCTTTGTGTTTTTACAGCATTGGTATTGGCATTCGCTGACTCATTTTATTTCTTTGGCATTTCAACCAACTTGTCTAATTGGGCTAAATAAAGGATTAAAGGTTTAGTTTTCTTTGGGAGTTTGGTTATTTTTTTAAAATTAGATGCCCAAAATTGTCTTTCGTTGCAATACCAAAGCTTCTTACTTTGCTTATCCTCCGCCACTAGAAGATAAAAAGAAGGTGGAAGTTGAAAAAGTTGAAGTTGCTGTGCTTTCTACAACAAACAAAAAGAAGGGAGGAGAAAAGAAGAAGGAACAAGGTTTTGTTTTTGATTTTAGAGAAATCAATAATTTATTTTTAAAGAACCAGAAAAGATGGAAGTTGATGAGCCTACGGATGAGACACATTCTGATGAGAAGGAGAAGTCGGATGAAAGGTTTGATTTTTCCTTAAATTGGGGGCTGGGGGTTTGTTATCGCTGTTTAGTCACTAGGTAGAAGGCATGTCACGGGTTGCCCCGACTTTTTTCCGACTCCGAAATCCGATTAGAAAAAAAATTGTGAAAATCCGATCCAAAACCCCTCGCCTTTTTTGCAACCCGTGACGTCCCTACTAGGTATATTGGCGTGTGGGCGATGTATCTGGCGATGAAACCCTGTATAATATCCTCTTCTATATTTTTATTATTTTTCCCAGAGTCAATAAAGAAGCAGTTCAAGAGCCTTCTTTTCACAATATTTCAAATCCAGCTCGTGTAGTTCGTCTTCAACTACGCAAATTGTCAATGCCAACTGAGGGATCTCACTATACGCCAATTAAATCTATAACGCGTGGAGGAATAATAATGTTTGAGCGTTTAAATGAAGACGAAGAAGAGGAATTAGTTGAGGCTGCTATAGCTGGAGGTGTAAGTAGTGATTCTGGGGATTCAAAGGATGGAATGAAAACAGTTGCCCCACACGAACCATTTAATTTCTCATTGTTAAACTATTAAATATATTCGGGTGATTTTTTTTGTGTTGTAAGGGGGAGAGAATGTGTGACGATTATAAAATAAAATTCATAAATATTTTTTTAAATAATTTGTTTGTGTTTGTATTGTTTTTGACATTCAAAAAAATATTTTTTTAATTTATTTTGGATATACTTCAAGGTATCGCAAGGCTAAGGTACCGACGAGCTATAACTACGTTCGAAATGGTCTATAACGTTACCCTAAATATCTGGCGTTCTTTGACCCGGATCTGTTTGCAATTCCTTGTGAGCAGGATTTAAGCTCCTGAAGACATACCCAGCATGCCCTGGCCCGTCAATTTTTTCATGTTTGCCCCACATGAATTATTTAATTTGAAATTTTTTCTCGGTGAGGTACTTCGAATCATCTTAGGGTGTCCCTGATTTCTACAATTTTGAATGAAGTTATGGCTCGACTATACCTTAGCCTGTTCCCTTTTTTTACTTTAAAAAATTTTTTAGGGTTTAAAATTTTGATTTTAGCTAGTTAATTAATTTCTAATAAATGTCCCTTTCAAACAATAATGATGAAAATGGTGAGCAGGATTTAAGTGATGGATGGTCAAAGGTTGAAGATGAAGGTCAATCGAGCTCGTTAAGTGACGATATAACTAGACAAAGTTTAAATGTGACTGGAGAGAGTGACAAGAGTGTTAGAAACCAATCGACTTTATATTTGTCTTCAAGGGCCAATAGTTGGATTGTAAGGTTTATTTGGATTTTTTTAGATTTTTTCAATTTTTTGGATGTTTCTAAATGATGTGAGCCTTTAAATTTATGCTTACTAGAGATCAAGCTGGACCTGGACCAAGGTTTGGGTTTTTCCTGTTCCCAGAGTCCAGACATTTTTTTTCCTTTTTCGGTTTTTCCTGGGCCTGGGTTTTTCCTGGACTATAGGCCCAAGAACAGGCCAGGCTTTTCAAAATCTCAATCTCCAATGCCTACTGGCCTGTGGTGTTTCCTCTTGGTTCTTGCTTCCTTGGTCTCTTAATGTTAGGTCTTCATGTACCTTTGTAAAATGACTTTTACTAGCGTATGAAAGAACCGTCCTACACAAAAAATCATTTTTAAACGCGTTTAAATTATAAAAAAATTTTTTTTTCAGAATCTTCTCGGAGTTCGAAACAAACCTGACCCCCTCACAGACTGGGATAATCTTTACAATTTGAAAAACCAATCATTATTGAGAAAGGATTGCCAAAAATTAATACAACAAAGAAGCAATATTTCTTCAAGATGGACTGTGCCTGAAATTGAGAGCCTTATGACTTTATATTGTAAACGAAGAAATGTTGGGTATGAACAAGACAAAGGATGGTTAGAAATACTTGGAAAATTGTTGGAATTTCCTTTTGATAAATGCAATCTTTTTAATGTTTTTTGGGCTATTACAACGAAATATATTCCGAGGTTAGTTTGGATGGCGGAGGGTTTTTTTTTAATTTTGAATTGAAAATCGCAAGACTTAATTTAGCATTCTTACAAGGAAACATCTTAAACTGTATCCAAAAATTTCGTATTTCTTTGCACTATCGTGTAGAGCAGGGTCGATAACCTGTTGCCAATTTTTGGCTTTTTTGGCCCTGACCTCCAAATCGAAGAGATATAAGGCTTAAAAGCTTTTCTACTTTTAGAACGGCTTTGGGTACAGTTTATGATATTTCCTTGTTAGGTCTAGTTGCAGGAATTTTTTTTAACATTATTTCTATTTTGAACCTAAGCCCGTAACTCTTTGAATTTTTATATTTTTTAAGATCACCAAAAATGTTCGATTTATTACGCCTTTTAATGCAATACCATGACCCTCAACTTTGCTCATTTTTGGATTCCTTCAAAATTCAATCATCAGAATTTACAAGTTTTTGGCTTCGGACTTTGTTATGTGTAAATATGGATGATGATTTGTGTAATCTACTTTGGGATAGATATTTCGAAAAGGTTGGGGGAATTTTTAAAAAATTTTCAAAAAAATTTTTTTCTAGGGAGATCCTTTCCTAATTTTCTTCGTTTCTTTGGCCTTTGTACAAAGTGTAAAGGATGAAATTCTTCTATTAACTGAACGTGACAAAATTCTTAATTTACTCAAAGATATTCCAAGCAAAATGACAAGAGATGACTTAACTGATTTACTTGAAATTTGTTCTGTTCACTTAAATTTGACACCGATTTCCGTGCGAGAGGTTTTTTACTATTTAATTCATAGGTGTAACTAATGACGGGTTCTTGCCAAAAATTTGGAATATGAGGAGAAGGGGAGACAAAAAGCCATGGACTGGCATCCTGCGACTTTCATGCAGTTATTGCTAATAAGCTATCGCTCACCATTTGCTGGTGCTCTACCGACTAAGTGAGCTACTGGGGCGATGCTTTGCCTTCTTCTTAAACCTTCGTCTAGTTAGCGTTTTAAATGCTAGCCTGCTGGTGGGTCTCCTTTACATTAGGGGAATGGGAAACAAAAAACACCAAAGGCAAGAGTCTTCCAAGTCTAGGCATTACATTGGATGCCAACATGGAAAAGCAATGTTCCTTAGTTAAGTCTATGAAATTATTTTTTGAAAATTTTTCAAAGTAAAATTTCTTTAAGGATTTTCATTGTATGCTTTTTGGCTCAAACCTACTTGATGAATGTTCTGAACAGCCTTTAAATCGACTTATTTGCCTTTCAATTTCTGCTCAAGAGCTTTATAAACGTGCTATTGACCCAAAAATTACAAATTCAAATTTTTCTTATTTTATTATTGACACTCGACCACAAAAAAGTTTTAATGCTGGATCTATTTCTGGTGCTTTTAATTTAAATGCTGAAACGGTAAAATAAAATTTTTTTCTTATACTGAAAATTTTCTAAAATTTTTTGAAAAATTTTGAAAAATTTCAAAAAAAATGTTTTTTTCTTTTGTAGATTGTTGAAGACCCAGACAAATTTGGCTTTGCAATGTCCTCACTTTTAAAATTTAAAACTGAAACTTGCCCTAAAGACCACATTTGTTTTGTCGGTTCTGGACATGAAGAAGAAGACCAATTTATGTTTATGGCTATTTCTCGTTTTCTCCATCAAAATCTCGAGCACATTTCTTATGCCGAGGGGGGATATAAAGGTTTTTTTTTAATTTTTGAAAGAAAATTTTTTTATTTTTAAGCTTTACATTCAATTCTTTCTGAAACTGGTAATTTACAAAAATTGAGTAATCACTTTACAAAAAATGATTGTATTGAATGCAAAAATGGACCGTTGACTGTACATCCTAAAAGTGAATGGAAAAAGGTTTTTGTCTGAAATTTTGTTAAAATTAAAAATTTTTCATTCCTTTTTTCCTAACAATAAGAATGAAGGCCTATAACTACCGAAAATTGCTCTGTAACTGAATTAGGTCACAACGTGGTAATAGGTGCTTTCTATCGAATGAAATCAAAAGATGTCCAAAATTGATGCTCAGGGAGGGCCCCGTTTAAACAGAATTTTTTCTATTATTCTTTTATTGTGGACTACCATTAAGTCATTTATGCGGGTACCTCACTAACTCTATCGAAATCTGGATAACATAGAATAAAGAACCGCTTGCCCCAATTTTTTGCCTAGCTTTCAAAAAATTCTATTTATAGGCTTAATTTCTATTTTTATTAAACTAATTTAGTCATTTTTGTCATTACTAAAGAAATCTGTTCAAATAAAACAACCAAAAGAAATTAATACAAAAGAGAACAAATCTGGTTAGTTTTTTGGGGGAAAATTTTTTCAAAAAAAATTTTTTTTTTATTTTTCAAAAGATTTATTAAAACATGTCAGCACTTCAGAAAGAATTGGAAATAAAAGATATAGAAATATTCAATCAGTATTTTCAATAAATGAAGAAGAATCGCTAAGTTCTGATGTTGATGAATTACAAATTTCTTCCCCCTCACAAATGAAGGCAAAACCAAAAGAAGGGGAAAGACTTAAATGGAATGAAATTATAAAAAAAGCTGAAATTATTGAAAATTTTGAGGGAGAGGTTTTTTTAAAAATTGAAAAAATTTTTTTTTTGAAAATTTATTTTTAAAGGAAGTGTTTGCAATTGAAGATAGGACTTTATTCCAATATTCAAGTCCATCTAAAGATAATCGAATACCTTGTTATATAGCTTTAAGGTTTGGATTTTTTTATATTAATTTTTTTCCTAACTAGTTTCGCCTAGAAAAAAAAGCTTTTCAAAATAACACTGACACGTAAAAATATTTTTAGAAGAAAAGTGGGTGATTTTAGAGGATTATATTTAAAATAAAGTTTTCGAAAATTTAATGTTTCGTCTAAATTGTAATTTTCAAGCATTTAATAGAAAAAATATCCGATGACTTAATTAAAAATTTTTCTCTTAATTGCTTTATTAATAAAAATAATTTTTTTCCTATTTTTTAGTAGAACACATATGCACATTTTTCACAAAGTGGACATTAATGTGAGTTTTTTAGAAGTCAAAATTATCCAAAAAATTATTTTAACAGGAAGGAATAGTTTGTTCCTCAATGAGACATTCATTAGCTAGTATATTAAAAGTAACTAGTAAACGAAGATTTCCAGAATTTTTGACATTTAAATTTGGATATGAATTACCGACTGGAGAGTAAGCTTAAAAAATAATTTTTAAAATTTCAAAGAAAATTTTTTTCTTTTAAAGGACACATGTAAGTCATGTCCATTATTTTATTCTTCCAAAAGCTGGAGAGTGTGCAAAGGCTGTAAAAATGGCAATACTGGCATTAAAACCATATGCTTTTGATAGAAATTAGAGTTGAGAGAAAATTAAAAAAAATAAAATTGGGGTGATTGTTAAGGATTCTTTCTTTTATGTACTATCTTTATTTTTAGTATTCGGTTAGTAATTTTTTGTTGACTTTTTTGGTTTCTTTATACAGTCTGACTTCACTTTTTTTATTAATATTGACCTGGGATGGGTTGAGAAAAAAGTCGTGTAGGTTTTCGGATCGGGTTTTCAAAATTTTCTTCGGATCGGGTTTCGGGTAACCCGTCCCATCCCTGATATGGATACACCCCTTCATATAGTTTACTCTAACTGAGAATTTAATATATTTTTTGGTACCATTCGATAGAGGACCTCTGACTTTTAATTGTGAAGTGAAGTTAGATTTTCTATTATTCTTTCTAATAATAATATTAAAAGCATTATCTTCATAATATTCAATCTAATTCTGTATATTTGCAATATTTTAAAAAATTCTTTTCTGTGATAATTATGCACAACGAGACAATATTTTTCTTTTTCATGGTTAATTCACTAATATATTTAATCAACCGCAACACTGCTCCATAAAATTATAGCCCCTCCTATATTTTTCTTGGCTTCAATACTGTAACCGAGATGTTTTTTTTAGACTTTTTTGTAATAATAAATAGTGCTCAAAAAGTATGTTTTAAAAAATTTTTTCAAATCAATTTTTTCGAGAGTTATAGGCAAAAATCCCCAGTTTTAGGGTTCCACAGATTTATTGGAGCAGTGTATATTTTTAATAAAATTATTCAAAATTTAAATATTTACCAGAATTATTTTCTAATTAAAAATAAAAATGCTCTTAATCTTTCTATAACGACGTCCACGGGCAGAATTTTGCCGGCATAGGAGGGAGAGTCATGAGATAGTGAGTCTAAAAAGGTTAAAAACATCCTTCGGGGCCGATTTCTCACCCCAAAGCAGCTCTGAAGAAGACTTTGAAAATCTTATCTAATTTGAAATCAGACCATATTTTGAAAATCTGACCATAATTTTTTAGGTTTAATTAAACCCAACCTGGCTTTTTTCTCAACCAACGTTTCTTCTTTCTGGGCCAGAAACGTTGCGTCGTTTAAAGAAATAGTTTCAGGAGAGACATAAAGTTAGTTATGTGATAATGCAAGCTAAATTATTACTTTTAGGTTTTATTTGTGTTGGCTTCTACTTTTTTTTGATAATAAAGAATTTCTGTGCAATTATTTCGATGATGACAACAAGAGGGCAGATCTTAATGTGTTAGGTAATAAACAAAAAGACATGTTCATTGAGTTTGCAACTGGTGAGGAGAGTAAAGCTAATCATTGTTATTGAAATAGTTAGGTTTTTTTCTCGTTGAAAATAGTTTGGTGTTTGTAGAAATTGTTCGGACTCTTAGTCCCAACCAGGGGGTGGTTCGCTTCACCTACCAGTTGAACTCCAAAACGAATTGGTGGAAATGGCCAAATGATATGAAGAAGATTCGTCCGTCTCGTGCTCGGTAACTGAAAGGGCTCGTCCCTGTGCCCATGGCTTTGTGACTCAAGCTAAAAAAAGAAGTGGATGGAGAAGCCTTCAGCCTACAAGTCGAGCTTATTTGTCACATCAAGAATCAAAAGATGAGGACAACTGGTCATTTTGGAATGAATTCAGAAATGAAGAAATTGTAGCAGTGCAATTCGTGCGTCTTCAACCAACTACTGCCTAGGTGAAGCGGATGGAAATCTTCTCTGAAAATCTTTTGCCTGACTGCGAGATCTGGCACAATGAATAGCAAGGTGATCAAAATGCTCCTTGGGAAGGCTGATAGACCAGAGCGCCCGGCTCTTCGCGCCAATCAGATAGGTGGGGAGTTAATTTAATAAACCGTTTAGGTGATGAACAGTCAAGAACGGCCGAACTTCTCCTTGATGATGTGCCACGTGTGGTCTTTGCTCAAGCGCCTCCGGGCACTTGAAAGACCTACACAGCTGCTTCAATAATGGCTGCCATTATCGAGCGTGACCCCGAGGCTCGAATTCTTGCTCTCTTATTAATTGCGTCTCTTAATTCAGTGTAGGTTTCTTCCCAATTATTGTTAATTATTGTAATAAAGATTATTTTCTCATTTAAAAAATTAGGTCTCTTATTAATTGCGTCTCTTAATCCAGTGTAGTTTTCTTCCCAATTATTATTAATTATTATAATAAAGATTTTTTTCTCATTTAAAATATTAGGTCTCTTATTAATTGCGTCTCTTAATCAAGTGTAGTTTTCTTCCCAATTATTGTTAATTATTGTAATAAAGATTATTTTCTCAGTTAAAATATTAGGTCTCTTATTAATTGCGTCTCTTAATCCGGTGTAGTTTTCTTCCCAATTATTGTTAATTATTGTAATAAAGATTTTTTTCTCATTTAAAATATCAGGTCTCTTATCAATTGCGTCTCTTAATCCAGTGTAGTTTTCTTCCCAATTATTGTTAATTATTGTAATAAAGATTTTTTTCTCATTTAAAATATTAGGTCTCTTATTAATTGCGTCTCTTAATCCAGTGTAGTTTTCTTCCCAATTATTGTTAATTATTGTAATAAAGATTTTTTTCTCATTTAAAATATTAGGTCTCTTATTAATTGCGTCTCTTAATCCAGTGTAGTTTTCTTCCCAATTATTGTTAATTATTATAATAAAGATTTTTTCTCATTTAAAATATTAGGTCTCTTATTAATTGCGTCTCTTAATCCGGTGTAGTTTTCTTCCCAATTATTGTTAATTATTGTAATAAAGATTTTTTTCTCATTTAAAATATTAGGTCTCTTATTAATTGCGTCTCTTAATCCAGTGTAGTTTTCTTCCCAATTATTGTTAATTATTATAATAAAGATTTTTTCTCATTTAAAATATTAGGTCTCTTATTAATTGCGTCTCTTAATCCAGTGTAGTTTTCTTCCCAATTATTGTTAATTATTATAATAAAGATTTTTTTCTCATTTAAAATATTAGGTCTCTTATTAATTGCGTCTCTTAATCCGGTGTAGTTTTCTTCCCAATTATTGTTAATTATTGTAATAAAGATTATCTCTCATTTAAAATATCAGGTCTCTTATCAATTGCGTCTCTTAATCCAGTTTAGTTTTCTTCCCAATTATTGTTAATTATTGTAATAAAGATTTTTTTCTCATTTAAAATATTAGGTCTCTTATTAATTGCGTCTCTTAATCCGGTGTAGTTTTCTTCCCAATTATTGTTAATTATTGTAATAAAGATTATTTTCTCATTTAAAATATTAGGTCTCTTATTAATTGCGTCTCTTAATCCAGTGTAGTTTTCTTCCCAATTATTGTTAATTATTATAATAAAGATTTTTTTCTCATTTAAAATATTAGGTCTCTTATTAATTGCGTCTCTTAATCCGGTGTAGTTTTCTTCCCAATTATTGTTAATTATTGTAATAAAGATTATTCTCTCATTTAAAATATCAGGTCTCTTATCAATTGCGTCTCTTAATCCAGTTTAGTTTTCTTCCCAATTATTGTTAATTATTGTAATAAAGATTTTTTTCTCATTTAAAATATTAGGTCTCTTATTAATTGCGTCTCTTAATCCGGTGTAGTTTTCTTCCCAATTATTGTTAATTATTGTAATAAAGATTATTTTCTCATTTAAAATATTAGGTCTCTTATTAATTGCGTCTCTTAATCCAGTGTAGTTTTCTTCCCAATTATTGTTAATTATTGTAATAAAGATTTTTTTCTCATTTAAAATATTAGGTCTCTTATTAATTGCGTCTCTTAATCCGGTGTAGTTTTCTTCCCAATTATTGTTAATTATTGTAATAAAGATTTTTTTCTCATTTAAAATATTAGGTCTCTTATTAATTGCGTCTCTTAATCCAGTGTAGGTTTCTTCCCAATTATTATTAATTATTGTAATAAAGAATTCTCATTAATGTTTGAAAACCCGAAACCCGTACTCGTGACCTGAAATGAAAACGCTCCAACCCGATACCCGTACCCGAAGATTTTTTGTACTCGCGGCAACCTTGATATGCACTTTTGTCTATAGATTGACATGGGTTACGAAATTTTATTTCTGAAAATTTACATTTATACGTAAAGAAAAATTTTAAAAATTAGAATTTTCTCCAAAGTTATCGTCATATTTTTAATTTTTATATTATATCCGTGCATTACTTCTATCATCTTAATCTTTGAATTGAAACAACTGGAGTAGTATTTATTCCCGGAAAGAAAAATTTATTGATGGAATTTTTGTAGACTTTGCTAAATAAATTTTGTTAAATTTTAAATAAATTATTCGAATCAACAAAGAAAATATTTTATAGTTTCAATAAGTGCTTGTATACACAACCTCTTAAATCTCGTAATGGAATACATAAAAATAGCGTTGGGATCGTTTGGGCGCATGGCTCTAACAAACAATTAGGCAAAACTTGAATTCTTTAAATTTTTTTCAAGTTTCTTTAACATCCATGACTACCTCCTTCAGAAATTTCAGAATTTTTCATCGAATATTTTTAAAGTTAAAGTCAATAAACTCGAAAATTTAGGCATATACTATGAGAATCGACATTTTTGGCCATAATTTCTTAAATTATTGCTGAAAAATTCTGAAATTTTTGGATAACTTAGATAAACATACGATTGCTATTATTGCAAAATTAAAGGCTTCTAGCTTAACAATTCGCTTTTTTATAAGCTCTCGCCTAAACGTCCTCACGCCAAAACCCAGTTCAAAACAAGGTTGTCTTTTCCAAACCACTAAAATGGGGAAAAATAGGGCGAAAAGATCAAAAATAGGGAAAATGCCCTATAAATAGGGTAAAAAGACAACCCTGATCCAAAATCCTATTCAATATGCCTAAACTTTATATTTTCCAACCTGCAACTATAAAGAACAAAAGTATTGGCAACTCCAAGAAAAGTCAAAGTTAAATCCAAACAATTCATGATTATAAAAGCTACAGGGTAAGGACTTGAAAATATCACTTTAATTAATTGACGATTGATAGAAGTACATATCCACCCAAAAATAATTATTAATAAAATAATAATTAATGATTTGTGAACTCCTTCCAACTTTTTAGTATTATTTTGGGTAGTTGGAGCATTTTTTCGAAAATGAAGTCGAATAAATATTAAAATATAACAAAACACAGCTGCAGCTGTTAATGTAAGACAAACAGGTAAAAGTATATTCACATAATTACCATTCCATAAATCACCAATGTAACAACGTATCATTCTAAAATTGATTATTACCATAGTAATGTTTAATATATCGGTAAATTTTTAAATTTCATATAATCCTTCAGTAGAGATAATTTTCTGCATAATAATATGCGCGAAAACAAGTTTCAAGGGAAAAGAAAGTTTGCTTTCCCTTTAATATAGGTCACTAAGGGTTGGAACCCGAACGCTCGGGGGCGGGTGTGTCGGGTACGGGGGTTTCTAATTGTTTCGGGGCGGGGTCAGTTTTTCGGTCTAATAAAAATTAACCTAGCAAAGTATTACGAGCCCAACGTACCGCAGAGCTACAATTTTGTTAAAATTATCAAATCCGGGACGCCCTTGTATAGCTCATGTAACTCGACGAGCTTAATCGAACTATACCCGGGCGTTCTGATTTGATAAATTTGATCGAAGTTATAGCTTGGCAGTACATTGGTACTCCGGGGTTTACCCAGGGATGAAAGTTTAAGGAAATATTTTTCTATATTAAAAATTTCAAACGTCTGATCACTATTCAATGGATATAGAACAGCAAAATATGAAAGCAAAATGCCTACAGCCAATGAAATTGTACATATCAAAGATAAATAACTTTTAATACGCAGACCAAGATGCCTTAATTTTAATTGATAAATTTAAACTTAAATAGAATACGGTAATAGTGTCATTTTGGAGCTTCATTTTTTCTTCCCCAAGTTTTTTCCTCGATATGTACAGAATGGTCAGACTTTATTTTCTTCCATCCCAATTACCTTTCTTATTTTGCGAAAGAACTGAATAAAAAATAATACTTTTGATTGTTTTATGCAAAATATAGAAAGGCAACTGTAAGTAAGAAAAATGTCTGACCATTCTGTACATACGTAGGGAAAAACTTGAGAAGAAAAAAGGGGGCCTGGATACGACAATAATACCGAGACTAATATTATTGAAATTGTCGTTTTGTGAATAAACAGCCATTTAATCTAAGCTCAAACTTTGTTGTACGAACTAAGTATGTATAATAATATTATAAAATTCCGAATCTTTATTCTGATTACAATTCTTTTCTAAATTCTAGTATTTTTCTGCTCATTTTTTCTGTTATGTTTTTTTCTAAAAATTTTTTTCTCTTCTAAAATTGATTTATTTCTAAAAAAAGTTATGATCCAGCTCCAGATATGACATTCTCGATCATAGCCTCTTTATCCGCGTATATCTGACAAGTTTTGAATTTTATCAAAAACGCTGAAACATGTCAAATGAGATACGAATCAAGCTTTCGAATGGTATATAGAACAAGTATATCCATCAAGCGACATTCATACATATAACCCCCTACGACAGGACTTAAGTTCACACTAATATAAAAGGAAAATGGGAAAAATACCAAATAGGGAAAAATACAGAAAGTAGCCGATCAAAAGCAATAAAAAATACAAAAACAAAAGACATATGAAAAGCGGTTAGTGGAACAATATTAAACCATAAACATGCATTTCTTGTTAATTTGAATTTTCCATAGATTGCATAAAGAATTGAGGCAATTATGCCAGTTGAAGCAACAATCATATCATAAAATGCATTTAACCCAAGTAAATAAAAACAACTTGAATTGAGTGCTCTTAATGTTTAAATATGTATTTTTAAATAAAATTCAAAGGTTCTTGTGTAGTGTAGTTATCCCCCCTCTCCATAAGCGTTCCTTATCTTTCTCCTAAAAAAGAGTGGAAAAATAGGAATGCAGCAAAACAGTGGGGGTAGTTAAACTTAAGTATGTTTTGGGTAGTTTAACAAATTTTTGGGAATAGAGAACTCTACTAACCCAAAGTTACCGTTCATAACAGCACTGGATCGTAGATTATAAAATCCGGAAATGGGTACTTATAAGCTGTTGAGATAAAATACTGGAATTAACCCAAATGGCATTTTTAAGAAGAAGAGAGACGAATAAGGGAGTGAGGCTTCAGGCGAGGCTTATGAGCTGGAGGGGGAACTACACAAGTACCAAATCTAAAGTTACGTCTTGAATTTAATTGTGATTAAAACAAGAAATCCATTAGAAGATACAGAAAAAATACCCAGAGATAACAGCACAAGTATATCTATTACAACAAAAGTGTCTTGATATGCAGGATATTGAAAGTATGGAAAAACTAAAATATGGTTTTATAAATAATGGATATATTTTAGCAGGTGGGTGGTTGTAAATAGAGCCCGGACCGATACGATATTTTTTCGATATTTTTCGGTATTTTTCGATATATATTTTTCGATATTATCGAAAAAATATCGACCGACAAATTTTTGTCTTTTTCGATATTTTTCGATATTCGGTATTTTTCGATATTTATCGAAAAAATTCGACCGAAAAATTTTAAAAATCGAAACAATCGACCGACCAAATTACAAAAAATCGAAAAAAATATCGAACGTCATTTTCGACAAAAATTTGAATTTTTGAGCCAAAAAGGATGCATTTTTGCTTCTTGCCCATCGGAAATTCAAAAAATTTTCGCCTGCGACGCAAAAATTTTGCAACTTGACCTTCCGAGATTTTCATAAAATTGTTAGAATATCCTTTTTTGTCCCATTAAGCCATCATATTCCCTCGATTCCCTACAAAACACTAATATAAATTTAAAAAAATTTCGGTAGATTAAGGGAGATTTCAGTGTGCTATGAGAAGATTTGTGGGATATTTGAGATATCCAGGATCATGAGGATATTATGGATATCTAGGATAATCGACTATTTGTATAACTTATAGAGGATTAAGTGGGTAAAATGTCAAGGGATCAAGGACATTGGGAGAGATGAATATCAAAACGGATATCAAATGCCAAGATTTTTCATCCTCTGATATCTCGTTATCCCTCGATATCCCTCTTAATCCACAAATCCCTTGATATCCCACCTGATCTCACAAATTCACAATATTACTCTTACTACCTCTAAACTCTCGATACGCACTCCATCCATTAATATCCCCTTAATTCCTTAAAATCCATTATCCATAGATAAAATCCACTTATATCTCACTTGATCCTTCGATATCAATACAAATCCATTGATATTACATTTAATACGTCCAAATCCACCAATATCCTATTTAATCAATCTTAATCTTATTAAACTATTAGGTCTATTCTGTTTTTCATTGGTTATAGAAAAATTTTTGAAAAATCGAAAAATATCGAGACTTTTTTTTCGATATTTTTCGGTTTCGATATTTTTCGATATTTATCGAAAAAATATCGACCGAGAAAATTTTGGTTTTTTCGATATTTTTCGATATTCGGTATTTTTCGATATTTATCGAAAAAATATCGACCGAGCCCTCCGTCCGGGCTCTAGTTGTAAAGCCCTTGAAATGTATATCTCCCGAATAGGAAACGCCTGTGGAACAGAGGTGAGTCGAAAATGTCAGAGGTGTCGGAAATCGGAAGAGCCAGAAATTGGAACTGGCTCAAAACTCGAAAATCGGAAATCGGAAATCAAAATTTTTTTCGGAAATCGGAAGGAAAAAACGACGAAAATCTGAAGTTGGAAATCGGATTTCGACCCATCTCTGCTTTGGAATAAGATATAAATCCCCGAAAATACAAAAACCATAGGGAGAGTAATAGAATGCTAAGCATTTCATGGGGCTTTAAAACCGGCTAAAGTGCAGCCTCATTTTTTAATTTAAAAACTTACAGGATGTTCTGTTCCATTTGGATTCCACGCTGGTGAACTCATTTGTCTTTGTTTAGTTGTTAAATCGAGTATCTATTTTTAATTTTTCAAGTTTACTTTATGGTTGATTTTTAGATTACTCGAGATATGCCCTAAAATATGAGTGAACCATAATTATTTTACAGACATTAAGGGGCCTTAAAGGTCGCAACTTTCGCCGATTTATTTTATTTTTTACTAAACAGGATTATTTTATTAAGGAAAGGATAATTTTGAAATCATAAAATTCAGCAATTTTTTGCAATATTGCTAAATGTATCAAGTCCTTTCTTCCTTTAAAATTATCTTTACAAAGATTTTTATAAGTAACCGTTAATTATTGAAACTCTAGTTTTTTTGCCTTTCTTTAAGTTATTTGTCTACATATATGTAATAACTTGTAGAAAAATTTCAGATTTTAGGGCACAAAATTAAAAAGAACCTAATGCCCAATATTTTTATGATCAAATCGGAAAACAAAGTTTTAAACCCTAAAAATGACTTAGCATCTATGCCGGGAATATAAAACTAGTGTTTCACCGTAACCGATATATCAAGGATTTAAAAAGATAATGAGATAAGGAGCGAATTTGTGAATTAACAGGGATATGGGTGAATAAAGGGATGAACAGAAAATTTAAAGAAAATCCACTTTTATTCAATTAATTGCCCAATATTTGTCCAAAATCATGTTATTACAAATCACCTGATCTAACCTTAATCCCCTCAACCTTCCTCTAGGGGGTCGGTTTATTAGAAAGGGTCGGTCTAATAGAAGGAGTCGTACTACTAGAAGAAACGCGGTATAAGATTAACAAAATGTACCTAATTTTTTAGTCATTTTTTAAGAAAAAGTAGTGCATTGTTCGAAAATTCATAACTTTTAGATAAGTCGGGGAAAATTTTTGATTTCTTGTTAACCCATAGCTAACATTCCAATTTATATTTTGGTAAAAAATAAAATTTTTAACTTCGTTTTAAAAAAAGTTATGATTTTTCAAATAAGGAGGAATAAGAAAAATGGCAACACCAACATCGTATGGTCAAGGAGGCGCTCCCGCTACCATGGTCACCTAACAACCTTCTTATGATCAGGACCAAAAAACTCATTTTTACACACTTTTATATTTTAACAATTTAGTCTTTTCAAATACAAACATTAATTAACTGCATATACTTAATGGGAAAATTTAAAAATTTTAAAAAGTTTAATACAATTTTAATGAGATATAACTAACTAACATTTTAAAAGTTTATAAATTTGTTATAAATGTGTCAATTAATGTTTGATATTAATAAAAAGTACATAATGGGAAAATAATTTTTGCTTAATTAATTTTTTCTTGAGTTACTTTAAGCGTAAATAACTTCAAAAAAATTCGCGTCACAATAAATGTAAACATTTATACGGTACTTATAGTTTATTTCCCCGCATTTTTTCTTCTTTTTCTCCTTCTGCCTAAAATTGTAAGTCGACAGCTCCTTGTTTTCAGGTACCTCATTTCAAATACCTCATTTCAAATATATCAAATACCTCATTGGAAGATGGCTAATGTTTGAATAAAATTTTTTTTTGCGCGTTAAATTTTGGCTTTCGTTGCGTGTTGTGTTTTTTGATATTGCATTAGAGACCGGCGCGGGACGGGATCCCGACGGGATTTTACGGGATCCCGAAATCCCGGATTTTTTTATTTTTTGGATTAGGGATTTCTCTCTTGGGATTCCGTCCCGGCATCGGTTGAGAAAAAATCCCGACTCGGGATTTCGGAAGTGCAATTTTGCCGGTCTCTAGATTGCATACTCTGATCACGACAATTTTTTGGCAAAGACTCCGACCCGATCCCCGAATGCTTTACCCCAACAAATCGCGGCTCGGCCCAAAAGCAACCCTTACTCCCGACATGCATTTTTCGGCAAAACCCGTTTCCCAACATTCCCGACCCAGAAGGCTCGGGGTGCTTTCCTATTTGAAAGTATGCTGATTGTTTATCTTAAGAGGATTTTTTCTCGAAAATTATATTAAGTGTATACTGTAGCAAATTTTTATTACTTTCAGATGAGCTTAAAGATCTAAAATTTCTAGCTTGTAAAAAACTTCTTAAGTTGGGAAATGTATAGTAAAGTTTTTAAAAATTTAATTTAAATTTATTGTGGATGGCCAATCAATTTTATGTGGACGGCCAATCAATTTAAAGAATTAAAAATTTTTCCTTTCTTTACATTCCCCCTCTAAATTTAAAATTTTTGTGCTGGCATTTTATGTCCTTCGGCGCCCCATCCTCTCTCCCCTCGCTACTCTTCTCGCTACACTTAAAATTAATTTTTATTTAAAATTTTGAAATATACTTAAATAAAATTATTTATAAAAATTTAAATTAAAAATTAAAAAAAATTTTTATTTAAACTTTCCTCAATTAAGGATTTTTAAGAATAAGGGTTAGCATTTACCCTGAGTGTATCATAAAGCTTTTTTTATCTCCTCCCTTTTTTTCTTCACAAGCACCTCTCTTTTCGGTGTCCAGAAATTTGGGCATAAGAAAGTCGGGCTCCAAGAATTTTCGGCTTTACTATAAAAAAGCGGAATACTTGGCTTTAAAATTTTGGGCAAAGGCGGAATTTTGGGCTTCAAAATCAGAAGAAAGCAGTTTATAGTCCATGAAAGTTAATTATTCAACTCATAGTTTTAATTATTCAACTTTAGTATGATTCCTATCAAACTTTATGAAATAAAAAATAAAAAAGTAAAAATTTTTTTTTATTTTTATGTTGACTTACTCAAGGGCTAAAAAGGCATAGAAAAGAAATTTTTTATACGCAGTGCGACACTTGGGGACGGACTTTTGCGGACCGACATTTGAGTATCGAATTTAAGGATTGAGGACCACATTTGGGGACCAACTTTTGAGGACCAACATTTGAGAATTGCCATTTAAGTAAAAGAATATTAGTATCTTAAAATAGAAATTATCACAAATTATGTACTAAGGGGAATTTGTCGGGGGATGTTGTTACGTCAACGGGTGTATTTGTAGGATTAAGAAGGATATCAGAACCTTATGTTATGTTTCCCAGTTAGAGGCAACTATAAGCTTGCATTTGTCGCAGAAGACACAGACAGAAGGCAAAAGACCCAAAACCATTTTTCTTACATTTTTCTTATATGGGGGTTTTTGCTGCCTCGGAGGATGGCAGGCATGCCCACTGCAGCGATAATAGGAATAGGTCTATGTTATTATGTAGTGTAGACTAGTGATGCTCGGGTATCCCGATCCCGACTCCCGACTCGGGAAAATTTCCCGAGTTTTTGGCCTCCCGATCCCGACTCCCGGTGTCAATTCCCGATTAAGTCGGGAAATTTTTACACCCCTAAGAATGGATTTTTCTGACAAAATTATATTTTCATTTATAAAAAATGAAGAAATCTGGCCTCTTGGTCTCCTAAAATTCCCAAAATTTTCGCCTGCGGCGCTGAAAAGGGAAGATTTTTTGGCTTAAGGATCTTCCAAATTCCTCAAAATTTTCGCCTGCGGCGCTGAAAACAGAAGAATCTGTGGAGTTTTAGTATAGAAGATTTCGGTGATTTACTAGGATTATGGTGAATTTAAAGAGATAACGAGGGATTTGCAGTAATAAAGAGGGATATCAATGTATGATTAATGTTGCATAGGGGTGTTAATACTATTGAGGGGATATATAGAGATATGTGGCTAGTTCACTAAAATTCCACCAAAATTGAACGTAAAAATATTTTTCTCTGTTTCACTCTCTTTTCCTCTATTTCATTCCAACGGAGAGATTCTAAGGACTTAAGGTCAATGGCAACAATTATAAATCAAAGCTGGGCTCTGGCTCAAAGAAAAAGCCACCAGCAATACCCAACACTGATTATTAGAGCCAGGATTTTTAGGCAAATGCCTGTTTTTTTCCTAGATAGGCCTGATGCTGAAACGTTCAAATCCGATGTTATTTTAATGAAATCGGCTTTCTAACTACTTTTATCGTTGCCTAAAATTGCCTATTTTAACTTTTTCTGGCAAAATGCCCTATTTTGCCTTTTTTCAGCCTATTTTGCATATTTTTACAAAAATTTGCGAATTTTTGGGGATTTTTTGAGAAAATTGTTGTCAAAAAAATTTTTTCTGGTAAAATATAAAATTTTTCCAAAAAATTTTTGTCTAAAAAATTTTTTTGGGAAAAATTTTCTTCTGAAAAATTTATCAAATTATTTTTGGAAACAAAATAATTAATATAAATTAGTTTATCTGTAATTCTAATCGTCAAAATTAATTTATTTAACAGTTTATTGCTTATATTTATCTGTTTTGATAAAATTTATTCAATTTAGATAAGAAAATCTCGAAAAAATCCTGCCTATTTTGCATTTTTTTCGGATTTTAGTGCCTATTTTGTCAGTTTTTTAGTGCCTATATAGGCGCCTATTTTTAACATTATCGTGCCTAAAAATCCTGGCTCTACTGATTATCTCTGCGGTTACTAGGTTTTTTGGACAGGCTGTTAATTGGTGAAATAAACTCTTAAGTTACCCTTAAAGATCGTTCACTATAGAGGGATATGAAGAGATATTTCACTCCAATGAGAGTCAAAATTTTTGGCTGCCAAAAAATGGAAGAAATCTAACTTCAAGACCTAAAAATTCTCAAAATTTTCGCCTGCGGCGCTAGTAAGGCTTCTTTACCTTCCAAAATTTTCAATATTTTTGCCTATGGTACAAAAAATCGGAATTTTTGGCGCCGAAGGCGCCAAAAATTTTTTTATTGCTAATTCCCGACTCCCGAGGTCATTTCCCGACCCGACTCCCGTTTCCCGATTCCCGGGTTTTTTCTTCTCCCGAGCATCACTAGTGTAGACGTAGCGACCGTGCCGCAACTAGCCGACGCCATTAGATTTACGTTGATTGTTTTTTGTACCGTAACTTTGACCAATCTTGTTCTTTTAAGATTTTAGTAAAATTTTTCCTTGTGGGTTTTTGTCTGTGGGTCTTCTTTCTGTGGATCTTCCTTCTGTCACTACGCCGTTTTTACAGCCCTTGTTAGTTCAGAGCCCTATATATTTCGAAATCTCTAGTTATATCAAATTTAGTTGAATTTTGCTTCATTCGAATCAGTCAACTAGCTTTTTAGAAAAGGATATGAAAGAAACAATGTAAGAGAAGATGCCTGCAAGTAAATGTCAGGAGTTGTTAGGACATAGGAGATATTATTATGACAAGTATTGAGCCATGAAAATGAGCGAAGAAGACTATTAAGCCAAGTCGAGCCATGCAGAGGACAGGAAATCATGCGACAGGTAGTTGCTAGACTGCGGCAATAAGCTGTCAGGCGCTAATGGGAAAGCTGCACTACAGTAAAATGATAAAAATTAAAAGGGAATGCTTATATAGTAAAATGATAAGGAAAACTTATAAAAATATTTCAACTAAATAGAACACATTTTTAAACCACAATAAACCCACATTAAAACCCATTTAAAAAATAAAAAAAAATTTATTTATTTTTAAAAATTTATTTAGAATATTTAAAATGAATAAATATTCATTAATTTTTTGGTTAGCAATCTTGATTCTAACATATTTTTCAGGTTATTTTTTGTTTACAAAATTTGGCGGGTTATAGTATAATATTTTTTATTTTACTCATTAAGAAATTAAATATACAGTATTTCCTCTAAAATAAGTTCCGGGGCTTATTTTCTTCAATTGCCCTCTAGATGGTGTTTAGTTTATAGGGGGCCTGTTTTACAAAAATTCGGTATTTATTAACAGAAAATGTTCAACCACAACGATTTGTATGTCGTCATGGCAAATTGTTTGATCGCTCCGTTACAACAACCGTTGGAAATATAGTGTTAAACACTAATCAAGCTAATTTAATTGAAAGTGGAGGATTTGGCAAAGTAATGCTTTAGATTTTTGAATAATAATCAAATTTTTGTATTATTTGAATATAAAAATTGATTAACATTTTTGGTCATTTAAAGATTTATCACGCTTTTTGGCCCAATCAGTCTCGATGTGTCGCCGTTAAAATTTCGGGAGTAGAAAACTCTAGAAAGAGGAAGGCTGTACTGAATGAACTTAGCATTCTTTCAGATTTGCCTGAAATAGAAGAAAGTCATATCATTAAAATTTATGGAAGGTATGTAACGATTTTACATAGCATGGCAAATTGTAGTAGTAACCTAGCATACAAAAATATTTTCTAAACTTTTTACTAGTAGTTAGACCAGAGCTCGGATTTGTGGAAGTACAGTACTTACAAATGGACCTTTTCCCTACAACCTTCAAATTTCCCCTTCGCTAGCTGCGTTATAAACTAATGTAAGTCTTGGAACCAAGACTTTTCTTGGTATTTTTCGGTCTCGGTCTTGGGGTGTTTGTCTTGGTTTTATTTTTTGGTCTTGGTTTTTTGACCTTTTTGGACAAAAATCTCTAATTGACGAAATGTCTCTCACGATATAGCAGGGTTTAAGTCAAAAATTATTTTAAGCGAGGAAGACCAAGTTAATAAAGACATGTATGTTGTTATGGAACTTGGAGGACAAACTTTGGATGATTATTTTGATGCAAATAAAGACAGTCATCAACATAATATCCATGGTTTTGTAAGAGATATACTTCGTGCCGCTGCCTTAGCTATCCGACAATTCCATAATGCTGGTGATATTTTTTTAATTTTTTGTTAAAAATTAAATTTTTGTTTTAATAATGAAGGTGGAATTCATTTGGATATTAAAGCAGATAATTTTATTATGGCACTTAATCATAATCAAAGTGAAGTGCAAGTTAATCCGTTGAAGTGTAAATTAATTGATTTTAACACCTCTGTATTTTTATCGAATATTAATGAAGCAAACCTCAGTTTGGCAACAGAAGATTATATGGCACCCGAAATTCGCAGCAATTGTTGGAAATCTGAATGTTTAAAATCTAACAGAAATGAAGATAATGTATTTAATTCGTGGCGCTTTTGGGGATCAGATTTTGTGGACACGACAGTTGGGGACGACCTTTGGTGATAAGACCTTTGGAGACCCGACATTTAGTCATCCGATTCCTTAATTAACAACCCTTAATTGAAAATTTTTTTTGAATAACATTTTGACCCCCAAATGTCGGGTTTAAAGCAGACCTGCCCATGGATACGGATATGGATACAGATAATATCAAAATGCCTGCGGATATCCGCCTGTATCCGCCGTAAATATGCGGATACGGATACAAAGATATCCGTGACCAGGTCTGGTTTAAAGTGTTAAATCTCCAATTTTTTGACCCCCGTATGTTGGGTCCCCAAAAGCCTGATCCCCAAATTAGCGTAGCCATTTAATTGAATTAATAAAATATAGAATCTATATTTTTAGTTATCACAAAAGGTTGATATTTGGGCATTTGGCCTGATGGGCTATGAGCTTCTTCATGGAGAATTACCTAAAGGATACAGAAAAATTGACAAAACGCTGAACAATTATCGTGCAAGTGCTGAGTATAATACACATTTAGATGAGATTATAAAGGTAAAAAAGGAAAAGGATTGGTTAACTCATAATTTTAATTTGTCGGGAATTTAAAATTTGTTTGAGGTAAATAAAAACCATTATGGGGTTGATGAGAGAAAAACTCTAAAGTTTTTAATCTTTAAATAATCAATTTCTCGTTTTAACTGAATTATTATACAGAAAATTTAAACAAATTTAACATAATATGGAATTAAAAATTTCTTGTAAAAATTCTAAAATCTCTTAAAAATTATTTTAAGCGCTGTATAAATGTGGATCCAAATCAACGCCCTAGCATTGATGATATTTTGCGTTCGTTATGAGGCGATTAACAAGGATGTGAAGGAGATATTGAGAGAAAAAATGGGTTCGATTTTTGGATTTTAACTAAAAAACTACAGAATTCTTGACAACTTTTGAAACTTGAAAATTTTTTGTTACTAATTCTATCGTGTCCGGACAATGCGTCAGTGGAAGATGCGTCAGTGGACAATCGGTCAGCATTGATAAAAAGTGATTAAAAGTTATGATGTAAAGAGATAAAAAATGATATAAAAGGACTAAAGATGGGATATAACAGATTAGGAGTAGTTACAAAGGGTTTTGGGGTTTAAAAGAGATATAGAGGGATTTGTTGGGATTAAGGCCGATATCTCGGGTTTGGGAGGGTTAATAGAGATATTAAGTTATTTGGTTGGATTAAGTTGGAGATTTGCGAGTCCACTGACGCATTTTCCACAGACGCATTGTCCGGGAGCCGATTCTATAATTTTATTATTTATTTTTTCTAAAATTTTATTTACCTTTTAATGATATGTCACTGTTCTCCCCAGATTATGTAAATACTCCCATGCCTTTATCTAAGTTTAGTTCCCAGTCTATTCTCACAATCAGGGTTGCCGTTTTTTCACTTTTCGGGTCTCATTTTTATCGAACCGGGACTTTCAGACTTTTTGGGCCAAAAATCGACAGTACTCGGCAGTACTCAGTGTCGGTTTATTCTTTGGACTCATAAGGTGATTGAACTCATAAAGTTCGATTGGAATTTCATTCAAAATATTCACATTTTAAATTATTATTTAAGTAACAGCTTTACCTTAATTTTACATATCCCCAAAGATAAAGTAAATAGATCTTTTAAACTTCAGGGTAGTTTTTTTTGGAAAAATTTTATGCATTCTAGATATATTTAAAGTTTGTAATAGGATTGTTGGCGACCAATATTAACCGGTACCCTCGGTTTTCGGTTATCGCCGGTTCTCGACCCCCGGTTTTCGGTTCCGGTTAATTCGCTAAAAACACCGGTTAACGTTCCGGTTCGGTTAACTTTCCGCCAACAACCCTAGTTTGTAACTTTTTTATTTGATGATTAAATTATTAATTCAATTTTCTAAATGTTAGCAAAAAGTTTTTAAATTATCTTTAAATCCCTCCAATTAAATGTTTCCATTATTCCTAAAGTTTTGATAAAATTCAATTTTTTTTTCATTATTTAAAAATGATTTTATAAAAAATTCCCTTTTCTATTATTGTAGTTAAACTAGGTTTGTTCAAGGGATTTTTATATGTGAAATAAGTCATAATTCCTTCAACTAGAAGATTAAGTACCCTTTTATGTCTCTTCCATTCCCCAATATTTTAAAAATTTGTTTTAACCTCCAAATGTTTTTTAACGTTCCATCATACGTCACAAACATCAACCTTTCAATTCACGCAAAATATAAGGCTCTTGTCCAGTTTATGCGTCCCATGAAAGTATATGCGTCCCATCAACAAAAAATTGGATTTTTCTTGGTGTTGCAAAGTAGGGGTATGGTTCCAAAGCATTTCTTCATGTTCGGGATCTAGTCCACTGGGTCTGGGACCGAACCTTACCATATACCTCGAAATTTCTGAAAGTTATAGCCAATTTTTAAAAATTTCAGAAAAACGATTTTAACTTTCAGAAATTTCGAGGTATAGGGTAAGGAACGGTCCCAGACCCAGTGGACGTAGATACCGAACATGAAGAAATGCTTTAACCATACCCCTACTTTGCAACACCAAGAAATATCCAATTTTTTGTTGATGGGACGCATATACTTTCATGGGACGCATAAACTGGACAAGAGCCAAATATAAACCAAAAGTCGAAAGAAAAATACCTCGAAAATCGAAATCCGAAACAGCTCTGCGTGTCAATGTTTCCGAATGTCAGAAATAATGTTTCACGAATACTGTTAATTTTTCACTAAACAATTTACATACATAACCCTTAATTTTCTGAAACGATCTTAATTTTTTTCGTGCCAAATAAACATGCCTGATTCTATCGTTCAGTCGAGTCTGTCCTTGGCAGACTATGTACTATGACCTAAACAGATGTTTAGTATATTTCATATTAATTCTAAACTTAAGAAAATTCCAGTTATTTACTGACAAACTAATATTAATTTTAATATTTAGAAAAAAATATAATTTTTAGCTATCAAGCAGGTGTTTATTTAAATAATAAATTAAATTTTATCTTCATTTAATACTTAAATTATTGGAAATTTTATGCGTATTACTTAATTTACTGAATTAGTCAGATTTATTATAGGGGTTAATATTTAATTTTTAACGGAATTAATATTAAACAAGAAAAGCACAGGTGTTTTATTAAATAATAATTGAATTATAAGTACTAATATAAAATAAACAAAATTTAACAATTTTATTTATAAGCCAAATTTTCGACAAATATACCTAAGTTTACTCTTTTACTTATCAAGTAAATGAATATTTGTTTCACGGCTTTGTTTTCTTCAAATAAAAACTAACCTTCATCTAAAACTTTTAGGAAAAAATGTTAACAGGGGAAATATATTCAACAATTATTTACTGTTTTGCTACATTTGGAATTATTTCTAATTTCTTTTTAATTCGGCTAATTTTGCGTTATACAATGAAAGAAATGCAAGTTTATAGCAAAATACTTTTGCAAACTTGTTTTGTTGATATTGTTGGGATTTGTGTGTTTGTTGTTTCTCAACCGGTAAATAAATAAATATTTGGTTGTGGGAAGATTTTGGAACCGGAATTTTGGTCTCCAAGTCAAAATACGGAATATTGAGCACTCAAATTTTGGACATCAATGGGAATTTTTGTCATCCAACTTAAAAAATGACTCTTATATTGAACTATATCAGGCTAATCACTTTCCTGGTTAATCAATTTTTCGGGAGAGTGATCAGGAGGGAGAGTGATAAGCTGGGAGATTTTGTTCCCAGTTGTTTTCTCAGCTCGAATAAATTTTCCACCGTTGAAAAAAGTTGGAAAATTCAACTTCTCTCGACGATGTAACACAATTGATCGAACACCATTCTACGTAGAATTAATTATCGGCGGTACCTTGGGCGTGGTACCGGTTTTAGGTAATCCCTTTTAATCCTTGGGAATCTATGCTGGATTAACACTCAATTATCCGTTGCCCATGCTCATTTCAAATGTAATTAAATCATAATTTTTTTATTAATTAAGGCTTTTATTTCCGATAATGGCACAGGTATAGTTTGGGATTACGGACTTATACATTACTTGCCAAATCCATGGCAATCTATTATTCTCCGTCTTAATTTCTTCATGGGAAGAGTTACTACATCGAATGTCTCGACATTATTCGTTTATCGTTATTTTGCAGTTGTGAGGTAAACCCGGAAAAATTAAGAAAAATCTTTGAGCTTTCTATTATAGAAAAGTTGATATTAAATTTAAACACCAATTAATATTAATCTTTGGTATGATAATTCCATTGCTGATATTAAGTATTTTGTCTTATATTGCATACTATCCAACTCCAGAGAAGGAACATTTGACTAATTATGAAGTGGCAAAAATATTAGAATTGGATAATGATACAATTAAAAATTATGTTATTGGACTTAGAACAGGGGTGAGTTAGAATTAGCGACCGGATCGAAACGATATATCAATAGAAAATACCGATATTATCGAACCGATATTATCGAACGACCACTAAAGTCCGGTAAAGTCTAAAGTCCACTAAAGTCCGGTCTCTAACCACAAAAGTCCGGTCTCTAGTTAGAATATTTCAATTTTCTTCGGTTGACCCTCAGACATTCACAAAATTTTATGAACACATAGCAAGCGGAAAATCTTACCCAACCCTCAGATAGGGATTTTAGTGATTGAAGAAAAGTGAAAGATATTTTGGTAAATTTGTCTTGCAAGGATTTATTGTGAACGCTTGAAAAAATTTTTTCATGAAATTTTAGACCGACGATCTATCAAATTTTACTGGAAATTTTGCTTCAGCATTAAATATAATTAATTATATAATAATTATTTTTTGTGGTATAAGTATTCAAATACATGTTTATCGTCATTGTAAAGGTGTTGAAATGACTCGATTACGTAATATGAATAAACAATTAAGTATTGTTTTGGAGGCACAGGTATTTTTGGAAAGATTTTTGAAACGTGGGAAATTCTCAAAATAATTTTGCTAAAGTAGGAACTCTTATGAGTCGCCCATTCTTCCATCATTAGTCGACTCGGAAGAAATTTGGAACAGGATCTGCTGTCCAAATCCCCAATATTCCCTCTAAAGGAAGCTTTTCCCATTTTTCGTTTCTAGTGATTTTTAAATTTTCATTTTTATTAATATTTATTCGGCAATCACAGATACAAATAAAATAGTATACTGATAATGGTTGGATATAAAAAAATATAAAATTAAATTTAAAAGAAAATAAATCAAAATTAAGTCTTAAATGAGTAAAGTAAAGCGGTTGGTCCCGTTCCCCAGTGCCTCGTTGTTTAGTTGATGTTATAAGCAAAGTCGCGCATGCTGCAGACATGTGTGAACTCCGCAGAGTATAGAAATAGGTGAATCGCACGCAGTGGGGAAATATAGGGAGAGCTCTTCCCTATAAGACACGATGGATTAGCCGGCCGGCAACTCTGTTGAATGAATGAAGAAGTGATCTGCCTTTGCCTATTCTATTAGAGCTTATAAGCACCAGACTATTTACTAATCACTTTCCCAAGGATAAGTAAGTGGCGATAATAAACTTAGATAATAGGCGGCTAATAACTCTCTGGGAATGGCCGTTTGTAATATTCTTTGCACCTTCCTGTAAACTTCCGTTAACTAGAGCGACATTGCTCTTCACGTGTTTTTAGGATGATATCCGCCTTACACCTCTAACCTTCCAATAGACCGTCCCTGGTCGTTAAGATTTGACCATCCTTTACACCTCTAACCTTCCAATGGACCGTCCCTGGTCCTCTTGTATATTCTGTTTTATATTAAATGAATCCCTCAGGATTTAATTTTTTTGTAAGATATTCATTTGTTTTTTTTTACATGTGAGAGTCCCACAGGACGTATTTTTTGAAAAATGAATTAGAAATTTGCGTAACATTGAGAGAAAAAAAAATTAACGAAATTATGAGGCGTGAAGATATAATATGGGTGAGTAAAACTGTAGGAGAGTAGAACTATTAAGGAAAGATGAGTGGTATTCGGGATTATAGGATGAGTTTTAGTTTAAGTTGTTTATTCAGAAAATCATATTGACTCCCTCTTATACTGAGGATTTGTCAAAATTTATTTTAAATGTGGTGTCTACTTCAACTAGTTTTCATTAGTTAGTCCCACAGGACATTAATTTCTTTAAGCAATCCTTCCACGACTATTTTGGGTGTTCATAGGAACGATACAGAGGTTTTGATCCTCCAGTCGGGAGTTCAAATTCTTTATTGGTACTCTTTTTCTTAATTTTAAGCATTGACGATTTGAGCTTTTATTATTTTTTGTGTCCCTGATTTCCATGGGGAGTGAATCTTAATGTGAAAATCAAATTCAAAATGGCTTTATAAGTGGAGATTTGTTCCTTATTACACTTAATGGTTTCGTCCCCAGCTTTATCTGGAAAGTGAGTTAGATCTTCCGAGGTAATTTATATATATATATATAGTATTTCTTCAAATGCAGCCCCATGGGGCTCTATTTGAGGGTGGGGCTCTATTTGAAGAAAGGTAGTTTTGCTTATAGGTTTTCAGAGAAATTCATTTCCGTTAATTGTTTGGCCTTTTGTGAACTCCTCAGAGTTTGTCTAAGTTTATTGGTTGGAAAAACGTTATTTTATTTTATTCATGGCTCTCCCAAGAGTTGTTTTTTCATCCTAGGGTATTTTATCAAATATTCTTTGTTATAAAATATTTCCGAGTTATCCGAGAAAACCGTGAATGTTGGAACGTTTCTGTCAAGAGCCCACTAATATAATTGAATCCTTAGGATTTTCTTAAATTCTTTAATGGCTCCCGCAGGAGTTTTTTATTTGTCTTATATCATTGAAAGGATTTAATAACTCCTCATTAGAAAGAAAAGCCATTGAATTAGTCTAGATTGGAATTAGTAATAAAATATTTCTGAGACTGAAAAATAAAGTTACTAATAAAGTTGTGGATACTATAGGAATTACTCAGAAACTAATATTTATTTACATGATGAATAGGAATTCTTATGATTAAGGACGAGAAAATTTTATTATATAATTGACTTCCGATCACTTAAAAAGGATTGATGTAACTTATAGTTAATAATTCCTGTTGGAAAGATTTTATAGATTAAATCAAAATAATCTTTGTAATGATAAGGTGTAATAAATAAAAATTTTTTTTAAACTTTGTACAAAAATCCTAACTTGAAAAATTTTTCCGTGTATGTTTTGATTTAGGAAAAGATGTAGCATGAATAATGGAAAAATAAAATTGTGATTTTTGATAAAATTAAGTGTCCCTTGAAAGAGAGGCAACTCCGGAAAAAAATTTTTTGTATAATGATCTTTTGTTTATGGAGTGGATTCTATTGAGTTCTTTTTTTAAAGTAAGAAAACTATAATATAATAAAAATGATAAAAACTAAAATAAATAAAATATTATTCTGTGGATAAATGCGAATGAAAATTTAAAAAAAATTTTGTATTTGCTCGGAATTAAAGATGTGAATTAAACCCGCAGGTATATGAAGCTCTATAGCTCAGCATTTTCTTACATTAAATTTGTTATTACATTGAAAATGGCTTTATGATCTAGAAAAGTTCTTTTAGTGATGGATAGGTTTATTTTTGGCAAATCTGAACTCGGGGACTTCAAGATCAGATGCTTGCTCTAGATCAGATGAGGGGAATTTTGAAATTTGCTTTAATTTTTTTAGGGAGAGAATGTTTTTGCATTAGTTTTTGAGGGCCCACGCAAAAGTTGTATACCTATTTGTTTTTTTTAGACCCAAAGAAATGAGTTTATTCTCATAACAAATGTTTTAATTAATATATGTAGTGTGAGATGGGCATTTAGTGATTATTAAATATTATACCATTTTCTTTCTGTAATTAGTTTTTGAAATTTATTTTTTGAAACCCTCAGGTTATGAAAGAATCTGGTCAAACGATTATTGTACAAGTCCTTAAAACTCCAGTCCAATTTTTGTCCTATACTATTATATAAATGGTATAATTTTCAGATTTTTTTTGCCTATAGCTTTTTGATTTGTTTTATGTAATAAGAATTCCGTAAACAGAAATTAATCTTACTGAATAAAATTAAACCACAAAATTGGAAAATTTATAGAGTTTGAAATGATTTTGGATATTTAATAAACAAAAATTCTCGATGGATAATCTTTGGTTAGAATTAAAACCAAAAATGAAAACAAGGCTTTAAAATTCTAGTTTCTAATTTGGCTTAAAAATTGTTTCTAATCTTTTTATATTTTGTGTGGCCTCCGCAGAGGTTATAGCTTTTCTTTATTGATATTTAATAATTAATTTATTATGCGAGCTAGAATTATTTTCCCTTTTACGTGTAAATAAGCCTTTCTTGTAAGGTAAAGATTCAGACACTTTAAAACTTATATGAGTTACTATTAAATTCATTGCTTAAAAAAATTAGAAAGTGAAATTAGAAAGTTGTTTAAAAGATAAAGCACAAGAAAGATTAAAAAGTATTATCAAAATTTTTGCTCTTTTCCCCATAAATTAAAAAAATTTCTCAGGGACTTAGAAATCGAATATTGAAACCAAAAAGCTTTTTTTTTACGTTTTTTGCAAGCGGCTCTCAGTTATGAAATTAAAATCAGGAATTGAAGACTGGGAAGCTAAAAAGCTACATATAAAACAAAAAATTTTTGCCTTCAAATTTTGTATGTTTATTTAGCCTCCTCAAAGGTTATGTTTATTGTGATACACCTACGTGACCAATTGAGCAGATTAAACAGTATACATGATTAAGTTTTTTGAAGAATAAAGGGGAATATTGTCATGGTTAATTCAATTATCAAGTTTAATCTAACATGAATCTAACATTTAGCCAGGAGCTAAGTTAAAAAAAAATCCCGTAGGTTGTAAATAAGAATAAATCTTTTTTTAAGGTATAAATAAGAAAAAATTAAAGACTAGGAACCTGAAAACCCAAATAACCGAATCAAGAAAGTTTAAATTGAAGAAAAAGAAAAGGAATCTATACATAACCCCCAGGTTAGAATTAAAACAGGAAAATGAGAGCGATAACATAAAATTTTAGCTTATAATTTACTTAAATTCTAAGTCGTTTTTGTATTTTAATGGCCTCCGCAGAGGTTGTGTATGTTTCCTTTGATAGCTAGATAATAATCAATTCATTAATTGTGCTAGAATTACATAAATTCCTTTATTTTTTTGGCGTTTTTCCTTAATAGGAAAGGAATAGAGTTGAAAATTTAAATGGCTCAATCATTCCTATAGCAAAAATGTTGATTTTTTGAAATTTTTGTTTTCTGGACTTTCATGTGAATGAAGTATGATTTTGAAAAAATACGATTATAGTTCATTTATAAAAAAACCCCAAGTAATTCTCAAAGTTAAAACGAAAAAAGACATTAGACAATACATACATATATAGATTAATGAGTCCGTCGGACAGAAAATTTACTAAAAGATCAAAACTAAGAAAAGTTAAAAAATTTGAATTTAAGCATATTCTTAAGAAGAAAATAGTAAAAAATTTCAAATTGTATTTTTTTTTATTTTTCTTCGTTTCGGGAAATTAAAGTACTTTAAAATATCAATATTTTTAGTTTCACAAATAATTTTGGAACAAATTCTCAGACTCAATCTCAGAACCAAAAAAAATTCTTAATTAAAATACTTTTTCCGATAAATTTCATTAAATGTGAGTTCTTATTGACCTTAATATTTAACAAAAACGGAAATAAAAGGTGTGAGTTGAAAGAGCAGATGATGTAATATAAACAATTTCATTTTACAATTTTTTTTTGTAAATAATTTCCATGTTGAGACGTTTTTTTGTTATAAAGTGTTAAGAATAAGTGAGACAGATTAAAAAATCATGTGAGAACAAAAATAGTATAATAAAAGACATGTATGAACACCGCAGCGCTTTTTTTTAACATGAAATTATTTACTAGAATTTCTATTTAAATCTGAGTTTAAGTGCTATACAGTATCAATAAACCCTGAGGGGTTCTCAAAAATAAATCTAATAGCGGATAAAACTAATAGTAACCCCGTGGGGAAATATGTATTCGTTTCGATTTGAACTAAAAGTAAGGAAGAAAACGTTTTTCCCATCATTAAAAAGGAAAGTTATCTGTTTAATGAAACAATTATCATTTGATAAAAAATTTCAGCTAAAATGAAAGGTAAAAATTTATAAAAATTCATTTTAACTATACATTTTGATACAATTAATATGTGTTTTTAAAAAATGTGTTTTGTTTAAATATATTAAAGATATAAAACAATTTTAAGTGGAGATGCTAATTAGATGAAAATTAAGGTTTTTTGTCCCCGCAGGGATAGATTGAAAATGACAGATTCGAAAGTGAAAAATTCTTTGTCAAAAGACCAATCTATTAAAAATTAACTGATAAATTAAAACTTTTTCTTACTTTCTCTCGTTGGATGTTTTAAAGATGCTGATTTTCGTAATTTCAAGATTTGTCTGTGAAGATAGAAGTATGTTGCTGGTAGTTTAATTATGATTTAATTTTTTTGTTTTTAAATAAACACGCGAATTAAATTTAATGTGAAAATAGATAAAGAATAAACTAAAAGAATATTTTTACAAACAATAATTTATGCAATTAGTGCTTGTGAAAATAACATTTGAAAAATTTAGTTGATTAAAATAATTTAATCTAATTGGACCCCTCAGGGTTTTGATTCATTTATAATTATTAAAATTATTCTTTAAAAAGATAAAAATACATAGAAGGAAAAATCAATATGAAAACGGATTTTATTGAAAAGAATGGTTTATTTAAAAAAAAATTTAAACAAAATTTTAGTAAAATATTATAGTTTCTTTAGAAAGAAAAAATATTTTTATCCTTTTTGAAAAGACAATTTTGATCAAGTTTAATGAAGGCCAAAAAAATTAATTATGTTTAAAATACCTAAAAATCATACAAAATGCATGTTTTTGTTGAAATTCATTAAAAGTAGCAAAGATAATTTCCATTTCAAACGCTCAGTATTAAAGTATTAAAATAATAAATTTTGAAAATCCCGCGGGATTCAGAACAGTTTTGTTGAAGTTGTCAAATATATAGTTTTAGTTTGATGATATTCTTGAGATGCTCATTTGCAATAATATAATAAATAGTAGTGATAAAAACAATAAATATACTCCGAGTGGATAAAATTTCATGAGGGGAAATTTATTAAGGATTTTTAAACAATATTTAATTTGTTTTCCACTTAAATTAGGAATACTTTTCCTTATTTTTCCTATTTCATTATTATAATCCTCTTATTAATTTTGTGGATTTCCTTCCAGAATAATATTTTTAATATAATTGGCCTCCGCAGAGGATAGATCATTTAAATTCACCCCCTTATATTTTCTAGATTCTTCAAGCAAAAGCTAATTTATTAAAAATTGGGGTTAATGACGATAAAATCATTTGCTAAAATTTATATTTCATTATTATGGTTCTCTTATTTATTCTTTTATGGATTTCCTATTAAGAATTAATTTAATATAATTGGCCTCCGCAGAGGATAGATCACTCTTAAAATTACCCCTTAATATTTTATAAAATCTACAATCAAAAATTAATTAATGTCAAAATGGGGGTTTACTGATCATAAAAAAATAATTTTTAACATAAAAGGCCTCCGCAGAGGATAGATCACTTAAAAATTAACCCCCTTATATTATATAAAATCTTCATTCAATATTAATTTATTATTCTAATGGGGGACCTAGGATTTTGAGCGCAATAAATTTTTCTTCTTATATAAATTATCATTCATCAAAATTAGACCGCGGATTTTGAGTGCACAATAATAAAAATAAAATCCATCCTTAAAAATTCCCCGACCTATTCTTAACTCAAATTTTACGGCAAAAGGTGAGGAACCATCCGGTGCTACCAGTAAAGCGGTTGGTCCCGTTCCCCAGTGCCTCGTTGTTTAGTTGATGTTATAAGCAAAGTCGCGCATGCTGCAGACATGTGTGAACTCCGCAGAGTATAGAAATAGGTGAATCGCACGCAGTGGGGAAATATAGGGAGAGCTCTTCCCTATAAGACACGATGGATTAGCCGGCCGGCAACTCTGTTGAATGAATGAAGAAGTGATCTGCCTTTGCCTATTCTATTAGAGCTTATAAGCACCAGCCTATTTACTAATCACTTTCCCAAGGATAAGTAAGTGGCGATAATAAACTTAGATAATAGGCGGCTAATAACTCTCTGGGAATGGCCGTTTGTAATATTCTTTGCACCTTCCTGTAAACTTCCGTTAACTAGAGCGACATTGCTCTTCACGTGTTTTTAGGATGATATCCGCCTTACAGTAACAAAATTTTTTTAATAAAATATCCTAAGTACCAGACAGACTAAATAAATTTGAATAAATACCAATTTAATTAAAGGCCATTCTCCCTTTAATGACAAATCTCACCAATTTGTTTGGGAATTTGACTTTTTTATTTAATTTGCCTGGCCTATATTCATCTTCCATTACAATATTCTTTAGCTCTAGTTTGGCATCTTTAGTTGCTTTTTTAAATCCTATTGTGAGTTTATCTATATTTAAAATTATCTCTGAATTTTTAAAATTTAAATTAGGTAACAATTTTGAGCGTCAAAAATTACAGACAAATAGTTTTCCGATGCAAAAATGAGTCAAATGTTACTCCTGTTGTTCCGATGCTACCGCAGAATTCAATAGCAAATGGAAATTTAGTACATTCTATTTAAAAATTCTGATTTTTTATTTGATAATATATAAACTGTATTCGGAGTTTTATGACCATTGTTCAGAACAGAGATTACGTTTAAAATTAGAAGCTCTCTCTAAAAAGATTTAATGGCAACTAGCTCATAAAATTAATTTTGAACTTTTAATCTAGAAATTTAATTACACAAAAATATGTTAAAAATTTTTATGACAAAAAAAATACAATTTTAGTAATATATTTTGAAAGTTTAATTTTAATGAAAACAAAAAATCTTGTAAAAATATGCAACCAATGAAAAATAAAATAATTTAAAAATAAAATCAACTGTGTAAGAAAAGAAATTAATTTTTAAAAATTTTTACAAATTTTGAACGACTTAGAAAGCATTAAAAATTTAAATAAAAGCCAAAATTTGTCGAAAAATCCTAAAAATTTTTACAAGGCCATAAACATCAAAAATCAACAATTTTTTCTTATTTTTAAAAAATAAGAAAAAACTAAAAAAATTTTTAAAAACCCATAAATTTTTCTCCTTATACATAGTTTCAACTCATAATTGAATTTCACCTCCATTAAGATAAACAAGAACATTATCTATGCTTGGCGTGTTTCTAGCGCGCTTGCAAGCCTTAAAATTATAAAGATCATACATACCTATATATATTAAATAATTCCAAATTAGTCACTATATTTTCAAAATACTTTTAAAATAGTATAAACTAGAAAGATGAATAAAACTAGTGTTGGTCAAACGCGATTTTGCGGTATCGGTATTTTCGGTAAAATACCGATACCGCAAAATACCGTGGTATTTTTGATTGAGGCGGTATCGGTATCGGTATTTTGGTAAAAATACCGCGGTAATACGATACCGCGACCAACTCTAAATAAAACATATATTTTCAACATAATTTAAACGGTGTCCATAATTGCCGCCACTGCGCAACTTAAGGTTTGTGATCATTGTGCCATACTGTCGAACATCAGTATTGATATTTACCTTAAAATGGGGGTGCATTTCTCCCAACGCAAAAAATGCAAGAAAAGGAAAGGAAAGAGCAGATTCTCTTTGCGGACAGGTAGACAGCCAACTGGACATTTGCCCATTCCCATTTTTCCACTCTTTTTTATAAAAAAAGAAGTCTGAAATTAAGTGACGGAGCTTATGGAGGGAGAACTACACACGAACCTCTTAATTTTATTTAAAAATTATTATTAAGAGCACTCAATTCAAGCTGTTTTTATTTACTTGGGTTAAATGCATTTTATGATATGATTGTTGCTTCCACTGGCATAATTGCCTCAATTTTGTATGCAATTTATGGAAAATTTAAATTAACAAGAAATGCATGTTTATGGTTTAATATTGTTCCATTAACCGCTTTTCATATGTCTTTTGTTTTTGTATTTTTTATTGCTTTTGATCGTCTACTTTCTGTATTTTTTCCTATTTGGTATTTTTTTCAATTCTTTCCTTTTATATTAGGGTGTAACATACGTTCCATAGGGGGTTTTATCTAGTGTTCGGCACGGTACGGTATACCGCGGTATTTTTCCCGGTATACCGCGGTATTTTTTTCCGGTATACCGATACCGATACCGTACCGGTCAAATTTTGAAAAAAACGGTATTTTTCGGTATCGGTATTTTTTCGGTATACCGATACGGTATTTTTATACGGTATTTTTTTCGGTATACCGATACCGAACCGGTCCTCGAAAAAATACCGCGGTATTTTCCGTATTTCGGTATTTGTGATGTCATTAAATATTTTTTTTAATTTTACAAAATGAAATGCATTTCTTTTTCTCTTGCAATAAACTAAACATAAATAATCTTTTTTTCAGAAAATCAATAAATTTGCTGCAAAATGAGTTTATTTTGGAATATTGGTCTGTTCACAAAATTGTCAAAAGAAGAAGCTGAGTGCAACGAATGTAAGAGAAAAATAAAAATGACTGGTGTCAGTACAAGTGGACTTAAAGTTCATCTTAATCAACATCCTGAATATAAAATTAAACTTGAAAATAAAGAAGCTAAAGAACCTAAACCATTAGAAAAATTTATAAATATAGGAGGCTCAGGTAATTATCTATTATATTATTTGGAATTTTTAAAATTAAGGTGATTTAACAGCGTTTGACAAACAAGTTGTTCATTATATTGTATGTACAAATTCTACATTTCATTCTATAAATCATCCTACATTCCATTCTTTATTTCTGTCAAATCACTCCTTGCAAAAATTAAAGGACGAAAAGCACTATAGAGAATGGGTATTACCAAGAATTTATGAACGAGTAAAAAAGGCAATAAGCGATTTAATTGACCAAACGGTCACGTCATCTTACGACGGTCACGTCATCTTACGAGATCATGCTAGCAACATGTGCAAAGTTTATTTCAGTTTTATTTATTAATCTGAAAAAATTAAGGCTTTTGAAGGTGAATATTCACATGCTGATTGTGGTTCTCATAGGTTGAACTTATGCGTTGATAAGCTTTTTTCTGAAAATATTTGTGAAGTATTAGCTAAATGTCGCGCAATTGTTGGACATTTTGCTCATTCAAATCTTGCCTATGATCGATTAGAAGAAGCTCAAGTCGTTGAGAATGTTCCTAAGCATAAGCTTGTGCAGGTATATTTTTTAATAGGAATGGTTAATTTTACAATAAATTTAGGACGTCCGTACACGTTGGAACTCAACCTTTCTCATGATTTCAAGAATTTTTGAACAAAAAAAGCTATTGAACTTTATGCATTACGCCATTGCCGAACAATGCAACTTTTATCAGATAGTGAATGGAAAATTGTAGAAAATTTAATACAATTACTTTCACCAATAGAACAAGCAACTAGGAAACTATGTGAGTCAAATTCACCTCTATCCACACAAATGGCAATAGCAAGTATTTTAAATAGTGAATTATCAGATCAGGTATTAACTTTTAATTTCAAATTAATAATAAAATTATAGTCTTATCCAAATATTGAAAATGAACGCTTAAAATTAATTAATGAGCTTCGTGTTAGATTTTTTGGGCAAGAAAACAATAGGTAAAATTTTTAAATGTATCTTTTTATTTTTATTTTTAAGAGTTTATGCAATTGGACATTATTTAGACCCCAGATTCAAAGATCAATTTGTTTCTAATAGAATAGAATTTACAGCAAAAATCGAAACATGGATTAAATCTGAAGTTAATTTAGATGAATCAAGTGATCCAGCAATACAAATTGAAGCTGTTGAACAAGGTGAGAAATTAAAATACAAATAAAGAACCAGCTTTAAGAACCTGTTGAACCTCCATCAAAAAGTAAAAAAATTGATTTTTTTGCCTCTCGCTCTCAAAAGTATAACCGGCCTAAAACTCCTGTTGAATCAACGTCGTCACATCAGCCAGAAAGCATTGAACTGGAATTAGCACTTTACAGGTCTTATACTTTATGATTTATTAAATAAAGATAAGATCAATAGGAGAATGCCTCTACAACCTCTTGATAGTGATCCATTATTATTTTGGAAAGAAGCTGAAAAACAATTCCCTATATTAACTCCTATAGTTCGTCGGTATCTTTCCAGTCCATCTACATCAGTGGCTAGTGAGGAGTTGTTTTCAGTCGCGAATGATGTTTTTGATTACAGACGTTCACGTTTGAATCCTGATACAGCAGAAAAAATCGTTTTTTTAAATAAAACTTTACCATTTTTAAATTACAAATATTAACATTATGTTCATTTTTCGAATTTTATTGTTAAGATTTCAAAAATAAAATTAAAAAAAATTTTATTAAATTTTTAAAAAATACCGAATACCGGCCGGTATACCGAAAATGTTGAGACGGTATTTTCCGGTATCGGTATTTTTCCGGTATACCGATACCGTACCGGTCAATTTTTGTAAAAAACGGTATTTTTCGGTATCGGTATTTTTTCGGTATACCGATACCGAATACCGGAAAAGGTCATTTGCCGAACACTAGTTTTATCAATGTCGCTTAATGGATATACTGTGGAACAGATACGCCTGTGGAACAGAGGTGGGTCGGAACAGTCAGAGGTGTCCGGAAATCGGAAAATCCGGAAATCGGAATTGGCTCAAAAGTCGGAACTCGGAAATCAATTTTTTACGAAACTCGGAAGGAAAAAACGCCGGAATTCGCAAATCGGAATTCCGACCTACCTCTGGTGTAGAACGAGATATAGATCCCCGAAAATCGAATAACCATAGGAGAAGTAATAAAATGCTAGCATTTCGTGGGGCCTTAAAACCGGCTAATGTGGATCCTCATTTTTTAATTTAAAAACCTACAGGATGTTCTGTGCCATTTGGATTCCACGCTGGTGAACTCATTTATCTTTGTTTAGTTTTTAATTTTAGAGTATCTATTTTTAATTTTTCAAGTTTACTTTATGGTTGATTTTTAGATTACGGTATGTGACATTATACTATAGGGTGACTAAAAAGTGACCGGGCACGCGTCTTTCTTCAAATTAAAGATAATGGGATCAAATAAGGCTTAAATCATGGAGATGAAATGGAAGAGCATTATTGTAGCTGCGGGTAAAATGTTAACCCTTATCCTTAAAAATCCTTAATTGAGGAAAGTTTAAATTAATTTTTTTAATTTTTAATTTTACTTTTTAAAAATAATTTTATTTAATTATACGTATTTAGAATTTAATTTAAATTTTTAAAAATAATTTTATTTAATTATATATATTTAGAAATTGTAAATAAAAATTTTTTAAATTTTTAAGAGTAGCGAGGGGAGAAGATTGCGAGAGGGGAGAAGATGGCGCCGAATAACGAAAAATGCCAGCACAAAAATTTTAAATTTAGAGGGGGAATGTAAGAGAGGCAAGATTTTTAATTCTTTAAATTGATTGGCCGTTCCTCGTGTAAATTTAAAATAAATTTAAATTTAATTTTTTAAAAACTTTATTTTTAAAAACATTTCCAAACTCTAAAAGTTTTTTACAAGCTAGAAATTTTAGATCTTTAGGCTCATCTGAAAGTAATTAAAATTTGCTACAGTATACACTTAACACAATTTTCGAAAAAAAATCCTCTGAAGATAAATAGATAACATACTTTAAAATAGGGTAACACCCCGAGCCTTCTGGGTCGGGAGTGTTGGGAAACAGGGTTTGCCGAAAAAAGCATGTCGCGGTTCGGGATGAGGGTTGCTTTTGGGCCGGGTCGCGATTTGTTGGGGTAAAGGTAAAGATTTGTTGGGGTTTTTGCCAAAAAAATCGTAGGGGTCAGAGTACGGGGTTTGTGTTCTGGGGTGAGCGCGAGAGACAATCTCAAAAGACGCAAGTCGCAACACAAAATTCAACGCAAATAACGCAAGATAAGGATGGACAGGATATGTTGCTACAAATCCGCGGATATCCATCCATAATTTCTGCGATTTAACAGCACTAATTAATAACAACACTAAAATCTCCGCTGCGTAAAAAGTGAATTTTTTGGACTATTGCCTTCCAAATTTCTCAAAATTTTCGATTGCAGCCAGGGCGGTATATATTTTTAAATGGATCTCTGATAGCCATTGAGCAAGGCGTTATAAAAGATAAAAATTATTTTTATTTTTTTGAATTTATTTTTTACTGGACGTATAAAAATTTATTTGGACGCATAAACTTTAATTGGACGTATAAAAATTTGATTGGACGCATAACTTTTTATTGGACGTATAAACTTTGATTGAACGTATAAGAGTTGATTGGACGCATAATAGTTGATTGGACGTATGTGTATTGTGTAATGGCGCCAAATTTTCTTCCCATTTTTGCGTTCTTGCGTTAGTTGCGTTGAATTTTGTGTTGCGACTTGCGTCTTTTGAGATTGTCTCTCGCGCTCACCCCCGAACACAAACCCCGTACTCTGACCCCTACGATTTTTTTGGCAAAAACCCCAACAAATCTTTACCTTTACCCCAACAAATCGCGACCCGGCCCAAAAGCAACCCTCATCCCGAACCGCGACATGCTTTTTTCGGCAAACCCTGTTTCCCAACACTCCCGACCCAGAAGGCTCGGGGTGTTACCCTATTTTAAAGTATGTTATCTATTTATCTTCAGAGGATTTTTTTTCGAAAATTGTGTTAAGTGTATACTGTAGCAAATTTTAATTACTTTCAGATGAGCCTAAAGATCTAAAATTTCTAGCTTGTAAAAAACTTTTAGAGTTTGGAAATGTTTTTAAAAATAAAGTTTTTAAAAAATTAAATTTAAATTTATTTTAAATTTACACGAGGAACGGCCAATCAATTTAAAGAATTAAAAATCTTGCCTCTCTTACATTCCCCCTCTAAATTTAAAATTTTTGTGCTGGCATTTTTCGTTATTCGGCGCCATCTTCTCCCCTCTCGCAATCTTCTCCCCTCGCTACTCTTAAAAATTTAAAAAATTTTTATTTACAATTTCTAAATATGTATAGTTAAATAAAATTATTTTTAAAAATTTAAATTAAAAATTAAAAAAAATTAATTTAAACTTTCCTCAATTAAGGATTTTTAAGGATAAGGGTTAACATTTTACCCGCAGCTACAATAATGCTCTTCCATTTCATCTCCTCCCTTTTTTCACAAGCACCTCCCTTTTCGGTGACCGGAAATTTCGGCACAAGAAAGTCGGGCTTTTTGGGATTTTGATCCCCAGCGGAGTTTTAGGCTTTACTTGAAAAAAGCGGAATATTTGGCTAATGAAGGTTTATGAGTCCTATAAAAATTTATGAAATAAAAAATAAAGAATCAAAGAAATAAAAAAAATTTTTTTTTATTTTTATGTTACCTTGATAATAAAAGCATAAAAAAGAAATTTTATTTCCATCATTTAGGATATAAAAATTAGAGTTGTACCCCGACCCCGTTCCCCGACCCCGTACCCCGACCCCGTTCCCGAACGATTTTTTCACGATTCTCCCCGACCCGAACCCCGCCCCGAAAAAAAGTGAAAACCCCGTTCCCCGGCCCAAAAATTTTCGGGGGTTTCGGGGTTTTATATACCCAAAAAATGCCAATTTTGGAAGAAATTAATGAAGAAAATTAAAAAAATTTCTCCCAATTTACTTTGCCTTTAATATTTTTGAAAGAAAAGTGAATAAAATATTATAATTCTCTTTCCTCTTCGTTAAGAGACTTGTGGTTGAGTGGCTTAGTTGTTGGTTTTAGTCTATATTTCCATTAATATGGGGGTGGGTTCGGATCCAAATAAGCAGAACGCGTTAGTTTTGTATTTTTCTTTAAAAAACAAGAGTTTAATTTTAATTTAAAATGTTAATCTTATTTTTAAATATTATCAACCATAAAAAACAATGCAAAGATTTTTTGTTTAGTGTTAAAATTTCAAAAATTTTCGTGTGCAGCGCTAAAAAACAAAGAAATCCGGCTTTATGACCTAAAAAATTTTCTAATTTTCGCCTGTGGCCTGAAAATGTAAGAAATCTATCTTACAGCCTTCCAAAATTCCCAAAATTTTCGCCTGCGGCGGTGAAAAAGGATATAGACGGAGTGATGAAGATTAAAAGGGATATCAAGAATCCCCTGATACGTCTATATCCACTTATATCACTCTCAATTCCTTCACATGCCTCTCTCATTATCCCTTAAAATTACTGATACAGTTAATCGCTCCAAGCCCCCTTAATCCCTCCAAATCCTCTTATATCCGCAGATATACACCTTAATGCCTTTAAATCCAATTTAATCCCTAAAAACCTCTTATATAATCTTTAATTCCTTCATGTCCCCCTTAATTTCTGAATAAATTAAGAAAATAGACCGAAAACGGCTTAATTTTGAGCATTTTTTCTTTAAAAAATTTTTCCAGGAAATCCCCGTACCCCGACCCGAACCCCGACCATATTTTGCTCCCCCGACCCGAACCCCGCCCCGAAACAATTCGAAAACCCCGTACCCCGACATACCCGCCCCCGAGCGTTCGGGGTACAACCCTAATAAAAATTAGAAAGATTACGGGATACAAGGGAATTTAGAGTGATTAAGAGGTTATGAAAGAATATAGGTGATATCGGGATAACAGACGCTTTCCCGCTATATCACACTTAATCCCTTTATATCTATCCCAAATCTCTCTATATCTTTCTTTATCCCAAAATCCTTCCAAATCCTCGATAACGACTAATCCCGAGATATCGCTTCCAATCGTCCAAATCACCTATGTATTATCCATTTATGCACCAAAATACCTCGTAACCTTTTTTAATCTCCACAAATCCGCCAGGTATCATCATTATCCTCTAAATCTTTAGATAAACAGTTTAACACATAAACAACACACATCTTATAACATTTAAACATAAAAATTTAAAAAAATTTTTTTGAAAAATTTGGAAAAACCCGGATAAATTGTGACGCTCCGGAAATTATTTTTAAAAATTTACGATGTTTTCATGCTGTGGAAAAATTCATTGGATGGGAGATAGAATAGAACCATCATGGAATGGGCCCAAACCGAGAGCACAACCGACTGTGCCACCATCCAACCCGATGGCTGTTTTCATTTATATTCTTTCTGCAAGTGCGGACACAACAATTTTTACGGATTAAAATCGGACGGGATTAACCCGGAAATATACGGTCTAAAAAACATGAAAAAACTTATTTTTTTTTAAAAAATTTAATTTAGAATATTTAAAATGGATAAATATTCATTAATTTTTTGGTTAGCAATCTTCATTCTAACATATTTTTCAGGTTATTTTTTATTAACAAAATTTAGCGGGATATTGTGTATCATATTTTCCTATTTTAATTTTTTCTAACCCATTTAGAAATTAAATATACAGTATTTCCTCTAAAATAAGTTCCGGGGCATATTTTCTTCAATTGCCCTCTAGATGGTGTTTACCGTATTTACTCGATTAATTCCCCACCCTCGAATAATTCCCCACCCTCTATTTTTTCCCCATGCCAGGGATGAGTTGAAAAAATAATTCCCCTCTCTTGAATACCCTATTACACGTTCAAATTTCAAAACTCGAATAATTCCCCTCCCTTGAATAATTCCCCATGCCACGGATGGGTTGAAAAAATAATTCCCCAGGGGAATTAATCGAGTAAATACGGTAGTTTATAGGGGGCCTATTTTAAAAAATATACGGTATTTATTAACAGAAAATGTTCAATCACAACGATTTGTATGTCGTCATAACTTTGTGTTTAATCGCTCCGTTACAACAACCGTTGGAAATATAGTGTTAAACACTAATCAAGCAAATTTAATTGGAAGTGGAGGATTTGGCAAAGTAAAGATTTTTGAATAATAATCAAATTTTTGTATTATTTGAATAAAAAATTAATTAACATTTTTGGTCAATTAAAGATTTATCACGCTTTTTGGCCCAATCAGTCTCAGCCCAATCAGTCTCGATGTGTCGCCGTTAAAATTTCGGGAGTAGAAACGCCTAGAAAGAAGAAAGCTGTAATGAATGAACTTAGCATTCTTTCACATTTGCCTGAAATTGAAGAAAGTCAAAGTCATATCATTAAAATTTATGGAAGGTATGTTACGATTTTACATGGCATGCCAAATAGTAGTAATGGCTTCGTATACAAATATTTTTTATATTTTTAGCTAGTATGTTACCTTAGACAAGGACTCGGATTCTTACTAATTTTGGAAGTTCAGTACTTACAAATCGACCCCCCTCCCCACCCCACCCGATATGCACTTGCAAATTCAAATTTTTGTGCTTAACATCCTTCCGATCCGAATCCTGCTTTATATTTTATTCTTAATTTAAACATTTAATCACTTGTTCTCTACTCTGAGTTGTAAATTTGTATAACTTGTACATACAACGTCTAAAACTTGTTTCACCTGTTACCCCTTCTTCCCCTGCTTCTTAAAACACAGCAGGGATTCTGTTAAAAATTGTTTTAAGCAAGGAAGATAATGAAAACATGTATGTTGTTATGGAACTTGGAGGACAAACTTTGGATGTTTATTTTGATGCGAATAAAAACGATCATCAAGATAATATGCATGGTTTTGTACGAAATATACTTCGTGCCGCTGCCTTAGCAATCCAACAATTCCATAATGCTGGTGATATTTTTTTAATTTTTCGTTAAAAATTAAATTTTTGTTTTAATAATGAAGGTGGAATTCATTTGGATATTAAAGCAGATAATTTTATTTTGGCACTTAATCATAATCAAAGTGAAGTGCAAGTTAATCCGTTGAAGTGGTGTAAATTAATTGATTTTAACACCTCTGTATTTTTATCGAATATTAATGAAGCAAACCTCAGTTTGGCAACAAAAGATTATATGGCACCTGAAATTCGCAGCAACTGTTGGAAATTTGAATGTTTAAAATCTAACAGAAATGAAGATAATGTATTTAATTCGTGGCGCTTTTGGGGATAAGAGATTAGCGATCAGACATTCTTAATTAGCATCCCTTAATTGGCACTTTTCTGAATACCATTTTGACCCCCAAACAGGGTGGCCCCTTCCAAAACACTAAAATAGGGCGCAGCCACCCAAAAATAGGGCAAAAATAGGGCAAAATCGGCCAAAAATAGTGCCAAAAATAGGGCATAGCTTTAAAAACTTAAACATAATTAAAATTTCAAATAAGGTGAAAATTTCGAGGATTTTTGAGGCCAAGAAGCAAAATTTCTTCCATTTTTAGCGCCTTTGGAAGGCTAGAAGCCAGATTTTTTTCCATTTTTTGCGCTGCAGGCAAAAATTATGAGGATTTTGGAAGGCAATGTAGTCAGAAATCCTTCATTTTTACCATTTTTTTACAAAATCCAAAGAATTTTTATAATTTTACAAGATTGTAAAAATAGGGCAAAAATATGGCAACTGAGAAAATAGGGAAAAAATAGGGCGAATAGGTCTAAAATAGGGAAAATCCTCTATAAATAGGGTAAAAGGGCCACCCTGCCCCCAAATGTCGGGTTTAAAGTGTTAAATCTCCAATTTTTTGACCCCGTATGTTGGGTCCCCAAAAGCCTGATCCCCAAATTAGCGTAGCCATTTAATTAAATTAATAAAATATAGAATCTATATTTCTAGTTATCACAAAAGGTTGATATTTGGGCATTTGGCTTGATGGGCTATGAGCTTCTTCATGGAGAATTAACTAAAGGATACAGAAAAATTGATAAAACGCTGAACAATTATCGTGCAAGTGCTGAGTATAATACACATTTAGATCAGATTATAAAGGTAAAAAAGGAAAAGGATGGGTTAACCTCATAATTTTAATTTGCCGGAAATTTAAAATTTGTTTGAGATAAAATAAAAACCATTATAGGGTTGATGAGAGAAAAACTCTTAAGTTCAATCAGTCCTGATCACGGATACTGATTTTGGTATCCGTATCCGGATATTTACGGCGGATACAGATACAGACGGATGCCCGCAGGCATTTTGGTATTATCTGTACAAGGTCTGAGTCCAATCATTTTTAATCTTTAAACAGATCCCTTTCTCGTTTTAACTGAAATACAGAAAATTGAAAGAAATTTAACATAATTAACATAATATGGAATTAAAATTTTCTTGTAAAATTCGAAAATCTCTTAAAAATTATTTTAAGCGCTGTATAAATAAGGATCCAAATCAACGCCCTAATATTGACGATATTTTGAATTCGTTAGATTTGTGAGATGATTAACAAGGATGTGAAGAAGATATTGAGATTAAAATTGGGTTCGATTTTTGGAGTTTAACTAAAAAACTACTGAATTCTTGACAACTTTTGAAAATTTTTTGGTAGTGATTTCTATAATTTTATTATTTATTTTTTCTAAAATTTTATTTATCTTTTAATGATATGCCACTGTGTCTCCCCAAATTATGTAAATACTCCCCTCGTCTATATCTAAGTTTAGTGTTCTGTTTATTCGCTCAATCAGGGTTGCCTTTTAAATCAGGCCGATGTTCGAGTCATTTTTTCGGGCCTTATTTTTATCGAGCCGGGCCGTTCTTTTCCGGGCCAAAAATCGACAGTACTCGGCAGTACTCATTTGTCAGTTTATGAGTACTCAGTTTTCAGACGAACTTTATGAGACCAATCACTGTTTATAAGTTCAAATAAAATTTTATGAGTTCCAGCAAACTCAACTAATTTTGACCAAAATCTGCTTGATTCGCTGATTGTCATGCTGCTACGGGATAATCGATAGGAAAAATAGGTTTATGTTACTGTTGCAGAACCCAGCAACGGTTGACTCCCGTGAAACGCGGTTGTACCGATTTTCAGCCTCCCGTAAAAATTTAGAAAAATAAAAAAATAAATTTGACTGGACTTATAAACTGTGATTGGACTCTTAAACTTTTTTGGGCTTAAAACTGATAGGGCTTTTCAACTTTCCTTTGGACTCATAAAGGTGATTGGACTCATAAAGTTCGATTGAAATTTCATTCAAAATATTCACATTTTAAATTATTATTTAAGTATCAGCTTTACCTTATCTTTACATATCCTTATTACCTTATCTTTATATATTTAAATTTTTAAATTATAAATTCAATTTTCTAAATGTTAGCAAAAATTTATTTTAAATTATCTTCAACCCTCCAATTAAATGTCTCCATTATTCCATAAAGTTTTGATAAAATTTAAATTTTTTTTTATTATCCAAATTTTTTTTTATAAAAAATTCTTTTTCCATATTATTGTAGTTAGGTAAATTAGTAGGTTTGTTCAAGGTCGGTTGATTTTTGTATGTGAAATAAGACATAATTCCTTCAACCAGAAGATTAAGTACCCTTATATGTCTCTTCTATTCCCCAATATTTTAAAAATCTGTTTTAACCTCCAAATGTTTTTTAACGCACCATCATACGTCACAAACACCAACCTTTCAATTCCCGCAAAATATAAACCAAAAATCGAAAGAAAATACTTCGAAATCCGAAACAGCTCTGCTTGTCAAGGTTTCCGAATATCAGAAATAATGTTTCCTAAATAGGAAAAATTTCGGAATACTAAACAGAACGCAAATGGGTCAAACCATATGTCATTCGAAAGAGCTCGTCGAGTGAGTCGAATGGTGAAAAAACCACCAAATACTATTAATTTTATACTATTAATATTAACCAAATACTATTAATAATTACCCCCGAATACTATTAATTTTTCACTAAACAATTTACATACATAACCCTAAATTTTCTGAAACAATTTTAATCTTTTTCAACCAAATAACCATGCCTGACTATATCTTTCGGTCGAGTCTGTCCATTTTGGCAGCCTATGTACTATGACCTAAACAGATGTTTATATCTCATAAATATTAACTCTAAACTTAAGAAAATTCCAGTTAAATTACTCACTTTTTTCGTAAAAATACCGTATCAATTTTTAGCGTTTACTGCAAACTAATCTTAATATTTAATTTAGAAAAAAATATAATTTTTATCTAACAAACAGATGTCTTTATCTTAATTTAATATTTAAATTATTAAAAAAAATTTTCGAGTATTACTTAATTTACTGAATTAGTCAGATTTATGATAGGGGTTAATATTTAATTAATTTTTAACGGAATTAATATTAAACAAAAAAAGCACAGGTGTTTTAGTTAATAATAATTGAATTATAAGTACTAATATAAAATAAACAAACTTATCAAGTAAATGAATATTTGTTTCACGGCTTTGTTTTCTTCATCTAAAAACTAACTTTCATCTAAAACTTTTAGGAAAAAATGTTAATAGGGGAAATATACTCAACAATTATTTATTGTTTTGCCACATTTGGAATTATTTCTAATTTGTTTTTAATTCGGCTAATTTTGCGTTATACAATGAAAGAAATGCAAGTTTATAGCAAAATACTTTTGCAAACTTGTTTTGTTGATATTGTTGGGATTTGTGTGTTTGTTGTTTCTCAACCGGTAAATGGATAAATATTTGGGCGTGGAAAGGTTAACCGTGTAAATTAGGTACTTGTGAGTTATTCCTGACCAGTTTTTGCGAACAGTTTTTGCGGATTTATTTAGTGTACAGAATGGTCAGACTTTCTTCCTTCCTCAAAATCACTATTTCCCTGCGGCATTATTCAATGAAATCATTTCAAATATAATTAAAGCATAATTTTTTATTAAGGCTTTTATTTCCGATAATGGCACAGGTATAGTTTGGGATTACGGACTTATACATTACTTGCCAAATCCATGGCAATCTATTATTCTCCGTATCAATTTTTTCATGGGAAGAGTTACTACATCGAATGTCTCGACATTGTTCGTTTATCGTTATTTTGCAGTTGTACGGTAAATACGGGAAAATTTAGAAATAGCTTAATGTTCATCTTTATAGAAAAGTTGATATTAAATTTAAACACCAATTAATCTTAATTTTTGGGATGATAATTCCATTGCTGATATTAAGTATTTTGTCTTATATTGCATACTATCCAACCCCAGAAAAGGAACATTTGACCAATTATGAAGTGGCAAAAATACTAGAATTGGATAACTATACAATTAAAAATTATGTTATTGGACTTAGAACTGGAGTAAGTTAAAGAAAATATTTTTTTAGAATTTTTTACATGTATGTATTATTCCGATTTTATAATGTTGTACCCAAGACCGATAAATGTCCAGCTCGTCCTCAACATGTCAGCAAATGACTTTCTACAAAAAAGCATTTTTGCTGCATTTTCATTCTCCTTTCCTCTTTCTACCATAATTTTCCTTAGATAATCAACTGTAAGTTGACAGTTTGGCGCGAATAAGAAAGGAGGCCTGGATTTTGGAATATCATGCTATAGGGATAAGGAATGGAAGAAAAATAATCGAAGAGGGTTATAATCTTACTCCAAACTTTGATAGGGATTTTGATTAGTTATTGAAGAAAAGTGAATGTCTATTTTGTTAAATTTCATGTTTGGCAAGGATTTATTGTGAACGTTGAGAAATATTTTTTCCCGAATTTTTATAAAATTTTTAGACCGACGATCTATCAAATTTTACTGGAAATTTTGCTTCAGCATTAAATATAATTAATTATATAATTATCATTTTTTGTGGTGTAAGTATTCAAATACATGTTTATCGTCATTGTAAAGGTGTAGAAATGACTCGATTACGTAATATGAATAAACAATTAAGTATTGTTTTGGTGGCACAGGTATTTTTGGAATGATTTTTGAAACGGAGGAAATTCTCAAAATAATTTCAGCGCCGAAGGCGAAATTTTTGATAAATTTGGAAGATCCTTTAACCAAAAATCTTTTTCTACGCCGCAGATAGAGGCATAAAAATAAACGGTTTTATCAAAGTCAGCCGAGTACGAAGTTTCCGAGTACGAGTAATGCCGTGTATTAAGATCCCGAGTTCAGAGCCCAAGTAAAGGCGAAATAAGACCCGAGCGATCGAGTCGAGTAACTCGAACTCGCTCGAACTCGGACGTACTCTAGTTTAAATGACCAAAAATAAATAGCCTTAAGTACCAGACAGACTAAATAAATAACAATAGATAACAATTTAATTAAAGGCTATTCTCCCTTTAATGACAAATCTCACCAATTTATTTGGGAACTTAACTTTTTTATTTAATTTGCCTGGCCTATATTCATCATCAATTACAATATTTTTTAGCTCCAGTTTGGCATCTTTAGTTGCTTTTTTAAATCCTATTGTGAGTTTTTTTGTATTTTTAATTTTTTAATTTTAAAAAGGTAACAATTCTGAGCGTCAAAAATTACAGACAAATAGTCTTCCGATGCAAAAATGATTTAAATGTTACTCAAGTTGTTCCGATGCCGCAGAATTCAATAGCAAATAGAAATTTAGTACATTCTATTTAAAAATTCTGATTTTTTATTTGATAATATAAACTGTATTCGGAGTTTTATGACCATTGTTCAGAACAGAGATTACGTTTAAAATTAGAAGCTCTCTCTAAAAAGATTTAATGGCAACTAGCTCATAAAATTAATTTTGAACTTTTAATCTAGAAATTTAATTACACAAAAATATGTTAAAAATTTTTATGACAAAAAAAATACAATTTTAGTAATATATTTTGAAAGTTTAATTTTAATGAAAACAAAAAATCTTGTAAAAATATGCAACCAATGAAAAATAAAATAATTTAAAAATAAAATCAACTGTGTAAGAAAAGAAATTAATTTTTAAAAATTTTTACAAATTTTGAACGACTTAGAAAGCATTAAAAATTTAAATAAAAGCCAAAATTTGTCGAAAAATCCTAAAAATTTTTACAAGGCCATAAACATCAAAAATCAACAATTTTTTCTTATTTTTAAAAAATAAGAAAAAACTAAAAAAATTTTTAAAAACCCATAAATTTTTCTCCTTATACATAGTTTCAACTCATAATTGAATTTCACCTCCATTAAGATAAACAAGAACATTATCTATGCTTGGCGTGTTTCTAGCGCGCTTGCAAGCCTTAAAATTATAAAGATCATACATACCTATATATATTAAATAATTCCAAATTAGTCACTATATTTTCAAAATACTTTTAAAATAGTATAAACTAGAAAGATGAATAAAACTAGTGTTGGTCAAACGCGATTTTGCGGTATCGGTATTTTCGGTAAAATACCGATACCGCAAAATACCGTGGTATTTTTGATTGAGGCGGTATCGGTATCGGTATTTTGGTAAAAATACCGCGGTAATACGATACCGCGACCAACTCTAAATAAAACATATATTTTCAACATAATTTAAACGGTGTCCATAATTGCCGCCACTGCGCAACTTAAGGTTTGTGATCATTGTGCCATACTGTCGAACATCAGTATTGATATTTACCTTAAAATGGGGGTGCATTTCTCCCAACGCAAAAAATGCAAGAAAAGGAAAGGAAAGAGCAGATTCTCTTTGCGGACAGGTAGACAGCCAACTGGACATTTGCCCATTCCCATTTTTCCACTCTTTTTTATAAAAAAAGAAGTCTGAAATTAAGTGACGGAGCTTATGGAGGGAGAACTACACACGAACCTCTTAATTTTATTTAAAAATTATTATTAAGAGCACTCAATTCAAGCTGTTTTTATTTACTTGGGTTAAATGCATTTTATGATATGATTGTTGCTTCCACTGGCATAATTGCCTCAATTTTGTATGCAATTTATGGAAAATTTAAATTAACAAGAAATGCATGTTTATGGTTTAATATTGTTCCATTAACCGCTTTTCATATGTCTTTTGTTTTTGTATTTTTTATTGCTTTTGATCGTCTACTTTCTGTATTTTTTCCTATTTGGTATTTTTTTCAATTCTTTCCTTTTATATTAGGGTGTAACATACGTTCCATAGGGGGTTTTATCTAGTGTTCGGCACGGTACGGTATACCGCGGTATTTTTCCCGGTATACCGCGGTATTTTTTTCCGGTATACCGATACCGATACCGTACCGGTCAAATTTTGAAAAAAACGGTATTTTTCGGTATCGGTATTTTTTCGGTATACCGATACGGTATTTTTATACGGTATTTTTTTCGGTATACGGATACCGAACCGGTCCTCGAAAAAATACCGCGGTATTTTCCGTATTTCGGTATTTGTGATGTCATTAAATATTTTTTTTAATTTTACAAAATGAAATGCATTTCTTTTTCTCTTGCAATAAACTAAACATAAATAATCTTTTTTTCAGAAAATCAATAAATTTGCTGCAAAATGAGTTTATTTTGGAATATTGGTCTGTTCACAAAATTGTCAAAAGAAGAAGCTGAGTGCAACGAATGTAAGAGAAAAATAAAAATGACTGGTGTCAGTACAAGTGGACTTAAAGTTCATCTTAATCAACATCCTGAATATAAAATTAAACTTGAAAATAAAGAAGCTAAAGAACCTAAACCATTAGAAAAATTTATAAATATAGGAGGCTCAGGTAATTATCTATTATATTATTTGGAATTTTTAAAATTAAGGTGATTTAACAGCGTTTGACAAACAAGTTGTTCATTATATTGTATGTACAAATTCTACATTTCATTCTATAAATCATCCTACATTCCATTCTTTATTTCTGTCAAATCACTCCTTGCAAAAATTAAAGGACGAAAAGCACTATAGAGAATGGGTATTACCAAGAATTTATGAACGAGTAAAAAAGGCAATAAGCGATTTAATTGACCAAACGGTCACGTCATCTTACGACGGTCACGTCATCTTACGAGATCATGCTAGCAACATGTGCAAAGTTTATTTCAGTTTTATTTATTAATCTGAAAAAATTAAGGCTTTTGAAGGTGAATATTCACATGCTGATTGTGGTTCTCATAGGTTGAACTTATGCGTTGATAAGCTTTTTTCTGAAAATATTTGTGAAGTATTAGCTAAATGTCGCGCAATTGTTGGACATTTTGCTCATTCAAATCTTGCCTATGATCGATTAGAAGAAGCTCAAGTCGTTGAGAATGTTCCTAAGCATAAGCTTGTGCAGGTATATTTTTTAATAGGAATGGTTAATTTTACAATAAATTTAGGACGTCCGTACACGTTGGAACTCAACCTTTCTCATGATTTCAAGAATTTTTGAACAAAAAAAGCTATTGAACTTTATGCATTACGCCATTGCCGAACAATGCAACTTTTATCAGATAGTGAATGGAAAATTGTAGAAAATTTAATACAATTACTTTCACCAATAGAACAAGCAACTAGGAAACTATGTGAGTCAAATTCACCTCTATCCACACAAATGGCAATAGCAAGTATTTTAAATAGTGAATTATCAGATCAGGTATTAACTTTTAATTTCAAATTAATAATAAAATTATAGTCTTATCCAAATATTGAAAATGAACGCTTAAAATTAATTAATGAGCTTCGTGTTAGATTTTTTGGGCAAGAAAACAATAGGTAAAATTTTTAAATGTATCTTTTTATTTTTATTTTTAAGAGTTTATGCAATTGGACATTATTTAGACCCCAGATTCAAAGATCAATTTGTTTCTAATAGAATAGAATTTACAGCAAAAATCGAAACATGGATTAAATCTGAAGTTAATTTAGATGAATCAAGTGATCCAGCAATACAAATTGAAGCTGTTGAACAAGGTGAGAAATTAAAATACAAATAAAGAACCAGCTTTAAGAACCTGTTGAACCTCCATCAAAAAGTAAAAAAATTGATTTTTTTGCCTCTCGCTCTCAAAAGTATAACCGGCCTAAAACTCCTGTTGAATCAACGTCGTCACATCAGCCAGAAAGCATTGAACTGGAATTAGCACTTTACAGGTCTTATACTTTATGATTTATTAAATAAAGATAAGATCAATAGGAGAATGCCTCTACAACCTCTTGATAGTGATCCATTATTATTTTGGAAAGAAGCTGAAAAACAATTCCCTATATTAACTCCTATAGTTCGTCGGTATCTTTCCAGTCCATCTACATCAGTGGCTAGTGAGGAGTTGTTTTCAGTCGCGAATGATGTTTTTGATTACAGACGTTCACGTTTGAATCCTGATACAGCAGAAAAAATCGTTTTTTTAAATAAAACTTTACCATTTTTAAATTACAAATATTAACATTATGTTCATTTTTCGAATTTTATTGTTAAGATTTCAAAAATAAAATTAAAAAAAATTTTATTAAATTTTTAAAAAATACCGAATACCGGCCGGTATACCGAAAATGTTGAGACGGTATTTTCCGGTATCGGTATTTTTCCGGTATACCGATACCGTACCGGTCAATTTTTGTAAAAAACGGTATTTTTCGGTATCGGTATTTTTTCGGTATACCGATACCGAATACCGGAAAAGGTCATTTGCCGAACACTAGTTTTATCAATGTCGCTTAATGGATATACTGTGGAACAGATACGCCTGTGGAACAGAGGTGGGTCGGAACAGTCAGAGGTGTCCGGAAATCGGAAAATCCGGAAATCGGAATTGGCTCAAAAGTCGGAACTCGGAAATCAATTTTTTACGAAACTCGGAAGGAAAAAACGCCGGAATTCGCAAATCGGAATTCCGACCTACCTCTGGTGTAGAACGAGATATAGATCCCCGAAAATCGAATAACCATAGGAGAAGTAATAAAATGCTAGCATTTCGTGGGGCCTTAAAACCGGCTAATGTGGATCCTCATTTTTTAATTTAAAAACCTACAGGATGTTCTGTGCCATTTGGATTCCACGCTGGTGAACTCATTTATCTTTGTTTAGTTTTTAATTTTAGAGTATCTATTTTTAATTTTTCAAGTTTACTTTATGGTTGATTTTTAGATTACGGTATGTGACATTATACTATAGGGTGACTAAAAAGTGACCGGGCACGCGTCTTTCTTCAAATTAAAGATAATGGGATCAAATAAGGCTTAAATCATGGAGATGAAATGGAAGAGCATTATTGTAGCTGCGGGTAAAATGTTAACCCTTATCCTTAAAAATCCTTAATTGAGGAAAGTTTAAATTAATTTTTTTAATTTTTAATTTTACTTTTTAAAAATAATTTTATTTAATTATACGTATTTAGAATTTAATTTAAATTTTTAAAAATAATTTTATTTAATTATATATATTTAGAAATTGTAAATAAAAATTTTTTAAATTTTTAAGAGTAGCGAGGGGAGAAGATTGCGAGAGGGGAGAAGATGGCGCCGAATAACGAAAAATGCCAGCACAAAAATTTTAAATTTAGAGGGGGAATGTAAGAGAGGCAAGATTTTTAATTCTTTAAATTGATTGGCCGTTCCTCGTGTAAATTTAAAATAAATTTAAATTTAATTTTTTAAAAACTTTATTTTTAAAAACATTTCCAAACTCTAAAAGTTTTTTACAAGCTAGAAATTTTAGATCTTTAGGCTCATCTGAAAGTAATTAAAATTTGCTACAGTATACACTTAACACAATTTTCGAAAAAAAATCCTCTGAAGATAAATAGATAACATACTTTAAAATAGGGTAACACCCCGAGCCTTCTGGGTCGGGAGTGTTGGGAAACAGGGTTTGCCGAAAAAAGCATGTCGCGGTTCGGGATGAGGGTTGCTTTTGGGCCGGGTCGCGATTTGTTGGGGTAAAGGTAAAGATTTGTTGGGGTTTTTGCCAAAAAAATCGTAGGGGTCAGAGTACGGGGTTTGTGTTCTGGGGTGAGCGCGAGAGACAATCTCAAAAGACGCAAGTCGCAACACAAAATTCAACGCAAATAACGCAAGATAAGGATGGACAGGATATGTTGCTACAAATCCGCGGATATCCATCCATAATTTCTGCGATTTAACAGCACTAATTAATAACAACACTAAAATCTCCGCTGCGTAAAAAGTGAATTTTTTGGACTATTGCCTTCCAAATTTCTCAAAATTTTCGATTGCAGCCAGGGCGGTATATATTTTTAAATGGATCTCTGATAGCCATTGAGCAAGGCGTTATAAAAGATAAAAATTATTTTTATTTTTTTGAATTTATTTTTTACTGGACGTATAAAAATTTATTTGGACGCATAAACTTTAATTGGACGTATAAAAATTTGATTGGACGCATAACTTTTTATTGGACGTATAAACTTTGATTGAACGTATAAGAGTTGATTGGACGCATAATAGTTGATTGGACGTATGTGTATTGTGTAATGGCGCCAAATTTTCTTCCCATTTTTGCGTTCTTGCGTTAGTTGCGTTGAATTTTGTGTTGCGACTTGCGTCTTTTGAGATTGTCTCTCGCGCTCACCCCCGAACACAAACCCCGTACTCTGACCCCTACGATTTTTTTGGCAAAAACCCCAACAAATCTTTACCTTTACCCCAACAAATCGCGACCCGGCCCAAAAGCAACCCTCATCCCGAACCGCGACATGCTTTTTTCGGCAAACCCTGTTTCCCAACACTCCCGACCCAGAAGGCTCGGGGTGTTACCCTATTTTAAAGTATGTTATCTATTTATCTTCAGAGGATTTTTTTTCGAAAATTGTGTTAAGTGTATACTGTAGCAAATTTTAATTACTTTCAGATGAGCCTAAAGATCTAAAATTTCTAGCTTGTAAAAAACTTTTAGAGTTTGGAAATGTTTTTAAAAATAAAGTTTTTAAAAAATTAAATTTAAATTTATTTTAAATTTACACGAGGAACGGCCAATCAATTTAAAGAATTAAAAATCTTGCCTCTCTTACATTCCCCCTCTAAATTTAAAATTTTTGTGCTGGCATTTTTCGTTATTCGGCGCCATCTTCTCCCCTCTCGCAATCTTCTCCCCTCGCTACTCTTAAAAATTTAAAAAATTTTTATTTACAATTTCTAAATATGTATAGTTAAATAAAATTATTTTTAAAAATTTAAATTAAAAATTAAAAAAAATTAATTTAAACTTTCCTCAATTAAGGATTTTTAAGGATAAGGGTTAACATTTTACCCGCAGCTACAATAATGCTCTTCCATTTCATCTCCTCCCTTTTTTCACAAGCACCTCCCTTTTCGGTGACCGGAAATTTCGGCACAAGAAAGTCGGGCTTTTTGGGATTTTGATCCCCAGCGGAGTTTTAGGCTTTACTTGAAAAAAGCGGAATATTTGGCTAATGAAGGTTTATGAGTCCTATAAAAATTTATGAAATAAAAAATAAAGAATCAAAGAAATAAAAAAAATTTTTTTTTATTTTTATGTTACCTTGATAATAAAAGCATAAAAAAGAAATTTTATTTCCATCATTTAGGATATAAAAATTAGAGTTGTACCCCGACCCCGTTCCCCGACCCCGTACCCCGACCCCGTTCCCGAACGATTTTTTCACGATTCTCCCCGACCCGAACCCCGCCCCGAAAAAAAGTGAAAACCCCGTTCCCCGGCCCAAAAATTTTCGGGGGTTTCGGGGTTTTATATACCCAAAAAATGCCAATTTTGGAAGAAATTAATGAAGAAAATTAAAAAAATTTCTCCCAATTTACTTTGCCTTTAATATTTTTGAAAGAAAAGTGAATAAAATATTATAATTCTCTTTCCTCTTCGTTAAGAGACTTGTGGTTGAGTGGCTTAGTTGTTGGTTTTAGTCTATATTTCCATTAATATGGGGGTGGGTTCGGATCCAAATAAGCAGAACGCGTTAGTTTTGTATTTTTCTTTAAAAAACAAGAGTTTAATTTTAATTTAAAATGTTAATCTTATTTTTAAATATTATCAACCATAAAAAACAATGCAAAGATTTTTTGTTTAGTGTTAAAATTTCAAAAATTTTCGTGTGCAGCGCTAAAAAACAAAGAAATCCGGCTTTATGACCTAAAAAATTTTCTAATTTTCGCCTGTGGCCTGAAAATGTAAGAAATCTATCTTACAGCCTTCCAAAATTCCCAAAATTTTCGCCTGCGGCGGTGAAAAAGGATATAGACGGAGTGATGAAGATTAAAAGGGATATCAAGAATCCCCTGATACGTCTATATCCACTTATATCACTCTCAATTCCTTCACATGCCTCTCTCATTATCCCTTAAAATTACTGATACAGTTAATCGCTCCAAGCCCCCTTAATCCCTCCAAATCCTCTTATATCCGCAGATATACACCTTAATGCCTTTAAATCCAATTTAATCCCTAAAAACCTCTTATATAATCTTTAATTCCTTCATGTCCCCCTTAATTTCTGAATAAATTAAGAAAATAGACCGAAAACGGCTTAATTTTGAGCATTTTTTCTTTAAAAAATTTTTCCAGGAAATCCCCGTACCCCGACCCGAACCCCGACCATATTTTGCTCCCCCGACCCGAACCCCGCCCCGAAACAATTCGAAAACCCCGTACCCCGACATACCCGCCCCCGAGCGTTCGGGGTACAACCCTAATAAAAATTAGAAAGATTACGGGATACAAGGGAATTTAGAGTGATTAAGAGGTTATGAAAGAATATAGGTGATATCGGGATAACAGACGCTTTCCCGCTATATCACACTTAATCCCTTTATATCTATCCCAAATCTCTCTATATCTTTCTTTATCCCAAAATCCTTCCAAATCCTCGATAACGACTAATCCCGAGATATCGCTTCCAATCGTCCAAATCACCTATGTATTATCCATTTATGCACCAAAATACCTCGTAACCTTTTTTAATCTCCACAAATCCGCCAGGTATCATCATTATCCTCTAAATCTTTAGATAAACAGTTTAACACATAAACAACACACATCTTATAACATTTAAACATAAAAATTTAAAAAAATTTTTTTGAAAAATTTGGAAAAACCCGGATAAATTGTGACGCTCCGGAAATTATTTTTAAAAATTTACGATGTTTTCATGCTGTGGAAAAATTCATTGGATGGGAGATAGAATAGAACCATCATGGAATGGGCCCAAACCGAGAGCACAACCGACTGTGCCACCATCCAACCCGATGGCTGTTTTCATTTATATTCTTTCTGCAAGTGCGGACACAACAATTTTTACGGATTAAAATCGGACGGGATTAACCCGGAAATATACGGTCTAAAAAACATGAAAAAACTTATTTTTTTTTAAAAAATTTAATTTAGAATATTTAAAATGGATAAATATTCATTAATTTTTTGGTTAGCAATCTTCATTCTAACATATTTTTCAGGTTATTTTTTATTAACAAAATTTAGCGGGATATTGTGTATCATATTTTCCTATTTTAATTTTTTCTAACCCATTTAGAAATTAAATATACAGTATTTCCTCTAAAATAAGTTCCGGGGCATATTTTCTTCAATTGCCCTCTAGATGGTGTTTACCGTATTTACTCGATTAATTCCCCACCCTCGAATAATTCCCCACCCTCTATTTTTTCCCCATGCCAGGGATGAGTTGAAAAAATAATTCCCCTCTCTTGAATACCCTATTACACGTTCAAATTTCAAAACTCGAATAATTCCCCTCCCTTGAATAATTCCCCATGCCACGGATGGGTTGAAAAAATAATTCCCCAGGGGAATTAATCGAGTAAATACGGTAGTTTATAGGGGGCCTATTTTAAAAAATATACGGTATTTATTAACAGAAAATGTTCAATCACAACGATTTGTATGTCGTCATAACTTTGTGTTTAATCGCTCCGTTACAACAACCGTTGGAAATATAGTGTTAAACACTAATCAAGCAAATTTAATTGGAAGTGGAGGATTTGGCAAAGTAAAGATTTTTGAATAATAATCAAATTTTTGTATTATTTGAATAAAAAATTAATTAACATTTTTGGTCAATTAAAGATTTATCACGCTTTTTGGCCCAATCAGTCTCAGCCCAATCAGTCTCGATGTGTCGCCGTTAAAATTTCGGGAGTAGAAACGCCTAGAAAGAAGAAAGCTGTAATGAATGAACTTAGCATTCTTTCACATTTGCCTGAAATTGAAGAAAGTCAAAGTCATATCATTAAAATTTATGGAAGGTATGTTACGATTTTACATGGCATGCCAAATAGTAGTAATGGCTTCGTATACAAATATTTTTTATATTTTTAGCTAGTATGTTACCTTAGACAAGGACTCGGATTCTTACTAATTTTGGAAGTTCAGTACTTACAAATCGACCCCCCTCCCCACCCCACCCGATATGCACTTGCAAATTCAAATTTTTGTGCTTAACATCCTTCCGATCCGAATCCTGCTTTATATTTTATTCTTAATTTAAACATTTAATCACTTGTTCTCTACTCTGAGTTGTAAATTTGTATAACTTGTACATACAACGTCTAAAACTTGTTTCACCTGTTACCCCTTCTTCCCCTGCTTCTTAAAACACAGCAGGGATTCTGTTAAAAATTGTTTTAAGCAAGGAAGATAATGAAAACATGTATGTTGTTATGGAACTTGGAGGACAAACTTTGGATGTTTATTTTGATGCGAATAAAAACGATCATCAAGATAATATGCATGGTTTTGTACGAAATATACTTCGTGCCGCTGCCTTAGCAATCCAACAATTCCATAATGCTGGTGATATTTTTTTAATTTTTCGTTAAAAATTAAATTTTTGTTTTAATAATGAAGGTGGAATTCATTTGGATATTAAAGCAGATAATTTTATTTTGGCACTTAATCATAATCAAAGTGAAGTGCAAGTTAATCCGTTGAAGTGGTGTAAATTAATTGATTTTAACACCTCTGTATTTTTATCGAATATTAATGAAGCAAACCTCAGTTTGGCAACAAAAGATTATATGGCACCTGAAATTCGCAGCAACTGTTGGAAATTTGAATGTTTAAAATCTAACAGAAATGAAGATAATGTATTTAATTCGTGGCGCTTTTGGGGATAAGAGATTAGCGATCAGACATTCTTAATTAGCATCCCTTAATTGGCACTTTTCTGAATACCATTTTGACCCCCAAACAGGGTGGCCCCTTCCAAAACACTAAAATAGGGCGCAGCCACCCAAAAATAGGGCAAAAATAGGGCAAAATCGGCCAAAAATAGTGCCAAAAATAGGGCATAGCTTTAAAAACTTAAACATAATTAAAATTTCAAATAAGGTGAAAATTTCGAGGATTTTTGAGGCCAAGAAGCAAAATTTCTTCCATTTTTAGCGCCTTTGGAAGGCTAGAAGCCAGATTTTTTTCCATTTTTTGCGCTGCAGGCAAAAATTATGAGGATTTTGGAAGGCAATGTAGTCAGAAATCCTTCATTTTTACCATTTTTTTACAAAATCCAAAGAATTTTTATAATTTTACAAGATTGTAAAAATAGGGCAAAAATATGGCAACTGAGAAAATAGGGAAAAAATAGGGCGAATAGGTCTAAAATAGGGAAAATCCTCTATAAATAGGGTAAAAGGGCCACCCTGCCCCCAAATGTCGGGTTTAAAGTGTTAAATCTCCAATTTTTTGACCCCGTATGTTGGGTCCCCAAAAGCCTGATCCCCAAATTAGCGTAGCCATTTAATTAAATTAATAAAATATAGAATCTATATTTCTAGTTATCACAAAAGGTTGATATTTGGGCATTTGGCTTGATGGGCTATGAGCTTCTTCATGGAGAATTAACTAAAGGATACAGAAAAATTGATAAAACGCTGAACAATTATCGTGCAAGTGCTGAGTATAATACACATTTAGATCAGATTATAAAGGTAAAAAAGGAAAAGGATGGGTTAACCTCATAATTTTAATTTGCCGGAAATTTAAAATTTGTTTGAGATAAAATAAAAACCATTATAGGGTTGATGAGAGAAAAACTCTTAAGTTCAATCAGTCCTGATCACGGATACTGATTTTGGTATCCGTATCCGGATATTTACGGCGGATACAGATACAGACGGATGCCCGCAGGCATTTTGGTATTATCTGTACAAGGTCTGAGTCCAATCATTTTTAATCTTTAAACAGATCCCTTTCTCGTTTTAACTGAAATACAGAAAATTGAAAGAAATTTAACATAATTAACATAATATGGAATTAAAATTTTCTTGTAAAATTCGAAAATCTCTTAAAAATTATTTTAAGCGCTGTATAAATAAGGATCCAAATCAACGCCCTAATATTGACGATATTTTGAATTCGTTAGATTTGTGAGATGATTAACAAGGATGTGAAGAAGATATTGAGATTAAAATTGGGTTCGATTTTTGGAGTTTAACTAAAAAACTACTGAATTCTTGACAACTTTTGAAAATTTTTTGGTAGTGATTTCTATAATTTTATTATTTATTTTTTCTAAAATTTTATTTATCTTTTAATGATATGCCACTGTGTCTCCCCAAATTATGTAAATACTCCCCTCGTCTATATCTAAGTTTAGTGTTCTGTTTATTCGCTCAATCAGGGTTGCCTTTTAAATCAGGCCGATGTTCGAGTCATTTTTTCGGGCCTTATTTTTATCGAGCCGGGCCGTTCTTTTCCGGGCCAAAAATCGACAGTACTCGGCAGTACTCATTTGTCAGTTTATGAGTACTCAGTTTTCAGACGAACTTTATGAGACCAATCACTGTTTATAAGTTCAAATAAAATTTTATGAGTTCCAGCAAACTCAACTAATTTTGACCAAAATCTGCTTGATTCGCTGATTGTCATGCTGCTACGGGATAATCGATAGGAAAAATAGGTTTATGTTACTGTTGCAGAACCCAGCAACGGTTGACTCCCGTGAAACGCGGTTGTACCGATTTTCAGCCTCCCGTAAAAATTTAGAAAAATAAAAAAATAAATTTGACTGGACTTATAAACTGTGATTGGACTCTTAAACTTTTTTGGGCTTAAAACTGATAGGGCTTTTCAACTTTCCTTTGGACTCATAAAGGTGATTGGACTCATAAAGTTCGATTGAAATTTCATTCAAAATATTCACATTTTAAATTATTATTTAAGTATCAGCTTTACCTTATCTTTACATATCCTTATTACCTTATCTTTATATATTTAAATTTTTAAATTATAAATTCAATTTTCTAAATGTTAGCAAAAATTTATTTTAAATTATCTTCAACCCTCCAATTAAATGTCTCCATTATTCCATAAAGTTTTGATAAAATTTAAATTTTTTTTTATTATCCAAATTTTTTTTTATAAAAAATTCTTTTTCCATATTATTGTAGTTAGGTAAATTAGTAGGTTTGTTCAAGGTCGGTTGATTTTTGTATGTGAAATAAGACATAATTCCTTCAACCAGAAGATTAAGTACCCTTATATGTCTCTTCTATTCCCCAATATTTTAAAAATCTGTTTTAACCTCCAAATGTTTTTTAACGCACCATCATACGTCACAAACACCAACCTTTCAATTCCCGCAAAATATAAACCAAAAATCGAAAGAAAATACTTCGAAATCCGAAACAGCTCTGCTTGTCAAGGTTTCCGAATATCAGAAATAATGTTTCCTAAATAGGAAAAATTTCGGAATACTAAACAGAACGCAAATGGGTCAAACCATATGTCATTCGAAAGAGCTCGTCGAGTGAGTCGAATGGTGAAAAAACCACCAAATACTATTAATTTTATACTATTAATATTAACCAAATACTATTAATAATTACCCCCGAATACTATTAATTTTTCACTAAACAATTTACATACATAACCCTAAATTTTCTGAAACAATTTTAATCTTTTTCAACCAAATAACCATGCCTGACTATATCTTTCGGTCGAGTCTGTCCATTTTGGCAGCCTATGTACTATGACCTAAACAGATGTTTATATCTCATAAATATTAACTCTAAACTTAAGAAAATTCCAGTTAAATTACTCACTTTTTTCGTAAAAATACCGTATCAATTTTTAGCGTTTACTGCAAACTAATCTTAATATTTAATTTAGAAAAAAATATAATTTTTATCTAACAAACAGATGTCTTTATCTTAATTTAATATTTAAATTATTAAAAAAAATTTTCGAGTATTACTTAATTTACTGAATTAGTCAGATTTATGATAGGGGTTAATATTTAATTAATTTTTAACGGAATTAATATTAAACAAAAAAAGCACAGGTGTTTTAGTTAATAATAATTGAATTATAAGTACTAATATAAAATAAACAAACTTATCAAGTAAATGAATATTTGTTTCACGGCTTTGTTTTCTTCATCTAAAAACTAACTTTCATCTAAAACTTTTAGGAAAAAATGTTAATAGGGGAAATATACTCAACAATTATTTATTGTTTTGCCACATTTGGAATTATTTCTAATTTGTTTTTAATTCGGCTAATTTTGCGTTATACAATGAAAGAAATGCAAGTTTATAGCAAAATACTTTTGCAAACTTGTTTTGTTGATATTGTTGGGATTTGTGTGTTTGTTGTTTCTCAACCGGTAAATGGATAAATATTTGGGCGTGGAAAGGTTAACCGTGTAAATTAGGTACTTGTGAGTTATTCCTGACCAGTTTTTGCGAACAGTTTTTGCGGATTTATTTAGTGTACAGAATGGTCAGACTTTCTTCCTTCCTCAAAATCACTATTTCCCTGCGGCATTATTCAATGAAATCATTTCAAATATAATTAAAGCATAATTTTTTATTAAGGCTTTTATTTCCGATAATGGCACAGGTATAGTTTGGGATTACGGACTTATACATTACTTGCCAAATCCATGGCAATCTATTATTCTCCGTATCAATTTTTTCATGGGAAGAGTTACTACATCGAATGTCTCGACATTGTTCGTTTATCGTTATTTTGCAGTTGTACGGTAAATACGGGAAAATTTAGAAATAGCTTAATGTTCATCTTTATAGAAAAGTTGATATTAAATTTAAACACCAATTAATCTTAATTTTTGGGATGATAATTCCATTGCTGATATTAAGTATTTTGTCTTATATTGCATACTATCCAACCCCAGAAAAGGAACATTTGACCAATTATGAAGTGGCAAAAATACTAGAATTGGATAACTATACAATTAAAAATTATGTTATTGGACTTAGAACTGGAGTAAGTTAAAGAAAATATTTTTTTAGAATTTTTTACATGTATGTATTATTCCGATTTTATAATGTTGTACCCAAGACCGATAAATGTCCAGCTCGTCCTCAACATGTCAGCAAATGACTTTCTACAAAAAAGCATTTTTGCTGCATTTTCATTCTCCTTTCCTCTTTCTACCATAATTTTCCTTAGATAATCAACTGTAAGTTGACAGTTTGGCGCGAATAAGAAAGGAGGCCTGGATTTTGGAATATCATGCTATAGGGATAAGGAATGGAAGAAAAATAATCGAAGAGGGTTATAATCTTACTCCAAACTTTGATAGGGATTTTGATTAGTTATTGAAGAAAAGTGAATGTCTATTTTGTTAAATTTCATGTTTGGCAAGGATTTATTGTGAACGTTGAGAAATATTTTTTCCCGAATTTTTATAAAATTTTTAGACCGACGATCTATCAAATTTTACTGGAAATTTTGCTTCAGCATTAAATATAATTAATTATATAATTATCATTTTTTGTGGTGTAAGTATTCAAATACATGTTTATCGTCATTGTAAAGGTGTAGAAATGACTCGATTACGTAATATGAATAAACAATTAAGTATTGTTTTGGTGGCACAGGTATTTTTGGAATGATTTTTGAAACGGAGGAAATTCTCAAAATAATTTCAGCGCCGAAGGCGAAATTTTTGATAAATTTGGAAGATCCTTTAACCAAAAATCTTTTTCTACGCCGCAGATAGAGGCATAAAAATAAACGGTTTTATCAAAGTCAGCCGAGTACGAAGTTTCCGAGTACGAGTAATGCCGTGTATTAAGATCCCGAGTTCAGAGCCCAAGTAAAGGCGAAATAAGACCCGAGCGATCGAGTCGAGTAACTCGAACTCGCTCGAACTCGGACGTACTCTAGTTTAAATGACCAAAAATAAATAGCCTTAAGTACCAGACAGACTAAATAAATAACAATAGATAACAATTTAATTAAAGGCTATTCTCCCTTTAATGACAAATCTCACCAATTTATTTGGGAACTTAACTTTTTTATTTAATTTGCCTGGCCTATATTCATCATCAATTACAATATTTTTTAGCTCCAGTTTGGCATCTTTAGTTGCTTTTTTAAATCCTATTGTGAGTTTTTTTGTATTTTTAATTTTTTAATTTTAAAAAGGTAACAATTCTGAGCGTCAAAAATTACAGACAAATAGTCTTCCGATGCAAAAATGATTTAAATGTTACTCAAGTTGTTCCGATGCCGCAGAATTCAATAGCAAATAGAAATTTAGTACATTCTATTTAAAAATTCTGATTTTTTATTTGATAATATAAACTGTATTCGGAGTTTTATGACCATTGTTCAGAACAGAGATTACGTTTAAAATTAGAAGCTCTCTCTAAAAAGATTTAATGGCAACTAACTCATAAAATTAATTTTGAACTTTTAATTTAAAAATTTAATTACACAAAAATATGTTAAAAATTTTTATGACAAAAAAATACAATTTTAGTAATATATTTTGAAAGTTTAATTTTAATGAAAACAAAAAATCTTGTAAAAATATGCAACCAATGAAAAATAAAATAATTTAAAAATAAAATCAACTGTGTAAGAAAAGAAATTAATTTTTAAAAATTTTTACAAATTTTGAACGACTTAGAAAGCATTAAAAATTTAAATAAAAGCCAAAATTTGTCGAAAAATCCTAAAAATTTTTACAAGGCCATAAACATCAAAAATCAACAATTTTTTCTTATTTTTAAAAAATAAGAAAAAACTAAAAAAATTTTTAAAAACCCATAAATTTTTCTCCTTATAGTTTTAACTCATAATTGAATTTCACCTCCATTAAGATAGACAAGAACATTATCTATGCTTGGCGTGCTTCTAGTGCGCTTGCAAGCCTTAAAATTATAAACATCATACCTATACATATTAACAATTCCAAATTAGTCACTATATTTTCAAAATACTTTTAAAATAGTATAAACTAGAAAGATGAATAAAACTAGTGTTGGTCAAACGCGATTTTGCGGTATCGGTATTTTCGGTAAAATACCGATACCGCAAAATACCGCGGTATTTTTGATTGAGGCGGTATCGGTATTTTGGTAAAAATAACGCGGTAATACGGTACCGCGACCAACTCTAAATAAAACATACATTTTCAACATAATTTAAACGGTGTCCATAATTGCCGCCACTGCGCAACTTAAGGTTTGTGATCATTGTGCCATACTGTCGAACATCAGTATTGATATTTACCTTAAAATATTTGGAGGGGTTAAGACGAGTTTTTACACAATAAATGCATAATCAAGCCGAAAACCCAAGAAAAGTTTAGAATCAATATAATTTTATGATTACTTGTTGGGATTGCTCATCTAGTAGAATTGCTTTATTAAAATCTATCAGTTTGCAAGAATTTAACGGAAGTGACAAATTATGCCCATGTGGAATAACAAAATTGGATGCTTTGATATCATTGTGAATGGCATCTTGAATTTAATTTAAGAGTGAATTTAATTTAATTTTAATGTTTTTTTGGAACAATAATTTTCAATAATTAAAGAATATTTTTTTAATTATTATTTTCGTAAAAATTTAAATAGGGAATTTTTTAACAGTTTTGTTTTATCGATAAAACTTTCAACGAAAATAGAAATTATTTGCATTTTTTACTCATCAAATTCGAGAATTTTTGAAACTTATTTTTTAATGTTTGTCACTTATTTTGGCATTTTATGCTACATTTAGGAACCTAATATTATCTATACTAAAAACCGTCTAATATGAATAGTATGGAGTTTGTTTGTTTCTGTAATTGTGTTACAGAAAATATATGATTTATAAATAAAAATACATATTAGAGTTTAGGGTTTAGCTAATAAATGTTTTAATTTTAACGTTGATGAAATTTTTGGAGCGCTTTTGCAGCACATTTGAGAATATTTAAAAGAAGAAATTCTCGTTCATTATCTAGAAGTATCCCATTTTTTGCTTCTCTATTCACAATTTCACTCATTTTTATATCAAAATAATTTTCAAAATTCATCCCTCCAAGCTCCATAGCAACAATCATCTTTGTTATATTATTAACTGTTTCTTCTTTTCTTAAATTTAAAAATGATATTGTAATTAATTATAGAAAATCTTTAGATAAATCTTAGCAAAAAATACTGATGCAAAATTAATGCAAAATTAATCTTCTCTTGTTTGAATATGCCATAGAGAAAAGAGGAAAGGGGGAAAATCTGACCATTATGTACAATCTTAAATAAGGAAAAAAGGAGAGGGGCAACATCTTAAGAATTACCGAAATCTTCATTGATTCTACGGGCTCTAGTAGTCAAAAAATATTTTTGCGGATAACCATGCCACTAACTTAATGTTTAAAAAGCTTACTTTCCATATATTTTAATCATATGTGTTCTTTGATCAGCGGGACATTTAGCAAAGTATTCAAGTATTCGAATTTCGTTATATGCTAAGTCCCTTGAGGTAATTCCAAGAACCATATGCTCAGATTCGGCAGCTCTGCCAGTTTGTATTTCTGTGATTTTGAGAGCAACACATTCGTTTAATTCCGAAGAATATGCATGGAAAATCTTTAGAAAAGTATTATTGAAGATTTAATACTCGAAAATGACAAGGTTCTAAACATACACGGCTAAATCCTCCCCTTCCAATTTCATGCTTCATATTTATATTTAATTCAATTTCTTCTTGATTTTGACTGACAATTTGTTTTTTAATTGTAAAATCTTTTCTTTTGTATTCCCCACAATAACATTTTGGTGAAATAAAAGAGAAGCATCCGGCATTTGCTACTTAAATTATAATAATTTTAAAATTTAAAGTTGTTACCAGGTTCATCAAGCATTGTTAAGATTAATGAACAAGCAAATATTTGTAATATGTTCATAACAATTATATTAAATGAAGGAAATCGTATGAAAATTAAAACTTTTCTGTAAAGTCGCATGTTTAAAGTCACGAGTAAAGTCGCATGTAAAGTCACGAGTAAAGTCGGATGTTTAAAGTCACGAGTAAAGTCGGATGTTTAAAGTCACGAGTAAAGTCGCATGTTTAAAGTCACGAGTAGAGTCGGATGTTTAAAGTCACGAGTAAAGTCGCATGTTTAAAGTCACGAGTAGAGTCGGATGTTTAAAGTCACGAGTAAAGTCGCATGTTTAAAGTCACGAGTAGAGTCGGATGTTTAAAGTCACGAGTAAAGTCGCATGTTTAAAGTCACGAGTAGAGTCGGATGTTTAAAGTCACGAGTAAAGTCGCATGTTTAAAGTCACGAGTAGAGTCGGATGTTTAAAGTCACGAGTAAAGTCGGATGTTTAAAGTCACGAGTAAAGTCGGATGTTTAAAGTCACGAGTAGAGTCGGATGTTTAAAGTCACGAGTAAAGTCGGATGTTTAAAGTCACGAGTAAAGTCGGATGTTTAAAGTCACGAGTAAAGTCGGATGTTTAAAGTCACGAGTAAAGTCGCATGTTTAAAGTCACGAGTAAAGTCGGATGTTTAAAGTCACGAGTAGAGTCGGATGTTTAAAGTCACGAGTAAAGTCGGATGTTTAAAGTCACGAGTAAAGTCGGATGTTTAAAGTCACGAGTAGAGTCGGATGTTTAAAGTCACGAGTAAAGTCGGATGTTTAAAGTCACGAGTAAAGTCGGATGTTTAAAGTCACGAGTAAAGTCGGATGTTTAAAGTCACGAGTAAAGTCGCATGTTTAAAGTCACGAGTAAAGTCGCATGTAAAGTCACGAGTAAAGTCGGATGTTTAAAGTCACGAGTAAAGTCGGATGTTTAAAGTCACGAGTAAAGTCGCATGTTTAAAGTCACGAGTAGAGTCGGATGTTTAAAGTCACGAGTAAAGTCGCATGTTTAAAGTCACGAGTAGAGTCGGATGTTTAAAGTCACGAGTAAAGTCGCATGTTTAAAGTCACGAGTAGAGTCGGATGTTTAAAGTCACGAGTAAAGTCGCATGTTTAAAGTCACGAGTAGAGTCGGATGTTTAAAGTCACGAGTAAAGTCGCATGTTTAAAGTCACGAGTAGAGTCGGATGTTTAAAGTCACGAGTAAAGTCGGATGTTTAAAGTCACGAGTAAAGTCGGATGTTTAAAGTCACGAGTAGAGTCGGATGTTTAAAGTCACGAGTAAAGTCGGATGTTTAAAGTCACGAGTAAAGTCGGATGTTTAAAGTCACGAGTAAAGTCGGATGTTTAAAGTCACGAGTAAAGTCGCATGTTTAAAGTCACGAGTAAAGTCGCATGTTTAAAGTCACGAGTAAAGTCGCATGTTTAAAGTCACGAGTAAAGTCGCATGTTTAAAGTCACGAGTAAAGTCGCATGAGTAAAGACCACTGTCTCTATTAGAACCACCTTCTCTAATATAACCACCATAAATTGAGGAGTCTAATAACTAGGGTTTGACCCCGAATCCTGAGGGCACGTTTTTCGGGGAGCGTTAGAGGATGACTGATAGTAAATTGTGAGTGTTATTCTGTCAATCATCCTCTAACGTTCCACGAAAAACGTGCCCTCAGGATTCGGGGTCAAACCCTACTAATAACCAAATATCTATTATGTATACAGATTAGCGCCGTAGTATAAGAGTTTTTAGTTCGACTGTGATATGTCCGGTATTTGATGTTTTTATTTGTTATCTATTTTAATAAATTCTTTAAATTATTTCTCCAAACCATACATATTTTAAATGTAATATATAATGATAACCCTTTGATCATAACGAAAACATACCTCTTCAATGAATATTTTTCTTATCAAACTTTATCTAAAAACATCAATGTTGGTGGTGAGATTTGGGAGAATATTAGTGGTTACATTCGGCGAAGGCTCCGGCTGTCCTAGTCCATTGAAGGACTAGGCCGTAGCCCCGATGGGTGATTTTCCCCTAGATTATTAAATAAAATAATTAGATTTAAAAACAGATTTATTTAACAAAAACAAAAGCTATTTCCAAGTAATTATTTTATGGGGAAGAATTAATGTAAGTGGGTAATGTAGAAAAAGTGAATGTGGAGGGAGTGGGGAGAGAGGCTGGTTATATAGGACACGCCTCATTTTACATGCCTCGCTTCCCTTAAAATGCCGTCCGCGACATTTTATTTATAATTTTTAATAGGGAAAATATTTTTAAATTATTTCAATTGGGGGTTGTTAAAAGTTTTCTTATAATTACATATTCTTTTAAGAGGGGAAAGGAAAAATAATTATTGTTATTTTGATTGGGTAATGAAACAATTTAATGTTTTTCTGCGGGAACTTCGCATAAGGAAAATTGGCAATTGTGTATTAAAAATTAGAGTTGACCTTAATAAATGGTTAAGATGTAGGCTGAAAATAAATTTAAAAATATAAAAATTGTTTAAACAGAACTATTCGCTAAAATATCTCATCTTTCAAACATCGTTACTTGTCAATAACAATTTATCAATGCATTGAATTAACATACAAAAATAGTTTTTGGTGAATTTTGATGTGTTAACTCGGTTAATTTATTCGGCAATCATAGGTACAAATGGCAATGATTGGAAATTGAAATTTAAAAAATATGTGTCAATTATGAAACGAGATTAAAAAAGAAGGAGCGGCCGATATACCACGAGTCCATTATACCGCCGAGTTATAACTTCCTTCAAGATTGTCGAATCCAGGACGCCCTGGAATGCTTCGATGCGGCTCGACGAGCTAATCAAACTATACCAGGGCCTCCCAGATTCGAAATCTTGAATAAAGTTATAAATCTGCGGTATACTTGCGGGAACCCGCATGCGGGATTTTTTTTTTAAAATCTTTGCGGGACGGGATCCCGCGGGAAAAATCCCGCATCCCGCAAAATCCCGCAATTTAAATTTGCAAATTTAAATTTGCGGGATCCCACGCAGGATTGCGGGATTTTCCAAAAATCGTTGAAATTATCAATATCTATTGAAAAAAATCAATTTCCTAATCATTAACGAGTTCTTAACGGGTTCTTAACTGTATCATACTTCGTACCAAATTACGAGTACATGTTGGTACAAACGATAAGCACTTATCCAGGTCCCCAATTATCAAAAAAAATCATAAAGGGCAAACTTATACATATGTATTCGTCGGAAAATTCGAATATACGAATTAGAATAGCTTGAGCTGAATCAAATCTTGATCTAACAATTTGGACAATTTTGTTTCGATGTAATAAAGATGATTCCATGGGCGGCAGGCGAAAATTTTGGAAGGCCAAGTATCCATATTCCCTTACTTTTCTGCGCCGCAGGCAAAAATTTTTTGAGTTTAGAAGGTTAGGAGCAAAAATTCTCCATTTTCCAAAAATCCCGCAAAATTCAAAAAATTTTGCGGGAAAAATTTGCGGGATTTTTTAAAAAAAATCTTTGCGGGACGGGATCCCGCGGGAAAAATCCCGCAAATCGAAAAAAGTGCGGGATTGCGGGAGCGGGACCCCGCAAAATCCCGCGCGGGATCCCGTCCCGCGCCGGTCTCTAGTTGAAACCTTCAAAATACAATTTATTAAAAAATTAAATCTGCAAATGAATTAAATCGACATCTGGTTTAAAAAATTTTAGATTTTTGTTTTGTAAACAAATTATAATATTATAGGTAATTTGCATTTTATGCTGGTTGTATAGTTGCTGTATTGTTTCTTTTAAATATAAAATTTCTATACGGTTTATTAGTTAAGATACAAATAATTGGATTAAAAACTGGTATTAAATGAAAAGAAATATAATTTAATATTCGAATAAAATTAATGTTGTTTGTAGATAAATTGAAAATAAAAAATAAAACTTCCGTCTGATTAATAAAAGGAATTGAGGCCTAAAAATAAAAAATAAATTTGATTATTTTCTTTTTATTCTGAAGCTGCTCCACCCATTTTTTCCTTATTTTCCCTAAGATTTTATATAATGGTCAGATCTTCTCCTCTCTTTCACTATTTGCCTTGTGGCACATTCAACAGTGTAATGAGAGTAGAGACCGGATCGAACCATATATCGATGGAAAATATCGATATATCGATGATCGATATTATCTAACGATCACTCAAGTCCGGTCTCTAAATGAGAGTACCTAAGGTAGAAAATACAACTGGCTGTATAATATGTGGAGGTAATTTTGTCAGGTAAAGTGGAAAATAACTGAATAAAAATTAATAATTTCTGAAAAAGCATAATAATCGGTCTATTTGCTGATTGTTTATTATATTTAAATGCATAAATTTCAAAATTCATATTTAAGCTGGAAAAATTTAGACAATATTATGCTTAATGTTGTGTGGAGCGGATTGGGACAATTCCGTGCCGCCGATTCCGTGCCGCCGATTCCGTGACTTTTCAGTTCCGTGACCTCCCAGTTCCGTGACTTCCAGTTCCGTGCCGCCGGTTTCGTGACCACAATTATATTATTTATTTACCTATTCAAAGTCAGATATCTAAATATAAACAAATTGAACACATAATCCATGTAAATTTAAATGATATAGAAAATTATATATTACAAAATAAGTATAAAAATTAACAACGTTAAATTTGTTTTCCAGATAATTAAATAATATTCCACCGGTAAAGATTATATTAGACAGGCCATCAGTGTCAATTATATAAAACTTTAATGATTTTAAAATAAATTATTTAGTAATTAATTTTATTTTACTCAGTAAATATTAATTCTTATTTAGTTACTAAAGATTGAGATTTTTTTGAAAAGCCTGGGCCTGTTCATGGGTTCCGGGAGAGCTGCGTCGAAATAAAAAAATTTTCGGAAATCGAAAGAAAAAAACGTCGAAAATCGAAACTTAGCGCAGCTATGGTTCCGGGTTTGGTTAATTAATCTGGGCCGAATCCTGGGCCTGTAGTCGATTTTCTACCACGCGACCTAGTCCACCAAGCATTGTGTTAACGTGAACTCATGTGGCCCTTCCCTTTTATCTGAATTTATTCCTTTATTGGACGTATAAAAATTTTATTGGACGCATACATTTTCATTGGACGCATAAAATTTTCATTGGACGTATAAACTTTGATTGGACGCATAAAAGTTGATTGGACGTATAAAAGTCGATTGGACGTATATTGTGTAATAGAGCCAAAAATGCTTGGACCTGGACTCTGGGTACAGGAAAAACCCAGGCCCATGACAAACCCAGGAAGGTCAAAAACTGCCTGGGCCTGCACTCTGAATACAGGAAAAACCCAGGCCCATGACAAACCCAGGAAGGTCAAAAACTGCCTGGGCCTGCACTCTGAATACAGGAAAAACCCAAGCCTTTGTCCAGGCCCAGCTCGATCCAGGTCCAGCTTTTTTAAACATGTTTATTTATTTTATTAGGCCGGGTCATACCATCTGTAAAAGGGGATCACCCCAGAGTATCGACACCCAAAGTATCGACACCCAGAGTATCGACACCCAAAGTATCGAATGACCCAAAGTATCGACACCCAAAGTATCGGATGACCCAAAGTATCGAATTGTTTAAATTTCATAATTAAGTATTCCAATGATCGGGCATGATGTTCTAACATCGGGGAATTGTGTTTTCGATCGAACTGAGCATAGCGACCGAACAAGATTCTACTTGGAGATCGATCACTCTTCTTTGATTGGACATATTGATCATGATCGATGTTTGATCCATTGTTGGAACAATTTCCCTATGTTAAAAAGACTTCCCCGTCCTTGGAATACTTAATTATGAAATTTAAAAAATTCGATACTTTGGGTCAATCGATACTTTGGGTGTCGATACTTTGGGTCATTCGATACTTTGGGTGTCGATACTCTGGGGTGGACTCCTGTAAAAGCATTTGAACAGTCAACATTAAAATATCCAAAACACAATTTTGTATCAGAATTCGACTGTGTGTTTTCATTTCATTTGGTGTTTTATAAATAATTAAAATAATCAGAATAATATTTAAAGGAAAACCAATTAATAAACATGCAAAATAATCAAATTTAATTAAAATATCAACTGACATTTTTTTCAAAAAATTAAAAAAATATAATTAAAATTTTGTTTCTAAATTTTATTTCAAAGTTTTTATTATTGTTTTAACAAATATTAATTAAAAAGTTTAAACATACTCACGCTAAAATACAAAAAAACTTTTTTAAATATGTTTATTTACAGTATTTTCTTGATTAATTCCCCTGGGGAATTATTTTTTCAAACCTTCCTTGGCATGGGGAATTATTCGAGTTTTGGCATTTGAACGTGCAGTAGGGTATTTGGGGGTGGGGAATTATTATTTCAACCCAACTCTAGCATGGGGAATTATTCGAGGGAGGGGAATTAATCGAGTAAATACAGAAGAAGCTTGCTGAATCCATACCCAGTGTAGAGCCCAGGATAATAGAATACGAGGGAATACCAATTAATTAATGTTGTTAGTCCGGCCGGACAATATTCACCGCTCACTCCTTAAGAGCGATTAAACGGGCGACGACTAATTCCTCCGATCGGGCAATAAATATAATAGCGCTTATTCACTTTATTAATTGACTGACTAATAGGCTGACTGATTGACTGACTGATCCTTTCCTTAGCTTATTCCTAGAATTATATTGGTTATGGATAGGCGGGGTCGCTGGGAAAGTTTTATTTAATATTTCACAATTCTATTTCCGCCTTACATCTCCAACCCCGGGGAAGACCGTCCCTGGTCTTAACCTGACCATTCCACTCCTTGAATGTTCGTTCCATTGTCCATTCCATTCCCTGTTTTTATTTTTATCTTTGACCGAGGTCAACTAATTTTTACACACGTTTATTTATATTTGACCGAAGTCACTTTTTATTTTTAATTTAAATTAAGTCTCTACCTCTTCTGCTTTGACCGCCTCGCATTTTCTTCAAACACGTCTGCACTCACGCGCCAAGTGTCCTTTGCCTCCACACTGATAACACCTCACAGCTCTTGGTGGTCCACGTTGTTCTGTTCGCCTTTCTCCTGCTGATTGTTCTGGTTGTTGCACGCTTGGTCCCTCCACTTTGATACACATTAAAGTTGTTCAACTTTCTCTCTCATCCATACGGTCGATCGTCCCTGATCGTCACAGAATCGCTTTAAAAATTCTTGTATGTGGTTACACACTTACAATACACTTGTCTTCCGTATCCAAGCGGGATTATCAAAGCTCAATAGGTCGCCTCCATTTAAGACGTTTCTTCTCTTCTCCAATTACAATTAAGGCTGCTTCAATAAATTCCTCAACTGAGTTTATTTTTTCTAACGTATGGCGTTTGGTTATTCTAAAAATTCTTGGAATGTTCGAGACTGCTGAGAAGCGCCATTCACCTCCATACGCACGTGCTGATCTGGCTATTTTCGAGTTTGACTTTGCTAATACTTCAGTTCCTAATCGGAAATGACATCCATGTGGTAATATATAGTTCGGGCCTATTAACCATCCTTCTTCAACTGGTGCTAATGCTATGTCAATAAACATGCCTTTCCTCAATTTGTCCCACTCAACTCCCATACACTGACGTTTATAAAGGACCGAAGTCCGCTCCATTCCAAAAGCAATAACTCGAATTGAACCCGTCTTTCTATCTTTTCCCCTTCTCTTAGTATCTACAACAAACCCTGTTTTCAATCTGAACTCCTGTATTGCAACCATTTCTACTTCAGTCGCCGTAGCTTGCCAATTAATATTGCCTTGATAAAACCAAGTACTTTCATCCAATGTTTGAAATCTGTCAGTACGCAATTGAAATTTAGTAATATAAATGTCATCTCCGACACACGCATCTGTAGCGCCTTCATTGTTCATTTCGACTAGAGCTCTCCAAGGAATTTCCATGAATAGAGGCCACCCATCTTTTTTGTTCGGGGATGTAGACACTGCAATAAGTCTGGCTTCTTGAACTTGGGATATAACATATTGTCTTCCTTTACTTTTCACTTCCGTAAAATTATCTTTATTTTGAGCCGAGACTCCACTAAACCCACTAGTTCCGACGGCTTGTGATTCATTTTCTTCTCTCCAAGAATTACATGCTTCCTCCCATTTATCCAGAGCTTCTTTCAGTATTTCTTCATTTTCAGTGTTTTCATTTTCGGCCTCCAGGACAAAATTCTCCAGACTTTCCGTAATATTCTGTGGATCAATGACATTCACAACTTCCAAAAGTTTTTCTTCACACGACATTTTATTTTGGATGGAAGTCCCTTTGTTTATTGATGCATTATCTGAAATGATAAGCTTTTTAAACGAGAATTCTCTCTCCTTTTCACTTTTTAAATGGACCGAAGTCCCAACGTTTTTCCCGCTCTCACACAAATTATTTTGGACCGAAGTCCCTAATGAAGCTGTTGACGAGGATCCAATTCCTTGCATTGCCGATTCAAGAACTTTAGTTTTGGCTGCTTTTATTTTAAGATTTTTGGACATTATTTTCTAAAAATATTTTGAATTAAATCTGAAAATTTTTGAATTAAAATTAAAATCCGTAAAAAAATTAAATGTGTGAGAGTAAAATGGTAAAGTTTGGGATAAATGATTGTGAAAGAGATTAAAAATAATTAGTTTTATATTTAAGAGAGTGAGTTTATTCTATTGAGAGCCTTCTGGCTTTGGGATTCCTACGGAGGTTGTACCTTTTCTCCTTGGGTTCCCTACTAATATTATCTTCAGGACAATTCTCCTCTATTGGAGTGGTTGTAACTGGTTCCTGACTGTTTGAGTCATTAATTGCTTTTTCCTCTTCCTGGGTTAATTCTGGGACTGTTACTATCGGTGGTAAATCTTCAAAGCACTTCTTTAACTGGTTTATATGAACAACCTTCGGTATCGCACTAGGAGCATTACAACTAACTATAGTAACATAAATTCCATCTATTTTTACCACCCTAAACACACCTTTCCAGGGCATGTGAAATTTTTTTGAGGTACCTATTTTGCCACAATAATTCCTCAATAATACTCTGTCACCTACAGTTACTGTTGGGTTTCTTGTCAACTTATCATACTGGGCTTTTGACTTTAATTGGGCTTCCTTATTTGCTTCGTCAGCGGCTTCCCACGCCTTTCTTAGTGAGACTACTAATTTTTGCTTAAATTCAGATATATCAGTTAGTGCTATTGGGTCGTGAACTCTGGGATCTAGAATTTGGTCCACGCAGAAAATTGGATCTCTACCGAACATTAAAAAGAAAGGTGTTTCTCCTGTTGAAGCATGAATTGATGTGTTATAGCAAAAGCTGGCTATGTCTACAAATTCATCAAAGTCGGGTTGTTCCTTATTTATATACTTGGCAAGAATGTTGTGGAAAGTTCTAAAAGAGCGTTCAGTGACTGCATTGCCTTGGGACCAGTGAGGGATTGCATAGCTTTTATTTATATACATCATGGAGCAGAAATTTCTGAAAAATTCGCTAGTGAATGCCGTGGCATTATCTGTTATTAATTCAATACATCCGCCATACCTCAGATAGCAATTTGTGAGGAAAGCCTTTGCTAAAGTTAATGCTTTTGCGTCGGGGACAGGCACTGAGATTACATATTTTGTGAACCAACAAATAATGTTCATTATATATTTGTTTCCATTTTGTGTCATTGGAAAGGGACCCGCTAAATCAATTCCTACTTTCGCAAAGAGTGTATTTGGAGGAGCCAGCTGCATTTCAGCTCTGTAGGGAGGATTTGGAGAGTGCCGAAGCTGACAGGTTATACAGTTACGCGTCCAGGTGAGTATGTCAGCGTGCATTCTATGCCAAAAATATTTTCTGCATTTCTTTAATGTCTTTTTCATACTCATGTGTCCTCCGCCCAGGTGCGAGGAGTGAAAAGATTCAAAGATTAATGCTCTAAGGGAGACTGGTACATATATTCTGGGATACAAGTTCGGTAATTTATGGCAAAGTATGTCCCCTATTATTTGAAGATTTTCTGCTGATACTACAAATTTTTCTATTTCATTCTGAGGAATTTCCTCAGGAATTTCTCCTGTCTTTAAAAATTTAATAAGGGCCGAAGCCTCAGGGTCTTCACTTTGCTCATGCCTAATATCAATTGTATAATTTTGTCCATCTTTTCTTAAAGTAAAGGCTGCTATAGACTCATCAACAACTAATTGCGACTTAGCTCTTAAGGCTAAACACACGGGAAACTCGGCAATGTCTTCAAGCTCTTCGAGATTTTCTACTTCTTTGGGGTCATTTGTCTTAAATACCCTTGAGAGTGCATCTGCTAAGAGGTTTTCTTTTCCAGAAACATGTACAATTTTTATATTATAATTCTGTAGTTCAATGAGCCAGCGTGCTAGATTTGGGTGGGCCTGCGCCTTTTCAAGAAGGTATGCCAATGGCTTATGGTCAGTGTGAAGCTCGACCTCTGCCATATAAATAAAAGGTTTGAATTGCCTAAGTGCATAGATTATCGCACCTAGCTCTATTTGTACTGGTGGCCACTTCCTTTCTGCAGTGGTTAATGTTCTACTACAATATGCTATTGCTTGAAACAAATTATTTTCATTCTTTTGCATTAGTGCCCCGCCTTGACCTACTAGAGATGCATCAGTGAAAATGTGAAACGGCTTACTATAATCTGGAAAGGTCAGGACTGGTTCATTCGTCAATATTTCTTTTATTTTATCAAACGCTCTTTGTTGCTCGTCTTCCCACTTAAAGCAATTTTCTTTGCGAGTTAGTCTGGTTAACGGTTCTGCTATCATTGAAAAATTTTGAATATGCTTTCTGAAAAATGATGCCATTCCTACTACTCGCCTGACTTCTTTAACGCTCGTGGGTGCTGCTAAGTTCTTAATTATTTCCACTTTGCTTAGGCTTGGTGTGTAGCCTGAGGAATTAATTATATGCCCTAAGAAGTGCATTTTTGTTGATCCCAATACACATTTCTTGGGACTGACTTTTAATGAAAATTTTCTTAATCGCTCAAATACTTGTTTTAAGGCATCGAGATGCACATCGAAGTCATTTGGTTTTGTAAATACAAGAAAGTCATCTACATAAGTCAACACACAATCTTCTAATCCACTGATTACATGCGCCATTACTCTTGCGAACGCACTGGTTGCATTTCTCAAACCGAACGGCATATGGGTCATTTGGTATACCTCATCTTCAGTAATTACACCACATTTCCTAGAGGCTCTTTCAGTTAATCTTATTTGAAGATATCCACTAGAAAGATCAAGCGATGAATAAAAGTGACAACCTCCTACTTTTTCCATAATTGTTTCCAACCTAGGTAGGGGAAAATGGTCCGGTACTGTAACTTCATTTAATTTTCTAAAGTCTATACAAGGCCTAAGCCCACCATCTTTTTTCAGCACTAATACTATATTTGAGACCCACGGAGTGTCAGATTTTACCATCACTCCTGATTTTAAGAGCTTGGTAATATTTTCTTGCAGTTCGCTTTGAAATTTAAATGGGACTCTATGAGGTTTGGAAGCAATGGGAGTTTCCGTTGTGGTTAGAATGTCATGTTCTCCTACTATACAAGAACCTAAATCATACTGACTTTTGCTAAAGACATCTGAGAATTCTTCACATAGTTTTTGGAGCTTAATTAAATCATTTCCCTGGACAGAGCTTTTGGAAAAATCTATTTTGAATGTATTATCTCTTTCTAAGTTATTTACTTTGTAAGCATCTATTTCACTTTTATCTTGATATTGGGTTAGCCAAGGACCTTCACTGCTTTCTATACACTCATCTGCAAATGCTATATGCATCCCATTAAATATATGCTTTGGGGCATTTGTGGGATTGGCCAGCAAAATACATACAGAATTGTTCATTGGTTCCACAACTGTCGGAATTAATCCAATGTCTTCACATACTAGACGATTTTCTAAAGCATGAATCAATGCATTGTTTATTTTATTCATGGAAATTAATTTTCCTTTAACAATTTTGTGGGACCCTGGGAGAATAGTTGTGGCTTCTATTGCATAAATTTTCGCATTTTCTATTAGAGGTTGATTATTTATGCCGAGGCATACTGCGGAATTACCAAACCACGCTTTGTCATTCTTAAAGTCAAAAGTGACAGGTGGTAGTTTACCCAAAAGATCACACCCAATTATCATTTGATAATTTCTTTTGTTATTTAATTGTTTATCTTCTACTAAATTAACATCGACTGTATGCTTTAGACCAGCTACTTCTAGACAGCATTTCATTTGTGCTTTAACTAATATTTCATGACCCGAGGCTGAAGTGATTGCTAAACAAGTAGGGGTAAGTCCTATATTTAATTCTCTTGCAAGCGAGATAGGAGCTATGGATATACTTGCACCAGTGTCGATAAGACAATTCACAGGTTTACTATTGACTGCTACCCTAGTAATTGCTGTATTGGGAGAGGTAGCGTTAATATTTAATTTATTTTTGGCCGAGGCCGCATTTTCACTTGAGGTGGATAGAACATTTATTTCTATTGGAGGTATTTGTGATACTTGAGGAATCCAGTTGCTTTGCTTACGTACACTCCTTTTCCTTTGTTTTATCATGGACATTCTTTTTAGTGGTACCGATTTTACTTTCTTAGGTGTCCTTACTACACTTTCTTGCCTTGTTATTCTTCCTTTAAATGGCTGTGCAATTTCTAATAAGCTACCTATATAGCTTTTTGACACAATTACTGCCAGTCTTATCACTAAATCAATTATTAGGATTACAACTAGACATGTTATGCCAATTTTCCAAATTCCCATATAATCCCCAAAAACTTCCTTTGTGATTTTATCCCCAGCTTCTTTCCATTGATCTGATAAAGTTTTGGTAATGATTGTGTCTTTTTCACTAAGTCTGTAAGTTAATTCGCTTACTTTAGCCATATTTGTCATAAATGTGTGAGTATTGAGGTCAGTTAAATTAACAAGTACTAGTTCATGAAATGAGTGCGACTTAAGGTTTGGAACTTGAAAATATCTTACTTCATTTTTCCTTATGCCTCTGGGCTTTACAGTTTTTATTTCTCCAGTCTGCTGATTTATTTCTATAACATTATTATTTACTTCAAGTATTATTTTTCTAAACTGGGAACAAGGGGCTTTCCTAGCAGTTGGTTGTATAATCATTGTATTTGGGTCAAGAAATGCCATAATATCCTTTGAACCTGTTTTGACCTGAATTGGGACTAAATCAAAACATTCATCCATTTTTGTGTTAACAAAACTAAACTCATTTTCCTTTAATTTTATACAAGGCCAGACACTAAGTAAAGAAACGCCTTCTCTTTTTGCTACTAAATATTCATTGTTAAAGAACATTCTTGCCAGGCCTGTAGGGTTAGATAGATACGCTGCTACTGCTAGTTTCTTTACTGTTTCCATATGATCGCAGACTGCTTTTAGTGAATGAGCAAACGCGAAGGTCATAGTTTCTGCCCATTCTTTGTCTAAAAAGGTAAGTCTAGCTGCTAGTTCAGGTGCTGTTGCTAAGCCGAGGCTTTCTGCATTTTTACTACGCTTTGTGCGTTCAAGATGCGTTTCGGTAGCGAAACCTTGCTCAGAGATTTCTAAATCCTTGCCACAATCCTGTCTTTTTGCTATGGGCTTTCCAAAATGTAAGGCTATTTGGGCGTCATCAGATAACCATGTGTTGTCTAAAAATTTTCCTGTCCAACGACCTATTGGGACATATCGGCAAAAACTCTTTTCATTTATGGTCCATTCAAGAAACGTTTTGTTTTCCAATACACAGTGACCTTTATCATAAGAACAATTATGGGTGCCCCCTAAGGGTGTCCTTATATTCTTTTCACCCCAGTGAGAGTACACTTGCGTTTCAAATAAAATACAATTTTCAGATTGGACCTGAGTCCACGTAAATGATCCTACAAACCACATTTTAGGACTAATGTCAATTTTATTTCCAGTCGTAAAGACTTCATTTTCTTCCTTGAGTGACCCTAAACTACACTTCTTTTCATTAATCATCTTATTACACTCTTCTCTTGACACCTCTAACATTTCTGAAGATACTGGCTCAGTTATTGGGACATTAGTAATAGAAGTATATTTCTTAACTATCTTGCGTATTTTTCTACAGGCCCACGCGTCAGTCGCATACTCTAAGTCATTAAGCATATAAACAGTTCTTGTTTGCGAAATAGGCGCGTGCGAAACGTTCGGTGTGAGTTTAGGACATTCAGATAGTTCAGGTAGGGACCATAAAATACCTTGTTTCTCCATTTGGCAAATCATTGGCCATTGTGGTTTCGGTAAATTTTCAAACCCTAAAGCAGGAGAGAACATTGCTACAAGCATTAAAATTGTAAGTGGTAATAATTTTGGGCCTAAGCTCCTTCTGCCTTCCCAAGACGAGATTGCACTTTGTTTTGACTCTTTTTCATTTCTAGGACTTTCTTTAACCTTTTCAGATTTTTGGACTACCTCTAGATTTTGAACTGAAGGAATATTTGAATTTTCACCCACCTTCATCTTTCTGATCGCATTTAAAATTTCTGATAGCATAGAATCATTTTGAATTTGACCTGACCTGCTTTGAGATTGGCTTGTTCCTTGATCTTCATATTGTCTGAAGTTAAAGCGTTCAAGTCTTTCACGACAGTTGCTGGCAAAGTGGCCTACACGGGAGCAATAATTGCACATTGGTCTGTTGTTCCATCGGCGATCATTCGAGGGATTGCGGTTCCAGTTGTTCATTCTTTGATTTGGCCTAGACCAGCTTCGTTGTTGATTGATTTGTCGATTCTTAAAGTTTCGATCATTAGTTTGGTTAAATCTCCAACCTTCACGAGGTTGTACTCTATTCGAGTTAATTGGATTTAAAGTTTTAAAACGTCCCGAAGGACCCTGAGAACCTACGTACTGATTCACTTCCTGCATCTCATTGACACTTGCTGTTGGGAATAACGGATTACTTCTGCCTGGGATCATAATTTCTACTTCCCTAGCATCCATACAAAGTTGCTCAAATCCACGGTTGTTCTGAGTAAAGTTGAGGAGTTTCATACAGAAAGCAATATTAGGGAGAAGCCTTTCCAGTAGAAGATCACATAGATAACGTTCACGATGAGTACCAGCCATGTCCACTGCTGTTGCCAACGCTAGAGGTCTGAATCTTGTCAAAAATTCCTTGACTGTTTCATTTTCCTGCTGTTTACAAATTAATAGAGCCTGTCGTGAAAGTGACCTACGCTGAGGAGAGTCAAGCTCTTCTCTTATCCTTTTTAATGCCTGTTCACAAGTGGTTCGCTTTGCGGGACTTAATTCCTCAAATATTTGTTTGGGAGTATCGTCCAAAAAGATAGAGAGGCGGTTGAGCTTTTCTTCTTCAGAAAGCCTTGCCCCATACACTTTAATTCTTTCCATGAATTTCTTACTCCACTTATCTAGTGCTACTATGTTATCATCTGAAAATACCTCTAGGGAAGGAATGCCCTCGTTACTTAACATGTTTAGTGTATGGTCATCCCCTTGTTCATCATCATCGATATCAAGATTATTATTAGCCGAAGCTTCTATAGCTGAGGAAAAGCTAATTTGAGGCTGCTCAAAAATTTTCTCATTTAAATTAACTTTGGGAGTTGACTTATTTTTGGGAGAGCACCTTATAGGCGAAAGTGATTTAGAGTGTGTGCGTTCAGTGCCAACCCCATTTAGTCGAGTAACACAACCCTCAATCTGAGACCCCAGTGTTGCAAAACCTACATTAACTTCATCAGCTAGATTGGTTAAATTATTGGCATTAAGGTTTATTTTTCGGTTTATAGCTCTTAATGAACGATTAATACCTTCCTCAAGTCTGATTGTGTCCCCATGGACTTTTTCTAAGTCAGTGAAACGTGCCTGGTTTGTACCAACCTTTCCCATTAAAAGCATTTTGTCAACTACAGCAATGGTCACTTCCTCATTTCCAACATTAATTTGTGCCGAGGCACTCGATGTCGTGGCGTCCTTAGTGGACAGTCCAACGTTTGAATTCATACAATTAAGAAGCTTTTATTTATTTAATTTCTAAAAAAATATAATTAAAAAAAAATTTTAATAAATGAATGGGAGATATGGCTGACTAGTCTAAAACTTAATAAAATTTATTAATGGACGATTTTGTTTATGATTAGTTTCTTTCACATGTATTACACAAAACCACTCTTTTAGTATTCACTACTGCTTTGATTAACACTAGTTTGCTTTTACAAATATTAGCTTCTCACCTTCCTGATTTCTAATCTTTCTGGGACTTTTCTCCTTCTTTAAACTAATTTTCCCTTCCATTAAACAATTTAAAAACCGCTTTTTTTTTTAATTTTCTCTTACTTTACACTAGTGAACAACTTTCTTTAGAATTGAAACTTTGTCCTTGTTTAAACAATACAAAGTTTTCTTTAAACTAAACTTTGCCCTTTCTTCTCACTGGCAATCTTAAACACTTTGGAAATTCTACTTCGTAAATTTTTTTTTTTACTGACAGTATACCAGACCCGAGTTTATTTCGACTTGTTTTTATAAAAGACTTATGTCTTAATTTTTGTACTTAATCAAATCGGTACACCAAAAGGCTCTCAATATAAGCCAATAATAATAATTGGCAGAGACAGGTAAATAGTTGACATAATTAAATAGATTTTGGAAAACAATAAAAATAGAAAAAGACGTATTATTAGGATAAGATGTATGTTGTGATTAATAAAAATAAATTTTAAAACGCGAAAAGCGATACCGAAACGCGAAGGTCATTTTAAAACAGAATAAAAAAAACTACACGCAAAACTCGGAATTCCAAAACACGAAAACCCACGAAAGGCGAAACGCGAAACTGGGAAACTGGCACCCCTGGTATATAAAAAAAATTAGTTTGAGGGATACTGCTCGACTAATTGAATATTTTTACCCTGTTGGGCATTCTTAAAAGGGAAGTTTTGGGCTCAGACCTAATGGGATTTTTCTGTACAGTGACATTTTAGGGTTGAGACATTTTGGAGAAAGGGACTTCAAAACGCCACACATTTATATTTTAAATACATATGTACAATTAGAATGTAGCTATAAAAGGACATAAATATAAACAAAGCGATAATAAGGGAGTATAGAAAATATTTTGAGCCATTAAGGCCTAAAAATACAGCATAAATATAAATAGATTTTTTTTTACCTTGGGAGTAGAATTTTATAAAGTCTTGGACCATGATCCCTGCTACTACATAAATAATAAAAAAAATACAATTGCTAACCAATCTGACACCAGAGGTTTTTTTTGAAAGGCAAATGGCTAAGGAGACTTCATTAAACAAGAAAGTGTAATTAATTTTAGCTCCGTAAAGTTCCGGCTAGTCTTGATCAAGACTGCACCGATTTCGCTTTTTTTTTGAGCTTTTTTTTTTGTGAAACATCTCTAAACAAAAATCGTTCCGTCTTTTTTCGTTTACGAAACAGAATAAAAATTTTCATTCTACTTCGTGTGCCCTAAAAGTTACAATTTGTGCAGCTCTGTTCTAATAATAGGAATCGAATATTCTAGAGCTAAATGTTTTAATCATTTTATTCATTTTTCTTTTTTTTTTCTTTTTTTTTTTTTTTAATCTTCTATCCAAAGAGAATTACACTTTCTTGGATAAGTTACACTTTAAAGAGAAAATAGAGAAATTCACGTGAATGAAAAAATGGTTAGAAAGGACAACTTGGTTTGGCTGAAAATCATGTGTTCGGGAATAGAATATCTAAGGCTTTTGGTTTTAACTCATGGAAATTTTCGGTCTTGGATACCTCTATCAAAGACTGGCTGACCAGGAAATATGAGTACTTTAACAAAAGTTCTTTTATAGGACCTTGGTCCCGGATTTTGTGGAAAGTGTGCATTTAATTAAAACAAATGTTAACCACATGAAAAAGGGTGTATAAATTATTCAAAATCTCATATGTTACAGTATGTTTTGTCTGGGGTGGCTCTTCTTAGCGCATGGCTCTAATAGGAACATAGAAGGCACTAGATTCATCACAATTTTCTCAAAAGAAATTTTGACTTGTTGTAATACGAAATTTTATTTTATATTTGAGTTTTTTGGTTTTTGCTTGCGCCCAACTGTTCATAGATACGCCAAAGATACTACCCCATACAGAAGGAAAGGAGAACAGAAAAATCTTTTAGCACCTGGAAAAACCAAAAATATGTCAAGTTTATACACCCATTTTTCTTTTAAAATTAAACTTATAGTGCCATATTCTTCCACCTTATCCACATGTTCCACAATTCCACCATGAGTGTTAATCATTAAAACTTAATTTCGTTTGTCGTTCTGTTGTATATATTGCAGAGTTCAAAATAATTATTTAAAAAAAAATTGGAGAGTGGAAATATGTGGGACAATTAGATAAAGCAAGAGAAAAATATATATTTTTTTTGAGTGTAAATGTGTGAGATTTAAACATATAGAACTATATGAAGTTATGATTGTCTAAATATGTTTTTTGGGAGTAAAATTATGTACTTATTGTCTTGGACCACGGTCCCTATTTTCGGAGATAGAATAACTTAATGAATTGTTTGGCATTATTTGACGAGGGAGATAAAAGGTAAAAAGGGAAAGAAAAAGAAAACAATTATTTGGAAATTTTGACTAACTAGAAGTTATGTGATATTTTTACTTTAAACTTTTTGATTTAAAAAAAAATTTTGATTTAATGAAGAAAAAGGAGAAAAACAAATTTAGTATACAAATACCAAGCAAAGTTGATTAATTAAAGAGAATATAAAATCTAAGGGTTTTTAAAAATTTTTAATTACATTTAAGAGTGACGGAAAATGTACAGAAATACGCTAATCGAAAAATTCATTCATTTAAGATCAGGGTTCCGATTCTTACTCCTTTTTTTTTAAGTATGTACTTTTAAATCAGCATTTTGCTAAAAATTGAATTTAACCTTAAAATTCTCAAAATTTTTGCCTGCGGCAAAGAAAATGGTTTAATTTGAAGTGTACTTTTTATTTGGAAATTTAGTCCCTATGTGCTTTTAAATCGAGTTTATGTGCTTTTGATTGGAAATTTGTCAATCGGAACCCTGATATAGACATTTACTAGTAGAACAAAAAGGAAATAAGACATTAAATTTGAATGTACAAAAAAAAAATTAATATGTGCCTAAGCACTCAATTATAAAAATAACAAAACATAATTTTACACAAGCTTACTTTATAGAGGATAAAATAATTGTAAAGTAAAATTTTCTAAGGAAATGAAACCGTTGGAAGATAACCTTTGGTATCTTTAGAAATGTTTCCTTTTTTAGATATTACATTTTTTGCGGGAAAAGGAGAAAAATTATTTTTTTTAGTTTTTTTTTTGAAATGGAACAAAGGAAATTAATCATCCCCCTTTTTGGGCAGTTTCTCGAAAGGAAGGGCCAGACAGTTTTTCATTTTGGTATTGAAAAAAAAATTTTTTTTTTAGCTCTTTCTTATGCATATACATACAATGAGTAATTATTCTTTTTTTTTCAGCCGTTAAAAATAAAACATTTTTCCCAAGAGAAGGTTAAATGTGTACAAAAATGGAAAATGTGAAGTGAAACGAAATTCACGTGAATAATTTTTAGTCGTTGATATTTCCCCTTTTTTTTGAATTTGTTTCTAAATATAAGTTTTTTTTGATTGGGTTTTTACGATTCGGTTCGTTTTCGAGTTTTTCGGGCTGGAAAACTCTAATTCCTTACTAACTTCTAGCTACTCCCTAATAAGAACTTAACGTAATTTTATTTATAAAAGAAAAAGGTTTAAACTTAGCATACGGCCGAGGCCTCCTCAATACTTGTCAGTCATTTTGCGGTCGTCTCATCCTCTATTCCATATCCCTCTTCTTCCTTCTCAGGACTCGAGCCGGGCCCAGCTCTTGTCCTTTGACGGAAAAAGGAGTTGTTGTTGTGCCGAGGCTCACTCCACTGCTGCCAGGGATGGTCTGCCTTCTCCGAAGATCAGGCAAACCATCCGGTGCTACCAGAAGAAGTTTGCTGAATCCATACCCAGTGTAGAGCCCAGGATAATAGAATACGAGGGAATACCAATTAATTAATGTTGTTAGTCCGGCCGGACAATATTCACCGCTCACTCCTTAAGAGCGATTAAACGGGCGACGACTAATTCCTCCGATCGGGCAATAAATATAATAGCGCTTATTCACTTTATTAATTGACTGACTAATAGGCTGACTGATTGACTGACTGATCCTTTCCTTAGCTTATTCCTAGAATTATATTGGTTATGGATAGGCGGGGTCGCTGGGAAAGTTTTATTTAATATTTCACAATTCTATTTCCGCCTTACAATACGGTATTCTAATTAAAATACAGTATCTCCTCAAATAGAATAAAAGTGCATTTATTAAAACATACTCTTTAATTTCTTTTTAAAAATTGGAAAATATTATGTTTCTGTCTTAAATACAAAAAATATCTTTGAGAAACTTTTGTTTTTTTGCATTAGACAGAAACAATTCGTGAGATTTTTAATTGCTTGGTTCAGTTTTGACTTGGAAAATTAGTACACATTTTCCTTTACTTTTTCTTTCAAAATGGTTTAAGTCAAAAAGGATTAAATTAATTTAAAAAGTTTAAATTGGGGTTGTTGGCGGACGGTTAACCGAACCGGAACCGTTAACCGGGGGTCAAAAACCGGCGATAACCGAAAACTGAGGGTACCGGTTAATAACCGGTCGCCAACAACCCTAGTTTAAATTGTTATAGTAAAGCTGCTGGGCTATAGTTATTTCTCTCCTTTAGCTAGTGCAAAAGGTTAATCGGCGGCTGGGAGCAAACCAGAATCTTCAGTAGACCGGACCAGACCTGTGCGAAACTCCAAAATTTTTTCAGACGAAACGAAACGAAACAAAATTTTTTAAAAATCGTTTCGTTAACGAAACGAGACGAAACAGTAAAAATTTAGCGAAACGAAACAAAACAAAACGAAACATTTTAATTTTCAAAAAATTTAATAAAAATGGTTTTATTTTCTTAATTATTCGATTTTAGACACGTTATTAGGCCAGTTATGGCCTATAATTGATCTAATAGCTTAATGGGACCTTAAATTGTGGTCCCAGACTCGAAGTATGTGTTGAGAATATGTGTATATCAGGGACCTGCCGACCCGTTTCCTGATTCCCTAAATAGGGAATTAACTTTGTCGGAAATTACTATCGCCTAAACCCGTTCCTGATTCCCGGATTTTTTTTAAATTTTTTAAACCCTCCAAATCCACCGATATCCCGTTTACTCTCTCCAAATTTCCTATACCACCATTGCTCCCGCCAAATCCAATGATATTTCTCAACTCAGATTTTTTTGTTGATAATAAGTTCATGATTAGGGTTGCCAAAATGGACCGACTCGGACCAAAATATCGAGTCGAGCCTAAGATATTTGGCCCGAAAAGTCTCGTACTGGCCCGACTCGATAGAAACAGGCCCGAAAAAAGGCAACCATATTCATGACCATTGCCATCAGTTGCTAAACTTTATTGAAACTCTTGCGCCTGCCCTGATTGGCATTAAGAGATAGATCGATTCTATATGCCTAATCTAGCATAGAATTCTAGCTTTGCATATTAAAAAACAAAATCAAACGAGAAATTCAAAAAAATATAGTAAATTATGCGCCGTAGGCGCTTAAAATCCAGATTTCAGCGCCGCAGGCAAAAATTTTTTTAATTTTGATCACCAAAGGGGAAAATTTTTCAGTTTTTGGGTAATATTTTGGTCTAAAAAATGGTTAATGTTTCGTTAACGAAACAGAGGTGTTTCGTTAACAAAACGAAACGAAACAAACTAAAAAGTGTTTCGTCACGAAACGAGACGAAACAGGAAAAAACATAACGAAACTAACGAAACAACGAAACGAAACGAAACGTTTCGCCCACGTCTGGACCGGACTGATGTGTTAGCCATTACACCACGCCGCCTACTGCACACCTTAGGAATTAAATAGCTTTACATTATTTAATTTTATAATTTTTATTACCACAAATTTTGGAAGATAAAATTATTTTTTTATTTCAAAAGATAGAGAATGATTCAAACTTTAATAAAAAATTTTGTTTAGTTTAGGCCGAGGAAAAATCAAATAAAAATTTGCACCACAGATCACCCTTCTAGCTTATGAAAAAAATTATTTTATGTACTTATACCTTTCTATCATTTTGGAGGAAAATATTTACAAAATCGTATTTTGGGGATTCAAATGTTCGAAAAATTCCCAAAAAATTCTGACCCAAGGTGTGCGTTTTCCCTCACTCCGACTAGGAATTTGAGGGATCTGAGTTCACGTTGGATTGTTGTCAGACACCTTTCGGGATTGAGTTTTCTAGATTTAATAGAAATAATTTCTAAATTCATGTTGAGACATATACTTTCGGATATTTATTTGGTGACATCCTATCTATGAAATTTCTAAAACAAAAAATTTTATTTAAATCAAAAAAGATTAATGTATAGAATTTTGTCATATCAATAAAAAAAATAAATCGGACCTCATTTTTAGGTAATCAACAATTGCGGTTTTAAATAATATCTTATAGGTAAGCTAAGGTAAATGTATCTTAAATAGAGCCCGAACCTACGATGTTAAGTATTCCGCATCGGTAATACAATACGGAATACCGACCAATAAAATTTTGAATTTTATCGGTATATATCGGTATTACGTAACGTTTTTATGATACGGAAAACTCTGGGCTCTAATTGTATTTAATGTTAAATTTACCTGATAATGAGGTCCGACCTTAATCAATTTGAATTTATTAAATATATTACATTGCATATTTTTGCGTCCAATCACGAGCCGTCTCGTCATATTTAACACGATCAGTTTTGTACAACTTAAGAGCATCATCACTCATTCCATGAGCTGCGTTTGCATCACCAAACAGAGAGCAAATTGAAACCAAAACTAAAAAGTGAGGAAAATTATTAGATTCGTTAAAGGTTAAGTTTATGTATGGCATTCTTCCCAATTAAAGTTTTCTTTCGTGTATCAGTTTTTGATTAGTTTTTAAAAGCAAAAATGATTTTATTAATAAAATGTGTTAAGAACAAGAGATCCTTTTTTTTTAACTTTTCTTAAAAACGGTAAAGAAAATTTTTTCTAAATCGAGATCTCAAAAAATGTTATAAGAATAAGAGTTTTCAGAGAGTAAATTTAATTAAATTTTCAAAAGATTAAAATTTTTTATAACCCTCGGTTAGTCTAGAACCAATTACATTGTTTCGGTTATTAGGAATGATTTTAAATCAAATTGTTCAGGGAAAATGTGCCTCTAAAAATGGTCAAACTAATAGCTTATCCTTTCAAAATTACCTTTAGAAATTGTCAAAGCCGGCGACCATTTAGATTGGAGAATGTCCAAACAAATATATCCATCTTCACTTATATTTGGATGGAAAATTTTAGTCTTGAACGAGACTTGTGGCGGTTTAAACGGATATTCTGTCGGGAATTTAATATTCAAGTAAAACACTCCTCCTTGATATGGAGAATTTGGCGGTCCCGTAATTGCAGCTTGCCAAGTAAAGAGGTCTTCTCCGATAGGACCTGCACTACATAAAGCTGGAGGCTCACGTCGAAAGTCAAGAAGCTCCTAAAATATATAGTCCTAAAATATATGGTTTGAGAATTTCTGAAGGTCATGTAGGAACACCCAATTTTCAGAAGGCTAGATCCCTCGCTATTCTTTTAGTTACCTTGAAATATCCGGAATCGCTAAAATTCACTTAACTCGATTCAATCCTCCGATATACACAAAACTTCCTTTTTCAGCGCCGCAGCCAAAGATTTCGAGAAATTTGGAAGACCAACACACTAGATTTCTTCCTTTTTCAGCGCCGCAGGCGAAAATTTTGAGAATTTTGTAAGATCCTTAAGCTGAAAATCTTCCTTTTTGCGCAGCAGATGGGGGCATAAAAATACTCGGTTTTAACCGAGTACGTCGAGTAGGAAGTTTCCGAGCTCGAGTAATCCGAGTATTATGATCCCGAGTTCCGAGTCGAGTAATTACGCAAAAAACCCGAGCGGTCGAGTCGAGTAACTCGAGCTCGCTCGAACTCGACTTACTCTATTTTTAAGTACCCTGTTCTTCGCTTTAGTATCATAAAGGCATGGGAATAGAAAGCTCTACTCACCCAGAGTTTTCATAATCACGGATATTACCAGACCAAAGGTTTTAACACACAGAACATGGTACTTAAAAATGTGATTGGACGCATAAAAATTTGCTTGGACTATAAACTTTTTATTTGACGTATAAAGGTTGATTGGACATATAAAGGTGCGATTGGACGTTTAATCTAAACTAGAGCCAAATAATCAGAATTCCCGGCCTGGAAATTGGGACACCCTTGACGCTAACAAACAATTAATTTGTTTCGTTTTCAGTTAGGTTAATCTATCAGAAGCAACCCCCGATTGAAACTAAAACCTTATGAATTCGCTTAAGTGCCATTTGAAGAGAAATTAATTTTTAAATTGATGAAGAATAAATTGATTCTAAAAATACACTTGAAACTTAATTTTAGAAATAAAATAAATTAAAGTAAATTAATGAATTAATTTTAGTAAAAGATCTATTTTTTAACATCCTAGAAATAATTTGTGTATTTCGATCCGTTTGTCTGTTGTTTGGGCGTAACAAAAGAAAAAGGTTAGCAAGAGAAAAAGGGCGGAACAAGACAAAACGAGATCAAAAAATTAACCAATGTAAACAAAAAAGAAAATATTTTTAAAGGTCAAGTAGTGTAATAGTAAAAACTAAATTTACAAGATGTAATAAAATACAAGCAGTGTAGATAAAAGTTCAGACAATGGGAAGAACCAATAGTTTGTAGTAAGATAAGAGTTCTGGCAATAGATAAGAGATGTGGCTTACAACGGTCGCATAATTTAAAAAATTATTAAATAGCTAAAATTGGACTTGGGCCTAGCCAAGGTTTTTCAGAGAAGAAACTAAAATTATTTAACATGTCTCTACTGAATCATTTCAATTTATAAAGAAAAAACTGGGAATTAAAATCGAGATTTGTTGGTATGAAAGGGATTAAGCAGGAACTCGACACTACTTTGAATTCTTTAATATGTATGTTTGAGTTATCCTTAAATTCTTATGTATATAACTTGTCAGCACAACGCTGACATCCAAAAATATACACAATAAGCCGAGGCAAAAGTTAAAATCAACTTTGCATTATTAATTAAATAATTTTTTGGAGATAAAGTTTTACACAGTTACTTCTAATCCATCCAAATCCTTCATAATCCCTCCAAATCCACAGCATTAATTTTAATTCCCCAATTCATTAACCGCTCAGTTAATCTGTATCCCAAATCAAATTTTTAGCTGATTCAGACCCGAAACCCGTTACCCAATTCGAAGAATATTTTGAAAACCCTATCCGAACATCGACTTTTTCTTCATAGGACTTATCTTCAACAAGTCAATGATTAACTATATGATTTATTACACACCAAACTTCATCTTCATAAAATCATCAAGTTATCAAAAATATTTTACTATATCCTAACCAACAAATCTATACTATTAACAACTTAAATTTATTAAAATTAAAAAAAAGGTGATTCATTAAATCAGATAATTTATATTTAATGTACTATGTACCGGTTAACTTTAATGTTAATTTAAATTACAAATAATCTATGTTGATCATCAAATGATTATATGTTAGAATTGGAAAATGATTAAAATTATATACACGTACATATTTTAGTTATTTAATCTATTAATTGTAAAAAATTTTTTTAATTTAAAAAATATTTTTTCATATAAATTTGTTCGATCATTTAATAAAATCGTATAAATATTATAAGTAATCGGATGTGTATTAATAATTTGATACCTAAAATATCATATCCCTTAAAATGCCAAAAGGAAGGATGGATTACAGGACTGATTACTCCCATATCTTTGCTGTTTTCATAATTAATTTATCCAAATATTTTTTAATTTATTTAAATTTTAAATTATTTTAAGAAATATTTTTTAAATGTTATTTATTTTTTCTTTTCTTTTTTGCTTTTTTGCTTCCGAAACGGATGCGGATTTAGCATCCCAAATTGGTTCACTCAAATGGCGACCGAGCCCCTGCCCCAATTGCGACGATACCTGTGCCAATAAACCTTTCTTTACGTGCAAATATACTTGTGATGATCCAAACGAGCAATATCCGCTGTAAATTTAGATTTGATAAAATTATAAACTGTTCCCTCTTAAGCTGAAAATTCAAAGGGTTAAGCAAAGGTTAAGGTTTTGAAATTGAATATGTGATTTCTGACATTTGTCCTCTAACCTTTCTAGATGCTTTGTCCTCTAACCGTTAGAAAACTGACTATATGCTCAAATAATTACTCCTCTCAAATAATTGCCCCTCTCGATTAAACTGTCTATTTAGAAGTTGTGCCATTAATTGGCAATTTTTGCCACTAATATGTAAAAGTTATAGGTGTCAAAGTTTAGTTTATTCACTGAATTTTTCTAATAGGTATTCTCTTCCTTAACATATACATACGCTTGTAAAACAATCTAATATTATCTTATCATCAGTAAATTATCTAAAATATTTTTATAAAGATGTGACCAGCATTTCGATCCACTGATTGAAGGCGCTTATAGGTTGTTTTTTACTAATCTGCTATTAAATTCTATTTTCATTCACAAATTAATAGAACTTTTTATCTTAAGATGTTGTGAAGCACTAAAAAAGTGCCATGTAGAGAGATATAATTATGTTAAGAGAGATGACGAAAAGTCCAAGCATCCGATTGTGGAATTTCGCATGTATGTTAATTTCTATTATTCTATTTTATGGCTAATGATCAGTCCTAAATCTATTCATTTTAGTGATAAACATTGTGCATTTGAATATGATTTGTATACAAAAACAGAATTGGTAAAATTTAACATGGAAGAATTCATTGTGAAAGCTGTGCAAGGAGGGCTTAAGGGGAAGGTAATAGAGAAAAATTTATTCAATTTTTGTTAAAAATTGAAAGAATTTGTTTCAAATTTGAGAATTTTATTTAAGTTGAGAAATGATCCTGAAATGGGAAAAATCCTCACAAAAATGGATATTAAAGAGTTGAATTACTGGACTTGTAATCCTTTAACAACCGATTGCGAGAGATTTTTTCATTGGTGTAGCTTGTAAGTTCTTCAGATTATTTAAAGATAATTAACGGGGGTGATGCTCCGTGATTTCTGCATTTCAGTGAAAATCGTAAATTTTACCGTGACAATTTAGGCAAAATTATAAATTAATTCTGAATGTATCCTTTCCAAAAACTTAACTTTCATTCTTCTAATCTTGAATCCAATATCTGAAGATTTTCATTAAAATTCTTTAAATCATTCATATATCGTAAATACTCTAATATAAGCCCATTTCTTGTATTTTATGTACACTAGATCACTTTGACTAGGCTTGTATTATTAAAAATTAATCTGTATATCTTCAGAGAATGTGTTAATGGGAAGATGAGATTTAGCCAAACAAAAGAAGACAAATATAAGGATCAAATGTTAATTAAACAGTCAATAAAAGCATCAAATCAAGTTGCTCTCGAACTTGCTAGACTTGCAGAAGAAAATAAAAGAACAAATGCCGAAATTGCTGCTAATACTAGGAAAAATAACGAGGAATTGGATGCTGTAAATTTTAAAAATTATTTATGATTAGATCACTACCTAGAAGGGGTGGGTAGAAACAGTTAGAAAATTGCGATCGTAATTGGATTTTAAAATGCGCACGACACATCTTTATCTAAATCTAGGATTAATGTTTAGATAATAATTTATTCTGAGGGTTAAACTATTTATTAAGTATTTACACTAAGAGAATTCAAGCTTAAAAAAGTTATATAAAATTTTTTAATTTTAAAATTAAGCTAAAAACGGAAAACAAAAATCTTAAAAACCAAGCCGAGAAAGATAAGAAAATTGAAAAGCCTCCACCAAAAGAAACAAAAAATGTGTATCAAGAGAAAGAAAAAAAGACTGAACAGAAAATTGACAAATGTGGAGGAGATGCTTTAGGCGAAGCATCGAAAGGCAATTTTCGACCTGGACTTAAGCAAGTTGCTAAAGAAGGGGGTGACTGGGCTGCAACTGGTGCGAAGGGATATTGTAAAAGGAAATTAAAAATCTTTTCATTTGCTTGTGATCCGCTTGTTGATGGCGTGAAAAGTGAAATTGTAGATCCTCAAATTGATTTGGCATGCAAAAAATATTTAAATTAATTTAAATTATTATCTGTTAAGTACTTTTAAAGCAATAAACTTATTTTATCTATCATAATATTTTGTTTTATTTTTCAATAGTTCCAAACAGAGGTCCATCGAAATTCTAATTTCTCATGTTATTTCTTCAGATTTCCGAAATTTTGGAAAAATTTCCGATTTCCGAGAATTTTTGAAGCATATTTCCGACTAGAGATTTTGTTCAAATTCTCAAAAATTTAGTCTGCGTCACTGAGAATTGTAAGAAATCATGCTTGCCTTCCAAAATTCCCAAAATTTTCGCCTGCGCCGCTGAAAATCGAAGAAATATGGCTCATTATCCTTCCGAAATTAGAGGGATAACGGGAGACATCGTTTACAAGGTTTAAAATGGATTTTGTGCGATATAGTTGGATTTAAAGAGAATCATATTAGATTATCCCCAAAATCTCAGAGTATATTCATAGTATTGGCTAGAGCAAACGTTGGGTCATCGAATTCGAAAATATATGATTTTATAAATAAATCCTCCTGAATACTGCTAATCCATTGATATCTCAAGTTGAAAATTATTCGATTGATTAGTCCGTCTTTGACAAATACAACGTTAAGTGAACCAAAAGAAACCGGGCACTTCTCTATCCTTTATAACTTTTTTTTGTCTTATCATTTTTAAATAATTCCAAGTTTATTTTGTAGCTCTTTATTTCTCTATCATATAGTAAAATTAAAGTTTTTTGATTAAGAATTATGAAAGTTATGTAATTTTAGGTACACCATATTAAAATTTTCCCTCCGTAATTTTATTTTCTTTATCTCAGAAAGGAGAAGTCCAAATGGGATGATCTCGACAGAATTTAATTAAGATCATTAGCGAACCGGACAAATCTGAAAGATGAAAACTCCAACTCGTACATGGATAGCTCTGAATAGATGTAAGTCAGTTTTAGGAGGAATGCGATTTTCTCATTATGGGAGTGTTACGCGCAATCGAATATCTATGTAAGCGTTAATCTCCGATATACATAAAAACCACTTTTCTTCTTTTTAGTTTTGAATTATGGAGGGCCAAAAAGCAAATCTCTTCACTTTTAGTGCCGCAGGCGAAAATTTTGAGAATTTTGAAAGGACAAGAAGCCAGATTTCTTACTTTATTAGCGACGTAGGCCACTGATATTTTGTGATTAATAGGGATATCGAGATATCTACTTTACATTAAGAGAGATTGCAGGATAAAGGGATTAAGGAGGATACCAATCGTCCTTGATCCCTCTAATATCATATCCCACATCAACATTCCATTAGAGTTGTAAACAGGCGCCGCAGTTAAAAATTTTGAGAATTTGGAAGGCCATGTAGCCAAATTTCTTTTATTTTCAGCGCCGCAGGCGAAAATTTTGAGAAAATTTAAAGACCAAGAAGCTAAATTGCTTCCCTTTTCAGCGCTGACGACTTTCTTAAATAGTCCAAAATTTTTGACATTTTTTCTAAAATAGATTGAAAATATTTCGTGTCTCGTGGCAAAATACGAGATACGAGACGAGCGCCACCCCTGATACATACAGGGTGCGGCAAAAGTTCCCGTACTTTTCTTAAGCATAAAATTTATTTCAAATATTTTCTTAAATTTTATAAAATACATAAAAAAGTGATCATAAATATGTAAAGAAACGAAAAATTATAACAAATATTCAAAATGTCCTCCCTCCACCAAGATACACGCGTCCAAACGCTTACTGCTCTTGCTCACTATGGTCGCGCAACCAACCACAGTAATTGAGTCCCAGCCCAACCTGGAAACAAATCTTCGCAGAGGCCAATCATTGTTTTTGCCCAATGTGAAGGGGCCCAATTTTGCTGCAACATAAAATTGGTTTTACCGAAGTGTTGCTGTGTCCAGGGATGCAATGGCACAAAACCCCGGCCAACACCACTGTTGATGTGCCCAGGGATCCTTTGTTTTTGTGCCTAGGGATCCAGTGGCACAAATCCCGGCCCACACCATTACAGATTGTGGAAAGCGGCACTTTTGAGCCATTTTAGAATCAAGGCCTTTCCTAGGAAGCAATTCCCTATGATTTCGTCTGTTGTGAAAGACGAGATTGCAAATGGGCTGGGATTCAATTATTGTGGATAAGTGCGCGACCATAGTGGGCAAATTCAGTAAGCGTTTAGACGCGTATATCTTGGCTGAGGGAGGACATTTTGGAAATTTGTTATATTCTTTCATTTCCTTATATATTAATGAATACTTTTTCATAGATTTTATAAAATTTAAAAAAATATTTGAAATAAATTTTATGCTTAACAAAAGTACGGGAACTTTTGCCGCACCCTGTATATGAGTATATGCTTTACGAGATTTTCTAAACCATTCGGTTAAAAAATTAAATGAATCATAGAAATATGTAAAAACATATAAAATATTTTATAAAAATATATTATTTTTTCACAGCATATTGGTTTCTACTGAATCTGATTTAAATAAAATAAATGAATTTGATAATCATTTGTGAATATTTGATCAAATTTAGTGTTTTTTTGAGACTATAAAAAATTTTGCAAGATTGTCCCATAACCACGATTTCCCCATGAACTCGATATCATATTTTCCAGCCTTGGTAATCACCGGTCGAAGTTTTTTTAAAATCTCGCCAACTCTAGTCCAAAGTTGAATTCCATATCTTTCTATTAATTTGATGTGCTAATTATACATATCTCTTAATCCATTATACTTAGATATAATACATATAATGTATGCTATTTTATTCTTTATTTTTTTCAATATGCCTAAAATCAATCCAGGAGGTTAATGAAATCTATTTACATATAAATAGATATAAAATCGAATTTAGATTCGATCAGATGTTATTTTGGTGCAGAAGGCGAAGCTGGCGGCGAACAATTTTATGGAATGAAATATTGTTTAACAAATTATTATTGCTATAAATATGTTTGTGGAGGTTAAACTTTGAAAAATAGTTTTTATCAATACCTAGAACGGTTGGGCACATAAGGGACACTACCAAATCGTATTTAGGTATATAAAATATTTCGATAATTAAGATGAATACGCGAAAGGATGTACTCAGGAAACTGTTTGTTATGAGGAGTTTAACGATAAAAATGTTAAATGTACTTGTCATTCATGCAGTGGTGATTTATGTAATTCTGCTGTTGGCACTTTTACAAAAATTAAGATAGAAGTTCAACTTATTACCATCTTCACATTTATTCTTGGAGGTAAAATTCGTAATACGAGAAATCCATTAAAAGCAACCTAAATTTGATTTTAACTTGGAAGATTATTATTTTAATTAATTATTTAGGTATTCTCCTGTACATATGAAAAATGATTTGATTTTATACTTGGCTATGGAATCTGGATGAAATTAAAAATAATTTTTAAATTTACACATATACATACATATAAAGTCCGTTCCAAAATAGGTTGACACTCCCTAATTTTTCCGATAAGTCAACTTAGATTCATCTGATTTTTATAATTTTTTTAAATATCGATTCAGCAGTGAAAATAACCCTATTTTACAAAAAATTTCAGATAAGCAAAAATTTTATCAAAAGTTATGAAAAATTTTTAGAAAATGAGTGTTCCAAAATACATTGAACAGTTTGTGAAACCTAACAAAAAAGCCCTTAAACAATTATTAAAAATGAAATAAAAAATTCTATGAACATTACCATCGATATGGTGTAGAAAAATAAGAAGAACGAAGTCTTTAACTTCTTTTTTCATCGAGATCTCAAATCTCGAAAATCAACGGGAAATCGGGGTACAGTACTTCGAAAAATATTTTAACCCCTTTAGGGCATATATAAAAATTTTCTTTTAGGCCTATCTGAAAGCCCATAAAATTTACTACAAAATAGTCCGGGAATTAATTTTTCTAAAATATATCTGTTTGATGTATGTCCAGTTAACTTTAAAAATGCTCAAAACTCTCCAAAATACCCCAAAAATGATCACTTAAAAATTCCTCGAACATTATCTCCATGTGTTTTTTATTGTGAAATTTAAGCCTGCGCTATTTTGTAGTAAATTTTATGGGCTTTCAGATAGGCCTAAAAGAAAATTTTTATATATGCCCTAAAGGGGTTAAAATATTTTTCGAAGTTGACTTATCGGAAAAATTAGGGGGTGTCAACCTATTTTGAAACGGACTTTATTATTAATTTTTAATCATAATGCAAATAAACTACATTTTTAAACTCGAACTAATTTTGATAAAGTTATGTATGTTATAAATAACGTTCGACCCGATTCCCCGAAATAGGGAAATTTTTGGCTCGGAAATTCCCGATTCCCGAAATCGGTAAATTTATTTTTGTCGGGAATTCTCGTTACCGTTTCACGACGTTTTTAGAAAAAATCGGGAATTTTCGGGAATTTTCACTTCATGTCTGACGCTGATAAGGGAAGAAATGTGCCTTCTCGTTCTTCGAAAATTCTCAAAATTTTCGTCCGCGGCGATGAAAAAGGAAAAAATTTGGCTTCTTGGCCTTACAAATCTCTTCTTGATCTTCCAAAATTTTTCAAGAAAATCCGGCCAATTTTTTTCTCAATATTCCTATCCTTAATCCAACAATATCTTCTTAATCAATCGTTGTCCTATTAATCCCTCGATGTCTCCCTTAATCCATTGATATCCTTCATGGCTCTTAATACCTCAATATTTCTCTATTTAATCCAACAATGTCTTCTTAGTCACTCATTGTCCCCTTAATCCCTCGATATCCCTCTTTAATCCTTCGATATCTATTTAATCCTTTGTTAATCGCCCGACATCTCTCATAATTCGCTCAAATCCCTCGATATCCTTCTTAATCTACACAAATCGATGTCAAAATCGAACTAACAAAATTCACGAATTTACCGAAAATCGGGAATTCCCGACGTTTTTCAGGTCGGGAATTCCCGATTCCCGAAATCGGTAATTTTGATTTTTTGTCGGCAGGATCCCTGGTACATAAGTATTATTTGATAATTTTTGGTTTCTTAATTAAAATATATTTCTAATATATATGATTCATTTAATTAAATTCATTTAATCAAAATTTAGATTAAATACTATATTTATTTGTCATTTATATATTAAATGATAGAAATAACTAAATTTTAAATTTTATATAAATTTATTGATAGAGACGATACTGACTAAACAGCCCTGTAATCTCGTTAGAGGCCCTTTTTGTAAGAGAACAGTTTACTCAAAGTCAGTTTCACCAAAATTCACTTCATCTGTAAAGCCACTTTTAACTAAATACTACAGGAGTCAAAAATATAGATTATCAATGATGATCCCACGGTATTATCTACAAATCCTATTATTTTCTCGATATACCGCTTAATCCACCAGACTCTCTTATATCCTTCTTAATCCCTAAATCGGGCATAGCATTGAATTTCCATATTAAGAAGGATATCAGGAAATTTGGAAAGATAGCAGAGGATTTGAGGGGATATCAAAGGATTTGGAAGGAGAATTTTGAGTTTGCTCAAATATTTGATTCATTTCGATCAAATTACTTGAAATCAAATTTTCTAAAATCAACATTATTTGATTTAAATTGTCTGTTTTTTAAGACAAAACAAATTTTAAAACATTTATTTATTCGTGTTCTACTATATTAAATTTAAAATTGTTAATTTAAAATTATTTTAAGAAATATTATTAATAATGTTATTTATTGTTTTCTTGCTCTTTGGCATGTTTGCTCCAACAAAGGAGGCTGATTTAGCAACTCAACTCGGATCATTTAAACATCGACCGAGCCCCTGCCCTGATTGTGATAATCTTTGCGCCAATGACCCTTCATATACATGTAACTATACTTGTGATGATCAAAACGACCAATATCCCTTGTAATTAATTTATATATTCATATAGAATTATTTATAGTTTAGATGTATACATATACATATTCATTAAATATTATTTGTACATAAGATTTAAATTGGGGGCGGGTAGGCAGGGTTTTGCGAGTATAGGTATAGAATCTGAAAAATTGGCGTTTGGCATTTCTGGCGTACAGCCATGCTTTAAAAAATGATATTTCTTTCAGATGTGATCAATTCTTCGATCCTTTGATTCAAGGAGCATATAGGTTACTTAAAAATTATTTTTAAGCTTAAGGATTTTTAGGTTGTAAAAACCTTTAAGGAGGTTTCCTAAAATACTACTTTCCCCTAAATTTGTACTCCACCGTTAAATATATATCCCCCGTCGAAATGAATCGAAGCTTTCAGTTAACCGAATCGAAAATTTGTCAGAATCATGAGGTTATATTGTATTAATTGGCGTGGTAAAAGTAATTTAAACAATGTTAGCTTTTAGATGTTGTTCTATAGCAAAAAAGTGTTTTGAACACGCATCCAGTATTAAAGCTACCGATGCAACAGACAAAACTCCACTTGTAGAATTTAAAATGTATAGTTTCACTATTTTTAAAATTTTAAAAATTAGAAGCTCGGAAAGATTATCTTTTTTTGTTCCAATTTTTTAATATTTTTTGGTTAAAAACAAATAAAAAAAAATCCCCTATAAATATGTAGTTCGTGAATACTTCAGTAAAGCAGCTGGGCTATATAGCTATACCTCTCCTTTGCTAGCGCAAAAGTTTATTCGACGGCTGGGAGCGAACTAACATCTTTAGTAGACCGGACTGATGTTTTACAGCATGCACAGCCTCAGGTCCAGTGCTTCGAAATTTCAAATTTGCTCGTACTCGTACTTCGTACCACCTCTTTTTTGGCCTCGTACTCGTACCTCGTACCACCCCTATTTTTTTGCTCGTACTCGTACATCGTACTTACTCGTACTTGAGAAAAAAGCAAAAAATCGAAAATTTTTATAATTTTTGGAGTCCAGGACATCTAGTTTTAAATTTTAAGCGTTTGTGCAATAATTTTTGAATCTTGGAAGGCTTTGAAGCCATAAATCCTCATATAATCCATTTTCTGCGCCGCAGGCAAAAATTTTTAGAATTTGGATGTCCTTAAGTCAGATTTCTTCCATTCTTTGCGCCGCAGGCAAAAATTTTTTTTTTTACTGAGACGTTATCAGAGGTCGGTCGGAAATGATGAAGAAGCCGTAGGAGATAAGAATTCACTTTTTAGTGTTCAAAGTAAAAATATTTTAAAAATTTTAGAGCTCTTTCAAATGAGCTATCATACAAAAAATCGAATTTTTCACCCCAAAATTCAGCTTACTCCCCCCTATGCTTTTTCAAATTTCGGGGACCTATATCTCGGTCCAAAAATTTTTCCTCGGGCTAAAACTGGTGTCAATCGACTCAGCTCGAGGAGCTCTTTCGAATGGTATAACATTTGTATATTAACTCCGGGACCCACGTACTAAAGTACAGCCCCCATTTTTTTGCTCGTACTCGTACTTCGTACCAGGTACGAGTACGAGGTACGAGTACGAATTTTGGTACGAGCTTCGAAGCACTGCTCAGGTCGTCTATTCGAGATAACTATATACAGAAAGTGTTAGAAATTGTTTTTAAATTGTACGTAGTTCCCGTTAGTGTTGGACCCTAGTTCCCGTATATTTAAACTAACTTAGTCTTATTTAGTGATAATAATTGCGAAACTGAATACTTATTGCATTCTCGGACAACATTGATAAAATTTAACTCGGAGGAATATTTGTTAAAGGGTATGAAAGCAGGGCTGAAAGGAAAGGTAATTTGAAATTTATATTTAAAATTAACAGTATTTTAAGTGCAATTAATGAAAATTCTCATATTCAGAGCTCAATACTTACAAATAAAGACTATCAGTATTAACATGAATTTTCTATCATGAATTTTTAAATTAAATAAAATTATAAGAATGTTTCTAAAAATTTTCGCCGCGGTGGTTACTTGTCAATAAGTTATTGTTGACATTTTTTCTGTGCATTTTGTCATGGCATTTTCTCTTTCTGGCAGTTTCCATTCCATCTTAATCATTTCCGACCGACCTCTGATAACGTCTAAGTGGCTTAAAAAACTGGCTCCGTTCTTTGGAGAATACATACATTTGTGAAAATAAAGCCCCTCTAAAATATAGCTTTATTTTAAAGGATAGTTGAAAAATAAAGTCCCAGAGTTTCTATTTTATGAAATATACAGAACATTAGATTAAATATACTAAATACTCATATATATTTTGAAATATGTATTTTTATATTATAGTTTAGAGGTGATCCAAATACCGATAAACTTATCTCAAAATTGAAAATTAAACCATTGGATTATTGGTCTTGCTTTCCAATTACCACAGATTGTAATAGCTTTTACCATTTTTGTAGTTTGTAAGTTACATATTTATAAAATTTCCCTTTGTAAACTTGGGTAGATTTTTCGTTTAAATTTTATAAATTTGATTTCTTATATAACAAAAAATTTTATGAAAATCTATATGAATTTTGAAAATAATTAGTTAGTACGCATATAATTGCCAAAATGCTAATCAAGAGTACAAAAATCTCGATTTTAAAGGACATAGGGACAAAATTTCCAAATTTAAAGTACACTCAAAATTAAATTAGAAAATATTTATTCGTGCTCAAATTTTTATATTTCTCTCCCAAATGAATCTTCTCTAATAATTTATGTTTCCACTGAGCATTTTGTGCATTTCAATGCACTTTTTTGTGGCGACGAAGGCGTCAAAAATCTTACATTTTTTGCGCCGCAGGCGAAAATTCTATAATTTTGGAGGTCCTTAAGCCAGATTTCTTCCATTTTTTTCAAAATGTTGATTTTAAAGTACATACTTTCAAAAAAATTACGAATCGGAGCCCTGATATAATTGAACCTTAGATTAACACTATTTTCCAGCTTTTGTACTAAAATTTGAACATAAATGCCTAGTATATTCTAGAGAATGTGTCAATGGTAAACTGAAGTTTAGTGATACATTGGAGGACAAATACAAAGACAGATTGTTGAAAAAACGACAGATAGATGCAAACAACGCCGTTGCCAAGGCATTAGCTGAGGAACGTGAAGGACGCAAAAATTTAAATAAAGCTCGAGTAGATGATAATAATAAGATACATAATGATAAAATGGAAGCGGTAAATTTTGAATAATATCTCTAAATTGGAGTCAGGTTGATCTAAAAAATTTTTTGAGGCAAAATAAGGATAGGAATTTTATATTTCAACTAAGCAAGTAAAAGTGAAATAAGACGAAAAATTTAAAAATTTTTGACAAAATATTTTTAAAAAATCAAAAATTTAACCATTCTGTCGGTAGTGATGTTTTTGACCTAAAATATGTACACATCCTGATATAGTAGAATTAAAGAAATTATATTTATCGAAAACAAAATTGAGAAAAATATTTTGGCAAGATGTGTTTTGTGAATTCAAATGCCAAAAAATTCCCAAAAAATTCCATCCTTAGGGGTGTATTTTATAAACCGAAAAACCGGTCGGTTTAGGCCACCGGTTTTTCGCCGGTTTTTGACCCCCGGTTTTCGGTTTCGGTTCTGTTAACCAACCGTAAACAACCCTAATCTACAATTTAAATTGAAATTTTTAAAATTTAGTTGAGGGAACAGAATAAGCTACTTAGAGGGCAAATTAAAAAAAACAAAGAAAAGACGCCACCAAAAGAAACAAAAAATGAGTACAAAGATAAAGCAAAAGAGATTAAAAAGAAAACCGAACAATGCAATACAGAAGGGGATTTTATAGAAAATATAGAGAAAGGAGAAGTTGTTAATGTACTTTTGAAAGCTCGGAAAGAAGCTGGAAAGTTTTCTGGTTATGTAGCTACTGCCGGTTGTTTTAAACTTGGTCCATTCGCGTTTTTATGCGGTGTTGCTGCAGATCTTGTTGAAGAAAAAGTTGTCTACCCTTTGGTTGAAAAGGCTTGTAAGAAAATTTTTGGATGAAAAAATTTTATATCTAATGTAACACGCAATAAAAAATTTTAATAAAGCATATTTGAAATTTTTATTAGTATTGTATTTAATTTAGTGTTGAGCGGAATCGGGATCCTGACCAAAATCGGGAATTGGAAAAACGACTCCGATCCCTAATCGGGACCGTGATTTAAAAATCGGGATTTACTAAAAAAATTTATTTTTATCTTCATACACACCGTTGAATATAATTTCAGAATTTACACCACCGGCGCTGAAATACTTCTATAACTTGATTTTCCTTTCAAATGACTTGATGTTCCAAATATTCTTCTAAACATCCATTCTTGAATCCTTATTAATCCCTGTAATCTACCGATATCCTTTTATTCCTCTACATCACGACCAAATCCCAAAATATCACGGTTAAGCGATCAAGGGGATACTTGGGGATTATGTAGTATATTACCTGGGATTCGAATGCATCAAGAAAATTTAAAAAGTTACCACGTGATTGCGGAGATGTCAGGAGAATTGGGAAGATATCGGGGATAAAGGGATATCAGTGAATTCGGAGGTATGCAGGAAGATCTGAGACCAAGATACTGAGCCGAATTTTTCTGAGACGATCTATAATGGAAAAAATCGTTATAATAAGGGTTGTACTTTCAGCGCCGTAGGCGAAAATTTTGAGAATTTGAAAAGGCCAAGAAGCCATATTTTATCAATTTTACGTCTCTTTCGTCTTTTGTTTTGCGTTGTTTTTGCCCTTGTATGTTTGATACGGCCATTTTGATATGGCCGTATTTTGACTGCTCCGTGTTCTGTTACATGTTTTGCCTATTCATGCTTTGAAAGTCTTTATGAATGTAATTGATTACGAATTTTTAATCCTTTTTTCTAGGAGAAAACTCGAATAGATACAGGTCCCTGAAAATTGAAAAATTCTTCGTTTCAATTTATAACTAATAAAAAATTTTAATATTTAAAACAGCAAAATTTTGAGTCCAGAACTTTTCTAAACTCTGGAAACAACTATATAAAATTAAGGCTAAGTCAGTACAAATGACCAATGGTCACTTTTAAAGCTTAAGCAATGATATTTAACAATTTTTAATATCATTGTATAAACCAGTCTTGTTACCAAAATTTTACGCTTGATTTGTAAAAATTTTATCTTTTAAAAGAAAATGAAAGGGAACATAAAAAAGGGGGAGATAATTTTTAGAGTTCCACCGGAAGTTTCAGTTCCGGTAAGTTCGGGTGTTTTTTGGTTTGGTTCTGGTTCCGGTGAAACACTAATAATTTTTAATCATACATAAAAATTAATTTTTCATTTAATCATCTTTCATTAAATTTCTTAATTTATTATTATTATTCAAAGCCTGCTTTGCAGCTTTCTGTGCGAGACTGCGCTCTCTCATAAAAAGTGAGAGAGCGCAGTCAAGCTCTGTATTCTTAATCATTTCAATAACAATTTGGTCAAATTCTTGAATGAGTCTGCGGATTGTAATAACAGTGTCCAGTTCAACTTTGGCAAAAAGGTAGGCAGTGTCAAATAAGTTACTATAACATGCCAGTCCCTCATCTGGAGCTTTGATTTTGCTCCAGCATTCATCGAGCATTCTATAATTATCATAAAATTTTGAGATATCAGAATAAATATTTAGAGAAAGCTGATAGTGATTTTCGATTTCCATTAACCGTAAACCCGCAACCCTAATTTTGTATATCATGTATTTCTGATCCAGGTGGCTTTAGAAAGAATAAACTGATAAAGCAAATTTATTGGCTTTTATTATAAAACCATTCAATTACTCTGCCAATACCAAGAAGTCAGATTTCTTCCTTTATTTGCACCGAAGGCGAAAATTTTGAGAATTTTGGAATGCCAAGAAGCCTGCCTAATTTAGCCCATTTATGAATTATTTTTTATAGAAAATTACTGGTTTTGGGGCGGGTTTCGGAAAAATTCTCGAATATGGTTTCGGGTCGAAAAAAGTTTGTGTATCAGGTTTCGGTTAATCCGAGACCTACCTGGTTGGTTATTTAGTTAATCTTAACCATTATAATTTTATTCACTTATACTCTTTTATTTTGTGATAAAGCACAGTTGTTAGTTAAGACTTATCTTGTTACTATTGTTTCTAATTGGAATCTTATAAAAATCCATGCACTCAGTAACTTATTTTCCGGAATGAGATGTCTAGTTTAAAATTTACTTGTCACATTGACAATGAGTATGTTCACAGGTTCCATTCTTATTTTTACATTTAAAAGTTGGAATTTCCTCATTATCATCACATTCCCACGAATATTTCATTTCCATTTTTATATGATAATGTTCTTCCGGAATAGAAGAACAGCGTTGACCATATTCGATATCTCTTGCCGCTGCAATACAGTCGTGATGACGATCACAGCAGCTGTATATATTTTATTTAAATATCTTTTTAACCCTTTGTTCGGGATCATTATAAGGGTCCTTGCGATGGGAAACTCTATCTATGTCTTTCGGGAATTTGTCGGTAGACTTGAACTGAAGTTGCCAACTTCAGTATAGTATTAGAGACTTAATCAAGTGATACTAAGTAAACTAACGATTTAGTTTAAGAGTGGAAGGAATTTTTTGAAGAAAATTAAATGAATTTTTAGGATAGGGTTTCCAAAAAATCTATACTTAACGAAACAGTTATTCCGATATTTTTATTTTATATTAAGTATCAACTCACACATTCAACTCGTCATGGTTCTTTATTACGCCGCAACTTAAATGAAATTATTTAGTTAAAGTTTAATAATAAATTATCACGAATTAAAAGATTAACAAAAGTTTGGCCATCAAGCAGGAATTTTCTAGATACTTTAAGAGACCAAACTTCTCTTGCCCCACATATGGAACTTTAGTTCCCGCCTTAACTATTTTTATACTAAATAACTAAATGATTTGCCTATATTGTATTATTTCATTATGAAATTTTTTATTCATAAATAAAACTCACAAACAAGAATATTTTTCATAATATTCCGGAATTGCTTGCGTACAGGCAATCGGAGGCTAAAATTAATAAAATTCGTGATTAATTACGCCATTTCACAAAAAGTTGCTGGGTGCGTAAAAGATTATTTCAAAAATGCTCCTCTAAAATCAGACACAAACTGAAATTTTTTTTCTAATTTTTCCTTTATCTTTCGATATCAAATTTTCAAAATTCTATTGTTATTATTAACGTACACAACTTCAAAATTCACTATTCGATAAAAATTAAGTAATCATTGTTTTTATGGACACTCCGTTATTTCTGGTTTCAAGAAGTTTTTGTTTATAATTACCATATCCTAGTTAAATTTATTTTATATTAGTTTGCCTTGTTTTTCTCATCTGTGCCTGATTTAGCGGAAATTATATGCATATTATTTTGATAGTTGTAAATTATATAGGAAATTTATGGAACAATCTTGAGTTGAGTTTATTTTACGTTTAACATTTTTTACGTTTAAAAATAATACTTACAATTTGCTTGGGTGGTGCTTCCTTAAATAATTAAACTATTAAATAACATATTATCCGTAATTTGTCTTAAATGCTTAATATTAACCCGATAGCCTATTTTATCAATACAGAGTTAAATGCTTGCACATTGTGCCAGTCGGATTTCCAAAATTTTCTTCGGATCAGGTTTCGGTTCGAAAAAGTCCAAGTTTCTTGTTTAGGGTAACCTCACCGATCCCTGGTCAAATGTACTTATGAATGGGTGCTTTTCACAAGGATAACTTTTTTCTAAAATCTCACTTTGCATCCTTCCTGCTCAGTTCTTTTGAGCAACCCATAGACAAAATTTCGATCCTTCATGCCGCAAATTCCCATGTCATACATTATTAAACTTATCTCAGTAAAGTCAGCAAGGAATCCCCCACCTTTCATATGATCGTTGAAGTCCCAAGCCTCGCCGCTAAATGGGGCGCGATCATATTTCTAAATTATGAAAGCTCATATTTAAATTATTTCCAGTAATTATAATAACAACCTGGCGTGTAATGCCTTCTACAATATCAATCGGGGTGTATTTACCAAGAGGATAGGCCTTTCTTAAAAAAATTTTTAATGGTAGAATTTAATAGTCTCATAAATTTAATGATTTCTAGTAGGATCTCTTTATATGTACATAGATATATGCTCGACATTACCGGATACACAGATTTAAAACGCTTATCAAAATTTGGATGCCCTACAGGTATGGGATCTGCCTGAGCAATACATCAACTTTAGATACAGGGCATTATTGTCCTATGTGTCATACATATTATAGATCAGTATTTTAAAAAATTCTGGATCTGGATCAAGAAAAAGAAGATCCCAAATGCTTGGATTTGAACTCTATATCCAGGAAAAATCCAGACTCGATCCGGATCCAGACCGATCGCTAATACATATACATATGTGGAAGTCTTAAATATTTTATAAAAGTAATATACAAAACAAACTAACACTTCTCCTTCAATTTCAATTTCCAGTTTAGTCAAATTATCCAAAAAATCATGAGTTAATTTAAACCCATTAAAATCATTCCCTTTACAAGCCCCATTCTTCATACATTCAGCACAAATACGGTTTCCTCCTCTTTTACCGGATTGAAAGCGTCTACTTATTTTGCTGTGTTTCATTAAACTAGACAGACCAGATTCATAACATACTGTGAATCTTAATTTTTAATTAATTTTAGAAATAAAGTTTAGTGTGTTTAGGAGATGGATATTTAAACATAAATTTGTAATCAGCATAATGTAAGATACATGATATGTGGTCGTTTTGGAATCTTGGAAGCGAACCAAATATATGTATATGTTCCGAAAATCAATGTGCTAACATTACAGAATCCCCGTTGCCCGTAAATATTAGTAGTACTTCAAGGAAATAATTTTATTATTTTAACATACTCCTTGCAGGTATCCATTTTATCAAGTAAATTTTTAGCTTCCGGGCAGAAGGGGTTATTTGCAGGGCATTTAACGAATGTCGAAGTTGGCGGATCTTTAGCTTGTTGAGGTATAGGGAGAGTGCAAACGGATGTTAATATTTCGGCAATAATTGCCAAAAAGAAATACATATTTAAAATAAATATAAATTAATTTAAATATTCTAAAATTTAATGAAAAGTTTTTTAAAATTATTTCTTAGACTTAAAAGGAATCTTATCTACAAAATATTTATGGCTTTTAATCTGCCAAATATTATAAGCGTTTAAACAATAATTTTAGGTAATCCCAATTTTTAGAATTAAATACTCCTATTCAGTGCTGGGTATAGCTCCGGAGCCGGCTCCGGCGGAGCCGGAGCTAAGATTTTGGAAACCCCAGAGCTGGAGCCGGAGCCAAGAATTTGAAACCCGGAGCCCGGAGCCGGAGCCAACAAATGGCAAATACCCAGCACTGCTCCTATTTCTTTATTCGATATTTGACAGATCCTTGCGTTAATCGGCATTCTGAAAAATTTAAACAAATTAAAAAATATTTAGATTTAGTAAAAAAATATTATTTTACTGAGCATATATGAATGTAGATAGTGTTAATGTAAACTAATTATAAATAAAAATTATCAGTTGAATAATCTGTAATTTATTTTATAATCACTTATACATATTAAATTTCAGTTAAAAGCTAGGCAGATTAATTTAGTATGACTAAACATCAACAAAATTTTATAAATTTTCCATCAAATAACATAGGACTTCCATAATAGTAAAAAATTTTCCGTTAGCTAATTTAATCAAATGTGTTTTTTAATTTTTAAATGAATCATTATCTGATTTTTAATTATTAAATTTATATATATTTAAAAAAATTTTATTTATAAAAATTTTTAAAAAGTAATAGAACAGAGAAATCTGATAGGAAATACTGATACCACCAAACGAAAATTAAAACCTTTAAATAAATGAATTTTTTATAATTTTTAAAATTAAACAAAAAACGGCAAAGCTGAGGGTCTACTTGAACATCAAAAAATAACCCCGGAGGTTATTTTAGAGAAAATACGGTATATACTGTGAAGATTACAGATCTATTAAAGTTTGAAACATAATCAACCGATTTATATTCTTGGGTTTTTCTAGTTGCTGACAGATTATGCAGATTCAATTGAAATGGGCAATAGTGACAACTTGGGCGCAACTTTTTAATTCGATCAGTTTTATTTTTGATATAGCCTAGAACTGACATAATACCTAAATTCCATCTTCTTCTTTCATGGCCAATAATAATTTTCTCTATTATTTTCAGTAATTACACTGTTAGCCGTTTAAGTGTTACGTTCTTTATTGTAGAATTGACATAATAACAAACTCCATGGATCCTCCCTTTAATCTCTACAAATCAACCGATATCCCTCCAAACTTGCGAATTTTAGGTCTTAGAAAGCTCTAATACCAAGAATATTAATTATTATCGATAAATTTTATTTAATATAATCTATTACATTAATTTTATTTTATATATCTATTAGACAAGATCGGTTTATTACCCTTCGTCGGTGTTTGTATTATTTTTGAATGTCACTGCAATGCAGAGACAGAAAATTTGTATCACATCGGTTTTTCTCTAGTATATCAGGCAATTTCTCGCATATCCAGCATAAGATTTAGATTAACTAAATTTATTTATGTAATACCAACAGAGGGTTTTTACGTTGATGATTAATATTACAACCTTCTCATAGTTCTGTTAAAGCTTCCTAATTGGTGAGTATAAACGTCGTAAAGAATAAAATTTATTCGGAAAACTTGATTGATTTAAAAATTTTATAATTGCACTTTTTATCAAAAAAATATTCACACAAATTTATTTTAAAAACATAAAAATCTCAATTTCTTATTTGTCTTTTGTTTAAAAATTAATTTTTGTTGTTGTTGTTGTTCACTTGCATTATTTAAACTTTTATTAAATTTATTAAAGGATTCACTTTCTGTTCTAGTTCTAAATGTTCCTCCTCGACTGTTCCCTCCCCTTCTTTCCTCGTCTATACAATGAATTAATTTGTTCATTATACGGCTAAAGGCACGTCGAAAGTCTCGATTAAATATTCCATAAATTACTGGATTTACTGAAGAATTGGCATAACCTAGCCAGGAAACTGTCTAAAATTTGTTTTAATTATTTAAAAAGAGGAAGGAGGACCTGAAAAAGTAGTGGAGGAAAAAGTTGTGGCCAGAAAGGCCGTAGAACATTGACAATAAAGAAGGGTAACCAACAGATGAGAAAAGTGCCTGTTAAATAAAAATTGGTTAAAAAGGGATCTACTAAAATAAAAAACCTATAAAATCTCTCTATAATTAACGGAATCCTGAATAACTTACATTTATGAACTGTTACTTTTTACTATAACTCTAAGTTTTACTTAATTTTGTCAAATCCTTTAGTTTGACATTCAAAAAAAATTATCCATAATTTGCCTCTTTAATATTACAAATATATTTGCAATGAAATTAATCTAATAAAATTATAAATTAAATATATTATATTATGCATTTATAGCAATATTATAGTGTGTTCAAAAAATTTAAGAATTTCTCTGTTGCATTCTCTGAGTTTAGATAATACTACATATTATAAGATGTGGACAATAAATGGATGTCTTAATAACGAGAGTTGGGGTAAATTGTATGTAGTTCTCAAATTGTTACAAAAAAACCAACCCATAATAACACCAAGAGTAACACGTGCTTTCTTATCAGAAGAACGATGCCCTCCATTGCCATTATTATTATTAGACCACCCACAAGATTTAAAACCTCTTTTTGTTGTTGGAGAAGGGAGTGGTGAACAACTTTTCCTTCTCTTAAATTTAAAATTAGATACAAGCAAAATTTAGGGTTATCTAATAATAGAGCTCTTTGCGCCATTGATGAAAACTAGCGTTTAAGAAGCTACTTAACTATAATAGATGCATGGGAAATGAATAAATTATTTAAAAAATCCAATAGATTTTTTTTTAATTTTCACAATTCTTAGGACCTACCGCATTGAAGAGCCTGCAAAAAGCAAATTTAGCTAAATGAGAGTACGCATACTACATGTATTTTCGCAGCTTATTTCGCTATCAGTTAAAATGTGCGTTTAAAAAGCTTCTATGCTAAATCTAAAGGAAAAGTCTTGATTCTCTATCTCAAAAAATTTCATTAAAAACTTCTTGCAAATACTGTAACATCTTATACTCCTTTTCATTTCAATTCTCATCAAAAAAATTCATAAAATTTATTTAATTGAATAATACCAACCTCCCCACCACCACAACCAACCCTTCTACTATTAACACCCAATCCATTTCTCGAAACAAAGCTAAAGCTGCTACTATTATTGCTTTCTGTCCTTCTTAATTGTCTCAATGTAGCCCTAAGTACAGGCGTTCCCTGTTGTATTGTAGCGTCGATAGAATGATTTTCTGGTGATTTATTCACAGCAACGTTTATTTGGCTAAACTCGGCTTTTTGAAGGGATTCCCCGTCAAAGGAAGATTTTCCACTAAATCTTCGAGAATCGTAGTGAAGGGCTATTGAAGAGGGGGACTAGAGAAATAGGAAAGAGGTTATTAAATAATTGAAAATTATGTAGTCTTACTAAAAATCCACTAGAAGGACGTACTACTACTTGACGTACTCTATCTGAGGCTAATTGTAAAATCAAAAGTGAAGTAGCCTTTAAAATAATTTAAAAATTTTTTTAATTGAAGAAATAAAACAGGAAAAAATAAAAACTCTAAATTTGAAATTTAAAAATATGCCGGATGTTAAAAGTTTATCTTTTCGTAGGTTTTGCCTCAGGGCATTTACCATGGAGGTGGGATAAATAAATAAGTGACACAAATACAATGTCACTTTAAGCATTCTAACCTGTTTAAGTTGTGATTGTATGGAACGGGCATGATGTCGAGCATATAAATAAAGCCTGTAGTAAAGGAAAAGCATCAAAGTAGCTGGTAGGAAGAAGCTAAGTAAAGAAGAAAAGACAGCATAAAAAGGAGATAATTGTAATTGACATTGAACTAGTGTTGGTTGTTGTTCGATAAATCTGTTGAGAAAAATGAGTAAATTTTATTATGTTTGAAAAATTTTTGAGTATTAAAACATTACATTCATTTCAAAGTTCAAATTTTTGGGAAAATTTACATAATATAAACTATTTATTTTAAATTTTATTAAATGTTAGTTTTCATCTGATAACTTTGTACCCATAGGTAGTTTTTTAATATTTTTGTATGTCAATGCAATCATTGACAGATTTAATTTGGAAGGTGTATGTAGTACAGGGTGTTTCAGCTGAAAAGCGCTATTTGAAAAATCAATAACTTTTTACTGCGCGGATAGATTTTAATGATATTTGGTATTTTGTATCTATAGTTCATGGCATTTTTTTTGACATAAAAATTATTTCGAAATTCGAACCCTAACCCTTTATTTCAAATCCGTACTCAACCGTTCTCTTTTCTTTCTCTTTTCAGTGCGCGCTATCTTACTTAATTTTTTTTCCTGCGAGCGGCGAAGTGAAGAAGCCCCGCCCACTTTTCTTCAAGTTGTAGTGTCTATCGCCTATTGTTTACTCTAGTGTCTATCGCCACTCGCAGCAAATAAAGGGAAGTAAGAAAACATGTGGTGAGCATGCGGAAAAGAGAACAGTAGAGTACGAAATTATCTCGGGTTAGGGTTCGAATTTCGACATAATTTTGATGTCAAAAAAAATGCCATAAAATATAGAAATAAAATACCAAATATCATTAAAATCTATCCATGCAGTAAAAACTTATTGATTTTTAAAATAGCGCTTTTCAGCTGAAACACCCTGTATAATTAGGGTTGCGATTTTCATATGCATATTTTTTAGCAAACTTGCATAAGATGCGCAAAACTTTGTTGCGTAATTTGCAGAATACCCTTTCAACTATTACCTTTCTATGTAACTATTCAAACCTTCACTATTATTATTTTTTTAACTCCATTTTCTAGATTGAGGTTTAACTTTATTTTTAAATTTTACCTAAATTTATCAGTCTCATTAATCTCTCCAAAATAGTCTCCATTAAATATAACAGAATATATCTCCAATCCATTAGTAGCCCCAAAAGCTATTTGAGCCGTTCCGACCGCTGTAGAAATTATCCAAATAGCACAAACAGAACAACAAATAACCCTTCTTCCAACAAATCTATTTTGAGAATAAAATTTATTTTTAATTTGTCTCTATATAGGGACAGGGGCTGATCGAGCCCTGCCCTAGTCCAAGTATCATTTCACCAAAAAATTTAATATTACATAATATTTAATTTTTTATTTCAATCAGCACTGGTCAGGACACTGGGTTTCCTGACCAGTGCTGATCGAATACAGGTCACTAATCTGCCAGATACTAGTCACTTATCTATATTTAATATTTATTAGTCCCTATTTTTCAAATATCACCATATCTCTAATTTAAGAAAAATAAAGAAACTTAATCTAATTTTTGTTGTCTTAAAATAGAGTCATTTAGCTTGTCTCATTAACTTTTTAAAAATAAATTTTTTTGCAACTAAATTGGCTTCCTTTTACGGATATTTATTTATTTTTGTTTTTCTCCTTATTTAATTTTTCTAATTTTTTTCTATTTTTAAAAAAGCCACTAAATAGTGTTGCCTAGGCAATATAACTTGCTTAAATTACAAAAATAATTTTTTTTCAAAAATAAATAAATATTTATTTTTATTTTTAGACGTTCAGTGAATCGAAAATAAAATTAAGTTTAGAATTTATAAATAATTTCCATTTCAAGTTACACCAAAAATCTTTTACTTATATCACCGAAATAAACAAAAAATTTTGTGTATACCTAAAGGATTTGAATAGATTTGTGATTAGGATATGTTAGAAAGTAATAAAGGAAGGTGTGATAAGGCGGAGATTAAAAAATTTGTATAAAATTTATTTTGGTATATTTTCACACGATTTTATTTTGAAAAATTTTTTTAGAAAAATTTATTTGTTTATTAAAGAGGACCTGAGGGAGAATAGGAAAAAGAATTTTTAATTTTAAAAGTCAAATAAGGAAATTTAAAAATGGGAAAATATTAAAAATACATTAGAACTATGAGAATAAATGACGAAAAAAATTTCAGAAAAATTTTTTTTGAAAAATAAAAAAAAGTTTACCTAACATAACGCATCGGTCTGCTAATGTGAATAAAACGATCGAGAGCTATAGCACACTGTAAATAATGAAATAAAAATTATAGTGAATAAATAACATGTTTTGTGCAAAGGATTGAGGTTTCTGGTTTGGAGAATAGCAGAGGTGGGTCGGAATTTTTTCTCCTTCCGATTTCCGAAAAAAATTTTGATTTCCAATTTCCGACTTTTGAGCCAGTTCCGATTTCCGGCTCTTCTGATTTCCGACACCTCTGACTATTCCGACCCACCTCTTAAGGATACGTTTTTTCTGGGGGTTTGGATTTTAGCCGAAACCTAGCTAAAAAGCTGCCCAAAATTTTTAGCCAAAAAGTGTTTTGAAAGTTCCTGTATTCTAATAGGGATTTATTCTCAAAAGTCGTAGCATGAGAAATTAAAGAGTAATTTTTTTTTAAATATTTTTCTGATTAATTTTTAAAATAAGAGAGGGTAAGGATATAAAATAATATTTTTTTAAATGAAGGACTTCTTTCATTTAAAAATCCCACTAAAAACCTACTAAATTTAAAATAGAAGCAGTACTACAAGCAATATCCAAACAAATCCAAAACTGACAAAAAGCAGCCCCAAAAGGCCAAAAACCAATTAAATCGTTTGCTGCCGCTAAAACCATTACCTTTAGAAAATTTTTTTTAATTTCCAAAAATATTTTTAAAACCATTCCAGCAACAAACAAATCTGACAAAGCTAAAGAAACTAAAAATAAATTTTCTGGTTGTCTACGCAATTTTCTGTCGTAGAATATTGCTGCGATTACTAGAAGGTTGCCAGAAAAGGCAAGAGAAATTAATACAGAAAAGAGGGGGACACAAATTAAAAGAGGTAGCCACCAGGGCAACATTAAAAAAATTTTTTTCTGAAAAAAAATCAATTTTTTTTAAATTTGCTTTGATTTTTAATCTTTTATAAATAAAAAAAAAAATTTTTTTTAAATAAAAAAATAATAAATTGCTTCTACTCTTGTTTTCCCTACATTAGGCATCGTGTGGGCATAAAAAATAAATTACAGATTTCAAAAATTGTGACCTCGTAAATATGAAATTCAATGAAATTTTTTCCAAAAAGTTTGGAGAGAACCCTTAGCTCAACAGAAAGTTTGTGTTTTCCTCTTGGTCCTGAGAGTTCAACAAATGATCAACAATTATTGTTGATTTTTATATTCATGATCTGCCCGATGTTTAGGGATACAATTTGTGGGTCCAAATATAAATCGAAAAATTCATCCCGACAACGAAAAATACACGCAGTTTTGCGTATTTCTCACTTTAACAAGAAATTCCACCGGAAACCAATTTTCCCAAAAATATTGAAACCCAATTTCACACAGCTAAATTTTCGTAACTCATTTATTTTGTCAACTCTATTCGATTGACATTCAAAAATACTACCTATCGTCATATGTTGAATTGGCTCAAATTCTTTCAAGAAATTAATAAAAGTAATATAAAACAAATAAATTATATTATGTAAATTTGGAATGAAAATCTAGCATGATTACATAACGAACAGGATTTTTGAATGTCTGGTGGATCTACCCTTATTTATACTCAACTTTTCTTTACCAAAGGTGGTATATATTTATTTGAGTGTGGGATTCGACTAAAACAAAATTATTTTAAAAATTTTTAGAAAATTTTCAATTGACTTGTTTTAATTGCCAAATAATCAGACATATTAAATAAAAAATACCCAATTCTTATAATTATTTTTTAATAAACAAACAAAAAAATAAAAACTAATTAAAATGAGGAAATACGTTAAAGGAAATATTTAAAAATGACTTTTAATAAATACTTGGTAAATGATGAACTTTAAAAAAATAATAAAAAAAGTGTGAATTAAATATTAAAAAAAAGATGACTTAAATAAAGTATTGACGAATTTTTTTAATTTTCTTTAAATTGTAGTTTGCTCGATAATTATTAGTTAAAAGTGGAATCAAAGAGAGGGAAGACAAGGCAGGTAATAACTAGTTGAGGACTTTTAACTTGATCAAGATAAGAATTGGAGACATGAAATTTTGTATGAAATATTTAATGATAGCCAGGAAAATCTTCGGCATCCGGAACCGAAAACTGAACCGAAAAGTTTCGACTAACTGGGCTTTTTCGGTTCCGGATACCCGTAATCGCCAAACTTACTGATAGCTTATTCTAAAAAATATTCACTTTGGAACACTAACTCATTCATAATTAAATTTTTTAAACAATTTACATAATATAATTTATTTCAAATATTATTAAATGTTAATTTTAATCAACTTAAATTCAGTGGATGTGTGCATTAAGCATTGTGAAGCATATTTTTGAATGTCAATGAAATACATTGACAGATAAGGTTTATGGGGGAGGTGTTTAATTAAAGTGTCGACTGAAAAAATTCCGGATATACGCATATTTCCACCTTTCCAATAATACATAAATTTGCCTTAACTTTTTCACGTTTGTCTTTAGTCTGGCCCATTCCTCGTATTAATTAGACAAAAATGGGAAAATTCAAAAGTTTATTAAATTTCGTTTCTTTGACCTTTCATAATTTGTTTTCAGACAACAAAATAACGTGCGAAACAAAAAATTATCAAATTTATAGAAAACTAAGAAAAATATTCTAAAAATATATTTACAAAATTTTGTGAAGATACTAATATTCGAAAAATTATGAGTGCGCGAGTTCTCGTGACTATGAGGCAATGTTCAAAAAAATTAAAGAACAAAATCATAAAATATTAAAAAAATGGCAATAAATATTTTGAGAAATAAAAAGGTTAAAAAAGGTATCAGTATGTAAAGGTGTATGGATTGCGTGAGAAAAATTTTTATAAGGAAAGAGGCCAAAAATTGAAAAAAAAAATAAAAATGGCAAAAAATACATAGAATATATAAATGTTAAATGAGGGAAGGTATGAGATAATAAAAATATTTTCTGTGAAAGGGGGATAAATAAAATGATTGAGAGTAAAGTGATACGAGAGATATATTCTTTAAAGTAAGAGAAAATGAATAAAATATGTAACATTTTGACTAAATTTGGGAATAGACAGATATCTCCGGAGTTGAGTTTCGAGTTTAGTATTCAGAATTACTTCGTATCAGATTTCGGGTAAGCAGGTCCTTTCTTGGTAGACAAAAGTATATAGAAGAATATATAATATGAGAATGATAAATATTAAAGACGTCCGAGACTCTTTATCTTGATTCTTGACTCAAGACTTTTCTTTGGGTTAATTCGGTCTTTGTCTTGAATCTTGGAAAATTTTAGGTCTCGGACATGGCTAATAAATTTTGTAATTGGAAAAAATATCTAAAATTAATTAAAAAATATCATGGAGTGGTTTTATCGGTTTGGGTCAATGTGGAAAGTATAACTCAGTTTCGCATTCTCGTTTCAGTTCCAAATACCCGAGGATTTCCAGAAAGCGCGGATTAACCTACAACTATGTCATCGGAATTTTTTCACAAAAAAATAAATTTATTAAAAATCAAAAGAATTTTAACTTTCAAAAATCTTTATGTACTTTTAAAAAATTATTTTTATATTTAAATAAATGTAGGCGTAAAATAGTATTATATTAAATAGCTACATATAAAAATTAATAGAAAAATTAATAAAATAAAAAAAATTAATAAATTCTAAAACGTTTTAATAATTTTAAAAAGATTTTTGCGACAGCTGGAAATATAAAAATAGGATTAAATTTATATAAATTTTGTTTGCAAATATTTTATTGAATTAATTTAAATTAAAGAGAAATTTTGGTGAAATTAATAAGGAAATTAAATTTAAATTTGAACCTAAAATTTTTTAAAAAAAAGGTTCTAACAGATCCCACAATAAGGATATCACAGATAGGAACATAAACATATCAGGGATCCTGCCGACAAAAAATCAAAATTACCGATTTCGGGAAATCGGGAATCGGGTCGGCAGGATCCCTGATACATATACTATAGCATTCTCGTTAGTGGAGAAGTCAATATTTACTAATAAGCCTCCAAAAGGAGGAACGGTTGCATTAAAAAAAAGAAATTTTGAAGAAAAAAATTTACTTTAACGTGATTTATAAGCCAATTCCGTCATTGAAAAAAAAATAAATAATGGAAAAATTTTACATAATATAATATAATTTAAATCTATTAATATTAGTTTCCTTAAAAAGTATTGCTAACGTCTCATTAAATTCATACCAAAAAGAGTATTTTTGAATGTCAACCAAATTGTTGACAGATAACACTTTTCATTTGCGTTTTAGGCAGGTTAGAGTTTTGAATTATTTCGTAACTGAGATGTTATAGGTAGGGATATCTGGGAGATTAAAAAACAAAATTTAATTTAAAAATCTCTCAATTATTCCAACATATTTAAAGTCAGTTTTAGATGTCTGAGGGATTGAATAACTTGAGGCTGCATTAAAAGCTGATTTAAGAGAAAGTTTTCTTTTATTTTTAAGTAAAAATAAAAATTTATTGTGTTAGGGGTGCTTATAGACAATTTTTATGAATCTCTCAATTATATCCTCTATCAATTACAAAGATAAAATTAAGGCAGCATTTACATAATATAATTTATTTAATTTATATTTTATTATACTTATGTTAGTTTTCATTTAAGTAAAATTTAATTGTTTAATCAAAACCAGAATTTTTATTTTTGAATGTCAGTTATCAAATTGACAAAACACATTGATAGATTGTATTTATGTAGGTCTATTTAATCTTATATCTTGCTATTAGAGCTCGATTCGAAAATATCTAGAATTTATTGAAAATTTTAATGTTACCAAATAGGCCTTAAGAGGGTGGTAATTGTTAGAAAAGGAATCTTTAGGTTATTGAGGTTTTGTATATAATTCTCGCCCTTACTAATTAAAATGAAAAAATAGAAGAACCGGTACCTAACGTATGGAACAAAAACTGACTGAAAAAAGAAAAAAAACTAACTCTAGCCCTCATAAAAGGCTGTTAATTTAAATTTATCTTTAAAAAATATTTTCTTTAAAATTTTAATCTTTTAAATAATTTTAAATGAGTTTTGAACTTATTGTTGAGCCAACAAAGAATAAAGGTTGTCAATAAAATTGAGAAAAGTAAAGATGTGTTTTTAAGGGGGAATTGATTGACAAGAAGCATAAGGCAAAGACAACTTTCATCAAATGTTAAAAAATCATTTAAAATTAATTAATTAAACAAAAGAATTAACTAGAAATAAATAAATAGATGTTTGTGGCTAATTAAATAAAGGAAAGCAGACGGGGAGAATGGTGAGAACAGATCTTTTAGTTAGCTTGGAGACGGTTGCGGATTACTTTTGCGGACAAAATAGAAGACTAGTGAAAATGAGAAAAAGGATAAACGAATAATTTTTAAACAATAAAACTATAGCTTGTTAGAAAGAGCACTTTTTACTTAATAATAATAATAATAATCCATGTTATCTAAACTAATTCTTCACGAGATATACTGTTCTAAATAAATTTTCAGTCAGTGCAGATAAACTTTTGCACCCCAGTGTAAGTCTAATTTACTATTTTTTGGCAGATTAATCAAGAAAATCTCTACTCGAGTCTCGAAAGATTGACAAGTCTCAACAAAATAAAATTAAAAATGAATCGAACGGAAATAAAAGAAAGAAATCAACAGAAGACTCCTAAAACTCGACTCAAAAAACCTCTCAAGACTAAGCTCGAAAATCAGTTTGAATCAAAAAATCAAGCCTAGTTATGTATTTGTGAATGTCCGCAAAAATATCTGTCCACAAATGTCGCTCTATCCTTAACTCTTTTAAACAATTGTCAGCAGGGTGGCCCTTGTAAATTACTTAAGTATTAATTCTCTCCCCTCAAACTAATTTATTTTATTCAAAAAATCTAAGGAAGAGGAGGGCCAAAAAACAAAAAAAAATCCTTCATTTTCACTTTCTACCACTGTCAATTGTGTTTCTGACTTTTACATGTTTTTTGTCAGCCTAAGGAGAATGTCAGAAAGACAAGGGCAAAAGAAAGGCAAAAAATAAAATGAAAAAAGCTTTTAAAGCCCTTTGTTCTTTTCACACCTTTTGAAAGGACAATGAGAGAGAGGGGACGGTTAGTGGAAGAAAAGGGGGATTTGTGTATTTGGCCTTTTGAAAAGGCCCTTAGGCAATCTGTGTGGTTTGTTTAGAGACAAACATGTGTATAGAAGTGTGACGACAAATGTAGGGAATAAAAACTAATTTTTGGGAGGTCTGGGACAGGAAATATGCTTATCTTTTTTGTTATGGATGCAAAACCTTTAAAGAACCCAGCCAACCGTTCGATGCTTTTAAGAAGGAAATTTGCGGACCAAAAATTTCCAGCAGAAATTTATGGACAGAAAATTGCGGACAGAAAACTTTCGTAGAATAATTTGCGGACAGAACTTGCGGACTGTTTGGGTATACCATTCATTTCCTTTAAACATATTTTTCCTTTCAATGTAGGAAGGTCATTTCCCTATTGAACGATAAATAAATAAATAGATAGTCGAGAAGAGCCAATATCGTCTTCTTTTTTTCTTCAGATATGCCGCCAATGTCCCTTGGGAGTGAAACAAAGCCTCTCCCGGAAGTGAAGGAAATTGAGGGTTTTAAAAGAGAGAGGAGAGAGAGGAGAAGTACAAGCTAAAAAATATTTATTTATTATTTATTTCTTCTTTTAAATGAAAGAAAATGAATGAATGGGGGAAGGGTTTTGTTTGGGTTTTTTAGAAAAAATGTTTTTGGGATTTTTATAAAACACGAGAAAATAAAAAAAAGGAATTAAAAGAAAAGAAAAGAAAAAATTTCTTTTGAAAATAAAAATGTCTGCAATTTTGATGAGAATTATAGAAGAGAGGATAATTAATAATAAAATATAAAATTTTATTTGGTTATAAATTTTGCGTTAAATTTTTAAAAATATTTCAGAGCATGGCAATAAGCATGGAAAAGTCCTGTAATAGTTCATATTTGAAATTTCCTAAAAATCACAGGGAAAAATCTGAGAACCTCAGATTCTGTTCCAGAGTTTTCAGCGAAGCTTCGAAGCTTATTCACCTGCGGCTAGCAAATGAAGCTTCTCAAAATAAACTAGAATAGCCCTTTAAATAATGGAAATTTTGAAAGCCTTTTTTGGACTGTCTCCGTTTTCTAGTAGGAATTACGAAAAATTTGCCCCCAAAAATATTGTTTTATATCCTAGATGAATAAAAATTAAAATGATGCTATTCGAATTAGAAAACTAAAACTTGGTTTTTTGAAATTAAATTTAAAATTTCTTTTTTTTTTTTTTTGCAAAAAGGAAGTAAAAAAAGAAAAAAATAATTTTCCTTCTCACTACTTAATATAAAATAATTTAAATAAATTAAATAAAAAATCTAAAAAAAGAAAATAACAAACAACTCCTTTAACTAATTTCAGCTTCTCACTTTTTTTTTCTGTTCCTTCCGTCTCTTTTGCTTGGCCACACATAGGAACGCCCATATGCTAATTGCTTATTCACACACCTCTCTAAGTGTTAAAGAAAAATAAATAAAAATATTCCAAGGAATTAAGAAACAAAAAATGTGGAGAAGAATGCGGGTATTGAAAACAAGGAAAAATTAACTCAACAAGAGGCGAAATGATTCTATAAAAATATATGTACAAATTAACAGATAAAGTGGTAAAATCTTTTATAAAGAATATAAGATCAAATTATTATCAATGCAAGGCATCGATATCCAAAAATAACATTCCACGCAAGAAAGGATTTACGACTGATTTTAAAATCAATTTTTAATATAATAAAAATAAAATTATTTATATTGAGTAGATTAGTTAATTTATTTTCTAATGGACGCATAATTTAGAAAATTTTAAGCCGGATGGGAAGATAATGTTTTGAAATTTTGTGGAAATAATTAGTTTCTATAAAAATTAGTTCCTTTATGAATCTCGAATCATTTCCGAGATGAATGAAGAAAAATATTTTTAAATACAAATAGGCTCATTTAAAAACAAGAACATGATACCTGTTTTAAAAAATCATAAATTAAGAATACTCATTGACAAATTATTTAGTTTTAAATCTAACATTTTAACATCTTAACACGGGACACGCCCAAAACGACGCACGGCCATAACGGCGCAAAGCCATAACTTGCTTCAAGATTTCTCAATTCTACCAGATTTTGTATCAAACGATTCCTCTCGTCGAGCTAGAAAGATTGGTACCAAGATTAACAAAAGCCATACATTTTCTAGCAAGTTATGGCTTTGCGTCGTTACGGCCGCACGCCGTTTTGGGTTGTACCCTCTTAACACGTATACAAAAGCAATAATTTGCCAATTGAGTCGATTGGCATTCAAAAATTTACATTTTGAATAGAGGTCGGCGCGGGACGGGATCCCGACGGGATTTTCCGGGATCCCGATCCCGAAATCCCGGGTTTTTTTGATTTTCGGGATCAACCGGGATCCGGGATTTTTTCGGGATTTATCCCTCGGGATCCCGTCCCGGCATCTGTTAAAAAATAAAATCCCGACTCGGGATCCCGGACATTATTTTATAATTTTCGGGATTTTTAAATTAGCATATCCCAAGCATGTTCTACTCTTGTGATTCTCAAAATTTTTGCCTGCGGCGCCGAAAAAGTGAATTATTTTAGCCTACGGTCTTAGAAATTTAAAAAATTTTTGCCTGCGGCGCTGAAAATGGAAGAAATCTGGCTTCAGGTGCGCCAAAATTCTCAAAATATTCGTCTGCGGCGCTGCAGATGAAGAAATTTGGAGGTATTATCGGAGGTAAAGTGGATGGATTTGTATATAGTGGGATCTTATCAAGGGACCTAGTTATTAATCCACGAATATCCCTCTAAATCTATTAGATTTTTACAAATTTAATATTATTTACATATAAATTGCAGTATTTTGATGCACATAATTTATAAAAATTAGAAGTTTTTTATTTAAAAAAAATCCCAAATCCCGGGCGGGATCCCGGATAATTATTTTCGGGATTTTTGAAATTCGGGATTTTTTCGGGATTTATCCCTCGGGATCCCGTCCCGGCCTCGGTTAAAAAAAAAAATCCCGACTCGGGATCCCGGAAGTGCGATTTTGCCGACCTCTAATTTTGAAACGAATAAAGAACCTAATTTCCTAGCTCTAATTTTACTTAAAATTAATTTAGAATAAAATATATTATATTAAATAAAATTGTTATTTATTTATAGAGTCAGTGAGGGTCCAAGTTCTCACAAAATTCACTACATGAATAACTAAATATATTAAATCAAAAAGTGGTAATAAGTTTTTAGTCTATTCGACTTTAACAGACACAATATTTGTGGCTGTGAGCTTAACTCTTTCTGAAAAAATGTAGAAAGCTGTTGTTAATAACAAGTTACTTTAACAAAAAATTAGTAAATTTGACCAATTTAAAAAAGGTATTGTCATAAACAAAATTTCGGCGGTCCAATTATTTGAAAATAATTTGTCAATTACTTTGATTGACATTCAAAAATATACAATATGATCTACACACACGACAGTTATTCCTAATTAACACTTACAATCAAACTAAAATAAAGAATATTATATTAAGTAAAATTCTTGATAGAGAATTTGAAGAGTTAATAAATGGCTATTCCTGACGAAAATAAAGAATACATAAGTTTAAAATGTATGTTTCAGTCAGAAGTCAGTAAATTGGCGGGATCAAATAAAGTCTGGACATACGAAAATTTCAATTCGATATCGGATTCGGATATTCAGGGATTTTTGCGTATTTAAACCTAAATAAAGGCCAAGAGACAAAAAGAACGTTTTCTGACTAGTGTTCGGCACGGTTCGGTACTACCGCGGTACTACCGAAAGTACCGAATCGGTATTTTTCGGTACTACCGGTACCGGTACGGTACGGCTAAGATTTTTAAATTTTCGGTACTTTTCGGTTTCGGTACTTTTCGGTACTACCGGTACCGGTACGGAACCGAAGAGGTTTCCAGTACCGCGGTAGTACCGATTTTTCGGTACTGGGAAATTTGAAGAAAAAAATGTAAAATATTATCTTTTGGACATCAAAAATTTTCAAAATTTCGCCGGCGGCGCTCAAATGTAATGAGATATGGCTTTTAAACCTATCAAAAATCGAAAATTTTTGCCTGCGGCGCTAGAACAAAAAGAAATCTGGCTTCTTGACCTAATTTCAGTTTTTGGAATTTCAGAATCCCTCCTCAAATTCCTGATATCCATGATTAAGCTTAAGAATATCAGGTGATTCCTACTCAATACTATGATATCCCGTATACATATAGCCTGCGAAATCATTAGACTTAAGAGGATATTTGCGGATTAACAGGTATAAAACGGATTAGCGGGGATTAAAAATGATACCAGAGGATTTGAGAGGTTTAAAAGTTGAAGTATAGAGGAATTAGAAAGATCTAGGGATATTATGATTAAGTGAGATACCGGTGGATTTGTTGGTATTAAATTTTGGCAGGGATATCAGAGGATATGGAGGGATATCGAAAGAATAATATAGATATCGCTGGATTTGGAGTCATATAATGTGATTTAGAGGGATAGAGAAGTTAGAGGCTATACATCTCATAAAGCAATTACATTAGCTCAAATCCAGCGAAATCCCCCGATATCCCTCTTAATCCCTTGAAATGCCTTGATATCCCTACTAACAACGATCGTTTAGGCATATCGAACTGTTACACATCAATTAACACATTTATAAGTCCTGATTTTGATATTATATCACTTTATTGTGAGTACCGAAATACCGCGGTAGTACCGAAAATTTTTCATCGGTACTTTTCGGTTTCGGTACTTTTCGGTACTACCGGTACCGGTACGGTACCGATAAGATTTTGGAATTTTCGGTACTAATTCGGTATCGGTACTTTTCGGTACTACCGGTACCGGTACCGAAAAAATCCATTTGCCGAACACTATTTCTGACTGGACAAAATAAATTCAAAAACAAATAAAATATTAAAATGCCACCTTCTAAAAACAAAAATAAAATAATGCAAGCGTATTTTTTTCTGTAATTTAATAATACCCCAAAAAATATTTTTGTCTTACTTGACATTTATTTTTTTTTTCAAAATTATTTTTGTCTTCAATTTTTACTCTTAAAAATAAATAAATATTGTTATTATTATTTTTAAGCTTTTTTTTTTGCTTTTCCTTTTTGTTGCTATAGCAAGTACTCTTTAAATAAATTTTTTTATTTTCAGTCTTTGGCCTAAAAATACTTGAAAACATTTTATTTTAGGTAAATTTAAATGTGTTTATTTTTTGAAAAATATTTTAAATTAAAGAGAAGGTTGACAAACTTAAAAATAATATTTTAAAAAATATATTAAAAATTAGGGGAGCTTCAGGGGGTCACTTTAGTACGTGGGTCCCGGAGTTAATATACAAATGTTATACCATTCGAAAGAGCTTGTCGAGCTGAGTCGAATGCCACCAGTTTTAGCTCTAGGAAAAATTTTTGAACCGAGATACAGGCGATTGAAAATCGAAAAACCATAGGGGGGACCAAGCACTTTTTTGGATTGAAAAATTCGAAAATGCAAATTATACCTCATTCGAAAGAGCTCCTCGAGCTGAGTCGAATGACACCAAAATCAACGAAATCTGACTTTATTTGGCCGAGTTACAGACCCCTGAAATTTGAAAATTTACGGGGTCAAAAAATTCAAATATGCAAATAATACTTCATTCGACTCAGCTCGACGAGCTGAGTCGAATGACACCAAAATCACCGTGATTGAACAAGATGAGACAAAGTTATGACACAAAAAACTCTAAACCTATGGGTCGTCGGCGAGGCGCTTGTGCAAAACCCCGCGCTTCGCGCGGGGTTTTGCGGCACGCGCCTCGCGGGGAGTCTACGGGCGCTGGGTCTGGGCTCGTAACATAGACCTATCCCTATCTCCCTTGCTCTGGACGTATTTGGTGCCTCCGTAGCAGCAAAAACCTCCACAAATGCCATAGGTAAGGAGCTAAAAGAAAAGATCATAACTTTGTCAAATCAAGTCAGATTTCGTTGATTTTGGTGTCATTCGACTCAGCTCGATGAGCTCTTTCGAATGAGGTATAATTTGCATTTTCGAATTTTTCACCCCAAAAAAGTGCTTGGTCCCCCCTTTGGTTTTTCGATTTTCAATCGACTGTATCTCGGTTCAAAAATTTTTCCTAGAGCTAAAACTGGTGGCATTCGACTCAGCTCGACTAGCTCTTTCGAATGGTATAACATTTGTATATTAACTCCGGGACCCACGTACTAAAGTACAGCCAGCTTCAGTTAGATTTTTAAATATTTTTAAAGAAAAAAGTTAAAATTCGAATACCCGAAAATTTAAGAAAATTCCTAAAATATTTCCTAAAACACTCGACCTGTTTAATAAAGACACAGGTTCCATTAATTGAAGTATGTTTAAGTCAGGGTTCGGAAATGTGCGGATTTTTCCTTATTTTGTCCACAACAAAGATGTAAACAAATACTTAAAATTTTGCCAAAAATTTCTCGACAATCCCAGCCCGGTCTCCGGTCACTAGGTTAATCGTTGTAGTGTGTGATTTTGATAAAAATGTTTCAATTGAAAAGGAACAATTCCCCATCCGACGTATGTGTTGAAATATTAATTCCCCAGGGGAATTAATCGAGAAAATACGGTAAATAACAAAATATGAATGATTCAAGATCATATTTTATTAAAATTTCGGATTTGTAAAATACGAATGCAAAGCCGATTAAAAGAACCGATTTTTAAAATCAAACGGTTCCTTAATTTAACTGTCTCAAACAATAAACTACATATAATAAGTAGAAATAATCTATCAAAGCACTGCATTGATATTCAAAAATATGAAGAAAATTCTAATGTACAACAAATTACCAGCTTACTAGTTAATTTAATAAAAATATTTATTACAATATTTAATATTAAGCAAAAACTTTTTGATATTTTCTTTATTTGGGCAAAAGGCCAAATTTTTATACACCCCTAATGATTGCTTGTGACGAAAAGTTGGTAATTGGAAGAAGAAACCGATTTTTAAAATCAACAAGTTATTCAATTAGAATTTGTTTATAAACGCTGACACATTAATAAATAAACATAATCTATCAATGCACTGATTGATATTCAAAAATATATCTGAAAACATTCATTATTATGATCACACATTTTAGATTTTACTAATTAGTTTAATAGCATATTTTCTAAAAATATTTAATATTAAGCAAAATTTTTGAATATTTTCTTTATTTACGCCAACAAAGTTTATTAAATGCTTCAAACTTGGGTAGCAACCCGACCCTTCGATAGGTCAATGAGGATTATTTTTAAAAATGCGGATTTTTTTGGTCTTTTGAAGATTTTTTATTTTCTTTTAGTTTTTGGAATAAATTTTTTCCTAACTTAAGGCCTTCCAGAATCCTCAGATTTTGTGCTTGCAACACAAAAAACAGTTAATTTTTTGGCTAGAAGTCTTCAAAAAAGTTTTTGCGGATTTTTTATAAAATGAGGATTTTTTAGCTCAGAATTGCGGATTTTTAAAAAATCGAGATAAGAACCATGGCTTAAGTATAAATTTTGTATTAACTCTTAAAAGAGTAAAACGCCGATATGAGGATAATTAAATCTAGTTTGCGTGTAATTTCTTAAATTAAATTCAAAAATTTTATAGAAATTCAGCCAAATTCTACCAAATTTTATTAATTTTTAGCAATTCAAATTGCGTTTTAATTGCCACGAAAAATTTTATTTAAATTTTATTTTATACAGATTTATGAGCTATTTATTTAATTAATTTGTGTGTGGGGTTGTGTTAAAAAACAAAAAGCATAGTAATAATTTTGGGCAAAATAATGGCGTCAATTTAATGGGAAATGAGCTCTTTTTTTTAAAAAAATTTTTTAAGCTCTATAAAAATTAAAAGAAATTTTATATTTTTACATTAATATCTAAAAATATATTTATTTAATATTCAAATAATCCATCTCTCTGTAAAGCATAATCCTCATTTCCATAAGTAAATCCTTCGAATTCGTTCTGAAATTAATTAAAAAATATTTTTAATTAATAGAAAAATTTTTAGAATGGAAAATGACAAAAAAAAAATTTCTGAAGAGTTGGAGGATTTAGGAATATTAGAAATTTTCGGTACTATATTTACTAAGATTTTGCTTAATATATCCTGTTTTATTTTTACTTATATACATACACTGCGGTGCATATGTTTATGCACACTAGTTTTTTGTTCATAAGTTTATGCACATTTATTCAAAAAATATGTTCTATATGGCAATCGAAAGCTCTATCTGTATCTCAGTTGACATGTTTCTGCATTTTTCGAAATTCTGATATTTTCGAAAACTTTTCGACCGGTCTAACAGGTACTACATTTTCAACTTTTCGAAGAAATTTTTTTGAGGTCTGTAAAAAATATATGTGATTCTCCTCTAGATTCTACATATAATACAAAAAAATCATCCAAATCGGTCGAGATTCGACCGAGTTATGAATTTTTGAAAATCGAAAAAATACCATATTTTTGCCATTTTTCGTCAAAAAAACGCTTTTTTTTGATTTTCAAAAAATCATATCTCCGTTCCGGAAAAAGATATTTCTAAGCGGTTTTGTGAAAAATACTCAGAAAAATATGCTTTATCAAATGGGTTTGTTAAATTTTTTCCGAAAATTTTTTCCGAGGATATGGGATTTGGTATATCCAGTAGATCCGGATTATCTCGGCCAATTTTCATTTTCATGGAAAATGCAGAAACATGTCAACTGAGATACAAATAGAGCTTTCGATTGCTATATAGAACGTATTTTTTGAATAAGATTGCATAAAATTATGAACAAAAAACTAGTGTGCATAAACATATGCACCGCAGTGTATTACTAAATAAAATTTTAGAGGTGCATTTCGTTGCTTGACTTCCTAATATATTTTTGTATATCGATGCTTTGCATTGATAAAGATCTAGATCAGATGCTCTTACCTACTAAAATTAAAATAATATTTTGCTTACTTGATCCAAATTCATGAGGAAAAGACGATCTACAGGAGTCAATTTTGGTTGTTCTCCTGTAAATTCTGAATCAAAATTGCTTGTGTCATCCCGAGAACGCTGAAAAAAATTAATTTAACTTGAAAAATTTTTCTCAAGGGAAATTTTTTTATTTTTAAAAATTTCGATTAATTAATCGTTTATTTGTCAATATTTATTTTTCAAGAATCTATAATTAATTTATTTACTATTTTTAATCCATAAGCAAAAAATATTTTATTTCAGAAAAATTATTAAGTGGTGTAAAAATTATAAAAAAATATTAAAAAGGCAAGGTATGTAGTAGGAGGGGATTAAAATAAAAATATATAACATCTAAACAAAAAAACACGTGGTTAAAACAAAAATAAAGTGATTAGAAAAAGAAAAGGATTAGAATAAAGTATATGGAGGATTAAAGAGGGAGAAAGAGAAGGATAATATCCACCTTCCGGAAAGAATAATAAAATTGTCGGGGACCATCGATGAGAGAAACTCTATCGAGACTATAGCTAATAGAGTTGACGGATGATGGGAAATCTCCGGATATCCTCAATTTTTATTATTTCAAGGGTGTCCGATGACGGAGAGAGCTTCAAGTAGAGACCGGACGAGACGAGATCTCAATCGAAAATCTCGGTATCGAAAATTTTTCGAAATCCTGATTCTCGTACGATACTCCCAGTCCGGTCTCTAGTTTCGAAAATAATTTTTGAGTGGCAACACCACTGTGGTGGATAATGTCAGTATCTTTTACTGGTTATGCAAGCAAGTTTTGAGAAGCTTTCAAGGCCAAGAAACATGAATAATAACAACAAAATAGAATTAGGTAAAAGAGAAATATATACATAAATACACTAATTCCACAACGTACCACATCAAAAAGAAATTTTAAAAAATTAAAAGAAAAATTAATTATTAACAGACAAATTATTAGTAATATTAACAGCATCATCACTACATTCACTATTTAATTTTAAATTTTGTTTTTTAATTTCCTCTTCATTTAATTCTTTAATATTTCCATTATTTAATTCTTCTTTATTTTTCCCCAAATTTTCTTCAAAATTTTTATTATGCCCTAAAAGAGCTTCTTCCGCCTCCCTTCCATATTCTGCACAGGCAGCCTCCGCCGCATAATCAAAATTAAAATGGTCGAAACTAACAAATTCGTCTCCCTTCATTTCTTCCAAAATATCCCAATCGGGTTGGGTTAATTTCAGTGGAAGTCTGAGAAATTGGGCATCGAAATTTTCTGTTGACGATTTGCTGGACTAAACACAAAAATAAAATAAAAACAAAAAATCACAGCACAAAGAGGGGAAAATTTAATTTTTTGACTTTTAAAATAGGAAAGAGACTTACAATTTTAGGCTTAAAGGGAGGTTGAACTTGCCGCCTTTCTATCTTTGGCCATTCGATACGACGAAAGAAACAGTGCTCCTAGAAAATTTTTGTGATATAAATAGAGTTATACATACGAAGTTTTTCAGTCGGTATACTCGCATCAGAATACCAATACGATAACTCGTAATTTAAATACAGACCAACCCCTAATTATGAGTAAACATATCCAATTTACCCCAAAAAAGAAAAAAAGCCCCAGTTCACCATGCTTATATGCATATAAGTACTCATAAGTAGTTATGTCCCACTCCCAAAAAAGTAATTGGTAGGGTATTTCAAGAACACAAAGCTGTATTCTAAAATATTTCATTTTTTGTTATATCCCAATCTTTCATATAAGGACAGATATTTGTTCTCATTCGAATACCTATTTTATAATTACTAAGATTTGTGCATAATATATTCTATTCTATTTTTATAAAACTAAGAATAATTTTAAAGCCACATAATTATGATAAGCTCGTTCGTAACCCAGTATTATATTTTTGGATATCGATGCTTTGCATTGATAAATAAATGTACAGTGTGTTAAGAAATTATAACCCCCCTTGAATTTTTTGTGTTTCTCTATCTTCCCGTTGTTGGATTGTTCTGAAATTTTTGCAGTAGTGTTGTAATGTATATTAAATAATATCTACAAAATATCTATAAAAATTTCTGATCACAAACTTTTTTATGGACGTTTTCCAAAATATTAGTGTTAATAAATTATAACCCCCCTATATTAAAATTTTTTTAAAGCACGGAATATCTCTACAAAAATTTTTCTGAACATATCTACCAATATAGATAAGAAATACAAAAGAAATGAAATTCTTATGTATTCCCATCATCGAGATCTCGAAATCCGAAAATCAACGTAAAACGTGGGTAAAGGTCTTTAAAAAATATTTTCGACCCCTTATAGGAGAAATAAAAATTTTATTTTGGGTTTATCTGAAAGCCCTTAAAATTTGCTACAAGTTAGTCTTTATCTCATTATACAGAAAAAATTCACCGTCGAGTGACAAAGTGATAAACTTTCAAGTCATAAAAATTAATCAAACGCCCCCAAAAAGTGACGAAAATGTAACCTATAAACTAAACCCATTATTTCTCAACGATGAATTTTTTCCGAAAAATAAAATTAATGCTATCTTATAGCAAATTTAAAGGGCTTTCAGTTGAGTATCAAATAAAAATTTAACACACCCTATAAGGGGTCGAAAATATTTTTTAAAGACCTTTACCCCCGTTTTACGTTGATTTTCGGATTTCGAGATCTCGATGATGGGAATACCTAAGAATTTCATTTCTTTTGTATTTCTTATCTATATTGGTAGATATGTTCAGAAAAATTTTTGTAGAGATATTCCGTGCTTTAAAAAAATTTTAATATAGGGGGGTTATAATTTATTAACACTAATATTTTGGAAAACGTCCATAAAAAAGTTTGTGATCAGAAATTTTTATAGATATTTTGTAGATATTATTTAATATACATTACAAAACTACTGCAAAAATTTCAGAACAATCCGACAACGGGAAGATAGAGAAACACAAAAAATTCAAGGGGGGTTATAATTTCTTAACACACTGTAGCTATGTACGTTAGGGTGAAGATTCCAAGTGACAAATTTTGTTAAATAAAAAATCACAAATTAACTTGCCTTAACATTACGCTCTCCTTCAGACCCACACCCCAACCTTTTGGAAGGGGGTTTGGTTAGAAAGCCTTTACAGATAAGAACAGACTCTTTGGACATTGACTTTGGATAAGATACTAAAAAATTAAAATTTTTGTTTAAAAAACATCCCAATTAAATAACCATTATGTTCTGTTATTGCAGTAAATAATTCATCTTCATCCTCACCATCAAAAGGGGGTTGTCCTGCTAACATTTCAAAGAGAAGCACTCCAAAGGCCCACCTAATTTAAATTTATTTTTAATATTTAAGCACCCTCCTAAATATAGAAATAAAAGAGGGTAAAACAGAAAAAATTATGTTTTTGGATGGAAATGAATTGAAAAATATTAGGAAAAAAGATTATAATCACAACTTATCAATTCACAATAAGGTTGGTGATATGATGAAAATAGGATTCCAAGTTAAATTTTATAAAAATTTTTGATAATTAGAAGGCTTTTAGAGATCTTATTAGAAGAGTCAAACCAAAGAAAACTCGATTATTCGTTAGAACCTGTCATGACTACCACAATTCTGAAACGTTAAATTTATCAATGCAATGCACTGATATTCAAAAATATATAAATGGTGTATCTTTTTCTCGAGTTTGCAAAATTATTAATTAATTAAATAATAATAATAATTAAAATATTTTATATTAAGCAGCCTTTTAAATTATTTCCCTTTTGAGACACATAAACCCATTAAAGTCAACCTAAATTCAAGAAATCTTGTAAAAATATTTTACTTATGATATTTACTTCTTAAAATCTTTTTTTTTTTAATTTAGGCCCATTTGAAGGAACTACAATTAAAAATATTAAATGTTAGAAAAAATTGTTATTTATGAGAATAAATTTAAAATTAGCCGACTAAAGATTGTAATAGATTTAAGCAAATTATATGCAAGTATTCGAAAATATTTTACAAAATTTCAAACTATTTATTATATTCCCATTTGATAAGAAGTTCATAATTTTTTAAATTTAGCGACAAATAAACGACAATTTTGCTTAATATATATTTTATTTTGTTCTAGCTTCATTAAAATTAAATTTTTACCATACACTATCGTGGTGCCCATATTTGATAAGGTATTTTTGCATATCGATGCTTTGCATTGATAAATAAAAAATTGTAATTAAAATTCCGTAACTTATTCGGTAATTGAATAGGGGATTTGAATCGTGTCCGGTTAACTCATCCAATCGTTAACTCATCTACACGGCCAAAAAGGGGTCAACTCATCTAAACGGCTAAAATTCGTTAACTCATCCACACGGCCAAAAAGGGTCAACTCATCCAATCGTTAACTCATCCAATCGTTAACTCATCCACACGGCCAAAAAGGGTCAACTCATCCAATCGTTAACTCATCTAATCCTTAACTCATCTACACGGCCAAAAAGGGTCAACTCATCCAATCCTTCGGAACGAGACTATTGAGTACCGGCCGTTTGAGTCTCCGGCCGTTTGAGTTTCTGGTAAGTAGGGTCCATGACCAGTTGAGTCCATGGCCAGTTGAGTCCATGACCAGTTGAGTCCATGACCAGTTGAGTCCATGGCCAGTTGAGTCCATGGCCGTCTGAGTTCATGACCAGTTGAGTCCCTGGCCGTCTGAGTTCATGACCAGTTGAGTCCCTGGCCGGTTAAGTCCCTGGTCAGTTGAGTCCCGGCCGTTTGAGTGGTTGATTACCGCCGGTTGAGTCTTGGGCCGGTTGAGACTCAACTGACCATAGACTCAACCGGCTAGGGACTCAACCGGCCGATATTTCAAAGATTGGATGAGTTGACCCTTTTTGGCCGTGTAGATGAGTTAAGGATTAGATGAGTTAACGATTGGATGAGTTGACCCCTTTTTGGCCGTGTAGATGAGTTAACGATTGGATGAGTTAACGATTGGATGAGTTGACCCCTTTTTGGCCGTGTAGATGAGTTAACGATTGGATGAGTTAACGATTGGATGAGTTGTATAGGAGCCATTTGAATACATAGGGCTTGTTGGCCTAAAGATCGAATAATTGTCGAAATGTACAAAATTTCTTTTCGATTTCGAAACAAAGCAGTTTGGTAAAAATTAGTTACATAATCCGCATATTAAATAATAGAAATTTTTGAAGTGCCCCTTATTTCTTGTGATTCTCAAGATTTGAGTTCTCGCCGGAGAAATAAGTCACATCTTGATTGTTTTTTATTTTCCACTCAATATTGAAGGAAAAAACAACTAGATGCTTTTTACTAATTTTGTTTAATATAACTTATTTTATTTTCATTTTATTAAAAATATTTAATAATACCAAGTTCCGAGGACCATTTCGATTTCGTAATTCTATTTGTGAATATCAATGCTATGCATTGATAAATAGTAAATTGGAATTATAAACCTATACCTCCATTATAGTATCATAAGAAAATTTAATCTTTTTTAGAAGTGATTAAGTCAAACCCCTGCGAACCGAATATAGTGATACTATTGAAGGAAAAAACAACTAGAGACTATTGTGTCAGATTGGCAGGGGGCCGTCACAAGTACACCAAAATCTACTTCCCATATTTAACATGACTATGTATCCCATTCTGAGGTATTTAAAGGCGAGCTTTCACCCCCAATTAATAATTCAAAATTAATTTTAAAAAATATTCCAAACCAATCAACGGATTTTCCATAAGGTTGGTAAAGAATAATTTCTGGAGCAATATAATCAGGTGTTCCACAGAATGTTTTTGTAGTAGCATCACCCACAATTCCTTCTTTACACATTCCAAAATCTGTTATCTAAATGGAATTTTTTAAATATTTTTCCACAGAATTTAGTCAAACTTTAATATGTCCATCTCTTTCAAGCATTACATTATCCAATTTTAAGTCTCTGTAAATTATTCCTTTTGAATGGAGGTAGAAGAGGCCACAAGCTATTTCTGCTGCGTAGAAACTTGAGAAATTTTTATTAATTTTAAAATTAATTTTGAAATTAAATCTTTTTATTAGGAAGGTTTGGGAAGGTACATATTTGGTTAATAGAGATCGTGCATTTTTAAATCTCTTGGTCTTTCATGTGCTTTCCCCTCACTACATGTCAGGAGGGTCATGTTGAAAAGAAATAAATCGTGTTTCGAATCGAAAAGTTCAGCTTTCGGACAACAACTTCAATCCCTGCTACAAAGAGGGGTGTGACAGTGGATGAAAAAACCTCAAGAAATAGGATAATATTCAAATATTCCACTCACCTTAGGGGGTATTCCACTCTCATTTTCTCCCTTTACATATCCCTCTCTTAAAAATAATGTTCCAAAAAGACGGAAAAACTTACACAGCAACAGGCTCTTTAAATTTCCCAACTTGTTGTATTTGATACATTAAATCACCCCCATTAACAAATTCCATAACAAAATAAAGTCTATCCATAGTCTGTTAAATTGAGGGGGATATTCCAAAATATTTTTTGTTGATTTTACCTGAAAACAAGAAAATAAAGCTACAAGGAATGGAGGTTTGTCAGGTAATGCAAGAACCCTTTTTTCGACCATTGTACATTCAACATCGTCATCTTGGATTATTACATCCTGAAAAACGAGAAATTAAAGAAAATATCTTCAGAAGAGGAAATGTTAGAAATTTGGATAAAAATATGCTTAAGGTGTGAACAAGAAAACAAAGAATAGTCGAAATATAATAAAATATAAAAGAATACCGCATTTAACTTTTGTGTATTTAAGTGTGGTTAGTCACACTGACATGAAGTGGATAAGAATACATTTTGAGATCAAAAAACATTTTTCAGATCCAGGATTCGAAAGTATTAAAAAAGAGTTGATGTTTTCGAGTCGAGCGTTATTTAGGGGAACTCTTTGTCACTTTCTTTCATCAACCCAAACAGTTGAAAAAAATGGATTTAGGCTTGTAGTATATCGCCCTTCTCCTAACTAGTGATAGTTTAATTTCCATTTTATTTCTTACTTTTTTAAGTATTTTAATAGCAAATAATTCTTTAGTTTGTTTGTGTTCTCCAAGAAGTACTTTTCCAAAAGATCCTTTTCCCAAAACTGTCAAAAAATTAAAATCGCTAGCCACACATCTTTGGGCAGGTTTTGAATTGTTATTATTACAAGAATTCTCTAAATTATTGTCTGTAGAAGCTCTTTGTTTTGCATTGGCCAAATGTGGTTTGTTATTTACTTTTTGTGATTTTGTAGAGTGTAAATCTGCCATTTTCTTTTGAAGTTTTTCAATATCCCTTTCATTTTCTGGAGGTATTCGAATGTTGTAATATTCACCTGAAAATGATTAGAATTTTATGTAGATTAATTTCCTAAGCTTTTTAAACACTAGTTTGCACCGTGCGCGTAAAGAGCTACTATTATACGGTAGTTTTCTCATGGCTAGACATGGTTATGGAAAGATTTTTAGAAGGTTTTTGAGATTGAACGTTCTTGATAATATATCCCTTTATTAGGATATTTTGTCCTTAGTTTTAATGAATAATATGACGATAAATGATTAAAAATGGTACATTTAAAATTGGTCATTTTTGACCAAATAATTAATTTTTACACAAAAAGGGAAACATTTATAGCACATATTTATCAATGCGAAGCACTGATATCTAAAAATATCAAGAGAAAATCTCGCAGCTACTTAATGAATATTGAAATTAATAATTTAAAAGCAAAAATAAAATAAATTATGTATATTAAACAAAATAATAAAATCTTTTTACGACAAAAATGATAATAGAAAAGAAACGAAGTTGCGCGTCATTTCGCCTTATTATTAAAATATCCAATAAGAGAATTACCTAACTTTTTCGAAACCTATCTACTTTTCAAGAAATTCCTATGGATTCTGTCAAGTCTTTAATTTTACCAAATATAAATTAACTCACCCTCTTCATCATTTAACAATTTAAACCACCCATCAACAGGTTCTTTAATTAATTCACTAATTCCAAAAGATAGGGAGCCCATAAAATCGTTCCTGCTAGTTCTGTCCCAATCCCACACAGCAACGGATAGACGTCTATCTTTGTCGGAAGGTTCCAATTTGAAGCTAAAATGTTCGTCCCAAACGGGGTTAAGTGTAGATTTTATTGTTTTTGATTTTTGTTTTGGTTTGCATTGTTCGTTCTCCTCGAAAGGGATGAGTTTCAGTTTGACGTAGGGATCTGATAGACCATTCGGATCCATTGGAATTAAATTTCTTGCCTGAAAAAGAATTCAAATATTTTTAAATGGAACAAATATTTTTGTAGAATTAATTCAAGCATACAGATCAGCTTATGGGTACTTTATTAATATCACACCCCCCCACCCCTATTTGAGTCTTAGATTATTTTTCCTTTTTTGCTGTCAATCATTTATTTCCCTCCTTTTTTAATGTCAATCATTTTTTTCCCTCGAATATTATAAGTAAAAGGCAAGTTAAAAACTTAAGATATTTGAGGAGTACAGCCCAAAAGGGCGCGCAGCCATAAAGACGCTAAGCGATAACTTGCTTTAAGATTTTTGGTCCTTGTCATTTTTGTTTAATATTCTATTAATTTTGGTAAAGTTCTAGAATCTTGAAACAGGTTATGGCTTTGCGCCGTTATGCTCGCGCGCCTTTTTGTGTGACCCATATTTAAGGGAAGAAAATGATGGCATTAAAAAAAGTAGGAAAAATAAATGATTGACAGTAAAAAAGGAAAATTAATTTGAGACTCAAATAGGAGTGGGGGGTGGGATATTAATAAAGTACCAGCTTATGAACCTTGATCATTCCTTAATCCAGAATAAAAATATTGGTATTCACAAATAATTCTACAGACTAAATTTATTGAACTTAAGCCAAAAAACTTTTCAGGTCTTGAAGGAGAAATCAGAGTCAAGTACTCTGCTTCTGTATCAGTATAAAGGAAAATATGATCACAAGTTATATCATTCTCACAATTTTGTCAATTGTATCATTGACATTCAAAAATAAAAACCTCAATCAAATGAATACAAAATTTCCCATTTTAAAGTTACTTATAATTAATCTCAAATAAATTATATTATATTAAGTAAAACTGCTTGATGAAAACTTAAAAAATCTTTAAGTTCTCTAAAAGGTTACCTCTCTGATATATACATTTAAAACACCATCCTTTACATGGCATTCTAAATTGATACGCCCTCTTTTCTCTGTGTGATCTGAGCCACACAAATTAGGTACATATCTGACACAACGATGATGAACTGAAAAAGAATAATGATTATGCAGAAAATTTGAGGCTTTTTCTGGAATTCCTCGGAGTGTTGCTGAGTAGGGTATAGGTTCAGAACTGAACTAAAAAACCGATGATTTTTCAGATTTGATTTTCGGATTTTTCACTTTCACACTGTAAAAATATTAAAGAGATTTGAAAATAAATGGAGGTTCGGCTCTCTTAATCTGTAAGGGAATAAAGAGAGATCTAACTGTAAATTAAAAGAGAGAGATCTAACTGTAATACCACACTTATGTATTTGGAATAATTTGTCAATTAATTTTATTGACATTCAAAAATAAACAACATGCCGAAGACGGAGTTTTTTAGTTTGGACGCTCTATATTTACACGTAATCTTGAATAAAATATAATATATTAAGTAAATCAAAGGGTCTCTAGATATTCAGAAATGTCGAGGGGGCCATGGAAAGCTAGTGTGAACGGTACAATGAGTTGATGCGAAGGGTCGGATGGAGGGTATTTTACAAAATCTGATAGCAGATTTTGTATGTATGACAATTTATCTGATTTTTTATATGTATATTTTTTAAAATAAAATTTGAAAACTTTTAAAAGATAAAGAATAAAGAAAAGTACTCTCTATTATACACTTCGGATATATGTAAATTAAATTACCATATATGTATAATGGCTTATAATGAAAGTCAAATGTACATACTATCTTTGGTTAAAAATTAATTTTAAAAATTTTTTAAAAGCAAATATGTATATTTATTTAATCTGGTTCTATAATTCATCAAACTATCCCTTATACACAATCACTGCAAATCTTCAATACTTTATTTATGTTTGGAATTAGGTATCCTAATCAAGACTGAAACATTAAATTTTATCGAAAACCCCTTCCTTTTCGACCCAAATACTCGGGACGGAACTCAATTTAAGCATCTAAATATCCCCTACCATATTGATCACAATGTTGGCATTTCATTCCTTGATGGATTAGTCCATATAGAAGGGATCCACAATGGTCACAAAATGTTGGGGAAGAAACTGTAGTTACTTTCCATCTGTGTTGCTGTCTGGGGTCCTTTTAATTTACAAAAAATTTTTTATTAAAATTAAAAAATACAAACATCACTGTCAACACCCTTATCTGCACCAGGACAAGCAAAATTTACAAATTCATGGCACCTTTTATGTACAACCTGAAAAATGTGAGGAATTGGAGAGGTGGACGATAGTGACGTCTGAACATAAGATATTTTCAGTTATACTCTTCTAGTTAGCCTAAACTTTAACTATGACCAGAAAATTTTCACAGAGCCTGGATGACCTCACAGAGATATCTCATTAATTAAACAATTTCAGATACCCTAGATGACTAAATATTCCATAGAGGCTTATTCCTTGGGCTGGGAAAAATATGCAAATGCATATTTTAATGCACATTTTAGCATATTTCGGCCCTCTCGTGTATAATTGCATATTGGTGCATATTTTGGACAAATTTTGCATATTTTATGAATATTTTTAGGGGTTTCCTTGAATATATAATAATTTGTCAATTATTTTTATTGACATTCAAAAATTTACAACACGGATTTGATGGCCTTTTAATGTTGACGCTCTATATGTATTTACATATAATCTTTAATAAAATAAATTATATTAAATAAATCAGTGTTTAAATCAGAGATTAAATCAGAGGGATTTTGCGTGTATATTTTTGCCAGCCCTATTTATAACTGATATAGGAAGAGTGGGCTCTTGTCCAGTTCATGCGTCCCATGAAGATTTATGCGTCCCAAGAGAATTTATGAGTCCCATAAAAATTTATGCGTCCCAAAAATAATTTATGCGTCCTATAAAAATTTATGCGTCCCAAAAATAATTTATGCGTCCCATAAAAATTTATGCGTCCCAAAAGTAATTTATGCGTCCCATGAAATGAATTGAAAAAAATATTCAAAAATTAAAAAATAACATTTAACATTTATACCAGAGTTTCACTGGAAGTTCCGGTTCCGTAAAGTTCCGGTGTTTTTTGGTTTAGATCCGGTGCCGGCTCCGGTTTACAAATCGGTTCCGGGCAAACCCCAATGCACGTACTCTCGTACTTGGTATAAAAAACCTAAAGAAATACTATGTTTAATTTCTTTTAAGCACCTTCATATAATTGAGTGGCCGATTGGTTAAGGTGGTAGGCTTTACGCAAGGCGTTAAGGATTTAAAGGTGGGTTTTATCGCCCGATATCAAACACTTATACCCGACAAATCCGTTTATACTCCACTCCCTAATCCACATATATCACTTAACCGCCAAAAAATCTTCAGTTCGGTGAACCGAAAGTTTCGGTCCGGTTAATCGGCTCGGATTTGGTTAACCGAAGAATTTGGCTAAACCGCCAACACGTCTTAAAATACAAATTTTTTAAATTTGCTAGCAAAATTTTTTAAGTTCCGGTTCCAGGCCGGAACTTAGAAGAGTTCCGGTTCCGGAAACCGGAACTCAAATTGGATCATGTTCCGGTTCCGGTCGAAATTTCGGTCCCTGTGAAATACTAATTTATACTATACATATGTATTTGATTAAAAAAGAACAGTATTATTGATTAACAAAAAAGATTTTTCAATTCATTTCATGGGACGCATAAATTTTCATGGGACGCATGAACTGGACAAGAGCCGGAAGAGTGTGTTGTGGATAGGTCAGAAATTTTAAATTTATAAGATTAACCAGAGTGCAGACTTGGCATTGAAATCCTTGTTTATTTAATCCCCAAATAAAATCTTTGCAATGTGAGCAAAATGTTGGCTGTTTGAAGAAGCGAGCAATGAATTTATGTAGTCTACAGACAATTTTTAAAAAGTTATTTAAAAAATAATTTGTAAAGACTAACTTAACTTCATGTACATTTTTTTGCCTTAAAGCTCCTCGACGTATAAAAGCTTTTCCCTCAATACGTTGGGCTAGAAATTAAAAAAAAGTTAATTTTTTAATAATTTTGTTAGTTGACTCTCGTTATAATTACAAAGGAATACTTAACTCCATGTATAAATATATAGACAAGGATTTCAATAAAATACTATTTCATATCCACCCCATGTGTCAAGACCAGTACGCCCCAAGGTATTGCAGAGCTGTAACTTAGTTCAGAATTGTCGAATCCAGGGCGACCTGGTATGGTTCGATGCGCCCTGATAAGCTGAATCAAACCATACCATGGCAACCCGGGTTCGACAATTTTGAATTAAGTTATAGCTCTTCGGCACCTTGAACCTGAGGTACCTTAGTCTATTTCTGTAAGACACATCAAATAATCTGTCAAATAAATTATTGACATTCAAAAATATCTAAGCATTTCATCAACAACGATAATATTAATGTTTTAGCTTTACTTATAACCATTCTAGACTAAAATAGATTATATTAAACAAATAGGGGGTTTCAAATGATGAATAAAACTTGAGCTCAATTATAACGAGAGTTAATATATAGCCTTAATTTAAAACTGATTCTTAATATTTTTAAAAATATTTTAAAAAAAATTTAAGCAAAAATATTTTTCATTTTTAAAATTAAATTTAATTTAACACACTAACAATGTCGGAGATTTTCTTTAGAATTATTATTTATACTCTTTAAATTCTCGACACAACAATGTTCTTGTTGTTTTTGTTTTAAAGAATTTTTATTTGTTGAGGAGGAGGAGGATGTAGAAGAGGAATTGTGACTGCCCCAAGGCATTCTTTAAAGAAATACAAAAATAGGGATATGAAAATCTCTTTAGAGGGATTAAACAGACATCAAGAGGTATTGTAAAAGTAACGTTTGTAATAATAGAATTAGGAATGCTTTGATATTTAAGAAATTAAATTTAAATTTTTAAAAAATTGTTTAAAACGAGGAACATGGTTAGGTACCGGAAGGGGGGGGGCTACAGCAATTACGAGGTGCTACAGCAGATAGTTCCAGATATCACAATTGCAGATATAAAATTTAAGAACAAAAATTATTGAATTTAGTAAGCATTGTAGTTTCGGTTTATGACCTCATAGTTCAGAATTATTTATGTAATTAAACGAGAATGAAATCATCGATAAATCGATTATTACTTATATATCCTCAATTGTTTTATCCAGAATTTCCAAACGTGATGGGGGAAGGTGGAGAGGTACTTGGTAGGAAAAGTTTTGAAAAAAATAAAATTACGAATGTTTTAATTTTTTACAAAAAAATATTATTTATTGTTCTATTCACATTCAAATAGATTTATTTATTAAATACTTTAATTCTCCCTCTCATATTTAAAATGTAGCAATACTTAAATTTATGAAATATTATTTTATTTATTTTTAGTTAAACAATGTACTTTTGTCCTAAAATAATTTTAAGTCTTCCTAAAGAGAAAATAAAAATAAAAAAATTATACGGAGGAAAAAAAAACCAAAAAAAAAAATAAATTTATAATCGGGTTGGTTGTGAAAAATAAAATTTTTGGGGAGCTAAAAGTATAGAAATATAATCGATTTAGCAATTTACCCAAATTTAAAGTTTTTTTTTGCTTTATTTAAAAGGCTTTTTTAAGGGAGAAGCAACGAATTGGCCTTTTGGGAAAGGCAATTATTGGGCACTGTGGTCTCTATTGGGGTAGGGTGAAAGGAACAAAAAGGGTAGTGCGTGGGGAACATAAGGGAGAAGAGGAAGGGGAAAAGGGGGGAAAGGGAAGGGGGAACAACCGGAAAATGAGAAGAAAATGAAAAAAAGCTGTGGAAAGGGTTGGAAATTGAAGAAAAAAGGGAAGAGTTTTGGGTAACTACTACAAGGATTTTGCTTTTCCCTTTCTCATTTTTTGGGCAATTCGATTGACAAAGACTAGGTGGCCATATCTAAAAAAGGAAGCGATAGTAATAAAATAAAATTTAGAAAAAAATATTATAGAAAGGGAGGAGGTTGTGTAAAAATCAGTTGAGCAAATAAAAATCTTCCCTCTCCCTACTAGGGGTGTCTTCCTCTGCAGCGACCAGCCGAGGTTATGAAAGGATAAGTAAAAGCTTAATATTCAGGCGATGAGCAATGAAGGGAAGAAGAGGAGGATTTTGTAAAAACGGGAAGGAAGAAAAAAGGGGGTGGAGGATGAGCAGAAAGACTGAAGAAGAGATTGAATGCGTAGGAAGAGGTGTGCGTGAAAATAGGGGCGGAAGTAGTAAAACGGAAAAAGGGAAAGGAAAAAAGAACCAGCCGATCAATTGCTCACATATTTATTGACTGGTTGACACTAACTACCAGTCTCTTTCTTTTTAAAATACGTGTGAGTGGAAATAGATTTTTTAAATTAAATCAATGTTTAATGACATGCGCACGTGTGAATGTTTTTAAAGAAGAAAATATTTGGTTAAATAATTTGAAAAAATATTTCATGAAAGATTAAGCTTCCAAGTAAAATTAAAGGTAATAAGCAGAAGAACGTTGCTGTTAAATGATTAAATTAATTTGGAATATGAAGATAGAACGAATGGTCCGGTATTATGATTGTGTCCCATAATTCTGAGTGAATTATTAGAATAATCCCAAAAAAGGACCAACCTTATTATAAAAACCACCTATCCATGATTAATTTTTCTAAATTTATTTAATCCTTTAACAGCAATGTTCTTCTGAACCATGTGTACATTTTTTGAGGAAAAGAAAGAGAAAGAAGAAGGAAAATAAAATAATTCTATACAATGCTTATTTAAACTAGGGTAGCTCACCGAGCCTGTGGGGTCGGGATCGTCGGGAATCAGGGCTTGCCGTGGAATCAGGGTTTGCCTACAAAATAGCCCCAATAGTTTATCGAGATTAAACTTTTAACTTCATCTGTATACAAAAATCTATCAGTGCATTCCATTGATATTCAAAAATTTGAAATTCTATTCGATGTATAGCCTTCGTGGTCAGTCGTCACATAATTCGCTCAAAATTAATAAAAATAATAATTGGACAGTAGAGAGTGGATTTGATTTTTTAAACGCCATCAAAGAAATATCTATTTATTATAATATTAGAGAAAGTTATCACAGATAAAAATTTAAAAAAATTACCTAAGTAAAATTCACTTAATATTAAATATTCCAATTATTATTTTTATTAATTTAGAGTGAATTACACAATTGGTAATATGAAGAGCAAATAAAACGATATATGTATTTTTGAATATCAATGTAAGCATTGATAAATTATTTGTATGTATAATTGTGGAGTTATAAGCCTTTTACCGCAATTTCAGGGGGTGGATGGCCGAGATAAAAAATAAATTCGCGATCTTCGGCAATCAGGGCGGCCTATATACGGTTATAAGTTTTTTAGACGATGAAAAAAGTGTTTTGATTAATAGAGAGATTGTGGAGGTTATTAAATCTTAACCAATATTATTTTATTAAATTATTTCATTGCGCAAGTCTAATATTTTGCTATTTAAAATTATTTAATCCTTACGCTTTCTCCCTCGATTATTCCAGAAAAACACCAACGGCCCCATCAACCTTATACATTTACTTCTTCGCTGTCTTCTTTCACGCAACGCTTTTTGTGACTCGTGCCTTCTTTGAGAGCGTGCAAAAGCAATAGAATCTGGCTTTAAAGGGATTTCATCAACTTCAACAGCTGCCATTGAAGGGGGCTTTTCACCTTCTCCATCCATTTTTTCATTTTCCTCGTCTTCTATTCCATGATAAATTTGTTCGATTTTTGGGGGTAAATGGTGGCCATTTAAGCTTTCTTCATGAGGGGTATAATGATATTTTAGTGAATGGAAGAAGGACACTTTTCTGGGGGAGCGTAGAACATCATCTTCTGTTGTAGACTTTCTTCTAGTTGGGTTAGTAGAAGGCAGTTTTAACGCTGATTTTTTTAAAATAGGGGAATTGGAGGTTGTTATTATTGAAGGAATATTATTTTGTTGTTGATTTTCTGTTAATGATAATTTTGAAGAAGAAGAAGAAAGATTTGATGAGGGTGGTATGGCTGCGGCCATGTCATTATTTTTATTATTATTGGATGACATTACCCCATCAACATTTATTTTATTAATTAATTATTTTTGTGTAATAGAGAGGAGAGGGGAGAGATTTTTGTGTTGAAGGGCGATTAGAATATATTTATTTTTAATTTTTGATTGAAAATGTGTGAGGCTGGTTTTTTGGTTAGTTATTATACGGGTTTTGATTGTGTGGGGAAAGTTTTTGTGTGGTTGGGGCGGAAATGGACTAGGAAGGAGGGGATGGGGAAAGAGTTATAAATATTGTTGTTGATGGTCTAGTTGATGTAACTTTTTTTGACTGATTTTTTGTAGAAAAAAGAAGAGGAGGAACAACTCGACCACAACCCTCGAAAAATGCTTTTGGGATGAATTGTCGAAAAATTTGGGGAGAGGGGAGGGTTTAAGGGAAATATTGAATGAAAAGGATTTATTTTTCATCTAAAAAGTTGGGGCAAGGATTGACAAGGGAGAGAGGGAGAGAAAGAGGAGAGGAGGGAGAGGGGTTGGGGTTGGAAAATGCGAGAATGAAATTTGGGACGAGAAGTGGAACACAATGAAAAGGAGGAGGATTTAATCACAAACAAGTAAAGATAAGTAAAAGTACAAGAAAATCACTGATTTAGAAAAAAGACAAACACTGTGTGTGTGTGATATTCTATTGAAAAATAAAGCATGTAAAAACATGAAAAATTTATAAAAAAATCCCTTTTTATTTAGACTTGCGCAATGAAAAAAATAATTCAATTTCTCTTATTGTTATACTGATAAAGTTTTGAAAAAACTTATTTTGGCCAAAATATTGAGGAAATAGGTAAAAGAATAATAGGTGTTAATTCAAGGAGGTGAAGTGGACTTTCCAGTAGGGTTGGTCCCCGACCCCGACTAACCCCGACCCCGACCCCGAACCCCGACATTTTTTGACCTAAAACCCCGACCCCGACCCCGACATTCCCAACCCCGAAAACCCCGACCCCCGAAAGTTCGACCCCGACGACCCCGAACCCCGAAAAATTTTTATGCCCCCGACTCAAACTGCATTAATTAACTAGAGATCGGAACGGGATCGGGACTTTGATGCTAAATATATGAAGGAAAAGGGAAAGGAATATTTATATTTTCTCCTGTTTCCTTTTGTTGGTCGATGGTTGAGTGGTTAGGTTAACTGACTTCAGCCATCTAGCTATTTTGATAGGAATGTTGTTCGAATCCAGGGATGAAAATAAGGCTGAGAAAATTTTTCTTCTCAAAAATAAATATTTTTAAACTATGATCTTGATTTTAAATTTGCAAATTTATTTTTTTAAATATTTTAAACTTGAAACAATATTAAAAATTTTAAACTAGTCATGAATTTTTCAAAATTTTCGCCTGCGGTGCAGAAAATTGAAGAAATCTGTCTCTTGGCTTTCCAAAATTCTCAAAATTTTTGCCTGCGGCGCTAGACTCAATGAAGGGATACAGAGGCTTTAGGAGAAATTGATGGATAGATGGATTTCTCCCGTTATCCTTGCAACTCCCCGATATCCCGTCAAATCCTTCTAAATCCCATTATATCCATCTTAATCCTCTGATATGCCTTCATATCCCCTCAATCCCTTTACATAAGAGGTGGAGTAAGAGTTACCTTGTGGGTTTGGGGATTTTGGGGATTATGAAGGATAACTTGGATAAAGTACTTCTTGCGCCTTCAACTTATCACGAATTAGATACAGAAAGTGAAGATAATGAAGATTAAGTTGATTTTTTAATAAAAATGTTGATTTTGAACAGTAATTTTGGATAAAAATGCTGGATTTTGTAAATTTTCACTTCAACCCCGACCCCGACCCCGACCCCGAACCCCGATATTATTTTCAGCCCCGACCCCGACCCCGAACAATTTGAGCAACCCCGACCCCGACCCCGACTTTGTCAACCCCGAAAACCCCGACCCCCGACTTTTCCAACCCCGAAGGCTCGGGGACCAACCCTACTTTCCAGTAAAAGGACAAGGGAGAGAGGGAATGAAAGAGGAGGGTTGGGGTTGTCAACGTTCTCAATGATCACAAAGATATGGTTAGCCTTGAGGGATATGTGAAGGTATGGGATATACTATAAGAAGACAAATTTATTGAAAAGATGGGAGCTGAATCTGAAAGGCGGATTTGAGTTGATAAGGTGAAATACTATTTTGGGTCACCTTGTAATCGAACCTAAAGACCAATAAAAATTGAAAAAATAAAGTAAATATAAAATATTCAAATTTCTTAGGAGAATAATAACATAAACATTAATCGCTTCCTTTTTTACCCCCAACAAGTAATTTACAGGAAAATTTCGTCATTTTCTTGTAAAAAAATAAAAATCGTAAAGGTATAGGTTTGAACAAACAAATATTATTCGATGACTTAATACAACCAAAGTTTGAAAATTTTATTTCAAGAAGTCTAGATCGCTCGCGCATTGACAGAACGCCCCATATTCCATCAACTCATGGCAGACTTTAAAATAAATTCAAAACTTGTTTTAAAAAATAAATTTAAAGTCTAGATAAATAAAAAAATCTTTTTTTAAAAAAATATTTGTTTTATTGTTGCATAAATTTACACGTTTTTTGACAGACTAACAATAAAACAATGCTTCAAGTAAATTATTGAAAACTCGGGCAATTTGTCAAAAAAGGATGGCTAACAAAATTTTTCTTTTATTTTTTAAACGAATTTGTGGATTTATAACAAAGAAAAAATATCCACACAATTTAGGGGCAATTGACAAAACTAGAAGAAAAAAAATTTTTTAAGGAGTAATAGGGAGAGAGGGTAATGCGGAGGGAAGGGAACTTTAAAAAATATAAAATTAAATATTCAAATAATTTTTTTCTTTTTTCCAATCAAAAAATAACCTTGTTAGACCCTTAACTATTTTTTTAAATTTTTGATTGCCTTTAAAAAATAAATTAGAAAGCTAGCAATAAATTTAGTCAGTCAGTAGAGCGAAGGGAACATGTAAAGTAGGGTGAAGGGAACATGTAAAGTAGGATGAAGGGAACATTTAAAGTAGGGTGAAGGGAACATGTACAGTAGGGTGAAGGGAACATGTAAAGTAGGGTGAAGGGAACATGTAAAGTAGGGTGAAGGGAACATGTAAAGTAGGGTGAAGGGAACATGTAAAGTAGGGTGAAGGGAACATGTAAAGTAGGGTGAAGGGAACATGTAAAGTAGGGTGAAGGGAACATGTAAAGTAGGGTGAAAGGAACATGTAAAGTAGGGTGAAGGGAACATTTAAAGTAGGGTGAAAGGAACATGTAAAGTAGGGTGAAAGGAACATATAAAGTAGGGTGAAGGGAACATTTAAAGTAGGGTGAAGAGAACATTAAAGAAACACACGAAAAAAATTTAAATAGAAAAAAAAGAATTTTAAAAATAAATACCGGGTTTTTGTAAGTGAAATACGTGGGAATAATAATAATTTAAAAATTTTTTCCTAAATGGCACCTTTAAAAGAAATTGCCAAAAATGGCTTTAGAATTTATGGAAGATGAATAAAAAATTAGAAAAGGAATTTGCGCGGAATTTTTTAAAAATATTTTTAAATTTTTAAATTTTTCCTTCTTGAATTAATTATTTTTTTGAAATATTCTCTTAAAAATTAAAAAAATAAAATTTAACTTTCCTCACCAAAAGCTTGAGATAATTTACGTATAGCCAAACTCGATTCTAAAAATGGATCTTTTGCAAATGTTTGACTAGGCAAACAGTCCAATGCTGAATTAGAAGCATTCAAGTCAGCAGCGCCAAGGCAACCTGCCCTCAATTGTTGTTGATCACCAGGTAGACCACTACAAGAATTTGAACGTAATCTAATCCCTGGCAAATCGAGACATGATGAAATTGAATTTTTGTGGGTATTACAGGAGGTTATGGATGTTTTGTGTTGATCAGTCATTATTTTTTAATGTTAAAAAAGCTAGGGAGGTATTTTAGAATAAAAAAAAGTTAAAATTTAAAGAATGAAAAATATACACAGGACTACATATTAATATTAGCTCTAAACAATAACTAAAGATAAAAGTCAAACTCTCTTATAGGACAAACTAATTAGCAGTTAATAAATAATAAGGTTGTCCGATTCAAACCAAACCGGAACCTTGAATATTTTCGAGTTTGTTTCGATAAACCAAAAAATTCCTGAAACCGCAACTTACTCAAATTAATTACTAATAGGTATGTAAAGCCATGAGTCTATTTGTTTAAAAAGAGCCCGGACGAAGGGAGCTGTCGGTATTTTTCGAAAAATATCGAAGAAGTAAAAATTCTCTCGACATGTATTTTTTGATAAATATCGAAATCAAATATCGAAAAATATCTCGTATCGAGCCGGGCTCTAGTTTAGATTGGTTGCCTGATTTTGCCCCCCCCCCTCCGTATACTAAATCTAGCTGAATTTAATTTTCATTTTTAAAAACAATTGGTAACACAAGTTAAAAAATTTTCCTTTCAGTTAATAATAGAAATAATTGCTAGAAAATTTCAAAAAAAATCATTAAAGACTTTTTCCTCAAGAAAATTAAAATAATTTAGTCGAGATATCCATTATGCATTAAAGGCGTAATTAAAATGCGAGTTTAATGCCAACGGCGAAAGAAAGGAAAAAATAAAGTAAATGAAGATGGGGAACTTTGTAAAAATTGAAATAAAGGAAGACCATCCATTTACCTCAAAAACAGCTTTATTTGTTCAACAGATGCCGAAGAAATTCTATAGGAGAAATTTGGGAAGGTTGGCCGCAAATGGGAAAAAATGTGTTTGTTTGAGGAGGATGAACCAAAAAAAGAGTGTTTTTAATGTTGAAGAGAGCCGTTTGGGTATTTTTTGAAGGTAATCCGTCCAAATGTGCCCAAAATTAAGTGGTTTCAGAGAGGAAAGGGTGCTGACAAAATTCGATATATTTTAAAGTCTGGTCAATATAAAATAAAAAAAGAGTTAAAAAAGGGAATGTGGGAGAAGAATAATGTTCGAATTGAGTAAAGGATGCTTTTGCTTTCCTTTTTCACCGAAAAAAAGAGAAAAAGTGCCACCGATGCTATTTGAGGGGGCGTAGGAGGTATGTGGAGGTGTATATTTGAAGAATACTAAAGGTGGAAGATGAAAGCAATGAATTGAATAAAAAAAGACAAAAAAAGTAGTTGAAGAAGGGCAATGTAAAAAATATAAAGGATATTACTCACAAATGTGGAAGGATTGCGCGTTAATAAAATGAAAAGAAAACAAAAAGAGCTGAAACAAAACAAAATTTCAGAATATTTAAATGAATTAAATAAAAAATGAATAATTAACTTTTATAAATTTCAAGTTTTAAAATATGCAAAATTCAAGTTTTAGAATTATTAAAAATGTTATGGAATTTGTAAATTTAAAGCTTACTACAGTATTTACTCGATTAAATCCCCTCTCTCGAATAATTCCTCCTGCTTCGGATGAGTTGAAACGATAATCCCCCACCCCCGAATACCCTACTACACGTTCAAATTTCAAAACTCGAAAAATTCCCCTCCCTTGAATAATTCCCCATGCTACGGACGGAATTGAAAAAATAATTCCCCAGGGGAATTAATCGAATAAATACGGTATTTGTGTAAAATTCAAGATTTACAATTAAAAAAATATTTTATAATTTGTAAAATTCAAGTTTTACAGTAATAGAATTACAATTTGTAATTTTACAGTGTAATATGTATTTGTAACAATAACGTTACATTATATTTATTAAACAACTACACACTATTTGGCTGTTTTACAATAGTAAAAGTTTGAATGTTATAAGCTTTTTCCCAATCAAATTATAATTATCTCTGTTTTACAATCATTTGAAAAATTCCAAAAATTACTTGACTATTTTAAAAATATTTTATAAAAATAAATTATAATTAGGGAGTATGCTGATATGCCATGGGCTAAAAGCTCAAAAATAGTGTTTTTACGTTGGTACGAACATTAGGGTCCGGGTTCCTATAGCATATTTTTGCATATTTCTGTACTTTCTTGCATATTTGCATATCTGTGCATATTTTGGCAAATTTTGCATATTTTGGTGCATATTTTGCGCTTTTTCGGTGCATATACATATATGCGCATATTTTCAGATTTTCCGTGCATATTTTGCCACTCCCTAATTATAATTTATCTATATTTTTTAGGCTTCTTTCTTTTGTATGTAAAAAAGAAACAGAGCTTTTTAAAGTTGGGTGGAAATTTAATAAAAATAAAAAAAGAGTTTTTTATTTAACTTAATTCCTGATTAAACCCACTCACAAAACTTTTTTTATCCAAAAAAATTTTTTGGATAAAAAAAAGAGAAGTCTAGTAAATAAATTTAAGAAAATGAGTATGTAGAGGTAAATTAAATCTAGAAAAAATAAAAAAAAGGATTGAAAAAAAGTAATAAAAAATTCTCTTAAAAATATTCAATATATAAGAGGGGAGCAGGCTAACCTACCGCGAGAAAACCTACCGCCGAGCTATAACTTTGTTCAGAATTGTCTAATTTGGGACGCTCTGGTATGGTTCGATTCAGCTCGTCGAGGCGCATCGAACCATACCAGGGTGTCCCTGATTCGACAATTCTGAACGAAGTTATAGCTCGGCGGTAGGTTGGCCCCGCGGTATGTTGGGGTGTACCCATATAAGAGTACTCTACTGACTGAATAAATTAAATTATCTTAAAAAAATAAATTTTTAACTTACAAATTGCATTTGACAGCTTTAACTAAATATTTAATATTTATGAGGAGGGAAGGAAAAATTGACGAATTATACTTTTATAAATATTAAAAAAAATAATTTTTTTATAGGCATAGATACGCGCAGTTAAAAGAAAACTTTGTGGCAAAAATTTTACCTTTTAAATTAAAAAATATATGAATAATAAATTAATAAAAATATTTTTTTACACGAGTTATTTTAATAAAGTGTTTTTAATTTAAAAGAGAAAAATATTAATTTAATATTTGCCTAATTAATGATAATAATTACCTTATTATAATGAAACTATATAAAAAATCGCACAAATGCGCTAGGGGCTTGCTCAATAAATAAAAAAATAAAATCCTTTGAGGGTGTTAATAACGATAGGTGAATTATCCGATAACAACACAACACTAACAGGTACTAAAAGTAGTACACCGATAGTTCCTAAAATGCAGAACAAAAACTCAAGACAATTAGTCAATGGCTAAATTGACTTACAAAAATAAACAAAGAAGTTAAAATCTAATCAAACTACACCTAATGAATAAAAACTAACAATTAATAAAATTTAAACTGAATAGATTATATTATGTAACGATTAAAAAAATTTCTATAATTAACGCGTCAAACTCAACACTTTTCAGAACAACTGTTAGTGGTAGTTAATGCAAATACTAAGTTTTTATTCTATTTAAAATTCTAATTAAAATAGGTTTTCAAAGCATTCCTAAATTATAGATTACATTGAGACATTACTTAAGGTACGATCGACACTTTGAAGTAGAGTTGGACAAACCGAGACCGATACCGAGATTCTCGGCTTTTTTCCAATATCGGTCTCGGTTTTTTCATTACCGGTCTCGAAACCGATACCGATATTCTCGGTCCATTTCTCGGCGAGAAACGATACTGACTCAAAGACCCCAATTTTCTTGTATTTTTTAATAAAACTGAGAATTTTTGACCATTGGCCTTCTGAATTTCAAAAAATTTTCGCCTGCGGCGCTGAAAAGATGAATCCTTCTTTATTTGCCTTACAAAATCCGAACATTTATCTAAGCCCTCACGATTGAGTTCGCACGACTCTTTTATCTAGCTCAACTGAGTCCCAGTAATTTAATAAAATTAAAAGGCTTAAATACAATACTGGGTTATTTGGAGGGATTTGGGTGTTTATGGGGAATCAATGGATTTGGAGGGATATCGAATGTAAGGCGGTGGGATATCGAATGTAATCGAATGTAATATACTTTTGTAACAGAGTGTATAATCATTTTACCTATAAATCCTACTATTGTATTTTTTTAAAAAAGGATGTTAGCAATCAATCGAATCGGATCCAGATGATGAAGAGTATTTATCTGATGAGTTGGATGATGAAAATAATGAATAAATTATTTTTACACGTATTTTTTGGCGTAAAATAAAAGTTACTGTTAGTCTCGGTCAGTATCGTTTCTCGGTATCGGTCTCGGCTTAAAATGATGGTATCGGTCTCGGTATCGGGTTCTTGAGTATCGGTCAGTCTCGGTCTCGGGTTGGCCGATACCAGTATCGTTTTGTCCAACTCTACTTTGAAGTCAAGAGAAATCAAGTAGGGATAATTAATTAGACTGTTTAGATAATTAAAAATTGTTTTAAAATTTGGAAAAAAGTTTAAGAAAAATAAAATGAGTAAAAAAAAGGGATTATTTTTAAATTGATTATAAAAATAATGAAATTGATCTGTCTAGTTAAAAATTTAGTTTTTTGACCTCCCTTTCATTTTTTAAAATCAAAACAACATTTGTCATTATTTTAAAGTTTAAAAAATTTATTTTATTTTTCTAAAAAATAAATAAATATCCAATTACCCGTTCGCCCAAAAGCAAAGTCCATCCTTAAGCCAGAGTCGGGTGTATCTCCTCCAACCGTTGCCACAATCAGACTGGGCAATAAAGCTGAGGGAATGGAAGATTTTCTTTGTTTTCCAGAGCCTGGTGCTGACACTTTGCGAAATATTGGAGGTGGTGGGGAGCGAGAAGGACCTTTGTTTTTTAAATAAAATGCATTTGTTATTACTTTCGAATCTTACAATTATTAAAACCCTAATTTTTAAATATACCTCTATAAAATTTGATAAATTTTAGAGATGGGAGTGTTTAGAAACAAATAATCCTCAAAAATTTGGGATCGAAGGTCGAAAATCGTTATTTTGAGACAGCCTTGGGGAGGAGTATTTATTAAAGACTTATCTGGGAGTGTCGTACGAGAATTGAGATCTCGTCTCGGTCCGGTCTCTAGTATTTATTGCCTAGATTTACTAGCTTTTACTAGATTTGGTAAATGACCAGCTCGCTGTCCACATGTCCGCAATTGGCATTTCTGCAAAAGGCATTTTTCTGCATTTTACTCCTTTGCCCCTCTTGATTGATGACAGGTTGGCCTAGACATTTACCACTAGATTTTTCTTACACTTATCTAATATTTAATTCAATACTGCCTATTCCAAATTAGGAGATTTTTTTGAAATATTAAATTAAAAATCTGCACTAGATGGTTTCAAAACCCCTTCCTTTAATCCTCCATACAACTCTATATCTCATCCCTTTATTTACATACCAAATTTAGCGATAGACGAGCAAAGTCTGCGGACAGTTTTCTTGGCGGTAGATGGCAGACAAATGGCATTATTAGACAAAGTTGAGGAAGAGACTATTGTGAGTTGATCAAATGATTGGTGTTGATGGTGGTTTTGTTTCATTTTCAAAAATTATTTTCGAAAATGATGTCAATTGTGCGCAAAGAAGGTATTCAATAAGTTAAGGAATGGAGTATATGTAAATGTTTGTATGGATTGAAAAAGAAATATTAAAGCTTATAGTGAAGAGAGGATTAGTTTTCTAATATTTGATGGATTAAAGGAGGAATAAAAAAAGCATAAAAAAGCAAAATAAAAAATAAATGTGGAGGGATTCCTTTTTTAATTTAAACTTGCAAAAAAACTTATTAAAATGTGTACAGTAGAGATCGAGCTAGACCTGGACCAAGGCCTGGGTTTTTCCTGTACCCAGAGTTCAGGTCCATGCATATTTTGACCTTCCTGACTTTTTCTGGACCGGGTTTTTCCTGAACTACAGGCCCATGATCCAGTCCAGGTCAAGAAATCAACTCCAGAGTCTAGGAACAGGTCCAGTCTTTTCAAAAATCTCGATCTCTAGTGTACAGTCGATCTCCTTTAGCTGTTATCAAAAATAATGATTGGACAAACAAAAAAAATTTTTTTTTCAAGTCGTATAGTAGTAATACACAACGGATCTCTATCCTAAATTAATCACTCAACATAAAAGAAAAAATTGGAAGAGACTTGGCCTGAAAGTTTTTAAGTTATTAACTTTACTTGAGCAGAACTGAAAGTTCGTACAATAATTGTGATCTCTCGATGACTGATATTCCGGATCTCGTCTCGATCCTCATAAACTATTCCGACAGGTGATTTTCAGTATATTCCTTTATTAACCAAGCTTGACATGTATGCTTAGACTTTATAACAAAATTAGGACCTGCCTTTAATATTTATCCAATCCCTCATTAAATAATGTACATCATCAAAAATCAATTTTATAGACAGGCTTAACTTTTTTTTAATTTTTCCAATTATTAATTTTCTTTAATTTCCACTTCTCATCATTTTATATACAATTTAATACCAAAATAATTTTTTTAAAAATTCTCTGATGCAGAAAACTTTAATGGCAAAACCTTTACAGCGTCACGGAAGCAACTAAAAAATAAAAATAACAAACAATAATTTATATATGCATTTTAAATTAATTTTTGTCATTGTCTTTTTAAAATAATTTTTCTTTAAATTGTTTGGCATTTCCTTTTAATTTTTCTCCTATTTCCTCTTTACTTCTTCTTCATATCCTTCAGAAAAATTTTTTTATCCCTCCTCAAAGTTTGGAAGATACATTAATTTCAATTTACATAAATTTTTGCCAAAAATGGGATGATATTTAGTATGCGAGAATAAATAATTTTTTTATAAAAAAGTATAAAAATAGTTGACTTGAAACTTGCTAAATTTGAAGTAAAAAGAAGATTAATTAGCTAATTCCAAATAAATTTATATATAAATTATGTACATATAACCCTTTTTTAATTTTTGATCTTTTTATTTTTTGGACAATTTTTCCAAAAAAATTTCCAGGTTTTTTGGACCTCACTTAAAAACCTAACATATAAAAAATTTGTTAGAATAAATAATTTTCCTCACAGCCCTCCTTCTATATCCATTTATATCCCATCATATCCTCCGTAATCCCTCCGAATTGAATCCACGATTCTCTCCAATTTACTATCCCTTCAACTCCTTATATCACAAAATAGATACGACACTAGCTCTCGCGTATTTTTACACATTATTATTAATTTTTGTTTAATATTTTTCAATGGAATTTTGGGCCGAAAAAGACTCGATGCCCGACTCGATAAAAATGAGGCCCGAAAAAGACTCTGTCGGGCAGGCCCGAAAAAAATGACTCGAACGTCGGCCCGACTCGAAAACCCCAACCCTAATCCAGGGTAATTATTCGAGCATTAAAAAGGAACAGTTTGCATTATTTTTTTGTTTCTTATATTTAATGATAATTTTTACAGTTTTTTATATTTAATCTTAAAAGTCTTGGCATTAAAAATAATTTTTAAAATGACAAATCAAAGGATATCTTGTACACAAACTCTATTGGTATTACATTGCCTTTCTTTATTTTTGTTCTACGCAAACTCTCAACCTATAATGTTCGCCGGTTAGTAATTAGATATTTAATTTGTTGAATAATGAGATAAAATTATTTTTCATGGAAATTTATTTTAATTTGGATTGAGTTTTTGCCATTAACTCAAAAATCTAGGAAGGGAAGTATATTTCCCAGATAATTTCCAAATTATCCCTTAAAGAATTTATTTAAAAATTCCCGGTAATATCCTATGACTTTCCAAGCCTACATGTATTCTGAAGAAAGAGTCAAGTTTTAGGAGATCTCGAACAAAAATTTCAGTTATCAAGTGCTTATTTTTCCGAAATTCCGATCCGGATTCTCATACTACACTTCCAGTTACTCTCTTGTTTTAACTGCGAAATTTTTATGATTTTTTACCAATACATATTTAATTTAGTATTTATATTTTAGCTCCAACATTTGTTAAAATGAGCAATGGAGTTATTTGGCCTTCTTTGTTGTTGCGTCCCACAGATATGGATAATGAAAATATTTTTAGGTGAATTCTAAATTTTTCTCGTTATTTTTCATATTTTTTTTCCATTTTTCTAGTCAAAATCCACAAGAATTTGTAAAAGTTGCAACACCAAGAAAAAGAGCAATTATGCGATTGGGGAAACGTGCATTGATGAGATTGGGGAAAAAATAAAAGATAAAAGGATAATTAAATGACCCCAATTTAGAAAAAGCGCAAAAAAGCGGTTTTTTATAAATATATTTTTCTTGTATTTTTTATATCAAATGTGTTTAACGTCACATATCCTCAATAAATTTTATGCAGGAGAATAAATGCCATATGCCTGTTTTTTTTTTTAATTTTATTTCCAAAATAAAAAAAATTCTTAGGAAATATATAATGTGCGATAGTGGCAGGCGCCGGAACGAATCCGTCAGATTTTTCCAATTTTTACTTCTATTTATTCTAAAATATGTATTATTTATTATTCTTATTTTACGGAGTACGCCCCAAATATGCATTTTTGCGATTTGGATTTTTTATCTTTTAATCAGATTAAAGCATAAAAATCCGAACGAATCCGGAAATCGGCAATCCGGTGATGATTTTGCCTTGCATTAGTAATACATAACAAAATCAGATTAATGTGCCATTAGAGTGCCAATGATAAAACATAAATATTTAATTTTTTTTCAAATTTTAGCGTTTCTAATTAATTATGCATTTTCATTATTTAACATTAATATTCTATTTTGTTACCTTATTATTTAGCTTCACTGATTCAGCTATAAATTCTAAAGGTTTATAATTATCTAAAAATAGAATTCAAAGCAAAGATCTAGCTCTAGTACTCGAGTAAGATTGCTATTTTGTTTGATGAAGAGTTGTGTCAGCACATTCCCTAATACTCGTTACCAGTGCTTGGAAGTTTCAGATCCAAGCCAGGGCTGCACGCAAGCCATTTAAAAGGCTGAATCTTTTTTTCAATTGTGTGCAGCCCTTATCCAAGCCTGCTTATTATTCAACTAATCTTTAGTTTTCTTCAATTTTGAGAATATTTTTTTTCAAAAATTAATTTTTAGAAGCGACCAATTCTCTCGCCAGTTGTTTCAATCAATCTCCACACAAAGCCCTTTCTAATGCCGATCCAACAGCAGAGTTTTTCAATTCTTCACCTCTAGATTGCCTCCAATTTTGTTATAAAATACAAAGTTGCCATATAATGGTTTATCACAAACACTTTTCCAGCTGCCAATTATATTCTCAAATTGTTGGAAATGGGGCTAGAGAAGTGTCAGCTAATGGACATGATCTTTACAAACGAAAAGAATTTTGTGGTTTACAAGAAGAAGAAAATTCTGAAGAAAAAGAAAATTAAACACACTATGTATAATCGGACTTCTTTATAGTGTTATCTCTCTTTGTATAAAAAATTTCTAATGTGGGAGTGATATACAAAAGTAGTTGCGATGTTCGAGACTCAGTCTCGGCTGAGTATATGGTTAAATATAAGGATTTTCTAGCTGATTTGTTTTGAAAAGAGGAAAGTAGTTTTACAATTTTTTTTTATAAAGGGAGGTATAAAATCGAATCTTGATAAAATAAAACTCTAAGTGACAGAAGTAAGGTTTGTTATATTGACAGGTTCTTTAAATCTTGTGGTACAATGAGTTCGATTGTATTCCACCTTAAAAGTACGAAATTTGTCAGAGCTTTGCTCCAACATACTAAAATATTTACACTACCGTGGTGCGACACTTGGGGACGGACTTTTGCGGACCGACATTTAAGGACCGACATTTGGGGATCGACATTTGAGGATTGCCATTTGAGTATAAGAATATTATATCTTAAAACAGAAATTATCACAAATTATGTACTACGGGATAGTCACAATTAATTTTAATCACAATTAATTTCAAATATTTAGTAATTTTTAATTAAAATTTTTGCTGCTTGTTCCTAAATAATTTCCACCTTTTTCAATATCCTATAATACACAAGATTTCACTCTATTTATGAACGCATTTCGAAGGACATTAAACCGAATATGCCCTAGTATACCGTATTTCCTAAAATAAAAAATGATTAGATCCCCACCCTAAAATAGAGCCTCGCTTTGGTGAGTAGTTGAAATTGGAGGATGGTTGAATATCGTTTAGGAATAGAACCAGAGAGCGAGTATTTTTTGGTTCGTTGAGGATATCCAAAGACACTATGTATATGGAGTTAGATAATGTCTTCTTTATTTTTTTGATTTAAAATTAGTTTAATAATTCTAAAAATTTAAATTTTAATTTCAACTTTAAAAAAAATCAAGAAATTAAATATTAACGGATGAATAAACCCTCCTTTTAGTATATCCACATACATACCCAACAATCATTCTCACAATCAAATCAATCATTTAATCACTCCGACAAAGCATTAAACACACAAAGCTTGTATAGACTCTCGGTTAATTTAGTTAGCTTGACCCAAAAAAGAATTTAAACTAGCAACATGTTTTTTTCGTTTGATTAGCTTTATTTTCCCGCATCTTTTTCTCGTCTTGAATAAAAAATAGAAATTATTTTGATGAAATTTTATATATTTTTTGGCATTGTTTTTGAAATATTTTCAACAACACTTGGCTTTCAATGTAAGCTAATTAAACAAAAAAATTTTTTACATTATTTTTACGAATTTGAAAGAGAGGCTTTTTCTTTTTACTATGAGTTTAAGAAAACAAAATTGGGGAATATAGCTTGTCGAATGAAATCAAAACTGGATTGATTCGATGATCCTAAAAAAATTTTGAGCAAATGAATTTTTGATGGCATAACTTGTGTTTCTACATAAGGCATGCCAAAGTTTAAGGCTAAAATTGTGAAAAAAAGTAAGCTTTCGCGAGGCGCATGCAACAAATCCCCAAACGAAACTAGTATCTATAGGATAGAAAATAGTTTAGACATAACAAAAATAAAAGTATTAATTTATGATTTTATTATATTTACTTCCAATTTTACTTAATATATTTTAGTTTGTTATTACTTCGTTAAATAAATTGTCGGTAATGCGTTAAAAAGATGTAATTGCCAGTTCTTCAGTAAAATTTTATTTTTGAATGCCGGTAGATATACGGGCAAACTATTTCCATCGGCAAAAGTTATATAGACCAAAATTATAGTCATGATAAAGGCGGCTTCTTAAATTATGATTAAGATGAAAATGAGTTCAATAAAAGCGCAAGTGGAGTGAGCACGGCATCATGTAAATAAGCCTTCGAACCCTTCGAATTATTATAAAAACAGTTTTTACAGCAAGATTCATCAGATGATTACATTATTCTGAATATTTTTTTGTTTTCTTTCTAATTTTGTGTATAGTTCAGAATTTGAGAGTCGTGATCATCCCGATTCTCTATAAACGGAATTTCTGGCTCTTCTTCAAGCTTTCGACTATGGGACAGAGTAGCAAAATAAAAAATAAATTTCAGATGCTCGTTGCTTCCAAAAATTGGAGAGGCATTCAATTGATAATTCTCAACCCTTAACTGAAATATTTCGAACACATCCATTAGAATGTTTGTCTCAATGTGTTGCCCATACGGGAAATGGGGACGAACAAAAAAATGTTTGTCAAATTATTTTCTAAAATTCTTTTGTTGTTAATCTTTAAGCCAGGTTTATGCCGTTCAGTTGTTTACGATCATTTACAACATAGCTGCCGTTTATATTCTCATGATGGAAGAGAAGTAGAAGAAATTTCAAAAATTAAATTTTAGAAAAATTTAAAGGTCCCAGCTATTATACACCCCGCAAACGGTTTTGACCTTTATAGGAGGACAGCTAGCACACAAGAATGTGCAGGTTTAGTAAAATTTGAGAGGAATAAATAAAAGTTTAAAAATTATCTAGGACCTTTACAACGACTTCGAGCGTCATTGCAAGCAAAGAAAAAAGTGTTGGCTGCCCCAAGCCTTCCAAAGGAAGTGGATGAACCACCAATTTTGAAACCAACAACACAACAAACTACTCAAACACTTCAAGAAGAGTAGCTTTTATTTACTTAGATTTAAATAAAGGTCTGTATTAGTGCTGGGTATAAGGCATTTGTTGGCTCCGGCTCCGGGCTTTCAAAAAAGGAAAATCAATGAATAATAGTATTCTGGGAATTTAAGTGGATCAAGGGGGATATCGAGTGATATCAGGATCCGGATATACGGAATTTTCGGTTCAACTATCCGACAACCTTATTTTACGGAATGTAAGATATTAATTAAAGCAAACCAAAGAATTAATTTTTGATACTAAATAGTGTATAATATAATATTTATTAAGAGAAAAGGCATTAGAAGAGCACGAATTAGCTTCATTACTTGATCAACTTGATGTTAGTGGATATGTTTCTAATGAACTAGATTGTATAGCTAAAGGGAAACCAACGGGCTTTTTTGTATTTCCAGCTGGCCAAAGAGAAGATGAAAGGGTTGAAGAATTTCCAGGGTGGTCCCAACGGGAATGTGCTAATTTTTGTGTAGAAAACGAAGTTTAGAAGAGAAAAATATTATATTTAATAAAATTTTTTTATAAAGGGGCCTGATGGTCTTAAATACAATTGTGCTGGATTTAGCCATGTTTTGGGTGGAGGAAAGTGTTATTTACACAGAGAAGCATCTGATATAGAAATGAGGCTTCAACAAGTAGATGGAGGGCTTTATGCTGAAAAATGGTGTATTCCTGGTATTTTAAGAGAATTTATTTATCTTTTGAAAAAATGTTTAAAAAATCAGCCCATCGGTTTGGAGCTTGTCGGGAAGCAACTCCTTTCGATGTTCGTCTACAACAACGTTTCCAACCTAGATGTATACCGATTGGGGTATTTGACGGTATACAAAACTTGTCAGAATGTATGGGGCTTTGTTTAAATCAATCAGAATGCTATGTTTGTTCTCCACATGACCTTCAAAATTATTTAATTTTTTAGACAATTTCATTCCACACCCCAACAGGTCAATGTCTCCTTCACAGAGAATATTTATTACCCATTTATATGGAACAAACAGACGTTGACTGGACGTTAGCAGCAAATGGGTGTGCTGAAAAGAAGGGATATCAAGTTCCAGTGGTGGACAATGAGGAGGGGGAAATTGAACAAAAAACGAAGAATTACAAGTTATTTTCTGGAGGATTTGGACAACAAAGGATTGAGTTAACTAATATAAACAACAAGAAAGAATTTTTAAAATCAACAGGATGTGGAGACGGAAATTTGTTTTTAAATAAATTATTTAATTTTGCCCGCCAGAAGAGGAAAGTAATTTAGAAGGAAATTCAATTAATTAAATTATTTATGTATTAGCTATTTAGTTTAAAATTTTAGAATAAAAATTTTGTATAGATTTAAACATAGGACTAAGAATAAAAATAATAAAGAGCTTGAGGGATTGAGAGAGGAGGGAAAGGTTTAGAGAGATCCAACTAGATCTAACCAAAATTCGATCAACTTTTAACCTTTTTTATAACAACAACTCACAAGTTGTTTGTAAGCCTAGTTTCTAAAAAAAAAACAACGTTTCGTTCAATACCGGCTTCTCTCAACTAGCCAACGTCCACAACAAGAAGGTTCCTTAGAAATCGCTCCAAAGCTTTCGCGATATTTAACGCTTCCTCTAATTCCTTCTCTTTCTCTCAATAAAGTTTCTATACATATAGGAGACTTTTTCTCAATGTTTAGAGACTGTGAAGGTCGTATCCAAACTTAATTCACTTGTGTTGTAAATTACATAGAACTGAGCCTTACTGAAATCCCAATTTAAAATTACAAATTAAAAAATAACAGTGTAAATTTTACACAAAATGAAAAGGCATGGTTAAATTTGAGGTAAATATATACAAGGATTTACATAAGTGAGGATTATATACATAGGTTGTTTGGTTTGTTAGCCACGCATCGTCGAAGGGAGTAAATTGTTTAGATATAGTAGGTATATACAAGGGAATATGTACAATGAACTTCAGGTTTTACTTTGAACTTCCTCTTCTTTTTCTTTCCTCTCTCAATTATATCAGATCATTTGGGCCCATTAGAAGTTGGACTAGTTGAAGCAGGCGAAGTGGAACCTGTCGATGAACCGTCGCACTTGACACCTAAATGATTTTATAGTTTTCTCGAGTAGAATTTAAATTCCATTTACTCACCGTTATCCTGCCCTAAAAGATGTTTTTTAACCAAGCTTCCAGATGTAGTCAAACGCTCGTCGACACCAAGCTGAGAAGCTTGAGTGCCTGGCTTTAAAGCTGCAGCCCCTTCATCCTTGTTTTCAATGGCCCAGTTTACGTAGGAAATATTGTTTTCGTCCAAGAATTTCCACCACTCCTTTGTCGAACCTTCATCCACAGCTCCATTTCCATCAGCATTTACAGTACCATACTCGGACACAAAAATACAGGTATCCTAGAATTGAATATATCGTGAAAATTTTATGGAGGAATTTTAGTCAGTGAAGGGCAGTGCTGGGTTTTTGCATTTGTTGGCTCCGGCTCCAGCTCCGGCTCCGGAGCCGGGCTCCGGAGCTAGCTCCCGGAGCCATACCCAGCAGTGGTGAAGGGTGAAATGTTTCGCTAATCGAATTTCATTAAGTTGAGGGTTCATTATATCGAGAGTTGTCTTTATTTTATAGGGCAAAATTTTATTTAAGTGGCTAATAAAATAATCACTTACATTAGCAAGTGCAGTTGAAGCTCTCGCACGTAATTCCCCTTTGTGACTAGCAGCGTAGAAATGAAGAACATAACAAAGATTCTTTCCAGTAAGCTTATCCTTAGAAGCAGTGTCAACACCTTGGGACCAAGTTGGAGTGCCAATAAGGATCAAATTGTCGGGATCAATTGCACGGATGGCATCGACAATTTTTTGTTGATAAACCTTCATTGCGGGCCAATCACTGTCACCACCAGTTGGTTCGTTAAAAAGCTCATAGATTATGTTTTTGTTGCCTTTACCATAAGTTTTTGCAATGTATTCGAAGAATTCTTTCTGTTTAATGAATTACAGTATTTATTTTTACGGCTATTCGATCTTTACTGGTCGGTCTAGATAGACTATTTATTACCTATCTGATTTTCATTCAAAACCGGGTCTCGGGATCTGAAAAATCGGGATCCGGATTCAAAAAACCAGGGCTGGGATACCGACCACGCTGAACTCTGCTATCAATTATTTTGAATTTAACCTCCAAAATATCAACAAACTAGTACCTCTTTTACTTCCTGACTCAGAGCATTATGTGTGTGCCAATCAACTATCACATAAATTCCTACTTCGATAGCTGCTTTTATCACCTTTTCAACTCGCCCTTTTTGGGTTTGTTCTGGTTCTGGGCCCTGCATATAAGCTTCAGCACCTTCATCTATCCCCATGGCAGCTCGAACAACATTAGAATTCCATTGGCATTTCAATGCTCTGACAACTTCTTCGTTATAGAAAGGGAAACCTGGTTCGTAGTTTGACTGGAATAGAGACATTCCATGAAGGGCAGCAGGCTTCCCATTACCCAACAATTTCTTTCCTGTTAAAAAACTTTATCAAAGTTTTATTATTAAAACTACCTTCAACACTCAACTGTCCCTGAGGGGGATCAACAGCAAAAACATCGAAAAATTTTAATAAAAGGAAAACCAATGCTATAAAGGTTTTCATATTTAGCCTTTTGGAATGTTTAGCCGGTTTTGGCTTTGACTGACGGTTTTTGACTTTTTAGACGGGTTTTGATTTTCTAGAAGCTTTTAAAACTTTTTAATAAACTACATTATGGCTTTTGACTGCTCCCTTTATAAAAACCAGCATTTTCCACTCCTCCCATTCCTTCGACTGTCTACATGTGAATGTCTAAGCATGACTTTAGACAAAGAAATTTTTTCAGACATGCCCAAAATCAGATGTTTCCTTTGTCTAAAAATTTATTCCCCCTCTCTCTCCCTTCGAAGACAATGAAAAAAAAATTTTTTTATAGCCGGCCAAAAATCATTGCCCTTTAAGGCATGACTTTTGGCAGTGACTTCTCGCATGACTCAAAATCAGCTGCCCTTCATTGTTTATGGCCAAAGGCATATTAAAATTTAAAAGGCCAAAAATTAATTTTTAAAATAATTTTTAAATAATTTTAAATTTATTAATATTTTTAAAACAAAACTTTAGGTAGGGGGTTGATTGCCGGCTGGTTAGGGAGAAGCGGGAATTGATGGTAGCGAAATGCTTTTTATTATCAATCATTACCAAAATACTTTTATTAAAATTATTTTTTAATTTTAAATCAGGTATTTACCCATCTCATTTGAGTTTCTGTTTAATTTATCCGTTTTATTATAATCATCTATTTCTCTCAAACATTATACCGTATTTACTGAAATAATTACCCGTGGTAATTATTGTTTCGACCTCTCGCTGGAGGGGGTAATTAATAGGGAGTGGGTAATTATTTGAGAGAGGGTAATTATTTGAGTAAATACGGTAAGTTAGAATGTTGGCATGTAACGTTATTCCATGCAAAACCTCATAAAAAATTTTTTTTTTAAATTTTAAAAATTGTTTTCGGATAACAATCTTTAATCTCTTACAACTCTCTTCAGTTTACTAAAAACAGCATTGAAGCTTATAATGGGTGTATATAAATAGAAGGTATCGCTTAGGTGTCCCCCTCCTACTGGTCAGGATCGTCTATTTTTAATTAACTGATTATGATTTATTTTTTATAAATAAGTTAAAAAAAAATTTCTATTGACTGAAACCTAACATTCCATTTTAGAAAAATGCCGATTAAATACCTCCTAACTTCATTTTACTTAAAATGTTTAAACTAAGCTTAAACTTAGGTTTTTATTTTATACTCGAAATTTATTTTTGATATTAAAAAAAACGAAAAAACAAGTCAAAATTTCCACTGAATTCCTATAATTCTAAAAATTTTCGCCTGCGGCGCAGAAAATGGAAGAAATCTGGCTACTTGGCCTTTGAAAATTCTTAAAATTTTCGCCTGCGGCGCAGAGAGGTTTGCAGGATATCGGAAAAAGCTAAGCCTGTGTGACCTCTTTTTTCTTACATCCCAGCACTGTATTTTTCTATTTGCCTTAGGCAATTCACTGTAGGCAATAGATGAATCCCCCTCCGAATCCCTCAACTTAAATAATTCACTCAAATATCCGATATCTTCTAATTCTCTTATATAACCAGTGCTGTGTATGGCACCGCGAGCTGGCACTGGAGCCCGGATTCGTCGGAGCCGAAGCCAGAGCCAAGATTTCAAAAGCTCGGAGCCGGAGTCAATTAATGGCCAATACCCACACTGTATTTTCACTTGAGGCTCTAAAAAATACTCGCTTCCCTTATTTTTTCTTTTAAATGTATACGGGATACTTAATACTTTGTAACTTTAATCGTAATTTTTTACTCTATGTTTACTCGTTAAAGTAAGATAAAAATTATTTAGAAATTACTTGAGTGCCGTTTCTTACTTTGTTTATTTCTTTAGGATTTTCTCTCAACTTCTATTTGAGGTTTCTTTTTAAATTATTTTAAGCTTAATTTAACTCAAATATGTAGTAAATACAATCTTTTTAGGGCTTTCAGGGCTCCGATTTCGAATTTAAAAACCGCATAAAGTGATTTTACTTTAATTTTAAAAAATTAATGAAAACAAACAAATATTTATCGGTTATCAAAAGGGCGGTGATTGAAAATTTTTAAAAAATGTTTAGATAAAAGGGGAAACAATTGTTTGTGAGGGGATATTTTGGAGTAAAGAAACTTTTAAAAAAGAATTTACAATCAAGAAAACGAATATTTAAAACAAATTGATAAGAAAGGTTTAAATTATGTTTTTAGGTGAATTGGTAAAATATGTAGGTAAAGCATGTACGTATGTAGGTAAAGCAGGCTGTGCACACATCATTCATGTCTACTGAAGATGCTGGTTCGCTTCCAGTCGCCTAATAACCTATAACACTAGCTGAAGGAGAGAAATAGCTATAGTCCAGCTGCTTTACTGGTAGCCCCGGATGGTACTTAAAAATGAACAAAAAATCAGAATAGAGCACCCAACAGAAATAATTCTTAAACAATCACGGATTGTATTTAACTAAAGCTTTTGCATCAGCATCTTCAAACTTAATTCCGCAAAAATCAAGCGTTATATCTGCAAGTTTTTCTGCATAACGTTGGCAAAATCCTTGAAGCAATTGATGATATTCTTTTTTATACAATTTTTTGATGCTTCCACAAAATTCTTTGGCATATAATACATGTAAAATTCCATTATCAATAGCTTTGTTTACAAATTCAAGCTGCGTTACTTCCTTAAATTAATAATAGTGTAAGACCCTAAACAGAAGCATAGATTTATGTGAAATGTTAGGCCATTATGATAACTTTAGGACGGATAACGGCTCTTGTCCAGTTTATGCGTCCCATGAAAGTATATGCGTCCCATCAACAAAAAATTGGATATTTCTTGGTGTTGCAAAGTAGGGGTATGGTTCCAAAGCATTTCTTCATGTTCGGTACCTCGCCCACTGGGTCTGGGACCGTTCCTTACACTATCCTTCGAAATTTCTGAAAGTTAAAATCGTTTTTCTGAAATTTTTAAAAATTGGCTATAACTTTCAGAAATTTCGAAGGATAGTGTAAGGAACGGTCCCAGACCCAGTGGGCGAGGTACCGAACATGAAGAAATGCTTTGGAACCATACCCCTACTTTGCAACACCAAGAAATATCCAATTTTTTGTTGATGGGACGCATATACTTTCATGGGACGCATAAACTGGACAAGAGCCCGGATAACTTTCTTGCTTCCTGACTTTTTTGATTTGAAAAACATATGTAATAAAATTAAGGGAATACCAGCTTAAAAATCGTTTAATATAATGTCCCCCTTAGCATTAAAGCAGTTGAACGTAGTGAACGTACTGCCTTAGATTTAAATGATCAAAGTCTGGATATCTTTATCGTATTTTTAAAAATCTGGCCTAACTTTCAGTATATTATTCATTTACGTTTTCCGCACTTGCAAATAAACATGAATAAAAATAACCCTCATCGGTTTAGATTAGGGTTGCGCCCCGACCCCGACTAACCCCGACCCCGACCCCGAACCCCGACATTTTTTGACCTAAAACCCCGACCCCGACCCCGACATTCCCAACCCCGAAAACCCCGACCCCCGAAAGTTCGACCCCGACGACCCCGAACCCCGAAAAATTTTTATGCCCCCGACTCAAACTGCATTAATTAACAAGAGATCGGAACGGGATCGGGACTTTGATGTTAAATATATGAAGGAAAAGGGAAAGGAATATTTATATTTTCTCCTATTTCCTTTTGTTGGTCGGTGGTTGTGAGGTTAGGTTAACTGACTTCACCCATTTAGCTATTTTGATAGGGATGTTGTTCGAATCCATGGATGGGAATGAGGCTGAGAAGATTTTTCTTCTCAAAAATAAATATTTTTAAACTTTGATCTTGATTTTAAATTTGCAACTTTATTTTTTTTTTAATATTTTAAACTTGAAACAATATTAGAAATATTAAACTAGTCATGAATTTTCCAAAATTTTTGCCTGCGGCGCAGAAAATGGAAGAAATCTGGCTCTTGACCTTCCAAATTTCTCAAAATTTTTGCCTGCGGCGCAGAAAATGGAAGAAATCTGGCTCTTGACCTTCCAAAATTCTCAAAGTTTTTGCCTGCGGCGCTAGACTCAATGAATGGATACAGAGGCTTTAGGACAATCCCTTTACATAAGAGGGGGAGTAAGAGTTATTTTGTGGGTTTGGGGATTTTCGGGATTATAAAGGATAACTTGGATAAAGTACTTCTTGCGCCTTCAACTAATAAGGAAATAGATACAGAAAGTGAAGATAATGAAGATTAAGTTCATTTTTGGGTATTGTGACTTATAGGGGGTTTTTTTTGGCTGGACCGATTTGGACAAATGAGGTGTCATTCGAAAGAGCTCGCCGAGCTGAGTCAATCAGGGACCGAGATACAGACCCCTGAAGTTTGAAAAAGAGAAGGGGGGTCGAATGAGCTATTATTTGCATTTTCGAATTTTTCACCCCAAAGTGAGCTTACTCCCCCCTTCTCTTTTTCAAACTTCAGGGGTCTGTATCTCGGTCCCTGATTGTCGGATCGGCTCCACTCGCCCCTCAATCGACTCAGCTCGGCGAGCTCTTTCGAATGACACCTCATTTGACCAAATCGGTCCAGCCAAAAAAAACCCCTATAAGTCACAACATTCTCATTTTTTAATGAAAATGTTGATTTTGAACAGTAATGTTGGATAAAAATGCTGGATTTTGTAAATTTTTACTTCAACCCCGACCCCCGACCCCGACCCCGAACCCCGACATCATTTTCAGCCCCGACCCCGACCCCGAACAATTTGAGCAACCCCGACCCCGACCCCGACTTTGTCAACCCCGAAAACCCCGACCCCCGACTTTTTCAACCCCGAAGGCTCGGGGCGCAACCCTAGTTTAGATGATAGCACAGTCGGTTGTGCTTCTGTCTATCTCATTCCGTGATAGGCACGGTCTACAGGATTCGATTAAACACAAAACGATCATTTTTTAATTACAAAACGTACGTTCTCAAATTCAGTCATTTCATTGTCATCATAGTTATTGAAGAAATGCCTCTTATCTTCTAATTTTCTCACCAATTCACTTTCAAATTGTTTCAATGATTTAATATTTTTAAAATTATTTAAATCTATTTTTATTTTATTATTTTTTTCTAATCGAGAAAATAACTTCAACAATCTTTCTTCATACTTTTCATTTAATAATACTTTTTCTGTACAATAAATTAATTGTTGGACATTTTTTGATTCATTAGCAAGATTTAAAACTTCCTTTGTGTCAAACATAACTGAATCTGTTTTAAACTTTGGTTTTTGATCGGGATTGTAAAATTGAACGTGTTCTGAATTTTAAAAATTAGTGCTTATAAAATTCTTATAGAAAGAGTTTTGCAAAAGTTTAGCCACCGGGCAGGATTCGAATCTGCGACCACCTGCTAGTTGTTGCTAGGCGCTTTCGCTCACTATATGCAGGAGCTCTACCTCTGAGCTACCGGGGCATCGACTAATCTCTTTTTCCTTTTTAGATCGTTTAACCCCCGCCTAAGCTTTAAATGCTGCTGGGTGAATCATCCTTACATTATTTATTTAAATAATTACCAAGGTGTGTAATTTTAGCATGGCTGTCAATCAACTTTTGTTCTAAAGCCTCATGTTCTAAAGCAAACTTAGTCTTAACAGCTGTCTTATCAGCAGTTTTATCATCAGTTTTATCAACAGTTTTAGCAGCCAATTTATTTTTAGGGACAATTGGTGTAGGGGAAATAAATGGTAGAAGAAAATAAACAAAAATTGTTTTCTTCATTTAATATTTAAATTAAATATTTAAATTTTAATTTAAAAAAATTTTTCTAAAATAAATAAATTAAAAGGACGTCTTTTCGAATAATGGATAAATTTTTATTATTTAAATTTTATTTTAAATAATAAATTAAGGGAGACAGTCAAAACATGTTTTCGTATAATTTGCACTTAAGTATTATTATTATTTAATTTTATTATTTCAAAATATATTTTGTTGTCTTGCACTTTTTTTTAAGTTTTTTAATTATAAATAAATAAAACAATGATTTGCCTTAAAAATATGATTGTGATAGTAGCTAGAGTAAAAGAATAGGTAAATCAAAGCTTTGACTGTCCGTGTCCGTCCGTGCTTTGACTGTCCGTGTCTGTCCGTGCTTTGACTAACCGTGTCCGTCCGTGTTTGTCTGTACACGTTTTAAGGAAAATATGGAAAGGAAAAAATATGGAAAAATTGGATGGCGGCATTAATTTCACATTGGGCCAAAAATTTGTTGTCAACAGCAAAGTCTCAACAGCAAACAACACTCAACCGCAAAGGTGTTGAAAATTTTAATTAAAATAAACCCCAACTCTATAAAGGTTTTCATATTTTAACCTTCGGAATGTTTAGACGGTTTTTGAGTTTTTGGTCGGTTTTAGACTTTATAAAACCCACATTATGCCTTTTAACTGCTTACTTTATAAAGGCCAGCATTTTCCATCTCCTCCCATTCCCTCGACTGTCTACATGTGAATGTCTAAGCAAGACTCTGTCAATTAAAAAATTCCTCAGTCATGCCCAAAATCATATGCCTTCCTTTGTCTAAAATTTATTCCCCCTCTCTCTCCCTTCGAAGACAATGGAAAAAATTTTTTTATATAGCTGCAAAAATATTTGCCCGCATGATTTTAGACAGGACTTTTGCATTGATTTAAAATCAGCTGAAGATTTTTCTTTGTCAAAAATCAATTTTTTCAACAATTAATTTAAATTTAAATTTTAATTATTTGATAATATTTTTTAAATAAACTTTTAGTCGAAGGATTACTTTAAAAGACATTTCTTTCTCTTGGGATTTGTTTTTATTTTTAAATAAAAGAGAAGAAGGTGCCAAAAAATATTTTTTATTAAAGGTTTTGTAATGCCATTCAAATCTCAATTTTCTGACTTACTGTTATAATACGGTTTTTGCGTTTTTCCAACCCGTGTTTATGATATTCTTTTTGTTGACTGAGGATTTCCAAATCATGCTTTGGGTCAAATAGAGGACCCGAGAGTTTCTCTATGTATATCTCTCCAAATCACTGATATCCTGTGAAACCAACTTAATATCTCAAATCCCCTCTTAGTTCCCTAGACTATCTTTTATTCGGCGTAGGAAATTTTTTGATCGGTATAACTAAAAAAGTTTCCTAGTCAATACTTCCCCTCCTTATTATTTTTATTTATTATTATCTTCTCAATTAAAGTGGATTTTTTTACTTTTTTTATCAAAGCAGGGAGTCGACAACTTTTTAGAAAAAAAAATTTACAATTATGGAAACAAATAAATATATTTAAAGCAAATTGATAAGAAATGTTTAAATTATGTTTTTAGGGGAATATGTGGGTAGAATATCATTTAAAAATAAAAAATACATATGTAAAAATGTTTAGACAAGAGGGAAACAATTGTTTGTGAGGGGTATTTTGAATAAAGAAACTTTTAAAAAACTTGCGAGCAAAAAAAAAGAATTACAATAAAAAAACAAATATTTAAAAAATTGATAAGAAATGTTTAAATTACATTGTAGGGGACATAGGTTAAATAACATTTAAAAATAAACAAAAAAATCAAAACAAAGACACAAAGCAGTGTTTGGATGCTCGTTCCAAAATTCGTACTAGTACCTGTGTATGAAGTACAAGCAAAAAATTAAGGCCGGTAAGAGTACGAATATGAGGGCAAAATAAGGCCTGTACGAAAGTACCAGTAACTTTCAAAATTCCAAACACTGTCCAAAATAAATGTTTGTGAAAAAAAATTATAAACAATCACGGATTGTATTTAACTACAGCTTTTTCATTTGTAGCTTCAAACTTAATTTCACAAAAATTAAGTATTGGATCTGCAATGTTGTCTACATAAATTTTGCAAAATCCTTGAAGAAATGGATGAGATTCTTCATCAAATTTGTTGGCCCGTCCACAAAATTCTTTGGCATATAATATATGTAAAATTCCAGCGTTAATAGCTTCGTTTACAAATTTAAGCTGCGCTTTTTTCATATCATACTAAAAAAATACTAAGTAAATAGTTGTTTAAAAAAGTATATTATAATTCACTTGGAAGGTGAGTTAAAAATAGTAGCAAGCTATGGCATTCTATTAGAGGAAATAATGTAAAATAATAAAAATAACCCATCATCGTTTTGGATTTTGGGCCAGTAGCTCCACTGATAATTAAGAGTGGTATCGGGAAGGGATATACGGGTATCAGGTGATAAGTAATATCAATATATTAAGGTTTGATTCCAAATTTGATACCTTCCGATTTCCTACGTTTTTTCTCTTCCGAGTTCCGCAAAAAATTTTTATTTCTGATTTCCGACTTTTGAGCCAGTCCCGATTTCCGACTCTTCCGATTTCCGATACCTCTGATTGTTCCAACCCACCTCTGGTCAGTAGGTTGTACTACGGTCTGGATTCTTTCCATGATGGTATAATAATATATATTATATATAATATATAATAATGACGGGGTTAACGGGATTCCGATTAGAGATGTCGGTCATAAAAAATATTTTATAATTGGTGTTTCCGCACTTGCAGAAAGAATATAATAAAAATAAATAACCCTGCACCGGGTTTGATGGTGACACAGTCGGTTGTTCTTTCGGTTTGGGCCCTTTCCATGATGGTTCTATTCCATCTCCCATCCAATGAATTTTTCCACAGCATGAAAATTATAATAATAACTAGGGAGTGGCAAAACATGCAAATGCATATTTTGTATGCGGATATGCCATGAGCTGAAACGCACAAAAATGGTGTTTTTACGTCGGTACGAACATTAGGGACCGGGTTCCGATAGCATATTTTTGCATATTTCGGTATTTCAGTGCATATTTGCATATCGATGCATATTCTGGGAAATTTTGCATATTTTTGCCAAAATTTGTGCATATTTTGGCATTTTTTGATAAATTTAGTAAAAATCGAGCAAAATTTTCAAAATTTTGAAATTTTTTGAGCAAAAAATTTTTGATAAAAATTTGTAGAAAAAATTTTTTCGAAAAATTTTTCGGGAAAATTTTTTTTCAAAAAAATTTCTTTGGTTGAATAAAAAGTTAATAAAATCTTTAAGAAGTGATCTTAAAATGCAATTTAAATGCTAAATTTGTATTTTTTACTTGAAATATTGAATTTTAAAGCACATTTTCGTTATTTTCGCTGCATATTTAGTGCATATTTCGGCAAATTTGGCATATTTTGATGCATATTTTGGGCTTTTTCGGTGCATATATATGCGCATATTTTGGGATTTTCCGTGCATATTTTGCCACTCCCTAATTATAATAATAACAAAACAATTTACATACCAAATTCCGAATCATGATACGATTTTTCTTTTTTAATGTTCGCTTCAATTCATTTTTAAAGTGCTTCAACGATTTAATATTTTTAAAATTATTTAAATTTATTTTGATTTTATTTTTTGTTTTTAATAGAAAAAATAAATCCAACAATTTCTTTTCATAATTTTTGTTGAATAATACATTTTCAATACAGTAAATTAATTGTTGAAAATTTTTCGATTTTTCGGAAAGGCTTATTACATCTTTTGAGTTACTAAATATAATTGAATTTATTTCTTCCACAGGTGTTTGATCGGGAATGTAAAATTGAACGTTTTCTGAATTTTAAAAATTAATTATAAAATTTCTTTTTTTAAAATTTATTTATTTAAATAATTACCAAGACGAGCAATTTTAGCATGGCTGTCAATCAACTTTTGTTCTAAATCCTCATGTTCCAAAGTTTTATGTTCTAAAACCTCATGCTCTAAATTCTCAAGTTCTAAAGCTAATTCATTTTCATCAGCAGTCAGTTCATCATTAGCCGCAATTGTTGCAGGCAAAATTAGCTTTAGAAGTAAATAAACAAAAATTGTTTTCTTCATTTTAATTTTTAAATTAAAATATGTAACTATTTTAATTTAAAAATTTTTTCTAAAAAATAATAAATTAATTAATCCCAAATTTTCATATGAAAATTCTTCTACGTGTAGATTCGGGGATATCAGAGGATTTTAAGTGATTGAGATTAAGGGATTTAAAGTAGCGATAATTCTCTAGTAGAAGCACACCCTCCAATAGAAGCACTGTAAAAGCTTTCTATTGGATATTATACAGACTGAAAAAGCATGTATCATTTTTATTGTTTACATTTATGTCAAATATTGTAAATAATTTTTATAAATGCTCGGCAAAATCATTTTTCCGAATCCAGAATCCGGATTTTTGAGTTAATATTCATATCGGAGCGGAGCAGTTTTCTTTTTCTTCTGATTCGGAAATTGATTAGGCAAGTGTTCAACTACCTTTAACACTCAACTGTCTAAAGTATGTTTAAAAGCAAAAGCTTTAAAAAATTTAATTAAAAGGAAACCCAACGATATAAAAGATATAAAGGCTTTTGACTTCACAAACTGTTTAGGCGGTTTTTTATTTTTTATGCTGGTTTTAGACATGTTAAGAGGTTTTGACTTTTTACTGTCTTCATTATGTCTTCTGATTGTCCACTTTATAAAGACTAGATTTTTCAACTCCTCCCATTCCGTTGAATTTTTAAATGGGAATGTCTAGGCGAGACTGTCAAGTGAAAAAATTTCTTCAGTCATGCCCAAAATCATATGCTTCCTTTGTCTAAAATTTTATTCCCCCTCTCTCCCCCTACGAAGACAATGGAAAAATATTTTTTAATAGCCGGCCAAAAATCTGCCCTTTAAGGCATGACTTTTGGCATTGATTAAAAGTCAGCTGAATAAAAATTTTTTCAATGTCAAAAATCAATTTTTTTAAATAATTTTATTCAAATTAAATTTTAAATTTAAATTATTTAATAATTTTTTTGGAAACCTTTTAATGGAAAGGTTGTTGTCGGCTCGTTGGGGGAGAGAATCGAGGTCGGAAAAACCTACATTTATATATAACAGAGTTGGTCGAAACAATCAGAGGTATCGGAAATCGGAAGAGCCGAAAATTTTTCTAGTTCAAAAGTCGGAAATCGGAAATCAAAATTTTTTCCAAAAATTTTTTCAGAAATCGGAAAGAAAAAAACGTCGGAAATCGGAATTCCGACCCACCTCTGATATTTACTTACCTATATCAAATTTGATTATTACGAAAAAAGTGTTATTAAAAAATTTTTTTTAATTTTCAAAATTAGGTATATTTATTTTTTATTTTTTAAATAAATTTATTTTTATTTATTTCCCCTATAAATCCATTATACATAGAGATTAATGAATTTATGTGTTTATTAGTCATTTACAATGATTAATCAAAATAAATCGTTTATTTAAAAATATTTTTCTCTCCAATTTAAAGTAAAAATGACTGGAAATGTTTAAAAAATTTTTTTTCTGTTAAAAATTTAACACGATTTTTAACATAATTTTTGACATAATTTTGATAATTTTTGACATTCTTTTTATTAAAAATTTTTTGCAAATATTTCAGGCACCCCATAATTATTTTCGGCTCCTTTATCTCTCATTTTTCGTGTATATTTTTCTAAAATCCAACCGTGTATATTTTCAAAAATCCAATGGATATTTTCTAAAATTCTAAAATCCAATTTTTATTAAAAAATAATTTTTATAAAATAAAAAATAAATTTTTAAAATTTTCCTCTTTTTTTAGAATTTCCGGCTTTTTTGCAAGAGAAAACTTTTCTTTATGTCCTTGTGTACTAATCATCTTTTGGATTTACTTTCAAAAACAATTCTTTCTCTTGGGATTTGTTTTTATTCTTAAATAAAAGAGAAGAAAGTGCCAAAAAATATTTCTTTATTTCAGAATTTAAAAATCCATTTTCAAATTTTTATTTCCGAATTTATTGTTGTAGATAGAGATGCCATTTTTGAGTCAAACCAGTGTTTTTACTAGGGAGTTCCAAACAATGCTTTGTGTAAAATAGAAGACACGAGATTTCCTGCATGTATACATATATCCCTCCAAATCACTGATATCCTTTGTATTATCTCAAATCCTCTTAATTTCCTAGAAATCCTCTTAATTTCCTTTTATTCGGCATAGGAAAATTTTTTGTTCCGGATCTTGGCACTGCTTTCATTTCCTCCTTTAATCTGGTTTTTACTTCTTCCTTACAATAATTTAAATTAATTTTAAAGTTTTAATAAAATTAATATTTATAAATCAATTGCCCTGATGAATAATCCCCCTAATTGATGACTAAGATGTTGTCGATGATAAGAAAATATGAAAAAAGGAAAAAGAAAGAAATTCTCGACCTTATATTTTTAAGCAAGGTTTTGTATTTATTTGAAGGGCAGAAGGAAAGGAAGGGGGAGAAAGGTGACTTGCTCTGCTTGAAGGACGTTTAGTTACGTTCACTTGGCGACCGAACCATTTATTTTTCTTCTCATTTTAGTACTTGACTTTCTTCTAGTTTAAAATTGAGAAACAAAATCTTTTACATATCTCAATTATCTCTCTACCATTTTACCTTTATTCTGCGCACCCATTTTTTCTTTATTGCCAGCCGTCTTAAAAAGGGAGGAAGGCGACTTTAAATTCTTTTTTAAATCAATATAAATTGATTTCTATTTTTTCGATAAATAATTTTTTTGATTAATATAATAATTTTAATTTTTTTATGATTTTTCCTTCTAAATATTTCTAAAAATAACTTTAAGTTTAATTAATGAAAAAATATTTTAATAATTTTGAAATGAAATAATAAAATTAATTAAATGGACGACATTGCATCTATAGAATCTGTTGAACCTCTTGATCAGGTGGCCACAAAAATATATAAATATAATTATTATGTATTAATATCTCCCCTCTTGCGCAAAATGTGTAATATGAATCTAGTGAAATTAATAAATAAATTCCTAGGTGTTATGTGTAAGTTGAGAGAAACATGCACATTTAAGCTATGAGCCTGGAATAGGAACAATGAAATTTGAATAATATATTAATCCAAAACTCTGATTTTTATTGGATGTTTTTAAAATAAATTATTTAAAATAGTAGAGACTTCCAAGACCCAAGACCAAGACCGAAAAAATATCCAAGAAAAGTCTTGAAATCATGACTCAAGACCAAGAGTCATGTAAGTCTCTATGAAATATATTTATAAATTTGAGGAACCATATTTGCGGAGGATCTTAGGAATTAAATGATATAAGAGTCAGATGTCATTGTTTCTTATAAATCACAAAAAGTTCTTTGTTTTGTGCATAAATATTATTTTTTAATGCTAAAAAATTTGGCTGATTAATGAATTATTTAATTTCACTTAATTTTCGATTTTCTGAGTTCGACCATTTTCGTTTTAAACGCGGCGCTTTCCCTAAACATGCCTATAAACTTTAAGAATTGACGTGAATTTTTTCGGCTTTATTTTTAATATACATATCAGATCAGCTTTTGGTGCCTCACAATTTCCACAATGTTCAGTAAGAATTTAAAATTCTTAAAAATATTTTCTAAATTATTCCCTTAAAGAATTGGTAGCAATGGGTGTTACAATTTTTGTTTTGCCTTTTAATGATTGGATTCATTTGGAAAGAGATGGAAGCCAAATGACTATAATTGTTAATTTTGAAGAAAATTCTTAAAAATTCAAAAAAAAATTTTAGAGGGGTATTTCCGGGAGTGATTGTGTTTATGAAAATGTTAACGCAAAAATTCGTTGTACAAGATGGAACGATCCTTTGGAAAATAGAGAAAAGTTTTGGTCAGGTTTTAACTTGAATGCTGTCCAAATTGAAAGGCTTAGTGGAAGTAGGTATATTTGAATTAAATGTTTAAAGTGAAGTTTTAATTAAAGGGCAACCCTTAAATTAAAATCTTTATATGTCTTATTAGCTTAGTATGTATAAGGGTATTGCACCGACATAGAAACAAGAATACTGATTTCGAAAATCGGGAATTCCCGATCCAAAGAATGTCGGGAATCCCGGAATTTTGGGAATTTTGTCAATGAGATGCCTAGTATCTAGAATCCGTAAAGTATGGGCTTTGGGGTTTCTAAATACCGAACTCGGACTTGAACTTTTTATTCTTTTACACAATTTCCAGTGCATGAGGCACATAATACATTTTCGCATTATGTTCTGGGATATAACGGCCATATTCTAAAAACTCAAAGAAAATTTACAAATTTAGTGTATCGATCTCTCTTCTATTTTGTACTTCTACAATTATTGCTTTTTGTATTTGACATTGGAGCTTCAATGGTAATGTGCCGTAGATATAGATTTCAAAAGGATGGTGAAACAGTTGAGAAAAGGATATCAATGGCTTTAACAGGCATAATATGTTTGTAAATATTTATTTTTTGTTTATATTTTCCAAAAATATTTATTGAGATACTTCGGATAATTTATTCTTGAAATTTTTTTCCTGAAATTCACCCACTGATCACACTCGATGTCATTTGTTGTTTTGTGATGATTTACGGATGTGGATTTAGTGTAGAAAACATATCGTCTTTGACATGTTCCTTACGGACGGCACGTAATGCGAAGGGAACTACGCACTATATGCCGAGCGTAAGGAATGTGTTATATCCGGAAGTCACTATATTAATTTGACCTTTATCTTCATCATAGTACTATACCAAAATTTTTTTAAATTGCTAGAATATCCAAAAAAAAAATTTTATTTTCAGTATTCTTTCACTTTGTAATTATTTTTACAACAATTTCTGCCAATTCAGACTTTACCAATTCCTTGCCACCTTTTGATAGTTGTATGGGGACGGCTTTTAAATTATTTGTTGGAATGTTTATAATTTTTGGTATTGGTTGCTTTCTAACACATTTTTCAAGAATTTTGTTAATTCGAGAAAAAAGGAAGGGAATGCAAGATTTTCAATTAAATAATGGAGGAGGAAGGGGGGCAGCTATGGAATTGATGTGATTAATTAATTTTTGGATTTTTATGTATTTATTTGCTTTAAATTTATTTTTAATAATGTTTTGTTTATTCTCATTGTGTTTAGTGTGAAGGACAATAATTTTCTATCTGTAGAGTCATATTTAGGGTTAACGGTTAAGAAATGAACCAAACCGTTGAACTCTTCCGTTTCGGATATACAAAAATTTCCATCCGGGTTTTAACATTTTTGACGGAGTTTAAGGCCAGAATGCACTTTACCGGGAAACTAAGTTTTGGAAACAACGCTTAGCCGTAATACAGACCAGTGTGTAAACCACAAGTGCCCAAGCTGATCTTTCGGTAAGCTTATCATATAAGCCAATTTACGCGTGCCAAGGATTTTTACGTAGTACAAACCGAAAAATGTACCGAGGATTTCAGTATCGGGTTCGAGAACAAGAATGAAAAAACTGAGACCGATATTGGAAAAAATCCGAGAATCTCGGTATCAGTCTCGTCTTTTCCACCTCTACTTTAAAGGATGAATGGTATCCTATAGTTAAACTCCAGGGTTGGATTTCTGCCAATAAAAAGACTTCAAAAAAGTCGACTAGCAATTCACGTGAATAATAAAAAAAATTTGTGGGAGATGAAAAAATCAACTGAAAATTTCTAAATATCCGAAAAGAAAAATCCGCAGTCCTCCGGCTATGTTCGAGTTATTCCCTTTTATATTCTGATTCGATGGATAAAGCCTCCTCGGAAATACATGTCTAGAATATTTTTTAAATATCCAAATCCTAATAAATCACAATACATTTAAGGCAATTAAATTAATTTTATTCATTTTTAATCCTCCAACTTCGGACAAAATTCTATTTCTAATTGAAGTATTTTCAATTGATCACTTACAGTATCCGTTTTTAATGTATAATGTGTAAGGCCATCATATTTCATTTCTTTTTTTGTTCCTTCAACAATTGAAGTTTTCCATCCATATGCCATATTATTTGGGCCTATTATTGTGTCGTTAGTTGACCAAAAACTTGCCTAAAATAATTATTTTTGAAGTAAAAATAAATATATATAGTAAATTTATTACAATATATTTAGCATCATCTCTTGAATAATTCAATTTTGCCAATATATCCCCAGAATTATCTTCACAGGGAAGAATATTTTCGCTACACAGACTTACATCTGAATAGTTTGGACAGCTTGGACCAACCCAGAAACCAAACTTTAAATTTTTTAAAATTAAATTATATACTAAATAGCAGGGGTGGGCCGAGTCCCAAAAAATATGAGACACGAGATTCACGAGATACGAGATTCCCAAAAAAACGAGATTTCACGAGATACGAGACACAAGATATTATAGAAAATATAAGGATTTGAATGGATAATGATTTCAGGTGGATTATCTAAGCCCACCCTACTAACTAAAGCCCACCCTACTAAATAGCCCCATACTTCTTTACTGCAAGCTGGAACTCTTTTTGTATCGTTAATTGTTTCTCCTTCATTATCAGCACAAATACACATCCCAAAGTTAGCACCAGCGATTGCAATAAATTTATTTATTTTACTTTTTAGAGGGGCTCCAAGTTGGCACTTTAAAATAAAATTTTTAAATAAAAATTTTCCCCCGATCCCGACAAGGGACCGGGATTAGCCTAAATCGTTAATTTTACGTTGTGTAAAATCCGCATATTCCCTTGAATAATAATTCTTGCATAAGTAACACCCATTGAATGAGCAATAATATCTATTTCTTCTGCACCTGTATATTCTAAAACAGCATTTACAAATCTTCTCAACCTTGTAGCTGTCCCGCAAGTTAATTTACTTTATAAAAATAATTTTTGGATAAAAGAATTATTTTGATTTTAAATCATTCAATTGTTAAAAATTTTTATATTAAAATTTAATTAGTTCACTATTTTCTCATAATTTTACTCCCAGGGCCCGTATCATAAGAACGTGGTTCGTGGTTGTTTAACCCTTACCGGATGGTAAGATTGGTATCATAAGAAGCGAGTTCGTGGTAAGCAAGAAGAAAAATACCAGACGCGCTTATGATACGAAAAAACCTCTCGGTATGGTTTAAATGACCTGGTTAAATGACCAACTTCTTATGATACCGTTTTAACAACTTGCTCTTATGATACGGGCCCAGATGGACACGAACCTCAATAACTAGGGCTGGCTATTATATGGACAAAAAAATCGAAAATATGCACATAAAGTATAAATGAAATTTTTCAAATTATGGATGAAATATGGAAAAAATCCCGAAAAAATGGATAAAAATTTTAATTTTTAATCACAATTAAATAAATTTGGTCGCGAACATTAGCAAATTTTTAGTTTGTAGTGAGACATTTTGAGTTGGAAAAATATGGAAAAAATGGAAATGGAAGTCCTCATTTTTGTAAGCAAACAGCGTGAAAAGTGTGTTTTTCGTGCGTTTCAGACCCTAAGCAATTCAGGAAAAAATATAAATTTCAATACAATTGCCAGCCCTATTAATAACAATCTTTTTATTCCTAATAAATTAAAAAAGCTAATGTTTATTATTTAACTCTCGCTGTGTATCAATAATCGAATAAAAAATACTTTTCCAAAGATTTTGTAATATCTCTAACTCCATAAGTTATCGCATATAATTCAGCTGTAGTATATCCTCCATGTGACATAAAATAACTAATTGACTTACTCCATCCACTGTTCCAATCACCACCATGCCCAGCCAACGCCCCATCAGAATTGCCATGAATAAATACTACTGGACGTTTATTTATCTAAAAGTTTTATATACATACATACTTAGGTGGGTCGGAAAGTCCGAGATGTCAGAAATTGGAAGAGCCGGAAATCGGAACTGGCTCAAAAGTTGGAACTCGTAAATCAAATTTTTTTTCGGAAATCGAAAGGAAAAACGCCGGAAATCGGAAGTCGGAAATCAGAATTTCGACCCACCTCTCATACATACTTAGGTCAATATTAACATTATTAGTTATTAGTTATCTTTTTTAAAAGTAATATAAAAATTTCACTAATTACATAATTATTAGAGTTGGCAGAAAAGCGCAAATTAAAAATCTACAATTAACCACCAATCCCAATGAGTAGGATAAATTTTTAACAAATATTCTTAGTTTTTTGTTGTATCTATATTTATGTGGAAAGATTCGGCTCATTAAGGATATCTAATTATAATTTAATTTTCTAATACTTACCGGCTGATTTTTGTATTTACGCCCACCAAAACTATTTAAATTACCAAAACCAGCAAAGTCTTCATAATATTCATGCCTGCCAAAAATTATTTTAAATTTTTTAATGGAGAAAAAATATTTCTTAATTCATATATACACTCTGTTTCAAAATTACAACCACACCCCGATTTATCTCAATATTTCAAGTTCCAGTCAATTTTTCTAAAAGATTTTTTTAATTGTCATATAGGACCATGGGATAAACAATATTTAATACTGAAACGGATTTTTAAATTTGCTGACGTTAAATTATTTAATTTTTTTATAATATAGGTCCTATATATCCCTTGGTCCTTTATGACAATTAAAAAAATCTTTTAGAAAAATTGACTGGAACTTGAACTATTGAGAAAAATCGGGGTGCGTTTATGATTTTGGAACAGACTTTAAATGTCCCAATTAAAGCCTCGGTCTACATAATGGGAGGGGGCATTATTTAATATAGGTATTTACTGAGCAAGCCATTCTTGAAAGTCTTGTGTTAAAGGTCCTTCTACTTTATCAGGTTTTACTATCTCAAATTCAGGTTTACATTCACATTGCTGGTTACTTTCATTTAAATTAAAAATTAAAAACAAACAGAAAATAATTTTAATTTTATTTTTTAATAACATTTTTTATGTATAATTTTTAAAAATATTTTTTAAAAAGTTTTTGAAAAGCACTTTTAAAAAACCTTTTTATAAGCATTTTTAGAGCATGAATATTTATAAACTTAAAAAAAAATTTTTTGTCTATATTTATCCATTTAAATAATTTTTTGTATTTAAATTCATTTTTGTTTTGATATTTTTAGAAATATTTTAAATATGTAGGCAATTTTAGAATATTAATTTTATTAAAATAAATTTTTTTACTTTATATTTATTTTTAAATTATTCGGCAGCCTTTAATTGCCTGATACACAGATATCCATCTTATCCCTCGATATCCCTCCAAATCCACCGATATCCCCTTAATCCGGCTAACTCCCTCATTATCACCTTTAATCCCTTCGGATCCTCTTATTAGAGTTGTAAAAAAATAAAAAATTTTGTTGATAAAAAGGTTCGACAAACTCTCTCAAATGATATATAATTTGTACTAACATCGTTCCCTTTGTATTCTGAAATTATACCTTAATTTTGAATTTAGGTTATAATTATACACTAGATTCATTTTTTCCGTGGAGCCGTTTGGCATTTCCGACTTAAAAAATTTAGTCTAATTTCCAATTTACGACAGTTCCAATTTCCGTTACCTTCGTCGGTTTCTATTCAAAAATAAGGAGGAGCCTTGTATATGTGGGTCATCAAGTTCAAACAGTTTTAAATATTTTTCCTCTATTTATTGAGAAAAGATTATTTTTATTCCCTCTGTGACATTCTTTATAGTTTAACGTCGACCTGAAAATATTTTTTCAGACAGGCAATCTACATACATATGAGACTAACGTTATTTAAAGTAAAATTATTTAAATAAAATTTCTCATTTTCACAAACTTTATTTTTTTTTAATATTTTTTATTTATACTTTATAAAATTTAAATATAATCCGAACTTTATGAGAGCATTCAATAGTCATTTAAAAATTTATGTCTCTAGGCGGGCGGCAGTGCTGGGTATTTGCCATTTGTTGGCTCCGGCTCCGGGCTTTCAAATTCTTGGCTCCAGCTCCGGCTCCGGGGTTTCCAAAATCTTAGCTCCGGACCCGGGCTCCGGGGCTATACCCAGCACTGGTGGGCGGTGTTTAAGTGAGAACCCATAAATATTTATGATAAAATTGACTGTAAATATTTATATTTCGTAGAAAGAAGCCAAGATATTCTATGTATTAGTTTTTCGATATTATACATATTTTGAACTAAGTATCGTCTGTCTTGTAGAATATTAAAAATGGCTAGCTATTATTAAAAATATCAAATGAAGGAAAACTTTTTGAAAGACCCATATTAGATTTGTTATCGCAGAACCGGAACCGTAGAACTTCCATTATTTTAAAACTGATAGGAATGGAAATACTTAATGCAATTTATTATTTATATTGTTTAGATTAATTTTTTATTGACATGTCCGGGACTATGGACTTTCCCTTTCGTTCACAATTTAAAAGTCAAGAGGACTTTGAAATAGCATTAGAAGTTTTCAATGTTAAAATGAAACTTTTAAATTCCATTGATAATTCATCAAATGCTTCTGATCTTGACATACTCAATTATTCAGATAACTCTAGCTTAAACAATAATATTAAACGGAATTCTGATAAATTGTCAGCATCAAATGGTAATTTTATTGTTCCTAATTTATATTTTTATTCCGAATATTAAGCAAGCAGGAGTATCGCCTTTTATTTAATCCCTCATATTTTTAATTTAATATTTTTTGCCCTTTATTTTTTATATTCGAGTTTCATCTTCTAAATTTATTTTTTTAAAACATTTCGGCACACTTCTTTAAAAATACATAGTGTGTTTTTGCCTAGAATCTTTGTTAAAACTAAATTATTTAAATTTGCATTTAGAATTCACAATTTATCGAAAAATATCCTCAAAAATTTTTAATTAAATACTTTTCATAGCCAAGATTTTGGTTGATATGTATACGTATCTTATCCTTGTTAATTAAAAAATTTAATTCGATTTAAGGTTCTTTAGACAATAAGAAGTCACCTGTCAAACTCTTTGGCCCAAGAAAAAATTCTGGTTCTATGTCTTATAATCATCAAGCAAATAATTCAGGTTCTAAATCTTTCCATTATCCCTTTTTCCATAAAACAATAGCCTACTTTAATTTATCACAGGAAAGAAGTCTGAGGTTGTTTCTCTTATCAAACATCCATCGAATTCCTCTTTAAATTTAAACCCGACATCTGGAGAAACTTATCAGAATGGAGATATTGAAATGGTTTCTGCAAATAATACTAACGAACATCGTTCTGCTACGCCACCAAAAGGATCTCAAAAGAAGAGTGGGTATTCTATGAGATCACAATTTCAAACACATTCGAGTGAGTATGGGTCATACCAATTACCTGCTTCTAAACGTGAGAGAAACCACAAGAATACTAATTCAAATGGTGTGGAACTTTTAGACACAGTGACAACAACACGCCCTTCTGAACAAATTAATTCTGGAATGGATTTTGATAAAAACTCAAATTTTAATCATAAAAATCCCCAAAAGGCTGGGAATTCTTGTAATGGGTCCAAATCCGAATTATGCCGTCCTGATCAAAATATTTTTGGAAATAATCAAGTGGTATCTACTAACTATTATGGAAACGAAAACGAACACACAATGACAACTCACTCCTCTGAAAATACTTATGAAAAAGAATTTGTTCCAAAACCACCTGGAATTCCATGCTTAAAAGGTCTTTAATAACAAAATGATTTTAACTATTCATTCTAAATTAGGACTTAAAAATCATGGAAACACTTGTTATTTTAATGCTTTAATGCAGAGCCTTGCTGGCTGTGACCGTCTTGCTGAATTTTTACTTTGCAAAGATTTTGATGAGGATAATAGGGAGGTAAAAACATCTTTAAATTTTATTAAAATAAAAAATCCCACTGACAAGGAATCATCTTTTACTATCATCTCGAATTTGATATTTTCTTTGATACCATTCGATAGAGGACCTCAGACTTGATATTGCAAAGTGATATCTGTTTTATTGTAAAATTACTTTGGGCCGAGTTATGGGCATTCAATGATCAAGATTGTGGTGACTAGGGTTGTCGGTTTTGGACCGAACCGAGGAGCCGATGATTTTTCGATTCGGATATCGATTTGGTTCCAGATATCCTAAAATTTTTCAAGAACCGACAACGCTAATGGTGACAGTAAAAGATGGTTCCTTGTAAGTATTAAAAATTATTATTTTAATTTTAAGCATGGTATTTTCGACTTATTTCTCAAAACGATTCGTTATATGTGGTTCAATCATAATTACTATGTTGATTATTATTGTCATAAAACTATTCATTCTATTGCCCATGAAAATCCAGCATTTTGCGTTGGCTATCAACATGTTTTGAATTTTTTAAAAATTATTTTTAAAATATTTTAATAGGATACTCATGAATGTATGATTTGGTTATTAAATAAACTTAATCGAGAAATCTTGGATTTTAATTTGGATGGTAATTTTGGTAAAGGTTCGAGCTTTGACCCACATGTTAAAATTTATAAAAATAATGAAGAAGCAAAATCTACATTTTTAAAATTATTTCAGTAAGTTTTTAATTTTTTTTTGATTTTCTTTTTTACCTCCAAATCCTTTTAAAAATCCCAGAAGACAAAAAATATCAATGGGTCGAGCGATAAATGCGAATCACCGTTGGTTTAAAAGTCACATAACAAATTGCTCGAGCAAAATTAAATGAATAACACTTGCTGTTATAATTTTAGGGTTAGCCTGGGACAACCAGAATAAACCAAAGAATAGTTTATCACAAAAGTAAATACAAGTTAAGCAAGAATAGTCAAGGGCAAGATTCAACGCTCGGCTTAGCGGCAAAGAAAGATAACTAAGACTAGCCCCGCATATCTAGACCCACATACCTTACTTATTTTAAAATTTTAAAAATTGTTTAGAGGCCAATTTCGTCATGAAATAAAATGTACTACTCCAACTTGCAATTTTGTTGACACCTCAACTGAACCCTTTTTGTCTGTTTCACTCAGCGTTCCTTTGTAAATTTGAATTTAATCTTGCAAAAAATTTGATATTTTTAGACCACGTAAATATACTGTAAAATTTATTTGTATGAATCCACGTAAAATCACTCGTTTCCATTTTGACATTTCTGAATCTGGAATAACTGTTAAGGATATAATGGAAGCAATAGAAAAAAATATGAAAATCAAGCCATTAAATGTTTGTTTAGAAATTTTTTTTCGTGTTATGCTGTGCTTACATAAAAGAGTTGCGGAAGAAATTCAACGAAAATTTTTGGATATCCGGTCCTTTTTTTCGGATTCGCCAACCTTAGTAAGCACAGTATTAATTTGCCCAACATGGAATATGACGTATGATGACGAATATGACGTATATGACGTATCATACTGTCCCGATTCCTGAACATCGGAAATTCCCCCAGTCTCGGGTCGGAATTCCCAAAATCGGAAATTTATTTTGCCAAGATCCTTAATCAAATCCTATTTAGGCATTAAAAATAAAATTTAAAATTTTTAGATGATTGCATGTAAAATCGAAACAGATGGGCAATCATATTTAGTTCCGGATAATGTAGTTCTTGAAAGTTATGATCAATTAAATGAATTCACAATTTTTGAAATACCCGGAGAAAATAAACAGCATGAACAAAAGTTAATTATTGCTATAGTTAATTATGTTTTTGATGGAAAAATGTAAATTTGAAATAAGAAACATTTTAAAAAATAATTTTGAAAATTTTTTTTAGTTTTGGAGAGCCTTATCTGTCTTTTTTGTTCAGAGATATGAAATATGATAAGTTATGTTTTGATTTGATGAGGGATGGAGCTTTTCTTCTTCCAAGACATTTTTGCAATATAAATTATGATTTTAAAATTATTTTGCTAAATTTTGATGGATTTCCCCTTTATTCTTTACAAAATTCTGATGGAAATGTTTATTGTTCACAGACTAACAAGCATTATAACCCTACAGCGATGCGACCTTTTTCTAATAGCTATGTGGACAAGTAAAATATTTTAAATATAGCGTAGTGTACCGGTGGTAAAAGTTCGGGATCATTTCAAAAGATCATTTCCTATGCTACTTTAGGAAATGATAATGTATCGAGTTATTATGTATATTTTGTACTCGAAAGGTTGGAAAACCATAGAGGGGAAGTAAGCTCAACTTTGGGATGAAAATTCAAATGTGTAAATATCAGCTCATTCGAAAGAGCTCTTCGAGATAGTCTTAAAAACACCAAAATTTTCACCCTGAGTTATGTCACACCCGCACTATCGGTCTGTAATGAAGAACCTATACATATTAGGATTTATTAGATATTCTGGAAATTTATAAATATTAATTTAATAAATTTTTAAGAATTTTTAATGATGAAAAAATTACGAAAAAAGTTATTCATCTAAATGTTGAATGGGATATGTCTTTAAAAAAAGAATTTAAAAATAAGTATAAAACAAAGAAAGAACAAATAAATGAAAATGATTCGTTACAGAATAAATTCAATAAAAATTCAAAACAAAACCAAGTTTCTTTAATTACGATGCTTGATAATTTTGTTAAATCTGGTATGTTTTTAATTAAAATTTATTATAAATTCATTTTTATTGACAGAACCTATACAAGGCTGGAACTGCCCAGAATGTAAGAATCTCTCTGGGGCAATGCAAATTAAATTCGTTAATTTGCCTGATATTCTAGTGTTTTACCTTAAACGTTTTAATCAGGTAATTAAATCAGACTTGATAGTGGACATGGATTTTGGTATCCGGACAGGATATCCACAGGCATTTTGAAGTTATCTGTATCCATATCCATTACCCAGTCTGAATTAAATTAAATAATTAAAATAAATCGGATCTCACATAGTGTACACAGTTAGGGTTGAGATATTTGTATCTTATCAGTATGCATACCTATTTAAAATAGTGGGTATTGCTTAGGTCTACTGATCAGTCAACTTAAAAAACAATTACTTTATGTGTTCTATAGCTAAAGGACTAGATACTTTGTCTTATTTAACCCCCCCCCCCCCAAATACAAGTCTTTAATAAATTCACTTTTATTATTTTAGTCTGGAAGAGGAACAATAAAGAATGTTAAATTTGTTAATAATCCTGAAGAGCTTGATATGAGCACTTATTGTATCGATGAAAATAAATATGATTTGACTTGTGTAATATATCATCATGGATTTCAATTTAACTCAGGTATGTTTTATTGTAACCTTTATCCAGCTAGGAATGGATGGAAAAGGGGGAGTCAAGTAGTCAGCCAGGACCTTAGGATACATACATATAACAAGTGCTTGGAAATTTAAGATTTGCTCGTACTCGTAGTTCGGAGTTAAGTACTCGTATGAGTACGAATTTTGGTACGAGCGTCCAAGCACTGGATATAACCATTGGAAGTATTGAAAAATGAGTGATGGTCTTAATTTTCAAGCATCTTCTCTTGGGAGACTAACCCCTCACGTCATCCTTATAGAATTCTGGCATTCCATAAATTTGACAATTCTACAATTCCCTTTTTTTCTCAAAACCAATTTCTCAAAACCAAAAAGCACTGGAATTATTTTTAAAAATTAATTTAAAGGTCATTACACCGCAGCTACTCGTAATTTAATTGATGGAAAATGGCGTTTATTTGATGACAATTGTGTTTCAGAAAAATCTCAAATCGAAATTTGTGAATCGGATTGTACTTACATGCTCTTTTATCAACGTCGACGTTCTACTGATTGGTTCCCTGAAACTGTTCCAAATAAAATTATTAAAAAATATCAAGGAATAAGGGAACGAGATGAACGGGAAATCAACAGACAACGTAATCATTCAAGAAAGAATAATTATTTTAATAATAAAAATTCCTGGCCTTACAGAAATTAATGAATATTTTTGCCGCGTTGATATGTAATTGAGCTTTACTTATTTAATAATTTAATTAGTCCCTGAACATTTTTTAATCATTGAGAGAAAAGAAAGTAAAAAGGAGAAAGGGTGTGGGAGTGTTGGGGGCTACCATTTAATTTTTGCCTTCTGCTTGAAAAATTTTTTACAATGTGAAATTAAGAAACAAAAAAAACAATCGGACCTTACTTATAAATATTTATGTCCTTGGGACTGGAAAAGGTTATGTTATAATTTGGTGTGTCTAAAATAATAGGTATTGCCTAAGCGTCTCCACAAATTTGACAATTAAATTAAATTATATATCTTAAATTTAGGTGGATATTGTTGTCAGTGTCTCTAAAATTAAGGTTCTACAGTAAATTACCATCTCATTTATATTTTAACTTCATCGCTTATGGCAAATTTTATTGTGCTCCGAATTCTTATCAAAACATTGAAGGAGATTATAATGATTATTAACAAAATTAAAAATTTATAAAAATTATTTTTAAATACATTTCCATTTTATCATTAATGCATTTAAAATTTATTTTTTGAAATTTTTTCTGAAATTTTATGCAAGTATTTTATATTTTTCTACATATGCTTGTAAGTAAGGTTATAGTATAGGAAAATTTTCGTAAGCTTACTTTAAATGTTTTTTATAATTTATTTATCTTTTTTTAAATTATGACTAAAAAAATAGAAACTACATAGCATTTCTAGTACGTTAACAGGAGGTGGTGTTTAATTTGAAACGCCGAATTTTTCGAAAATTTATCGTAAAAATACTTTGTAGAAATATTTTGAAGAAATTTTTGATTCGTTTTCGCAGTTAATTAAAAGTAACATCAAGATGTAAGGTGGTTTATAATTTTGAAACGGTCTCCATTTCTGTATTTTTATCGAAAAACTCTTGTGGCAATTCTTAGAATAAAAATTCAGCAGAAAAAAGGGAGGATTCCGCTAGAGCGGATAAAAATTTTTGTAGAAATCAGATTTATGGATGTAGTAGATGCTTTGTATTGATAAATTATTTATAAAATATTTTAAAAAATAAAAAAATTCAGCTACGTTCGAACTATCAGACATAATTGAGCTTCTAATAAAGATGTGATAAAATAAACATTTACAATAAAGACGTCCCTAATAAGCTCAAAATCTAAAATTAGGTCAATTGTCCATACCTTAAGTATGGACAAAATCATGGTCTTAAATTTAATTTTTAGAATATATCAATAGTAAATTAATTTAATAAATAAGTTTTAATCTTAAATAAAAATCAAAAATAGATCTCTAAAATACACAATAGAAAAATCTTGCAAATTTAAAAATTAAATTATAATTAAATTTAAAATTTACTTGAATCATTGATGATATGCGTTTCCTAAATTAAAGATTTTACAAAGTATTAATTATTTCAACTATAATATAACTAATAAACTAAACTTATAGTTTTACATCGTATTAATTATTTCAAATATAAAATAATTAATAAACAATGTAAACTGTTATATTTTTACAAAGTATTAATTAATTCAAATAAAATATGATTTAAATAATTTTAATTTAACCTAATTTACCTGGAAAACCAGATTTAGTACACATGAACACTAATACTCGAAATATTGGATGCTTTTTGCCCGTACTCCAGTTGGTGTATTTTGCAGTGAGGGACGGAGTACGGCGCTCACGATACCGCAGACAAGAACTTGCGAGGCGTGAGCGGCGACGTCGCATGAGGTCAGAGCACATGCTTCGTCGTGCAAGGTTATAGGCTTGGTCGTCTAGCTTCTAAATTTTGGAAAGGACTGCGAAAGCAGTCCGCAAATCTGAAAATTTAAAATAAATTATTCTTTAAAAATATAGCTTTAAAAATTAATGTTGATAAATTAATCTTTGAAAATAATTTATAACAAGAAAATGAGGTCGTATACAAAACAGATGTGTTCTTTCATGTTTAGATCAGGTTCTCCCAGGGTTCAACCAGATTTTAAAATTATGCATGAGGGGACTAAATTAGATAGTTACTGTACAACTAAGATCCGACTAGCGAACAGCTCAAGACAGTACACCATAGATCCGACTATATCTAATTTAATTGTTTATTAATTTCTTTGTTTTAATTATTAAAAAATTTTATCATCACCTTTATCATCAGATGAAGCAATGCTCTAACAAAAGTCTGATCCCAAGTGATCAACATATTGTCACACGAAACACTAAAATTTTAAATAATTTTAAACTATCTTAGGAAATATTTGTTAAAAATTTGCAAGATTTATCTACTTTTTGCTTGATATAAATATAAAAATTTAATTAAAAACTAAGTTAATTTTATCAAATAAATTTTGTAAATAAAATAATGTAAAGCATATAGCTATTAATTTCCTAAGGCTGAGCAGTAGGCGGCGTGGTGTAATGGCTAACACATCAGTCCGGTCTACTGAAGATGCTGGTTCGCTCCCAGCCGCCGAATAACCTTTTGCTCTAGCTAAAGGAGAGAAATAGCTATAGCCCAGCTGCTTTACTGGTAGCACCGGATGGTTCAGCGAACGCTGAACGAATGACGATCCATCCCATAGGCCCTGGGTTAGAGAAAAGGAAATTCCGCCAGAGAAGGCGATGATTAAGCTACCCCGCAGGTGAGAGAAAAAGCGGGAAGAGGGCAGATAAGAAGACTAGGGACAGTCTTCCCTGGGGATGGAGGTGTAAAGCATATAGCTATTAATTTCCCAAGGCTGAGCAGTAGGCGGCGTGGTGTAATGGCTAACACATCAGTCCGGTCTACTGAAGATGCTGGTTCGCTCCCAGCCGCCGAATAACCTTTTGCTCTAGCTAAAGGAGAGAAATAGCTATAGCCCAGCTGCTTTACTATAATAGAATTTAATTTTGACATGCTTGAATGTATAAGTGATTAGAAAAAATAATTTTTTTGCAAGCTGTATGTATAAAATAAAGAGAATGTGCAAGCTTATTTAAAGAATAGTCCTAGAAATATAAAGCAAGTCAATAATTCTATGCTTTGTCCACACAAAGAGTAACAACTGTTACCACTTTTTCATGGGTAGTGGACATTCTAGTAGTATGGCCATTTCAGTCCCGAGTCTTTTTTATTAAAGCTAACCTACATGTCTGTTAAAATTAGTTCATGTTTAGTTTATTTCACAGAGCTGTTTATTCAATTACATGACATGAGATGTTCTTTTTTACTTCAATCATGAATATTTATTCTCATTTCGTTAAAAATCAAGTGTTTTCTCTTCCCCATAAATAATAATTTTTATTAAATTAAACAATTTTTATTTATTCTGGCATAATCTTTTTATTTACATATAAATATTTTTTAAGATAATTTTAAATATATTATACAATAATAAATAGGTAATTTAATTTATTTACTTGATAAAAATCGGAAGGGGGAGGATATACTGTTCGGTCTCTTACCACCTCCAAATCCTTGAGGGCGTTGTGCTGAAGGTGGAGGTCCTTGGCTCTCTAAAGGTTGTGCTTTTTGTCCTTGTTCGCTTTTTCTTATTAATCCTTGGAAATTAATTTTTTTAAATTAAGATTCAGTTATAAAACATGTCGGAAAAAATAAAATTTTAAAATTCGTAAACACTATAGATAAAGTAATGTTCCCTTCGCACTAGTTGTCGTACGAAAGGGACGTGCACTCTACTCACTGTGTGAAACATTATGCTCAACTATCTACTAGTCAAATCAAACAATCAACTAATAATCAAAGAAATGTCTCTTATATTGAAAGTCTCTAATATTGAAAAATTTTCAAAGTTCTCACCACTGTCCTCATGAAACTTGTCGAGAACAACTCTACGTCCATTATCATACCCGCTATCAGAGGGTGGAACAGCCATGATTGTTGTTGTTTGAGGCATTGTTATAGTATTCTGCTCGACTACTTTATTCTGAATTAAATTAAAGTTACCTAACTCAAAAAAATTACTTTGAATTTTTGAATAAAATTAAGGGGAAGAATATTTTCTCTATTAACTAATTAAAGCCTATTAATTCGGATTAAATATCCAAATATACACATATAATATCAATTTTGTAATCTTGTGGACTTTCTCTCCATATAGTACAATCAAACCCCATTTTTGGATGCTCTCTTGGGGCTATCTTATCCCTATTTTAGTATCTTCTATCATTAATATAAGATAGGAAGCTCCTCTCTCACTCAATGGCCAACCTAAGCTAAAAACCTATCATAAATGTACCGGGTGTTGGGTAGGCACAGGTCTGGAGTGTCTTACGAGAATCATTATATCGAAAAATATCTCTCTTGATAACCAAGCTTTTTCTGTATCTCGTCTCGGTCCGATCTCTAATTTTGAGTGTTTGAGTGTCTTTTAATTTATCAAAATTCCCTTTACTTCTCTCAATCGTTTCATCATTAATTCATTTGCAACATTTTCCCTCTGTCTTCTCTGTTCAACAATTTTATCTAACAATTCAAGGCTTGGAGGTTCAGAAGCTAATAATGATTGTTGTTGTTGTTCTTTTACTTGTTTTTCTTCTTCATTTTGTTGAGTAACAAAAGGAGAAGCAAAAAGCGGGGAAGCAAATGGGCGTGATAATATTTCTTCGATTAAGCTTCTTTGTTGTTTTGGTTGTTGTTGTTGAGATGATTGAGGGGATGAACGTATTTCTTTTAAAAGAATTTTTAGAGATTAATATTTCTTCTTTGGAATACAGGTTTTATAAGTTCAAAAATCCTTAGGATTGGGCTTATAATAAGCTCAAAAAATAAACTCTTGCGGCAATGTCTACTTAATACAGAATTGATAAATTATTTTCTTCTCCAGTTTTTTGAGAGAGAGAGTTTAGAAGTGACAAACGAATTGAGCGATCTAAAGAGATCAGGCCCTGTCAAACTTGCCACTATTTTATGAGACTGATTTAGCCCCTTAGAGGTTTACCACTCTAGGCACAAAGTTTAAGATTGGTAGAAATGTCTTCAGTATCGTATAAATTTATCTTTTCATTAATGAGAGGGTGTATTTAATTAAATTTAAAAAAGTTAATTTATTCACTAACCACTTTGTTGTCTCACTGAAGGCACACCAGGCAACAAATTATTATTTAAAGAATATGAATCTAGTGCTTGTCTGCTATAACCAATTAAAGGCAATATTAGAGGGCCAATACCATCAATAATTGAATTAACAGGCTTAATCATAGTTGAAAAGTTTGGCATTGTTGAATTGTTCTAAATTAAATAGGGACAAGTAAAATTAAAATAAAAAATTAATGAAGCTTTGACCCTTAACTTATCCTCCTTCACTTATCTTTGTGATATACTACTAGGAAGCAGAGGTGGGTCGGAATTCCGATTTCCGGCGTTTTTTTCATTCCGATTTCCGAAAAAATTTTAATTTGCGATTTCAGAGTTCCGACTTTTCGCCAGTTCCGATTTCCGGCTCTTCCGATTTCCAACACCTCTGACTGTTCCGACCCACCTCTGCTAGGAAGAATTGATATGTCAGAAAGGTTGTGCCTTCCTTCACAGGCATAACCTTTCTCCACATGAGGTATAGTGTGTAAGGAACATGTACCTCACGCACCACACAGTACTCCCAAAAGGTACACGCTAAATTTATGTTAATGCCGCATTGAAATCATTATTCGTAATGTCGAGATAAGTTATAACTAAGGCTGTGATTTATAGGCAAATGCCTATTTTTTCTGCAAGCTTGGCTTGATGTAATACGTTCAAAAAACGTGTTTTTAGCTTGGTCCGATATGTCTAGCATCACTTTTATTTTGCCTATTTCTGCCTATTTTGGACTTTTTGAGCCTTTTTGCCTATTTTGTAATTTTCGGTACTATTTTTGCCTTTTTTAGCGGTTTTTCCTAAATTTTGCCTAAAAATAAGTGAAAAATCTAAAAAAATCAGTCTGAATCTACAAAAAATCAGTGCCAACTCCCATTTTTAGTGTATAGTTCGACAAATTGAGTATTTTTACTCTGTTGGACATTTTGAGATTAGACGTTTTAGTGGTGTGACGTTTTGGAGTGGGACGTTTTGTGGGTTGGGCGGTATTTCCCTTTTGTCAATTATCGGAATTTTTTAAAAAATTACTCCATTTTTTCAAAAAATGATTCAAAATGCCGAATAGATGGCAAAATAGTTTAATAAATAGTTTATAATTTAAAAAATGACGATTAAATGGTTATTTTTTTGTTTTTATATCCATCTTGTGGTCTGATAACCTTTTTTACATGCCTATTTTTGTGCCTTTTTTGGCTTTTTGGTGCCTATTTTAGGCGCCTATTTCACTGATTTTATATGCCTAACTATCACAGCCTTAGTTATAACATTTATGCACTTACAGGTAAATTGAAAAGATTGGGAACAGCTGTTTTACTCGTCTCTGGCATTGAAGAGCTCGTTTTTATTATACTAATGTTGGATGATTCGGGGACTGGAGCTGCGACAGAATCAAGTTGAAGTGATGCAATATCAGCTAGTATTTTAAAGAAAAAATTTTTATAATTAATTTTTGTTTCATTTGAAAAGAAAAATGGTCTGGAAAGGACATGTTCCATTCGACAAAAAATTGGCTGGAAGAAACATGACCGGCCGAACTAATAGGGTTAGAATGAAGATTAGATTGGCGTTTTCTGGGAATCTTCGGATACCCGTACTTTTTCAGGTCTCGGATATCCGTAACAACAAACCCTATTGGAGAGGACACGTTCCGCTCGAACTAGTTTTTTTTTACTCGGAGTAAAAAGAATTAACAAACTAACCAGCCTGTTCTTCTTCTTCAGCTTCTGGAATATATTTTATTCCTTCCTTCTTTTTACTAAACTTTTCAGAAATTACAGGTATAATTTTTGTAGTTGATATTGTACTTTTTGTAGTATTTTCCCCAATATCGTTTATTTTTGTTTTTAAATTATTAAATTCTTTAGTAGAATTATTTAACACATTTTCTTTATTTTCTAATATATCTTGATCATTTTCTTCGGTTTCTTCGTCTTCTTCTGATTCTTCTTCCTCCTCCTCCTTTGTATCTTCTTTTCCTGATTTTTGTTGGATTGAATTTTCTTTGATTTCTTTATTTTCGTTTTTAAGGTTGTCCAATTTATCTGTAGAAATATATTTTCGAATAACTACGGAAAAATTTACATAGAATTTCAGCTTAAGAAAAAGTATGATATTTTAATGATCAAAATCTGTGGTGGAAGGATACACGAATAAAAGCAATATTAGTCTACATATAATGTTGCAAAATTCAGTTTTATGAAGGCTAGAATATTTTTACCTATTCCTTTTTCTACCAAAACCACAAAAATATCAGATTTAAATCTTGAGTTGTCGAAAACTAAGAATGAGAGAAAGTACCGTATGAAAGTAGCTCTTTGCGCGCAAAGAGAAATCGTGCGTTTAAAAAGCTACTAAACAAAATTTGTATCTGAAACTAAGTTTGGACATTAAAATTAGTTAATACTGAAATCTGAATTTAAAAATATTTAGCAATACCATTATTAAAAGTATTTTTTGACATATTTGTAGTTGTCTCATTAATATATTCCAAGGTTTTTGTAGTCATTGGTGTTGTAGAGGTACTAGCAGTAGCAGCTTCGTGTAGCCAATACCCTCCAGCATTTGGCCCAACTTCCGCATCTGCCAGAACATTTTCTATTGCCGCAATTAATTGAGCTGTTTCATTTTCCATTTTAGCAATCCCAATTAATTCAGTCTCATTAAAATTAACAGATTTTGATTGGTCTACCCGGAGGGGGGAACCATTAACTAGCAATCTTTCTTCTTCCTTCAATAATCCTTCTAAATTTGTTGTAGCTATTTCAATTTTTGTTGTTTTTTGAGTGTTATTCTCATTTTCTATTTTCGGAGAAATTATTTTTGTTGAATTTTCTAAAAATTGTTCATTTTTAAATTAATTTTTGTCAATTTTTTTAATATTCTAGTGCCACTTAAAGACACGTAAAATAGCCTAGCGATTACTTAGAGAAATAGAAATTTGCATAGACGTCCCTAACGAGGGTATCTAATGTGTCTAAAAATTCAAGAATTTAATTTTCAGAATTTCTCAAGTTAGGGAAACAAGAATCCAAAATTCGAGAATATGAGAAAATTGGTTAATTTCTACAATATCTTTCAGAATAATCAACCAAAAATTCTAAAATTTTTAGAGAGGCTAGTAAACACTATTATGAATAACTAGGCAAATTTTCAGATTTTTATCTACATAAATAATTATTTTACAATCTAAAAACCCAGCCTTACTCACCATCTGAATTAACCCCTTCTGCTTGTTTTAGTAAAGATATAGTAATTGTTGTAGGCCTTTTTCTTTTGTTTTTCTTTGTTTTCTTTTTTCTAAACTCTTCTGATTTTGGAATCAGAATTGTTGAATTAATTAATTCATTTTGATTGTTTAATTCTGACTCCGCTACAATTTTGGTTTCGTTTTTTGAATTGATTGTGGTCGCTTCCTCTATCGCTCTACTATCATTTTTAGGGGTTGTGGATGTTGTAGAGACTGTTGTTGTCGAAATAGTAGTTGTTGGACTTTGAGAATTCAGTCTAGGAAGAAGCTGGTTAAGCTTTGCTTCATCAATTATTCGATTAGCCCCAGTAGCCGGCACTTTCCTGCTTCCATCCCCAGCACCTGCTATACGTCTAGTCCAGTCAGATTCTTCGATAAAATTGTCATTTTCTTCGGTACCTTCTTGTAAACCCTTTAAACATTAGAAAAAAAATTTTTTTTGTTTTCCCTTCAAAAAACCTTTAGATGAAGTTCATCGTCTGTTGGAGGGCTTGGTTGAGCCATTCGATTCAATAGCCTTCCCCAAATTCCAAAAACCTTCCTTAATGGGTCGACTTTGAGGGTGGAAGAGGAAGAATCAGAAAATTGAGAATTGAGGAATTGTGAATTTATTGAAGGCAAAAATATAAAAATAAAGGCATTCAACACAAAAAATCGGGAATTTAATCTTTTATTTATTAATTGCATAATTGAAGAGATTCTCTTTCAAATAAAATTAATTTATTTAATTAAAAAGAAAAATAAATGGAATGAGGGAAAAGGAGATCAAAATAGGGAGAGAAGAGAGCAAATCCTGTTAGAAAATTGGGGGGGGGGGGGGGGGGGGGAGGAATAAATGGATTTTAAATGGATTTTCTTTTTGGAATGGGGAAAGCAAAAGTGAATATGTAGAAGGATTTAAGGAAAGAAAAGGAAAAGGAATTCGGGAATATTTAATGTTTTAAAAGTCGATGACTTTTCTGAATCGTCGATAAAAGTGTTCTCAGTTTGTAAAAATTTTCTCCTTCAAATTATTTTTGTGTTAAACACAAAGGAAGTTTAAAGAATCTCTGAAATCTTTGATAAAAATTTTTACAAAAATTTGGAGACAAATAGATTCCAAAATATGTAGTTAGGGGTATAGTTGGATATCCGAAAATTTCCGAATATTCGGCCTTTTTTCGGATCCAGATATCCGGTCCGCCAACTTTAGTTAAAAGTAAACAAGATGATTCGACTCTTCTACCGGACAATCTCCTTTGATGAATGGATTGGACAAAAGGTTCAGATCCCAGAATATTTTAAATCAGGTGACTATTAAAATTAAATTTCAGACATTCTCTTTAGAGTTGCTGTTTTGAGTGCCGTTTTCGGGCCAAATATCTTAGGCCTGACTCGATCTTTTGGTCCGAGTCGCTCCATTTTGGCAACAATATTCCTCTTGTTTCCAATTTTGAATTTTGGAGTTTTAAAATATCCCCCATCCTTAACAAAAATTTTCACATTCAAGCGTCTGAATGATTTTAATTTCATGAAAATGAAAGAAAGCAAAAAGAAAAGGAATTTTGAAAGCAAAATTGATTGTATATTTAATGGATTTGTTCACTTTTGCACCGCAAAACGGTGACGGAAAGCCCGAGAAAATAATGAAAATGAAACGCCGAATTTAACCAAAGATTTTGGAGGTCTCTTTTTAGTCAAGCGATTTCTTATGGATTTACGGAAAAAATGGGAGAAATGGAGGGAATAATTCTTTAAATCTATTGGGGGTGAATTTGATTTTTTAATTTTTAATGGAGGCGATAATGATATTTAGCTGTAACTTAGGCTGTACTTTAGCCGGTGGCCGGTTTGAAACCGATATCAAATATATACCAGTCGAATGATACCACTCCCAGGGTGCGGAAACGCCTGTAATTTCAATTTTGTAATTTTCTGAAAGCCCATTGAATTTGCTACAATATCACCAAGTTTCGTTTTGCAGTACGAAACTTTAATTGAGTTTTACAACTTTTAATTTTTAAAGGCATAGAAAATCATTAAATCCCATGAATACCATTATTTCAAGTGGTCTTATACTTTTGAACAGCACAGTATGTATTAACTCTCGTTATAATTGAGCTCAATTTGCTTAATATAATCTATTTTATTCTAGACTAGCTATAACTAAACTTGAAACAAGAAGATTATTCTAGATCCATTGAATAATTTCGCATATTTTTGAATGTCAATTAATTAAGTTGACAGACTGTTTGATGTATCTTGACAATTGGATCTGACGTGATATTACTATATTAAAATCCAGGGATATTAATATGTACATATTAGAGTCAAGCTTTTTGTGTAGCTTTATAGTTTTTGTAAACTTGGGATGATGTATAATGCACAAAATGTACAGTTTCCGCGTGTTTTGAAAACATTAAAGGAGGTTCTATTTGCATATAATGCATATTTTGGAATTTGCTGAATAATGCATATTTTTATGCAAATTTTAATGCATATTTTGATGTTTCTTAGGGAAATAATAGTACGGATCCAGATTAGGGAAATAATAATGACCCAGATTATCCAAATTCCATAACATACTCCGTAATCCCCTTAATCCCTCCAGGAACCTGATATATACGATTCCCTCAAAATTAATATACCTTCAAACCTTATTTCACAAATTAGTAGATCTTTATTATTGATTTTTGTTCAGCATTTTTAACATTTTTTAATGTCGGTTTTTGGTTCGATAAAAATGGGGCCAGAAAAAATTTCTCGAACGTCGGCCCTGTTAAAAAAATTCAACCCTACATATTAGAATTTATTTTAAAAAATTAATTTACCAAATTGTTTAATTTTGTACTTTTAAAAACCTGTCTTTATTTTTATCCAAACCGAGACTTAAATTTAAATTTAAAAAAATAATTTTCATTTTGATTAATTGGTAAACAATATTTTTTTCATTTTATTATAAAAAGGCAGAATAATAGTTTAAAGAGTTGATTAAATAAATAAAAAAAAATTTTTTAATTAAAAATAAAATGAATTTTTTTGTTTTATTTCCATTTTTGTTAATTAATTTTTGTTATTTCACAAACGCCGAAAAAGTTCCAATTCCAAAATGCGACAGTACTATGGAAGCTGATTACGAAAAAGACTGCAAGTTTGTAAATTAATTTAGAGATTAATTAAATAATTGGAAATAAAATATTGTGATGACCGTTATTTAATTTAAATATTTTTGATAATATTTTGAATTATTTTCAATTGTAAATTGTTTTTAAATTTTTTATAATTTTGAGCGAAGTTACCTATATCTTGGCGATTTAGCTCACTTCAATATTTTCTAGACTAAGAATTTATTTTGTAGGGGTAGGTCCCCGACGGGGAAGGGGGGGGGGCACGAGAAAGGTTTTCAGAGAGGCAGGGCCACGGGAAGGGGGGGGGCGGGGAATTTTCAAAAATCTCATGATCAAATTATTTAACAAATTTTAGATGTCTAGAAACTGATTTTCCTGCATGTCTAAAAGCATTAGTAGCTGCAGGAACGTGTACAAAAGAAAATTACCCAACAAATCCTATTGAAAAACCGTGCTCTAAAATGTATTCTAAATGTTCTTCAGCGAAAAATGATTGTGAAGCTGGTATCTGCTCGTGCTTTGAGTAGGAGTTTAAATATACAGATTATTTTTTTAATCATAAAATAATATGTTTTAAATAAATTAAGATGTTTTATTCTTAACGAAAAACCAAAAAGATAATAACGGACCGTCCTGGCTAGATTTTTTAATATGAGAAGGATTTAAATATTATTCTTAATATCCGTTTAATTTCTCCATGAAATATCGGATCACTCCGGGATTAAGGTTCCCATTTTTCCTTCCCAAGTTTTTCTTTTCTATGAATTCGCCACAGGGAAATAGAGCGAAATTGAACAGTGATGAAAGTCTGATCATTATTTCCATATAAGGTAAGGTACTAGGGAAACAAAAAAGGGTACCCTAGTCCGTACCCTAAATATCCCTCCAATGAATACTTCTATTATTTTTCTAACATGCTTTAAATATCAAATTTAGAATACTTTAATAAAATAAAATTTTAAAATTAAAGCTCGGTTGTTGATTGCTTGGTCCAAAATAAATGTGCACCTATAAAGTCATCAGCTAAACGTAAATTTTAACTTTATTCTTCTATTTTTTAAATAAAATATTTAGGCGTTCGAGCATCTGATACAACTTTTGGTTTTAACAGATTATTCGATTTGCATTTTGAAAAATTAAATTAAGCGAAATAGATTACTGAATTAAATATTTAGATTAATTGAAAGTGTAGTAAATACTATTTTAAAGTTTTAGCATCTATCTTAAAATATTACCTATTATATTTTATCAGAAAATATAATTTTTCATCAATTTAAAAATTTTCAAAAATTTTTTATACACTCAGTTCCAAAATTATAAGGTCACCTCTATTTTTTATCATATCTCATTGAAAAAGTATCGAAATTTTTTGAAATTTTTACATAATTTATATTTTTCTATTTAAAATCTTCCCTAAATAAATCAAATATGTAGTACATTTTAAAAAATTTTTATGACCAAAAAATCAAATTTAAAGTGTTCCATAATTATAAGGTCACCTTTGTTTTATAGGTTTCTAATAGCGGGAAAAATCCACAAAAATTTTTGTGAACATATCTATTGATATGAATAGAAAATACAAAAGAAACGAATTTCTAGTGTACCTCCTTCATTGAAATCTTAAAACCCGAAAATCAACTGAAAACCGGGGTAGACGTTTTTGAAAAATATTTTCGACACCTTACAGGTAAAATAAAAATTTTATTTTAGGCTTATTTGAAAGCCCTTGAAATTTGCTACAAGATAGTTTTCATCTCATAATCCAGAAAAAATTCATACTTGAGAAATAATGAGTTTAGTTCACAAGTTACATTTTTATCGCTTTTTGGGGGGCGTTTGAGTGATTTCTATGACCTGAAAGTTTATCTCATTAGATCTTACACTTGAATTTTTTTCGGGAAATAAAATTAATGCTATCTTGTAGCAAATTTCAAGGGCTCTCAAATAAGCCCAAAATAAAATTCTTATTTTACCTGTAAGGTGTCGAAAATATTTTTTAAAGACTTCTACCCCGGTTTTCAGTTGATTTTCGGGTTTTAAGATTTCAATGAAGGAGGTACACTAGAAATTCGTTTCTTTTGTATTTTCTATTCATATCAATAGATATGTTCACAAAAATTTTTGTGGATTTTTCCCGTTATTAGAAACCTATAAAACAAAGGTGACCTTATAATTATGGAACACTTTAAATTTGATTTTTTGGTCATAAAAATTTTTTTAAATGTACTACATATTTGATTTATTTAGGGAAGATTTTAAATAGAAAAATATAAATTATGTAAAAATTTTAAAAAATTTCGATACTTTTTCAATGAGATATGATAAAAAATAGAGGTGACCTTATAATTTTGGAACTGAGTGTAAACAAATAAATGCTTAAATAAATATATGCCTGTATTTGGTGTAAATATAAAAAAAAGAATCTTTAGAAAAATTATTTTTCAACCTTCCTCTAGAAGGTCGGTTTATTAGAAGGAGTCGGTCTAATCTGGAAATTTCTCTGGAAATTTTTGCCAAAAGTTTAAATCCGAACTGAATTCTATTGCATATTTAGTTATTTATCATATTTTAAAATTTGTAAAATGCCGGATCCTGTTTCCGGATCTCATATTAATTTTATGAGTCCTTTAATTTTCTATCAGGCCTTTTAGTTATATTAGATTCAATTTCGAGGCAGGGTTGTTCATGCTTAATATTTCCCCCCATATTTTCTAAATGCCGAATTAATGATTTTTGATTAATGTTTTCTTACTTTAGGTTGTTCAAATTTGAACAATTGTTCAAATTTGTTCAATTATTTTAATATTTCTTTGAAAAACACTAAAGAAATTTCACATTTTGCCATATTTGCACTTTTACTTTAGTAAATTGCTTCTCAAAGGTTATGATTAGTCTGTACAATTCTGTACCTTATTTAATGTTAAGTCATCTCAGTTTCTTAACATTCTCTTTAATCTTAAATTTTTTAATGAGATTAATACAAAAATTAAATTCTTTTTGTTCTATCAATTAATTATACGGAGTGGCTTTAAGGTTCCCGTATTTTTTTTTAGAAATATAACATTATTCAAAATTGAGATAATAAGATTAAATAAAAATTATATTATAGAGAATTAAAGTGTGAATCGCTAATGATCCTAATTAAATTCTGTTGAGATCATCCGAGTTGATTTCTCCTTTTTGAGATAAAGAAAATAAAAATTTTGGGGATTTTCGGGGAAATTTTGATATGGTATATAATGTCGCCGTTTTCGAGTCGGGCCGACGGTTGAGTCATTTTTTCGGGTCTCATTTTTATCGAATCGGGCTTTTTCGGGCCAAATATAAATCGATGTTTCGGTCCGAGTCGGGCCATTTTGGCAACCCTAATGGTATACCTAAAATTACATAAATTTCTTATGTAACTCGATACACTGTTACATTATGGATGTTGGGGAAATTGGACTTTGTCTACACAATATTTTTAATTTAAAATTTTAGATGATTAAATTTATTGTCCTCTTAAACATATTTGTTCAATTTATTGTTCAATGCGATGGAAAAAAGGTTGAGGTGAAAATCAAAGATGATTGGGAAGAAAAAAGAGAATTTAATTATTTAAGAAATTTTGAAATAAAAGAGCGTTTTGTAGTTAAAACAATTGAAAAAAATGCAAACCACTTTGATATTAGCTATAATTGTAATGTAGAAAAATTTTTGCGTTTAATTGGTTTAAATCCTTGTGGAACTATTTTTAATGTCGAAATATTTGATAAATCAGAAGTTGATCCAACTTTTCAATTAAAAAGGAAAGTAGTGATTGAAATAGCCGAAAATAAAATTATTCAAGGAATTTTGCCTCAATTTGGAAAGAGGGTAGTTATATTATAATTTCATTAGGGTTGCCATTTTCAAGTCGGGCTTGTTCTTGTCGAAAATAAATTTTAGGGGATTAGGGGCCAACTAGACCAACAACAACTAACAACTACCAACCAACCCAACTCGATCTTTCCCTAATTTTGATTATCCGTTATTCTGTCAAATGTCGGACGACTTAGTTTCTCTATATCGTTTAAATTAGACTAGGACATGGATAAGGATACAGATATTGTAGAAATGCCTGCGGATATCCGTCTGTGCCCGACTGTATCCGCCGTAAATATCCTGATAAGGATACCAAAATCAGTATCCGTGTCCTAGTCTGGTTTAAATAATACGTACCTAAATTAATTGTTTCTAATTAAGGTACTCCGTTATAATGATTTTATCAAGCAAAATAATAATTATTATGAAACTTCAATATTAGACGAAAGTTTTGATAATAAAAAAGTATTAAAGGAAAATATGGAATCTTATAAAAACAGACTTTTATCAAGTTATTGGACGGAAATTAATTTAATTGGATATAAAATTGAATTGTTAGAAAAACAAAAAGTTGAATATTCGAAAGAATTAAAAAACAGAATTATTTACATTGGCAATAAAATAAGTCATTAAATTTTTAAAATGTTGATTTTTGATTTATTTATTATATTTAGGTGAACTTAATGAAAGAAACAAACGCCATTGTTTCAGTTGTGGAGTTATACAAACCGAACTTTGGTATAATTACCTAAAAGAACATAACTTTTGCAGACTATGTGGCAAATATAAACTAAAATTGGGAAAGCTTAGATCGAATAAATTGCTGTATAAACCGAAAAAGGTTACAATTATCCATATTTGGGACGATTTTGAAAAGTCTTATTTCAAAACTCTGTGAATAAACCGCCGGCTATAACTTCGACCAAACTTTTCGGATCCGGGATGCCCTGCTATTGTCTGGTCGAAAGGAATCAAAAGGCGTCCCGAATTTAATAACTTTGAACTAGAGATCGGCTGGAGAGGTCGGTCGATATTCGATATAAAAATATCTCAAAAACTTGGGGACTAACTATAATATAACTTATTCAATTCTAAATGCATAATATTTAAAAGTCACATGCTCCTAACTAAATATTATTTATTTTAGCGAATTACTCAAGATCGAAATTGTTTTACTTGCGGAGCAACAAAAACGTCACATTGGTACAGTCATTCAAATCCTGAACATTTTATGTGTAATGCCTGTCAAAAAAGACAACAAAGAATAAAAAATAAACAAATAAAAATCGAAAATAAAAATTGAATAATCCACATATTTTTGTGTTATTCTTGCCCAAAAGGGCGCGCAGCCATAACGGCGAAAAGCCATAGCTTTCTGTAATATTTTTGGCTCATGTCATTTTTTGGTATCAATCTATTTATTGTTAGCTCGATGAGAGGAATCGTTTAATATTAATTTTGGTAAGGTTCTAAAATCTTTAAGTAAGTTATGGCTTTGCGCCTTTTTGTCTACGCGCCCTTTTGGGTGTCCCATATTTGAAGGAAAAAATGATTGTCATTAAAAAGTGAGGAAAAATAAATGATTGGCAGTAAAGAAGGAAAATTAATCTGAGACTCAAATATGGGCAGAGGGTGGGATATTAAATTAAAACTTTTGGGTCTCCTTATAATAATTAAAAACAAATTCATTTAATTATAGAATTCCTCAACAAATAAATGTTTAGAGATATCATAACAGAATGGCTTAGCCTTCAAATCATTTCCGAAATTTGCTTCTATAGAACAGCAATTTAAAACAGCGTATAAATAAAAAGAATCACCATCTTCTTCTTGCAATGAGACTGCCTTACCTTAATTAAGTTATTAAGAATAGTTATATCGTAGTTATCCCAGTAATTTGATCTCTGAGACAGGGTATAGAGACGGGGTAATTATTTGAGTTATTTTAGAAAGGCTAATTTTAATTATATTTATATATTTATAAGTATCGAGTCAGGGGCTAACAATTGCTAAAAAATTTCCCATTTTTGAGTCTTGCGCTTATTGCGTTTGATTTTTAGTCCCCAAATACCCCCCCCCCCCCCCAAATTGTTTCCCGCCCCTCTGGAAAGGTTAATTACTAGAGATAATGTTAATTATTTGTATACTGTATATTTTAAATTTCTTACCAATCGGTTTCCCATTTTGTGTAAAAAAGACATATGGGCGTTTTTCTATCATTTTTGTTGAAGGAAAAACTAATCCGAACCCAAAAATATCTCCACAATTACTTGAAAATGAGGGAATTTTATATCGAATCTCTTTAGCATTTAAAGGAGATAAATAATCTATATAACCATCTGCTAATACAATATATCCTTCTGTATTACGAAATCCAAAGCATGTATATTCAAGTATTTTTTCTGTTGTGAGTGTAATTTCATAGTACAATAATGAAGCAAAAAAACAATTTTCTTTTGGTTTATTAAATCTATTCTCGGCATCGATCCACGCAGTGTTATCTTTACCTTAATTAATAAATGCAAATAATAAAGCTTAACTGGGCTTATTTCTCCTACAGCTAATACATGAGCTTTTTTGGGTAAATTAAATTAACGTTAAAGGCTTTATGCATTTACATGTGGAGGGAGAGTGTTAGGGGGAGAGTCTCTTTCTGTAGATTTTTTTGAGTATATACTTAGTAAAAGAGGTAGATTGGAATTCTGATTTCCGACAGTTCCGATTTAACTAACGACTTGGCCCCATCTTTTTAACTTGTCCCTATCTAAAGTAACGAGACTTGTCCCCATACCGACACTTGTCCCCAATTAGCACAATTATTTTTAAGTGTGGGCTGGATAATAAAAAATATTAATCCAGAAAGTCCTGCATGTATTTATTGCACTTTTTGTCCATGACTACATTTTATTCTTCTAAAAAACCGTATTTATTATACCTGTCTCCAGATCATAATTATAATTGTAGATAATATTTGTGTCATCAATTATCTCAATAAATCCATTTCCGTTTTTGCATAAGCGAGATGGTGTTTCTGTATTTATACAATTATCTTCACAACATTTTCTTCGACCATCAATATACTTCCATTTATTTTTAATTTGTATATATTTCTAAATAATTTTTTTACAAATAATGCTTAACTGCTAACCGTTCTATTAGAAGCAACATAGGAAATTAAATCCTCTTGTACTTCTGTTAATTTGACAACTTTTTTATTTAAATTGTCGATTGTTTCATTGTTCTTTGATTCCTAAAAAAAACGATTTTCGAACAGGAATATAAAAAAATTTTATGTGAAAAATTTTTGGATTTTCACAATCAACCCGGAAGGTCACCAAGAGACCAAAAAGTCGATTATCCTTGAGGCCAATTCGAAATATTTGTACGCATTGAGAATTTTTGTGTATCAAAGAGGATATCGATGGATTTGGAGGTATTAAGATGGTTTGTGGGATTAAGGTGGATTAAGAGCAAAAATTCTTTCGTCCAGCCTTTACATGCGGATATGCCATGATGAGAGAAGCGTGTCTTTACATAGGTCCGAGAACTTTTGAACCCGGTTCTTAATAAATATTTTTGCAGATTTTGGCCCTTTCCTGGCATATTTGCATATCGGCGTCTCCTTATTCATGATTTATTATAACGACAAAATTACCATTTTATTTTTAATTTCCAACAATTTAATATTCCCTTCCATTTGTAGAAAATTTTCCTCCAATACATTTATTTTATTTAAATATTCATTTTCGTTTTGTTTAATTTTTGTCTCCAATGATTGAATTAGGTGATTTGTCTAAATAAATACTTTAGTATATAAGTAATAAATATATTAGTTGGCCTAAAACCAAACTGATTTTTGGAGTAAAAATTAAGGAACTTTGTTCCAGACCTGTCCATGGATAAGGATATGGATTCAAATAATATCAAGTTGCTTGAAGATATCCGCCTTTATCCGGATATGGATACCAAAACCTGTGTCCATGGACAGGTCTACTTTGTTCATATAATATCCCCCACCCCTCCCTCTCTATCTGAGTCTCAGATGATTGATTGTCAATCATCAACAAACTCAATTTACGAGAGAGCAACATTGAAACGAGAATTTTAATCGAAATTTTGATAAAATTTCTTTCAAACTCTACATATTTAAGAAAATACATATGCACATGATAGGTAGTAAAAAATGGAAAATTAATATATTAAAATATGTATTGAGGCTGGATATGAACAAAATACCAAAATTAAAAATGCAAATTAATATGAGTATCACCTGTTTATTATCTTTTTCTAATGAAGTTATTTTTACATCCTTTTGATGAATAATTTCTTCTAGATAAGAAATTTTGCTTGTATTTTCAGATTCTAATTGTTGATATTTTTCTTTATTTTTTTGTTTTATAATTTTTATATTAGTCTCGTTATCTTTCTTTAGTTGGTTAATTTCAAGTTGAAATTCAAATAAATATTTGTAAAAATTACTTTGTAAATCACTTATTTGCTAAATAAAAATAAAAAATTTAAGTATTTTAAAGCTAAAAAATTTATAGATATATGCTTATCTCCACAATTTATCCTTGCTTTCCAATAAAATTACAATTATCAAAAAGTGCATAATGGTCAAAAATACGGTATTTTTTATTTCACTAGTAAAAGAATATTTTAGGAAATCATCGACTCTAGTTCTACTCCACGTATCATATCCACATTCTTGGATATGATATTTTCTCCCCTTCTGCCCTAATTATTGCCACTATCATAATTAATGCCATTGTCTATGAAAAATCTTGTTTTTTTCTACAAGGGAAAATTTGAAGGACATTTTGCCACAAGAGGAGGAATACTTTATTTACTTACCTTTTTGATTTCACTTTCCAACAAATTTATTTTAATATCTTTTTGATAAAATATTTTCTCTAAATTTGCAGTTTTATCTTTATTTTCATTATTTTGTTGTTCAATATTTTGAAATTTTTCTTTTTTGTCTTTGGTAAATTCATATACAACATTCTTAATTTTTTTGATTAAAATACTAATATAAAATGAATAATTAGTTATAGACAAAATTATCTGCTATATGGTTATCTCCACAATTTCTTCTTCCTTTCTAATAAAGATTAAAATATCAAAAAGCGTATAATGGTCAGACAAATTTTATCGGTTATCCCTGCTCACTTTTTGCAGAAGCAATTTCAGTTGTCATATTATTCCATTATCAGCACTTTGAATATTTGTAATCTTTATTGTAAAGTATTAGGTGGAGTCATAATTAGTGTTGGACGCATTTAGTTATACACAGTCAACAATATAAATTTTATTTCGGATCCGGATAGGGGTTAGGTGCAAGAGACATTTTCATAAAATGTTTTTATTAATATCACACAACCTCTAATCCGGATATCCGGAGATGCTCAATGATTTACTAAAGTTCATTACTTTTTTGCTATAATCTTCTGATTTAAGAAAATCCTGCAATTTAGAACACAAAATTTTCTTAATTAAAACAACCCAAAAACCGATCTCTAAGAATAAATTTATGAAAAATATTTTAAAATAATTTTGTTAACAAATTTAGTTAACCTCCAATTTCTCTATACGTTGTGTCAAAGATTCAATTATATTTTGTGATAAACAGCAAGAAACACAAGAATCTTTTAAACTTTCTTCTTCTTTATCTTCTGCAATTGTAGAAGAATTTGTCTCATCTTCAGTTTTATTTGAATAATAATTATTAATATTACCATAATTGCCACCCCAACAAAATCTCCAATCTCCTAATGGATTTTGTTCTTTTTTATTCATTTAAAAAATAATTTTCTGGAAATTTAGAAATAAAAAAAGATGGGAAAGAATTTACTAAAATAAAAGTAAAGCTAAATAAATGAAGCTCATAAGGGAAAATTTTCTGTTTTTAAGTTTAATATAGGAGTGGAATCTACTTACAGCAATATGACCTAGACCAGGGCTCCGATTCGTACTTTTTTAAAAGTATTGTACTTTTTTATCGACCTTCGTACTTCCGAAATTGAATTTGTACTTTTTTGAAAGTATGTACTTTTTTATCAACATTTTTGAAAAAACGAAGAAATCTGGCTTAAGGACCTCCAAAATTCTCAAAATTTTCGCCTGCGGCGCAAAAAATGGAAGAAATCTGGCTTAAGGACCTCAAAAATTCTCAAAATTTTCGCCTGCGGCGCTGAAAAAGAAGAAATCTGGCTTCTTAGGCTCCAAATTTCAAAAAATTTTCGCCTGCGGCGCTTCTCAATGGCAAACACTCAATGGACGAAAGAAAGAAACTCGCTTGAGGTTAAGACTGTCAGAGCTTTGCTTCATGTGCTCAGTTGAAACAAGAAATTATTAGAAAAGATTAATTTAGGAGAGAAATATAAAAGATTTGATCACGAATAAATATTTTCAAATTTAATTGTGAGTGTACTTTTTATTTGCAAATTTTCTCCCTATGTACTTTTTTTACAAGATTTTGATACTTTTGAGTGGCATTTTGTCGATCGGAGCCCTGACCTAGACATATTAACTAGGAAGATAAGCTTGCTTTCTCCATAATATTTGAAAAAATTATGTCAACCCAATGTAATGAGGAGGCAGAATAAGAAATGAAAGGAAAATTTTTTTAGAAATTGTAGAAAAATTAGTTAAATTTAACCATAATCTTCTAATTTGCAAAAGCAATCTCTCTCTCTCTTTCAGGTAAATGTGAAGATAATAATTAGAGATCTAAACGGATGTAACATCATTCAATCATCACTCTGTTACCCCTACACTCTGTTACCCCTACGTGCTTTTTGCAGACACTTTTTGCTGATTTTTTCCTCTTTGTCTGGACTCTGCTACGCCATTGTCAATCAATCATACAAGATAAATTTACTGTATAAGGCAAGTAGTACTAATGCCGACCATAATATATTGTTTGATTTGGAGGAATATCTGGATATTTGAAAAGATAAGGAGATATCCCAGTTAAGGATTAAGTGGATAATTTTTGGGCTCATGGTAAAGTCATTGAGAATCTCAAAAAATAGGTAGAGTGAGAATTGAGGCCAAACAAAGTGAGGCTCTTTTAGCTTATGCGTCCAATGACCTTTTATGAGTCCATATAAAATTTATGAATCTAATGAAATGTTTGAGAGTGTTACAACAATCTTGGGAGGTCGAGATCTGTTTAGAAATAATTGAAGGTTTTGCCAAATACGGGTAAGTTTTTTTACCTATGCCTCGGTGAAAATGTATGAAAAATATAAAAATTTATTTTCACAAATTCTACAAATTAACCAGAATTTTACAAAATAAGTAAAATTTTAAAAACTTTTTAACGTCAAAAATATAGCATTTAAATATTTTAAATAATTTATTTATCCGACTTTCTTTTTCTGCCTTGATGGCAAGCTTTAACATGAGAATCAAACCAAATAGCTGGGATTGGGTGATTACATTTTGTACACATTCTTGTCTCGAACTGCAGTAAAGGAACTAAAAATTCTAGTTTTTAATTGGAATTTGAATTTGGGCAAACTAGCTGGGATAACCCTAATTTTAGATACCTATAGTTTTAGATATGCTTTTATAAAATTGATTTGCCACTGAGGAAATCGCCAATTTTAGATTCACAGCACATTTAAATATGGCTGCTATGATTTAGTTCATTCCTCCCAAATTGACTCAAAAATTTTGATGAAATATTTTTGGCGATCTTTTAAAAAAATTTACCGAAAAATTTTCCGAAAATTTTTTTAGAAAAATTTAGTAATAATTCGGTTTATTCCATCCTCTTTATCGTTTGAAAGAGCTGTTCAAGCTGATTAGAATGGCACTAAAATCAATGAACTCAGATTTAAGCCATACAGGTATGGCCGTTAATTTTAATCGCTTATAGAGACACAAAAAGTTTTAAACGAGGATTCAGAATCATAATTGAGTTCAGAATCAAGGAAATAAACGATCATAGGACATCCGACCCAGATCAAAAAGCTATTTCAAACGATAAATGATAAATTATAGAGAAAGATACAGGAAAAAAGAGGCGGAACAAACCGAAATATTACCAAAAAAATTTATAATTTATAAAAAAAATTTTGACGAAAAAATTCCAAAATTTTGACCATAAAATCGCTTCACATTAATGCCGATTAAACTTTTTTTAAATTTAGAAAAAAGATTAAAATGAGATGAATAATAGAAATTTTAAGTAATTTTTAATTACCATTTAATTCTGAACCAAAATTAATAGCATTAAAAGTTGATGGTCGAATAGGCGGTAAGGGAATGTTTTGAGGAAGAATAGGTGGAGGCATTGGTAAGTTGAAATAAGTTGGAGGCCTTGGTGCCCGAGTTGATCCAGGAGTGCTTGAAGTCTGCCCAACAGAGAAATTCGTCTAAAAATAATATTTTAAAAATAGTAAATTCACTTTAAAAATGTAAACCCCGAAAATAAATTTTTATAAAAAATTTCCTTTTTACTCTTCAGAACAAAAAATTATAAATATTCTTGGCTTATAGGTACTAATTATCTCGATTATTTTTTAAAAAATATTTGTTAAAATATCCCGCTCAATTTTTAGATATAATGAAGTTCATCATTTTTGTATTATCTCTCAAAACATGGGATATTCTATAAATTAATTCTAAAAATCTTCGAGGAGTTAGAAGTTGTCATCTATTTTTCCTTTTATAAAATTTTTGATTTTCTTTTTAAAAATTTCAAAACTTAAAATATTATTAGTACCCCAGGTTGTGTAGAATAACGAGGTTGATAAGTCTGTTGTGGCTGTTGAGTGGGGTAGGGATTTAATTGTTGTTGTGCATAGGAAACATGAGATGAAGACGGTCGGGTTTCATCAACATAATAACTGTTAAATAAATACAATTTTATATAAAATTTTAACTAAAACACCTATAATATGGCCATGTTGTATACATATAGTGCGGCATACCTACTTGGTCGAATTGAATATATGACTGTTAGAAAAATAATGATTAAATAAAAAAAACAAATAAGAATTTTCTGCAAAATGAAACAGGTGCCTAAAATAAGGATGAGACCGTGCTAGCAAAAAAAATCGTTCGGACTGAATCTTAGTTCGAGGTGAGAAATGAATACATGAGAAATGAATACATTTTGCATAAAATTCCGTAAAATTGAAAAATTTTGCTACAGATAAAATTAGTATAAAGTCAGATGCCATAAAAATGAAATCAAATCTAAAAATCTCCAGGTGGCTTCAAATAAATAATTTCCAAAATTTTTCAAAAATTTTTTATAAAACATTCGTCTTCTTAAAATTCATATGAAAATTAATTCGATACCTGAGTAATTGGAACAGCTTCTACAGCTTGTAAAGACCCCTTATCAGAAGAATTTCCCCAACTAAAAAACAGAGCATTTCCTTGAATACTCGTTGTACACCCGTCAACAGGGCAATTGTCATTCTTAATGTTTAAACAGTCTCTATGGAACAGGTGAAGACAGGCATTGATTTGAACTGTTCGGTCATTTTCGTTCATATGTTGTTTACAAATGAAACATAACTTCATCTCGAATAATTAAAAAATTATTTAATAATTCTGAAAAAACTATCAGCATTAAATCCAATAAATCGAGGGTACTCTCTGTGTGCTTAGTGGATGTATGGTAAATAAAGACGTTTATTTTGTTTAGGGGTCGAACCCTATTATAGGGTTGAGCGGGATCGGGATCCCGGTCGGGATCGGGCGGGATTATCCCGGGTTTTTCAGATCCCAATCCCGATTTTTCTGATCCCGCTCCCGAAATATATATCCCGATCCCGGCCAATCCCGATCCCGTGTCGGGATCCGGGATCGGGATCACCATTCCTAAATCCCGATCCCGGGTTTTTCTCTAAATCCCGATACCGCTTAATTCTACCCTATTACATAATGCCTCCAACGGACCTAACAGTATGTTCACTACATTATAATCTACGTAGATACTCTTACATGAATTTAAATTAAAATCACAAAAAATAATTTAAATATTTAGTAATTTAAATAAAAATATGTTTAATGATTGGATTGAAATAAAGTGAAGAAGAAAAAATGAAAGAATTGGTTGGGTGTTTGAAAATTTTATTTTTTTGCCTATAGATAACCTATATTTTGCCTTATTCAAATTATTTCAAATTTTTGAAATAATGTAATGAGCGTCTCTCATTTAAAAAGGATGTGTACTCTTTCATCTCTCTTACTTAAAATGTTAACTGCAGTCTTTTTGAATATGTTGTAACAATGCCCTCAAGTTTTTCTGCATAGTTTTTATATTTATTTTCTCAAAAAGATTATTTTAATAGAGAAAAAATTATTTTGGGGGCATGAAAATGTTCACGATGGCATCTAAACAAAAATTTTTATAATTTTTTCAAAAGGAAGTGTCGATTGATCACGTGTCGACGTCCCTCACGCATTTACTTGAAATGTACAGCAGCAACATATCTTTCAGCGCTCCTCTCGTTCATCTTAGCAGATTTTAACACCACAACATTAAATTGGATTTTAGTGATCACTTGGTAATATTGAACTTTACAGACCCCATTTTCCTTCCTATTTATTTTCATATATCCTTTTTTCCATACCAATTACCTTTTGTATTTGGCCCTAAAATCAATCAAAAATAATTATTTTTTATTAAGTCTTTATAAAGTATTTTGGCATCTCAGCTAGAAGAAGTGCTCAGGCAGCTGAAATTGGAGACAGGAAAAAGTGGGTCTGTAAAGTTGGAAAGTACCGATTACTTTACTCTTTATGTGGACAATCACAGCAATAGCTGTGGTTTTGTTGTTGGACTTCTTTGGGATTTATTTTAGAATTTGTAAATTATTTTATCTTGAATTTCAGAAAAGAAATTTACAAAAATTTATATTCCAAAAATACTCCACAAAACAATCTTTTATAAATTGCAGAAAAAACTTGCGGACATTGTGGCTACATAACCGAAAGTAACCTAAAATTATTTTTATTTTTATCAGAGACTTTCTGACAATTCAATATCTTCCCTTAATTAAATTTACCTTTAATTTTCTAAAAAGTTTTATTAAATTTTCTCCAAAATAAGCATATAATATTGTAGAACAAGACATTAATTTTATAAAATATTCTTTCAATTCTAATATCATTGCTGTATTTTCAGTATAAATAATATTTTTTGAATCATGTCTGGTATTGACAGACATTAGAATAGATACGGGAACTCGGTCATTACTTCCTTTTAATAAGTATGTATATCCTTTTCTGTCATAGTCAGTATACCGCAGAGCTTTTACCTTGACCTATAGAAGTTGAATCTTGATTTTTCGTCAAACCTTAAGATGAAAAATCGAAAGTTAATAATTCGGTTTCGGTTGCTGAAGACTTGGCTTCCCGATGTTGGCTTTCCGAAGTTCTCAAAATTTTAGACTGGCGTTTAACAAATGAGAGGTTTTGACAGAGAGTTAACCGTTCCGAACTCGTTTCGGTTAACTGAAAATTTCAGTTCGGGTTCGATGAACTGAAGTACATATCGTGCATAATCTTGAATGTCGTTTGGGATGAGTATCTCTCTCACTGAGGAACGTATGCGAGTTACCTATATCTAGATATCGAACTATAACAAGATAACGAAAAAGCTCGGTAATGAGCTGGTTAGGATTTATTTGGAATAATAATCGGAAATATGTATATATAATAATGGACTAATGATCTCGAAATTAAGGTTTGCGGTTCCTGGTATCCGGAACCAAAAAAACCACGGATATCCGGAAATTTTCGTTTCGGATATCCGTTCCGGATATCCGGAGATTTCCTAGGAACCACCATCCTTACTCGAAAAGTGACTGAAATATGAAAAATATGAAAAAAAACGCCAAAATATGGAAAAATTTCGAAGAAATGTTAATCAGAATTGTAAAAAAAATTGGTAAATATGGACTAAATATGGAAAATATGGACAGAACGCTAAAATATATCTTGTTTTTTGTACGTTTCAGAACCCAATAAGGCCAGGAATGAAATATGGAATTATTTGAGTTACCGATCCCGAATCTCTACTAAATAATAACCCAGAATATCCATTCATTTCTCTAATTATCAAAGATATTTTCCGTATCTATTCGTTTGCTTTTTATTAGCTGCCTTAATTATATCAAAAAGTAATTCAAGAGGTAGAAGCAATTTATTTTTGTTTTTGTTGTGACTTTTTGTATTTTCCATCATTTCTTTTTAAATTTTTTAGTAAAAATGTTAAATTTATTGAAATTTTACCTATTTATTTTTTTGTTTTAAATATTTGATTAAAGCAGGGCTCGGATTCGTACTTTATTTGAAAGTACAGTACTTTAAAATCGACCTCCGTACTTACGAAATTGAATTTGTACTTTATTGAAAGTATGTACTTTAAAATCAACATTTTGAAAAAAATGGAAGAAATCTGGCTTAAGGACCTCCAAAATTCTCAAAATTTTCGCCTGCGGCGCAAAAAATGGAAGAAATCTGGCTTAAGGACCTCCAAAATTCTCAAAATTTTCGCCTGCGGCGCAAAAATGGAAGAAATCTGGCTTAAGGACCTACAAAATTCTCAAAATTTTCGCCTGCGGCGCAAAAAATAAATTTTTTGGCGCCTTCGGCCCAAAAAAAAGATGCATTGAAATTGATAAAATGCTAAGTTGAAACAAGAAATTATTAGAAAAGATTAATTTAAGAGAGAAATATAAAAGTTTTGAGCACGAATAAATATTTTCTAATTTAATTTTGAGTGTACTTTAAATGTGGAAATTTTGCCCCTATGTACTTTAAAATCAAGATTTTTGTACTTTTTATTGGCATTTTGTCGATCCGAGCCCTGGATTAAAGGTATATGTAGAATGGATTTTAAATAGTAAAATATACTCCCATATAAACCATAAATTAAGTTTAGCTTGAAATTTGTCTGGGGAAGTAGAATGACCTGTAGATGACCAACATGCTTATGAGGAAGAAATATTTTGGTTCCTCCTATTTGTCAATAAATAGCCTCGGGCAATTAAAAAAGGTCAATTTTTAACCTCATCATGAACAATTTCATAATGCCAAAAATGATTTTAAAAAAATATACAAGCCTCTCTTAACAAATTCGATTCAAATTTTTTAAATTATAGATAATTATTCTAACTTAAATTTTAAAAATAGTTCTTCTAAAAAACGTCTTATCAAATTATTTTTACTAAATAATTTTTTGACGTCAATTCATAATTATTATTTGCTACTCATAATTACTTCTAAATCATCTCATTTTATAAGCTTATTAATAATCTTTTAATCATTCTTTGTGTACTTTTCCAATTTTTTAAAGATTTTTTAACAACAAAAATTTTTTGTTGTTGTTGAGTTTATCAAAAATAAACAACAACTCTTCTTCCTTTCTTTTTAATGATAACATCTGTTTACTTTTTTAAAAATATATTTATTTTTAAATTTATTTGGACACAAGGTTTTATGCGCAAATTTTTGTTTAATTTTTTTAACTCTTTCAATCATTTCAAAAATTTTAAAGGATTTTAATCAAAGTATTATTAGAGTATTTCTTAAAACCGACAATATTAGATGAAATTTTATAGTAAAATGTACTTAATATAATTTATTTAAATTATATTAAAGTAAATGTTTATTTTCGATCATAGCTGTGCCGTTTGTATTTATTGACAAAGTCACGTTCATATTTTTGAATGCCAGTTAATTCAGCTGGCAAATTGTCGTTCTAAATAATTTTTGTATTAGTTAAAGTGCCTAGCTCATTTTAAAAACTAATTTAAACTATTTTGATCTTTTCAAAAATTTTAAAAGATTTTTTATTAAAGTAGTAACGATTTTTACTGATTTTTTATGATGCGGTCACCTAAATTTGTAAATTGTAGGCTTTTTAAAATAAATCGCGGGTCCATGGAATTTTATATGTTTTGTATTTCAGTACCCAAAATCGGAAAAGCTTGTACATTAGTAGTCCTTTTTTTGTCCATAACTTTGGAAATAATAATCAAAAAATTCTAAAATTCATAGAAAAGAGGCCTAACATTATTAGAATTATAAGTAAAAAAATTCAAAGATATTAAGTTTATGTTAAATTTTTAAATGCTCACGCCGTAATGTCTTCGCGCCTTATTAACCCAATAAATTTTTTTATCTTTATTTTTTAAGTAAATAAAATTATCTTTTCAAAAATAGACAACAATAGTGTACCTTTTATAAATGTGCCACGAATTTCGGACCCTTTTTCTTTCACCGTTCTTCCATTGACGTCAATGGAGTGATAAGTAAATGTTTTATATTTTCCTAAAATTGTCTTAAACATTTGATAATTGACGTTAATTGAGCCAAAAATTTACAAAAAAGAACAATTTTGAAATGAGAGAGGCATAAGATAATTATCACGTTTAAAGATCATTTAACTAGATTTTTGTATATAAATATATGGTCCGAGAAATATTTCTTTCATTAATTTTTATCTTATCACTCTATAAATGAGCTGAATTTTTATTAAATTTGTTAATATGTCTCAAGTAAATAAGTAGTATTACAGGGGAGAATAACAGCGATACAATCAAATCTCAATATAGAGACCTTTAGGGGGTAGATAAAGTATCCGTCAATTTTAAACAAAGACGGTCGGACATAACAAGATTTTTAATGAGAATACCGCAGTTTGAGTGAGACATTCTTTCAAGTGGGTCTAGGTAGATCGGAATGCTACGCTCAAAGTTTGGATCATTTAAAATCTCAAGTAAATAAGTAGAATAACAGGTAAAGATCAGAGCTTATACGCTCGTACCAAAACTCGTACTTTAGTACGAGTACGAGGCCAAAATTAGAGATAGTACGAAGTTGGCGTACGAATACGCTGGTGAAGAGGGTCTTTTTCTTATGAATTAATGAAGCTTCATAATTAAGATTCTATTTTTAGAAATTCAAAAAAATATTTTTTCGAAATTTCATTTAAAAAATAATGGAGAAGGAAACAAGCAACGACCAAAAACATCAAAATTCAGAAAACTTTTCAGAGTCAAAAAACATCGAAGTCTCTACCAGTTTTGCATTCCAACAACAATTTAGGATAAACTCGATTCAAAATCAAACAACCTCTGAAAGGAGAGAAGGGTCTGTCACTGACAGTTCTTTCCTCCTTTTTGCCCAAATAATTGTTTGTGGAACACTTTTTGGTATTGCCACAATTTTATTATGGCAATTACCTTTTTCTACAAGATTTAGAAATCGGTTGGAGCCTGTTGCTTCAATGCCTGTTCAACAAGATGAATTGGAATGTTCCCGGACTTGTAGGTATGTAAAATATTTAGGTACTTAACTTTTTAGTTTTTGAGGACAAATACATGGGGCACAATCTTAATTCACTCAATTAAGAATAAATCTGAAAATAACTTTACCAATGCTCTGCAACGGTATACAAAAATATTCTGTTTTTCACCGACTAGCAAATTCCAAAATTGTAAATCTTAAAATTATTTCTAATGGAATAAAATTAGAAAAAATTATATTAAGTAAAATTGGTAAAAATCGTTTAGTGTTTGCTTAAATTTGAAGTTAAAATTTTCTACTTTAGGAACATCGTAAATTTCTAAGGCATAATGAACTTTTGAAATTTTGCAGATTAAGAGGGAGATAAAAGTTTTTTAAACCGTGTTGCAATACTGCGACCTTCCAACAGTTAATGTTATAGGCGATTTTCTTTCCGCACAGTAATCGTATTAAATCCTAGTCATTCAAATCTCCCTTGTTTACAATAATCAGGCAAATCCCCATAATTTATTCAGAATTGTTTCTTTTTCTTAATTTAAATTTTAAAGAATTCAACTAGTCGAAAGTATTGCCCAAAACCTCACATTTCCTGTTGAATATTCCCAACAACCAGCATTGTCTACATTCTCTGCCTGGAATTTACTTATTAATTCAGCTAAAAATTCACTTTTAATTGCTGCATATAAATCGAGTTTGAGAGGTTTTTTGAAATAAAATTTTAATTTAAAAATAAAAAATTTAAAGGAAAACACGTTCTTGGCGAGCAGGCTTTGAACAATATTTCTTTTCAAGTAATGAAAGGGAATAATATTTTTAAATTACTGTATTCTCTCTCTCTTGGAAAGGGACACTCAAGCAGATGGGATTTTTGTTTAGAGAGATAACTGAGAATAATACTTAAATTAAAATAGGGCATGAATGATAAAAAAATTATTGAAAGCTAAAATTTTCTGTAGCAAAAATCATAAGAAACACGGACAAAAATCATAATTTGACATAGGTATCTCTCAATGAGAACCATGAATGAAAAAAATTTTAAAGAAAATTCATTGTGTATCAGGGATCGCGCCGATCCGAGACACGATTTCAGAAAATTGTGAATTTGACATTTTCGGGAATTCACAATCCACGAAAATCGCGAATTTGGTTTTTTGTCTTGCTGTGTGTCCTAATTAGAGACAGGACGTAGAGATTTATATGGAATTGAGAGGGATAACTCGATAGACGAGAACTTTTATTTCCAAAGTCACTTTCACAGTTCTCGCCCACTTTGTAAATTTGATATTTGTGAGGGTCTATTTATAAAACTCCCCCAACGAAGCTTCCTAATTTTCTTTTAAATCTCAAAATTATTCATTTTTAATTAAAGGGCGAAAAAATGTTTGATGCACTTATTGGTGCTGGACTTGATAGAGGAATACAAATAAAAATGGTTGAGAATGCTGTGGCTAAGGATAAGGTTAAGGGAAATTTTTAAGTCCAAAAATTTCAAAAAAAAATTTTTAAGGGAGATAATGAAGACGGAACTTCTTTGGCCAAAAGAGGTGTTTTGAATAGAAGGGTCCTTAATCTACAAAAAATATTTAATACTGGAGTTATGCATTCTAAAGTTATTGTTGCTGATAATAAACATTTTTATTTGGGATCTGCTAATTTGGATTGGCGTTCTCTGACACAAGTAATTAATTTATTAGAGTTTACCAAAATTCACGCTTACTAAGTAAATTATCTCATAAATTCAATTATTTGTTATTGAATTTGTTATTGGACCCTCAGTCCCCGAAAGTCGGCGAATTTTAAACCTTTAATATTATTTTTTGAGCTTTATAAACACAGAATTTTTGCTAGCGACGAAAAAAAATAGAAGGGATCCGGCTCCTTGACCTCTAACTTCTCCTAAATTTGCCCGTAACTTTTTTAATAATGAATGGGTAGGGATTATAGAGAAGATATCCATGAAGTTGGAATTTGAGGAGATATATTGGAGATATCCATCTAAATCTTTATATCGTTATATTACCCTGATATCCTTCGAAAATAATTGTCAAATTTTATGTTAAAAATTTCTATGGTTAAAAATTTCCTAATATTAAATTTCGTCCATAGAAAATGGAAATGGGTGTGCTTATGCAGGATTGTCCCTGTCTAAGCCGCGACTTGGCCAGAATTTTTGAAATTTATTGGCAAGCATCTGAAAAGAAATGTGCTAAAGGTAATTGAATTGAAAAAATATTTTATGAAAATTATTTAAAGAAGTCAAAAAAATGATACAACAAATGCCCCCAGCATTTTACAATTCTCAAAAGCCTTTGGCTATTTTTGATGGGGAAAATAATAAATTGGATGTGCATTTATCTGTAGGTTTTAAATTTTATTGTTGCTTAGTTTTTTGTGAGTAGAGTGAGGAGAGCTTAAAAATTCTCTCATATTACAGTATCCCTTGTTAATGAATTGGGGAAGAGTGTTTTTCATTTAATGCTTTACTTTGGAGCATTAGTGAGAATTTAGAAAATTTTAGATCTACCCGCACAAAGCCTGACGAGAAATTAATTTAAACGTGTTAAATATGTTTCTGTAATGTGCCCAGATAGGAACAGATATGAGACTGGTGTGCTTTTAACTTTGTAAATTATTTTGCGATCTTGTCCTAGACTCTACGAGATCCCGTCCCGGAATCGCGAATTTAAAATCCTGCCCGTTTGCCCTTTTGAAAAAATCTCCTTCGGTATCCCAGATTTGTGATTTTCCTGTCTAGTGGATATACCGTAGGGGTACAGCAGAGGCCAACTCATTGTGAATCCTATATTAATTTTGTTTTCATTTAAAGGCATCTCCACGTTCATTAAACAGTCCAAGGCGAAGTTGGGATTTAAACGATATTGTTGAAGCTATAAAAAATGCCAAAACTTTTATATTAATTCACGTCATGGATTACTTCCCAATGTTTTTATATACACAAAAAGGAAAGTATTGGCCACCAATAGATAACGCTATAAGAGAAGCTATCCTTAGAGGCGTCAAAATTAAAATAATTTCAACAGCTTTACATTTTCCCAGTAAAGGATTGGGATTTTTAAAATCGTTGGAAGTGTTGGGTGAAAGATATGGTGGTGGTTCTGTTACTGTTGTAAGTTAATTTTAAATCAAATTATAAAAAATTTTTAAACAAAAAATATGAAGGAAATTTTGACATTAGGTAATTGGTAGAATGGATTGAAAAATTATGGGATCTCTTCCCATACTTCAAATTCCGTCTTTTTTGGACGGCATATCCAAAAATCTACCTTTTAGTCTAAATACCGGTTTTATTTCTGGTAAATTAAAAAATCTTTTTATTGGGTTCCAATGGAACCAATGACTCTGTTTAAATAATTTATCACTTCAATTGAGTGATACTCAAAAATATTTAAAATGTGATATGTAGGGTCTTACACTTACTCGCGCTTATTAATTAATTTAATAAAAATATTAATTAAAATAATTATTATTAAGTAAATTTGTTTTTTTAATTATTTCTCTATAGTGCTTAAAATAATTCCGTATTTTGTGTTCGCCAACCTCTCACAATATCTCTCTCATTATCTCCGCAATAGAATACGTTAAAAAAATTTTTATTTCAGAAAATATTCAAAGTCCCAGCAGACTCTTTTGCCTACCAGCCAGTCCTTCAACGAGACAGAAGAACCCACAAAAAGTTTTTAATGACCGACGACACTTTAATTATTGGAACGTCGAATTGGTCCGGAGATTATTTTGAAGATTTAGGCACTGGAGTAGCCATAGTTTTGAAGCAAACAGAAAAAAGAAGAAAAATTCCTCAAATATTTAAACAAATGAAGAATTTATTTGAAAGGGATTGGAATAGTAATTATGCCCATTTATTAAATTTTTATATTAAAAATTGTTTGGAAGAAAATGAAGGGAGGGAAGTTGAAGGAATTTGTGAAATTGAAAAAGATCCCAGTTTATTAACTAATTTTGTTGATATTAATAGAACAACATCTACTCAATGAATGATTTTTTTGTTACCGTAAATATCCTAATAGAAGCCCTAGGCTATACACTTAGTGTATTTACGGTATTTTTTTTTGTTAAAATTTTTGCCAGATTGTGCAAAGTTTTGAAATAAAATACTAAATGTTATGTGAATTGTCTGAAATAAATTTAAAAAGTTTTTTTAAATAAAGATCTTCTCAAATAGAGAAGATCTAAGAGCTAGGGAGTTTTTGTTTGATAAGACTGAATTTTGTTTAATATATTCTATTTCAATTTTAATTAAATACATATGTATATAATCAAAGGTATTGGCAACGTTTCTTGGGCATTGAAAATCCATTAATTATTTTTGAATGTTGGAGTATTGCTCTAACAAATTTTCTCTCTCCGTCAAATTATTGACAAAACATAATTTTGAAAGTTCAAAAAGCTTAGGTTTGGCAACCGATGGAGGTGTCTGACCTTAAGCTGAGAATTGAGGTTTGACATTTTCCTTTTTTTTCCCTGATCCAGAGTTAACTCATACATTCTAGTAATTTTAAAAATAAATAAATTTAATGCTTTATTAATGCTTTATGAAAAGTAAGGATTAAAATTTGAACGAAGGTTAAATAATGAGATGGAATTTAATATCAAAGGTGTGAGCGAATCAGCATCTTCAGTTGACCGGATCAGGCAAATAGATTTTATCGGTATCTATTACTGAAGCCGACTCCGCATACTTTGGAATTAAATAGATATATAGACTTTAAATCAGAGAAAAATAATAAAATTTATTTTTAATTTATACACAATTCATCCAAATATTTTGTCTTTTATTTAATATTTTGGTATGCGTGTTGACCGGCTTTCAATCATTGAACTTCAAAAAATTTTTTATTTTATTCTTTTCATTTTTAACTACCATACCTACGACAATCAGCTAGTTTCTCACAACCTCTTGTATATTTGTTGACTTGTAGTGGTTGGGCTTTATGATTTTGTACATCACGACTTAGAGCACCATAAGACACGTAATTATTCCTTTAAAAATTAAATAAAAAATTTTTGCGATTTGGTACGGTAAGTACTGAAACATATCGTTCTTATCAGTACCATACCGGTACCAGCACTGAACCCTGCCAAGCACGTTACTTATTTAATTCTCGGTAAAGATGCCGCAAATGAAATCAGTAAAAATGGGATCTGGACTAGACTATTAAATTTCAGATTTGTTTGTAAACGTACTTCGTACCAGAGGTGGATCGGAACAGTCAGAGGTGTCGGAAATCGGAAGAGCCGGAAATCGGAACTGGCTCAAAAGTCGGAAATCGGAAATCAGAATTTTTTTTCGGAAATCTGAAATTTTTTTAAAATTTCGGAAATCGGAAGGAAAAAACGTCGGAAATCGGAATTCCAATCCACCTCTTCTTCGTACCACCCCTATTTTTGCTCGTACAAGTACGAATTTTGGTACGAGCTTGTGAAAATCGGTCTCAGATTAATTTGAAAAATCTGAGACGTTAGATGAAAAAAGTGGGAAGGGAGCCAAAAAAAAAAAGGCGGAAACTGCAAAAACCAACCCAACTCCACTTCGATTATTTTGTTCACATTTTGTATTTTCATTAAAATTAGATATTTCGTTTAAAACAAAATTGTTGTGAATATTTAAAATGATGAATAAAATATAAAAATTAAATGCCATTTTGATAAAAAGAGTAGTTTTTAAAATAAATATTAAATTTAATTTAATAGAATTTGGTACTTGTTGGATTTGTATCGAGTTCAATTAAATGACATCTGAACAAAGTTATTACCACTTCAACTTCGCAGATAAAACTTTCTTGATGCTCCCTAGAATAGGCCAGGCATGTTCTTCGCTACTAACGAAGTTGCGGCCGACGTTCAGATCGACATGCCCGGCCTCCGCAACAGTATATCCTTCTTTTTTCATCGTGGGCCATACGTAAAGGGTTACATAAATGGACATAACTTTGTTAATTTAACTCAACTTTTGTAAATTTTATTCTTCTCGACTTAGCGCGAAGTGCTCTTTCGGATTCAACGCGATTAATGGGAATATCAGTGGATTAAGGTGGATATCGGTGGATTTAGAAGGGGTAAAGTTATATTGTGGATGTGGGGATTCAAGGAATTTGGGGGATTATGAAGGATATATAGGGGTATATCAAGTGATTTCCCTCCTAATTTATTGGTCTCGACTCTCGGTCTCGACCCGGGACTCGGTCTCGGGGTTAATTCCCGGTCTCGACTCCCGACTCTCGGCTTTTTTAACTCCCGACCATCACTAATAAATTGACTGCAAAAAAGGAAAATTTTATGAGTAAATTTAAAATTTTATATAGTAAAAAAACTTCTTTTATTTCTTTAAATATGAACAAACAGTATTTAAATACTAGAAAAAATTATATTTACTTTATAAATCCACGCATTTAAATTTTTAATTAAATTCTATATTTTTGGTACTGATCTTATTGGATGGAAATGCTTTATTTTTAAATTCCATTAATTCGACCAAAACATTTAATACAAATTTAACAGAATCCTTTGAGTATTTTCTGATTAATCTAGATTTTAGTATGTAAAGGAAAATTGAAGGGGCTTATTTATTCTTAAAATATTGAAAATTCAATTTTTTACAGCATGTTTTTAAAGTTAGATCCGTTTCCCTACCATCCTCAGAGCTAATATTATTCAGTATTTTTCTACTTCAGAAAGACGAGGAACTTAAAATAATAATTAAATAAATTTCTTAACTTTTTTAGCATAATTTTGCACTTTATTTTTTGCAGAAACCGAGTGAAATAGGGATGGAAGAAGTTGAGACGACATTCCAAGACCGCTCTCTTATAGTTTTCATTTTTATAGCTTTAATTCTAAAAAATTTACAACTATTTCCCAAAATTTTGAAAACATAGAAATTATTAATTTAAAATTTTGAAAATAATTTACTGCCATACATCGTCCACAGATTTAATTTTGAGTAATATTCGTTATAGATAAATGCCCCTGTTGCAATAAAAATATTTTGCCAGTACAATATACTGGCATTCAAAAATAAATCGCTGCATGTGTCGACTAAGAGTTTTTTAATTCAGCACTGTCATCTTATTTAATTAATTTTTAACGAAATAAATTATATTAAGGAAATTTTGTTTATATTTTGTCAAAAATATTTTTCAAGAATAAAAAAATCTTCCTTCTCTTACAACCTTGTCTCTGACTTTATTAATTTAGTAAAATTTACCAAACCTGCACTTATTTTGCTTTCCGGGTCCGATCCGTCCAGTAAAAATTAAATATCAAAATCAATAGAAATATCACTAAAACTCCGTTTTTCAACTTGGTAATGAAAAAATCCCTTTTGATACCGGAAAACCCTCTTAATCTAAGATGATAAAAAGAAAGCGTTAGTCGATGCCCCAGTAGCTCAGTGATAGAGCTCCCGTATGTGGTGAGCGAAAGCACCTAGCAATAACTACTATGTAGGAGGTCGCAGGTTCGAATCCTGCACGGCCGCTAAACCTTTGCTAAACTCTTTCTTAAAAATCCTTATCAAGTTAGATTTAGTGCCATGCCATTTTGGCTTGATTTTTGGCTGATTTTTTACACCCCTAATGATGGGGAAAATTTGATTTGTTGATACCCTCTAAAATTTCTTCAAATTTTTAACTGCAGCGCTAATAAATGGAAGAGATAAACAGGTAGGAAGTAACTCCGGGAAATTTATTCTGTTCTTGCAAAACCGACAAAGAACGTCAAAAGCTGAACTAGCGTCAAAAGCTAGAACTAGTTAATTGGAATAATTAATATTATGTAAATCTAACTCAATGGTGTAATAAATGGAAAATAAAGTTTTCATTAGCTAAATCTTTTGTAAAATCCCCCAGTTCAACAAAAATCTACAGAAATTCCTGCGAAGTTATCGACTAATATCAATAAATCTTTCAAAGTTTAGTCACAACAAAATTCTATAATAAATTATAAACTTTACTTATAAAAATTATAAGAATATATTTATAATTTGCCAACATAATGCTGACATCCAAAAATATAGATTTAGCGACAATCGGCCAGATAATAGTATAGTAAATTTATTATAAATATACAAATTTTTAATTGGAATAATTAATATTATGTAAACAACAACCTTCTTGTAAAATTAATCATCCAAGTACATACATATGAGACTAGAGGCAAAAAAATTTTCCGGCAAAAGAAATTATTTCAAAAACGAAATTTTGGTTGTTTCGAGTCATGCTTGAATTTATAATCGAAATATTTTTCGAACAAACACATTTATGAGACAACCATCAACCGATTCAACAGATTAACACCATGTTCGTGTCCGGTAGTTTCGTCAGAGGTTAGTTTCGTCAGAGGACATTTTCGTCAGAATTAGTTTCGTCAGTGGTCCTTCTCGTCAGAGGTCAGTTTCGTCAGATGGTTGTTTCGTCAGAGAAGAGTTTCGTCAGAGGTACTTTTCGTCAGTAAGGCTCCCTATTTAAAATTCTAATTAACCTGCGGTATTATGAAATGTACTAGGTTATTTGTTTCTGGATCGATTTGGGCGAATCAGGTGTCATTAAAAAGGACTCTGAAAAACTGATTTTTGAGCTGAAAAATTCGAGTTAACAAATGATAACTCATTAAGATAAGAACGTCGAGTTGACTCCAGCTAGACGAGCTGAGCCTTCCTATGGTTTATCAGGATTCAGGAGTCTGTAACTCGGTCTCTAAATGTCGGATCAACTTCTTCCTCAACTGTTTCGACTCAGTTTTTAGAGCTCTTTCGAATGACACCAAATTTGTCCAAATCGATCCAGAAACAAATTACCTAGTACATTTCATAATACCGCAGGTTAATTAGAATTTTAAATAGGGAGCCTTACTGACGAAAAGTACCTCTGACGAAACTCTTCTCTGACGAAACAACCCTCTGACGAAAGTGTCCTCTGACGAGAGGGACCTCTGACGGAACTAATTCTGACGAAAATGTCTTCTGACGAAACTAACCTCTGACGAGACTACAGAGCACCAATATGTTAAATCTGTCAGCAACTTGCTGACATTCAAAAATACAAAAAATTCTTCCTAATATGAATATTGCCTTACAAATTGAGTAAAATATAAAAACTTTTAATTAGAAAATATAATACTGTGTAGATACTTCCTTATACACTTAAGACCGCATAACTTCGTCTAGATGTTAAGACATAATTTTGACACCATTCGACTCAGATCGAATAGGCGTGTCAGCTTAGCACTAAATTTTTAATTTCTAATTTTTACCCCAAATTCGCTTAGTCGAATTCGGGTCAGGGGTTAGGAATAACTAAAAGTTGAACACAAATTTGGACAAAGCAACCCGATTACTGGAAAATTTTACACAAAAATACTCAAAAACTCAGCCAAATCATAAGGAATTCTAAATTTTAAATCCTTGGTGTCCTGAAATCTAGGCTCCGGAATGTTGGGCTCCATGATTTTTCTGAAAGTTGGGCTCCAACTTTTCGGAATTTTGGGTTTCCGTTGGGCTCTACGTGAAAAAACGAAATATTGGGCTCTGGAATTTTGGGATCTAAGTTCCGAAATGTTGGAGCTCAACATTCCGGAGCTCAAATTTACGGGACTCAGATTCTTTATGTAAAAATTATCGTCAGTAAATTTAGATAAATTTAAAACAAAAAACACATAAGAAGAATTTTGGGCTCCGGCGGAACTTTGGTTTTAAAAATCCTGTCTTATTTGTTAGAGATAGATAGAAATTTTAAAAAATTGTCAGAGCATGCTCCAACATACAAAAATACAGATCTACATATGCGAGCGAAGAACCAGGGCTGTGCTATATCATAACTTTGACCAAGCTAAGCTTAATCTAATTTCACATATATTATATTAAGTAAAATTAACTAGATATTTTACCTCTTTTTTTAATGCTTTCATTACTTTTAAAATGACTAAGAACTTTTATTATTTTTATTACCCCAGACATTTTTTGACAAATCCCATTAAATCAAACACAAAACCAATTTGTAATAAAAAATTCCTTTTTTACTTAAAATCATTTATGTCAAAATTCCCGTCAATAAATTTAAAACAAAAAATAAACAATTATAAGAAAAAGGCTTAGAAAACATCCAAATAAAATTTAAAAATCCTTTCTCTTAGAGAGATAGATATAGAAGAGAGATCCCAAAAGGTATTTTTACTAGCCCTTAAAGAAGTTGAATATCATCGTCGTCATCCTCTTCTTCTTCTTTCATTCCTCCATCTTCTTCTTCATCCACTTTCATTTCTCCTTCATTTTCACCAAAACTTTTCATTGTCTCGCTTTCCTTTGAAAAAAAATTTTGTTAAAAGAACAACAAAAATTCATTAATTTTCCCTACTTGTTGTTCCTCAGGCTGTTCTTCCTCAAACATTTTTCGTTGTTTACGAGGAGGTCCCTCAATTTCGAAATTATGTCCCATATTATCCTCCCCAACTTCTTCAACATCAACTTCCTCATCTTCCACTTCTTCATCTCCAACTTCAAATTCATCATCACCAATTTCCCCTCCTTCCTCATCAAAAATTTCTTGTTCCTCATCCTCAACAATTTCATCAACATCATCACAATCACCTACTACCTCTCCTTCTTCTCCCTCTCCTTTTTCTTCATAAAATCCAGCTTCTTCTTCTTGCTTATTTCCATCATACGAAACTGGAATATTCTCTCCAGAACTAAGTTCATTCAAACCATCAGTTCCTGTTTGAATAGGAAATTCTGCAGCAACAAAATCTTGTGTCTTCTCTAATAATTGTTGTTCAACTTGTTGTTGTTGTTGTTCAACAGGAGCAGGTTTGTTATTATCTGTTGAAGAAGTTGCTGCTGCTTCAGTAGCTGCTGCAACAGGAATGTCGTCAATGTCAATTATTCCTTCACCAATTTCACTTGCCTCTTAAAAAAAATTTTTTCAATAAAATATTCAAAGAATGCCCCAACTTCACCCTCTCCATGAGATATAATCATTACTAGATATAGTTTTTATGAAAATTGGTTGACCACTGAGTAAATTTTCAATTAATTTGTACCCCCGAATTGGGGAACGGACTAAATGATGCCCCTATATTTAATAACCTCAATAAAGATCCAATTTTTCCACCCTGAGGATGTATGAGGTCTGATGAAGTGAGGTGTGAGGAAAAAATGGGGTACGAAAAACCCTCCAAACTAGTGAGGTGATTTTCTTACCAAATTTACTCAATTGCTCATTTTCTTCCTTCAATTGTTTAATTTCACTTCCCAATTGACGAATCTTCTCCTGACTGTTTTTATAAGCTTTTTCAACCATTTCAATTCGCATAACCTTTTCTGCTGCGTCTTCAATATCCCTTTGTTGATTTTCGATTTTTATTAATAATTCGTCTCTTTGAGCTTCTAATTCTTTAATTTGTTGAGTTGAAGCCTTTAAAAACACAAAAAATTTTTTTTAATTCTATTCAAAAATTACCTCAATTTTTTTAGTCAATTCCTCAATTTTTGTCTGATATTCCTTCCTCTCCGCTTGTATAGCTGAAACAGCTTCGGCATTTGAAGAGCCTGCAGCGGCAGCAGCAACAGAATCTCGAGTCTTTACCAATTGGTCTTGAACAGCTATAAGTTCTTCCTATAAATTAAAAACTAAATAAGATGTTGAGAGGGACTGGGCCATTAGGGCGCGGGGCCATTAGGGCGTGAGCTTATAAAACAGTGAGCTGCTTATCAGAAAAGAAAAAATTTTGCATTGATAACTCTCATGCCTTTATCTACATTTTCCAAAAATTTCAGAATTTTTGATCAAGAATTTCGGAAATTGTGGCCAAAAATGTTGATTTTCCGAAAAAAACCCTAATTTTCGCGGTTTTATCGACTATAACTTCAGAAATATTCGATGAAAAATTCTGAAATTTCTGGAGGAGGTAGTCAATGATGTTAAAGAAATTTGAGAAAATTTTCATAAATTTCGGTTTCGCCTAAGTGTCAGTTTCACCTAATGGCCCCGCGCCCTTATGACCCCAACCCTGCTGATGTGAGAGGGAGAACTCTGGTAAATAACTGTGGGAATTCGACAAAATATGAAAAACTAATGACAGAATATCCATAACTAGTTTAGGTAGTAGAATGAAAATTTTCATCGATCGAAAAAAGCCCAGAAAATTCCCACTATTTGGAAATAGATTAAAACTAAAACCTGAAGTTTAACATTTTCTTCGGAAAGCTTAATTTTTTCTTCACGAATTTTTCTAGCAACCTGTTTGACCATAAGATGACTTTCATGTGCTGCTTTATGCGTTGCAGTAGCTTTGGTATATTCTGCCGTAAGTGTGTTATGTTCATCCCTGAAAAAAATTTTTATTAATCAAGATCAAGAAATGAGATTCTTTGAAGATCGGACGGGAAGGGAACCCGCAGGATTAACCCCACTCGTCGCTTAAACCCGGGATTTCGGGGCGGGATCCCGTAATATCACATACAGTGTGCCGTCCTCTAGTCACAACTTTAAATTACCGATCACTAGACTTAATAAAATGTCCACAAAACCCAAAAAGGACCCCAAATTACAACATCACCCCTCAAAATCACCTCCCCTAACCTTTCAGAATTAAAAAAATTTTTTATAAACATACTTAATCTTCTTAAGTTCTTCAGTTAACCGATCACACTCTTTCCTCAAAATTCCAATATCATTCTCTTTTTGAGTTATATCCAATTTTAATTTTTCGTTATCACCCCTATTAAATAAATTTAGTAAAAATTTTTTTAAAATAAAAAATCATACTGAAGCGAATTAACAATTTCAGGCGAATATTTGCTAGCCATAGCCATTGCCCTATCATAACGTTCTTTTAACAATTTAATTTGCTGTGCTCTACCATTCGACAATTTTGTAATATTTTCCAATTTTGAATTTAATTCAGTTTTTTCAGCTAGCAATTTTGCTTGCTCAACTTCCAACCCTTGTGCCAGCACATTTGTTGAAGTAAAACGTTCATTTAATTCGTCAAACGATTTTTTAATTTGTTGATAACGATTTTGGACTTCTCTCAAAGAATTTAATTGAGTTAACAATTCTTCTTTTTCAACAGCAATTTTCGCGTTAATTTCAACTTCGTTGGTCAATTTAGCAATTTCTGATTCCAATTGTAAAATCTTTTGTTGATCAACGGTAGATTTGGCACGGAGTCGTTGCAATTCTAATTCAGCAGACATTCGCAATTCTGTCTCTTTTTGCTTATCTGTTCGCATATAACCTATAATTGCATTTATTCGCTCGGTATGTTGTTGAGTAGAAGTTTCGATTCCGGTAGTTGAAAGACGTCTAGAAAACGAGTTTTTAAAAATTTCCAAAAAATCAAGAAAAAATATACGAGATTGGTGAGAATGTCGACATTGTTGCAGAAACGTTCAAGCTGGTATTTGGAGATGGGGAAGCAATAGTGTGCTGCAAACGTTCCATAAACTCAATTCTCTTTAGAAGCTGCAAAAGAAAAGATTTTTTAAATTCTTTTTTCATGAGAAACCTCTTGGATTTCATCATAAAGAGATGCCTGCTTTTCCAAGTGTTCCTTGTCTCTTGTCATATAAGTGTTAATTTCATCTTGAAGACGAAGCTTCTCTTGCTCGAAAATATCCTAAAAAAGTCGAAAAATGTTCCAAAATTTTATAAAAACATACAATCGATTTTTGGAATTTTTCACACTTATCTTGACATTCCTTCTCTAAAGTGGCAATTTGTTGAGTCAAATTTTCGCTCTTCGAAATTTCCTTAGCCAAATCAGTAGTCAATCTCAAATTATTTTCAGAAAAGTCAGTACAATTGGAATTGACCTTTAAAAAGAAAATTTTAAAGAAAAATTCAAAAATTAAAACCAAACCCTTTCAAAATCGCTTTGAAGTTTTTCGTTCTCAAGGCGAAGTTGATCAATAACACGCTTATATTCGTGTGTTTCTTTGTCCTTCTCCACTATCCATTGTTCAGTCTTTGCATTTAATTCGTCAAGTTTGTTGTTGGTTTCAGTTAAATTTTTCGTTTGGTCGAGTAATTCCATTTCCTTTATTGAAACAGCGTTTCTCAAGTCTTCGATTAACAATTTACTAGAAAAATAGGAATTAAACTCTTTAAATCATAAATTTAAAAAATATACTTTTTGTTCATTTCCTCCTCAAGCTGTTCACGAATTGCTTGCATACGTTGTCTCTCCACATTACCAAACTAAATTTAAAAATTATAAAACGCTTTAATTCATTCAAGAGCGTAGCCAGGGGGCTTCTGGGGCTATAACCCCCTCCCCCTAAAATGGGAAAATAAAAAAATTTAGGAGGAAATGATAGAAAAATAAAATATATGTACAAGAAAATTTGCGTTTGAAACGCCAAAGCACACGAAAATATTATGGCGCATACCCTATTTTAGCGGCGCGCCGAAATTTGCGGATTTTAATTTGCGGACCCGAAATTTGCGGACCCGAACTTTGCGGACCCGAACTTTGCGGACCCGAACTATGCGGACCCGAATTTTGCGGATCTGAGATTTGCGGACCAAAAATTTGCGGACCGACAATAGAGTCTACTGAACCTCGGAAATTTCAAAAATTTTAGCCTGCGGCGTTAATTAGGATAAATTCAAGCATCATGACCTTACGAAATGGCCATATAAATGATTTTTTTAAGGAATTTTCTCGATTATTTAAATTATGAAATAATTTTAGGATAAAAAATTGATAAAAATTTTGAAAAATCAAGAAAAATCTTGAATCCGGTACGGATCATGGTGAACTCTACCGGAATCATCGAAAAATAAAATTTCAAATTTTTACTTTTTACTCAAGTGTCGGTCCTAAAATCTTGGTTCCGCAAAAATCGGGTCCGCAAACTTCGTGTCCGCAACCTTCGGGTCCGCAACTTTCGTTCCGCAAAATTCGGGTCCGCAAAGTTCGGGTCCGCAAAATTCGGGTCCGCAAAGTTCGCGCCACGATTTTAGCTCCCATAAAATCAAAACCTGGATACGTTCTTTGATTCATTCATTAAAAAACCTGAATTGTTCCCTCCATATTTGTTCCCAAACGGCACATTTCTTCAAGTTGCTTATCCTTCCTTTCAATTGCCCCATTCAATTCTTCACATTTATTTTCAAATTCGGCAATCTGCTTTTCTTGGTAAGCAATTGTATTTTTCATTTTCTGAATTTCCTTCTTGCAGGCTTCGAGGTTTGTGTCTGTTGACTGAATCTGTTCCATTTCATTTTTCAAAGTTTCATGTTCTTGCTTCAACTGTTCATAAATTCGTTCAATTGCGTCCAAACGAGTTTGAATTGATTTTGCATCGGCCTGAGCTTTGTCACGCTCACTAGAAGCAACATTCAAACTGTTCTACAAAAATATAAATTTAAAAAAATATAGCTGTCCCACCCCTATTATTATCATTATTTAAGGAGATGGAGAACTGGCCAAAAAAGTTCAATCTTAATTTTCGTTCGCTCTCAAGAACTCTTGGCCAGCTCTCCATCCCCCTTCCACTCATGTTTTCACAGCCCCAATTGTGGCGTCCCACGACTGGGGCCCAACGCCGACCCGTTCATCGGGATTTTCAGAATAGCCTACTAAAAATTTTTCAAACCTTAAGGCCATTAACAAGTTGATTGTTTTGTTCGTTCAAGCTGTCAATAAGTTGACGAAGGTTATCACGCTCCAAAAGAGCTGATTGAAGTTGGCTATCCATAGAATGTGATTTTTCTGCTTCCATTCGTTTAAGCAATAATTCCATTTCTTGAATTGAAGTTGAAACACGCTCTGTACTATAACGGTTTTGTCTCAAAATTTCCAACTCCGCTTGCAAACGCTGATCACGACTTGTAAGTACGGCACGTTCCTCAGACAAAGAATGATTTTGTACTCTAAAAAATAAAAAACACAATTTTAAGAAAAAAATCCAAAAAGAAGCCTACTCAAGTGTTGAAAGACGTTGCTGCTTTTCAAGCAATTGATTTGTAAGAGAATCATTTCGAATTTCTAATGATTCAACTTGACGTTTGGATTCGGACAGTTGTTTATTTAAACGATTCAAGTCATGAGAATAAGAATCGATTTGTTTTGCCAACAATTGTTGATTTTTGTTTTGAAATTCAAGATCGCTTTCCAATTTCCCAATTGTTGTACGCATAGTAAAAATTTGTTCAAGTTGTTGGTCAAGACGGTCATTGAGAATTCTTAAAATTTAAATAAAGGCTTTAATTAGAATTGTTTATTAAAGGGTATTAATCAGCAAGGGCGTAGCCAGTGGGGGTCGATTTCAAGGGGGATGAGGCCCTTGTTAATCGGTATCCTCATTTTTCTGTTTTGAGTTACAGTGAAATACCTATTTTAAGGAGAATTTTCCAAAAATGGCTCATTTTCATAAATTTTACGTTTTAAACCGTGTTGTGTCCAAGTCCAACGCTAGTCCGAAACTAATACTATTATAGAATCAAAATCCATACTTTTCATGAGATTGCCGATCTTCATTCAAAAATATATTAGTTTCTTGAAATCTTTCAGATTTTGTTTTCCACATCATAATTTCCATTTGAAGGCTCTTAATCGTCGGTTGCTGGATTAAATTGGGCTGTGTAGATTCCGAAGCTGTCGATTCATTCGAACTCATTCCATTACTATTTGCATTATTGAGTTGATCATACAATTTTTTATATTGATCTCTTTGCATAGTCAATTCTTGGACCAACGTGCTTTGCTTGCTAAAATTCTCTTTAAGACGGCTCAGTTCTTCTTGCAATTGATTACGTGATTGTTTTAATAATTCAATTCTAAAAAATTAAAAAAAGTCTTTCGAGAATTTCAAAAAAAAAAAACTCAGTATTGTGATAATTTTCAATTGCCTTATCCTGCTCTCCACGAAGACGTTCAACTTCTTCAGCCAATTGAATATTTTTTGATTGAAGTTCGCTAATGTTAGCAAAAAGATAATCGTCATCAGCAATGCTCTCATTTAATAAAGAGTCGTTGTATGAAAGAGAACCTTTCTCAAAAAGATAAAGGAAGCGTTGAATCTAAAATTCAGAAAATAACCTGAAAAGATCTATGAAAGAAAAAAACCTGTTTTTGTTGAATGTTGTGTTCTCGTTGATAACGCTCCAATTCACGCTTTGTGAAAGTAAGCTCACGAGTCAAAGAGTCAGATTTAGATTGAAGTTTTTGACATTCGCTGCTCAATAACTAAAAAAAATTTTTAGAAAATTTTTTATAAAGAGATCAGCAAAATCATGTTTGCGGGATAAATCGAGATTACAGACGCAGAATCCTGTCCTGCGCCAACCTCGACTTAAAAAATCTATCAAAAATAAATTCTTACATCCTTTTGCAACTGTAAACATTCATTACGTTCAGATAATTGGTCATATGCCTTGCGTTGTTCAAGGAACTTTGGTGCTCGCGAATCCAAATCCTTTAAAATAAAATTACATCTTTACTGTCCAAAAATCAAAGAAGAAAACCTGAATGAGTTCTGTCACATATTTCTCAAGACTAGAAAATTCAGCATTTTTCTTTTCCAATTCGCTAACAACACGACAATGTTCAGCATAAATTCCAGTCAAAGACATGCCACTTTTTAAAAGACTACTGGCTGCAGCGGCTGCTGGGGAGATTCTAGCAATGTCCTCATCTGGACGATTAACTTAAAAAAAATTTTTTTGTGATTAAAAAAAGTTCAACAAACGTCTAAATCCAGCATTCAACAATTCTGTAGATTTTGTAACTTCTTCTGAAAGACGTTTCAATTCATCATCTAACAAAATTGAGATTATAAATTAAAGCTAATAAAATGTGTCTAAACCTTTTTCTTTCAAAATCTTTTCATGAACTTCCTTGGCTTCTTGCAATTCTGATGACATTGCCAACAAAGCTGAAAAAATACAAAAAATGACAATTTAGAATTTTATGAACAATCCATTTTAGTGGGTCTCTTAAAGGGGACCCACTGGCTTTGAGGTATCCCTGGCTACACTCTTGAGAAAATGACCTATGGTAAGACCAGAACTTCCCTGATGAAACCGCTGACAAACACTTGAGTTCAACTAAATTATTTCATAAATAATGGGGTTACAGTTCCAATATCCATTTTGGATACTGGCAGATAAGAGGGAAAGGAAAGTAACATGGCGCATAAAGTTATAAATTTCTCGCCTAATTACAAAATAAAAAAAGAGAAACCTTCTTCCTTCTCCTTTACCAACTCATCAAGTCTAAATTCATTGTCTCTAGCCTCAGAAAGTTCCAAATCAGCCTTTTCCATCGAATCCTTATAAACTTTAGTAAGTCTCTGCCTTGTCCTTAATTCAGCTTCTAACTCGCTAATTTGAGTTGAATTCTCTTCCAAAACCTAAAAAAAAATTTAATAAAAATTTTTAAAAATTCCCAAACATTTTTCATTTTTTCTTTCAATTCGGCAAACTCAGCTTCGCGTTCTTGATGTGCCTTAGATGTTCTAGTAGCATTAAGAGAAAGTTCACTATTTTTCTCGTTGAGAAGAGCAATTTCCCGTTGAAGTTCCGACTTTTCCCGAATATTTTGAATTCTCAATTCGTTGACTTTCTGTTCACGATTGGAGATCTCGTCCATGTACCATTGCTTACTTGAAAGTAAAATGTGCTTCTCTTGACTCCATTGCTCTTTGTCATACTTAAAATTATACAAATTTTCGTTAATTCTTTAAAAAACAAAAATACAGCTAGAGCAGCCTTCTCGCATTGAAAGTCGTCAATTTGTGCTTGAAGTTGAATTTTGTCAGTTCTTAAAGTGTCACACAAATTGCGGAGTTGTTCAATTTCATCTATATGTGAGAGATAAAATTTAAAAAAATATTAATTGAAACAAAACCAAGATGACGCCGCTTGTCATTCGTAAACTTTGAAATCTGCATTTCAAGTTCTCCCTTCCTCTGTTCAAGTGCAAGTTTGTCATTTTGCAACTGAGTCTGGAATAAAAATCTTTATAAAAGGAAAATAAAGATTTTGAGACTAAAAAAGATTGGTAAAGCGAATTTGCGGACAAATTTTGCGGACTATGATGAAATAAGGAAGTCAGCAAAAATAGCGCTACAATCCTAAATAATGTCAAAATTCAAACCTTTTCGAATATAAAATTGTCACGACTCTGAACCACAGACTCAACAAAATTTGAACGGTCAAGCTTGTCCTTTTCTGAAAATAAAAATGAAATTATATAAGGGGTAAAGGCAAAAATTATTGTGTGAAGTTATTTAAAAATCCCTAGGTTGATCCCAAATATGAGATTGAGCCCGGAACTAAAAAGCACAAAATTTTGGGTTCTTCTTGTATTTGTTTGTAATTGAATTGATGTCTGAACCCGCAATTAAAGCAAAAATACAACACTACTTCGGATTCTTCCGGTAATCCTTAAGATCATTGGTCCCTAAAAAAATTGGGAAAAAAGTGCTGTTTTGATAATTTTGAGGTCTGCCAGTAGGTAATCGAGTGTGCTGAGTCCGAATCTGAGCTTAGAATTGGTTTATTTCAAACCCCGGACCCAAATTCGACAAAGTCGAATTTGGGGTAGAAATTCAAAATTTCAAATTTTTTGCTTAATCGGACTCGTCTCTTCGAACTGAGTCGCTGGCATCAAAATTATTACGTTTCGACAACTTTAGACGAAGTTATGGTGTCTGATTTGTATACGGAAGTCTCAGCAAGCGTGTATTTAATTAATCATGACTTCGTCGAAAGTTGTCGAAACATCATAATTTTGATACCATTCGACTCAGCTCGAATAGTTGTGCAGATTAGCCCTAAATTTTTAATTTCGAAGTGTTTACCCCGAAACCGACTTTGTCGAATTTGGGTCCGGGGTTCGAAATATACCAATTCTAAGCTCAGATTCGGACTCAGCACACTCGATTACCTAATGGCAGACCTCAAAATTATCAAAACAGCACTTTTTTACCAATTTTTTTAGGGACCAATGATCTTAAGGATTACCATTCTTCCCACATTTATGCTTAACAAAACAAACCTAAAGTGCTCGCCCTTTCTTTAAGGAGCGCATTCTGTTGCTGAACTTCTTTCAATTTTTCGCTTTTTTCGTCCAATTGTTTACAAACAGTGAAAATTTCGTGTTCTAAAAGAAAATTCTAAGAAAACATTTAAAAATCAAATTTAAACCAAGTTGTGCAATTCGCTTTTTATCATCTATAGTCTCAACATTTGGAATGCTTCCACTACCACCTGCGTTTTCTGAAGTCATCTTTTCCTATAAAACAAAGTAAAAATAATTAATTTTAATCTCAAAACACTAAAATAAATTTAAAAAAAACACAGACCCACGCTCAAACAAAGCGCTTAAATTTTCAAAAATTTTATTTTGGACATTTTTAAATTTAGATATTTTGTAATTCGACAAATTTATAGTTAAAAGGACACTTCAGCACAAGCGTTTCAGTGCTGTACATGTTTCAGTCCTGCGGTCAGACTCTAACAAAAAAAGAGACGTTTCAGTCTCTAAAATTTTTTCGTAATATTTTGAATTATTTTTATAATTTAAATTAATCATTAGGAATTTAGGTGAATAAAATTTAATAATTTTCCAAATAAATATTTTAAACCAAAAGATAATGAGAAGCTTTCGAACTTTTGTGAGCATGAATACATTATATCTCATTTTTAGCTACACTTCAATTCATGATACATTTTTTTATTTTGCTGGACACTGGGTGAAGGGGCTTCCCATGTAATACTTCCTAAATAATTTACCTCTAATTATAAAATTAATTATTCAGCTTTACTTAATATGTATTAATTTATTTTTCTTTTATTTAAATTTGGCTCAGCATGTTTTACAATTAGTTGGTTCTTAGTTTAAACAATTGGTTATTTTTGTAAGAGGGTTGTTCATAACCCTCTATCCAAAAAAATAAAAACGCTAAAATATTGCAATAATTCAGACTTTCTTGAAAGTTTGCAACTGTGATGTCTAAACTAATTTAAAACCGAAAATCTGACGATGTAAATGACTGAAATTTAGTACTTTATTTGTTCCTGATAGACGTAAAAATGATAGGAGAAAGTCTTACAAAAATAAAAGTCTGGCTTTATTGTGAATATTCTTTAATTAATTTTATAATTCAAAAATCCCTCTTTCTTTTTAAACAAAATCCCTCCAAAAGCTTAATCCCTTCCTAACCGCAGTAGTTTAAGGGTTGGATTGGGCAGTTGTTCCAATTTTCTCCTTTTCTCTCCCTTCCATTTCTCTCTCCCTCCCTTCTCTACTTCATTATCCCCATCCAACCAGCCGTTTTACCCTTTCTCAATGTCAGTCAACTAAAGCTGGCTCTGTAAAGCCGGCTGTCTCTTTTTTTATTTTTATATCCCGCCCAATCAATTCAATTCCTCCTCCTCTCTTGGCCGGCTGTTCTCCCCTCTCTTTTATTTTATTTTTTCCTTTTTATTCACTATTTTTTTAATAATATTTTTTCCTGTCCAACATTAAAATGTCCTTTCCACGCCTCTTCCTTTTTTTTCTTCAAAAAAATCTTTTTAGTCCCTCTTAATATGGCCAAATTCGGTACTTTTTTTTCATTTTTTTTCAATCTTTTCCTTCACATATGTTCCCAAAATTGCTCATTTTATAAACATATGTTTGTGATTTTTTAAAGAAAAAATTGTGAAAATTGAGAAACGGGAAGAAGAATTTGGGGAATTTTTTTAGGAGGAAAGGGAGGGGGGTTGAGTAAAGTTAGGAGGAAAGGGGGGGGGGGAATGTAGCAAATATTTTTTTTCGAAGAGATTGAAGATTTAAGAACAGATGAAGAATAAACTGAGGGATAATTTAAGAGAAAAAGTTGATCGTTGGAAGATTAATGGGGCGACGTTTTTAAAGGTAAGGAGGAGGAGGAGAAAGAGATTTTGGGATGAAATGTCACTTTTTGTCAACTAAAGGTTTTTTTTATTTTATTATATTTTATGGATTTCTATTTTAAGAATTTTCAGTCCTTTTCCCCCCAAATTTTTTTAATTTTCTAAAATAATTTTTCTTGTCTTCCAATCTAGACAAAGAATCCTTCTTTCCACCCACAAACCAAGCTTTTTCTAAATTTAAATTTTTTAAATTAAATTTAAAGGCTATTTTTAATTCTTTTTAAAATTAGGAGAGTATTATTTTAAAAATATATTCTGAATTTAAATTTTAAAATGATCAAAATATGAAATAAAAATAGAATAAGTAATTAAATTTTTAGCAAATTTAACACCTGTTCTGTTCGATAACCTATTTGTATTTTTAATATAATATGTATATCTTATTAATTATTTAATAAACTAATATTTATTTGTTTATTTAAATTTTTCAATTCAAATATACTAATTTTAATAACTACTTAATATATATAAATTCAATTTTTCTTTTAGTTAATGAAATCAGATTCATATCAGTCAAGTAATTTTGATAGTCGATAAAATATTTTTGAAGGGGGATTTTCACAACCCTCTAAAAATTACAAAATTTCTCCAGATATTTCTTACAATTAGTTTTCTAATTTATTGAAAACTTGGACATTAAAGCGGATAATTTAATTATTAAATTTCAAATTATTTAATCCTACTTTAATCAATTTAAGTAATATACACAATACTTATAAATTCAATACTGTTTTTATTTAATTAGTTCACAATCAACCTTAATTGCGCTAATTATTTTCTTATCAAATTTATATTTTTGTGAGGGGGTTTTGGTACCCTCTAAAATTGAATAACAAAAATTCTCCAACTATTCTTGATAAACCTTTCTAAAATTTCAGAATTATTTCTAAACTTGGAAATTTAATAAAATACTTAATATGCATAAATTCAATTTTTTCATTTAATTAGCCAAGCCTTCATCCATTAGTTGGAATTTTTTATTGTGGTATGCGTATATTTGCCAGAGGGCTATAAGTAGAGTCCGACATTTTAGGTCCGAAAAAGTGAGAAATAGGTTCCTATTTTAGGTTTTTAAAGTGGCAGAATAGGTTCGAAAAAATCGAAAAAAGGCCAAAATAGGTCTGAATTTTGACCAAATAGGTTCGAATTTTGGGTTACTAAATTGATAAAATCAAAAAAATTTTTGAGAAAAAATTTTTTCTTCTTTAAATAATGAATAAATTCGTGGGAGTACATTCGAATCTCATTAAAAAACGACTCTTGTCGCTCATTCGATACCCCCTGTAGCAGCACAGTTTTTCAACCGAGGATTAAATTAGTTATAATTTTGTTCCGAATCATCAAATGGAGCTGATTTTGGTGTCATTCGACTCGGTTTAACGAGTTCTTTCTGGTGAGCTCATTGAGCCGATCTTCTCATGACTTAAGCCCCAAAAAAAGCACGCCAAGCTGTTAACCAGTCAAAGGAAAGAGAGGAAAAGGAGTCTAGTCTTGGTCTTGAGCCGGGGAATCGCTCGCAGTTACTCGCTCGCAGTTTACTGTCTAACTCTAAAATCGCCCGGTAAAGTGCAGTTTACCCCAAGTTCATGTTTAATAATCATCTTTTGAAAGAATCATTAATATTTATCTTCATTTTAACAAAAAATTGATAGAAAATAGTCTAATTTTAATAAAAATCTTCAAAAAACCTAAAATAGGTCCTAAAAAGGTCAAAATAGGTTCAAATAGGTTAGGTTTTTTAGGAAAAAAAATAGGTTTTTTAGGCTCAAATAGGTCCGATGTAGGAGCATGGTACCGTGCCAAATAAGTGTTTTTTGAGCTTTACTCAACATTATAAGTTTGCAAAAAAAATAGGTCGGAACCTAAAATGTCGGACTGAGCTATAAGGCACTCTAAAAAGTTAACCAAAAATTAGTAAAATTTTTAAAATTTTAGAAGGTAAAAAAACAGAGTACGTCTTTTTTTCAGAGCTTAGGCGAAAATTTTGAAAATTTTAAATTTAATTTAACCAAAAAGTTTTCTAAATACGAAGGTTCGGATTGTATTTCCAAAATAAGTAATAATCTAAGTCTTGGTTTAATCCTACTGAATCAATTTAATCTAAATAAAATACTTAATATTTATAAATTCAATATTATTTTTATTTAATTAGCTCACAATCTACACTAATTAACTGTTATGTAGTGAAGCGCTTTATTTTTGTGAGAGGGTTTTGCGAAACCCTCTAAAAATAAATATCAAAAATTCTTACATATTTGTTCCTCGCATTTCTAAAATAACAGAATTTCTTAAAACTTGGAGATTTAGATAAAATACTTAATATGCATTAGTTCAATCATTTTGGTTAATTATCTTAACCTAAATTCACTTTTGCAAAAATTGTCAAAATTGGCTATGTATTTTTGTCGGGGGCATTTATAACCCTCAAAAAAGATTTATCAAAACATGTCTGAGTTGTTCGTATTTTTTCTGAAATCTTAGATTTTTGGAAATTGGAAATTGATATGACTAATGTTTTTGTATAAAAGTTGATGGTATGAGTGAAAATAGGATTGTCTTTTAGTGAAAAATACATATTTGGATATTCAGAACCGAAATCAGACGAAAGATCCTCTGTTCTTTTGTTCTGTTTTAGACCACATCCCTACGTGAAAGGGATAGGATAACATTCTACAAAAATTTTTTTTATTTTTCAAAAAATCTCAAAATTTCAGTTATATCTTTCATTATTTTTAATCTCCTATTGTTAACAATTTTTGGCAAAAATACTTCCTTGTTAAAAGTTCCATTATTTACGGATTTAAACTCTTATACTTATCCTCACTTTGTTAATATTCGAATATTAGTATATATATATATAACTTTCTATTCTCTTTCTTCTATATAACACTATATTATTGTCACGTTTTCTTCAATTTACTCTATAACTTTCTCTCTTAGTGACAGCCGTAAAACAATAACTAAAAAATGAAAGGGAGGGAGTTAAGTAGTATTAGTACAAAGACAAAATAACTGATGAATATTCTTCTCTTTTATTGATGATTTTGTTATTTTTTCCTCTGTTTCCGTTGTTGTTTTAACCCGCTCTTGAACGAATTTTTTGCTTGTACTCATTTTTAAAGTCAACCATCCTGGCGCAGTAAGGGTAGGACGTGGGCTTATAAAATAGCTATTTTGGCAGCTAGAAAGGTGAAATTTTGCACAGATGTTTTTAATTGTGTTATCTACCTTTTCTGAAAATTTCATAATTTTATTCTGAAAATTTCCGAAGTTATAAGCAAAAATGCAGTTAAGTGTCAAATTTCAACATATTCTGACATTCTTTTGATCATAAATTTTGAAATACAAAATCAGAAATTCTGAAATTTTTAGAGAAGCTAGTTAACACTTTTGAGGAGGCCTAGACAAATTTTTAAGACTTCAAGTCTTCATTAAGCAATTTTATAAGTCTGCGACCCAATGTTCCTTACGCACTACTGTCTCTGACCCGTTCACCTTACCCCTCTCCAATTCCTTTTTTTTCTACTTTTCCCTAGAGTAACAACTACCTTTTTTCTCTTTAATTCATTTTCCATTTTACCAATTCTCGACAACCGCGTGTTTCTTTTATTCAATAAATTTATTCCAATTCCTCGTATCGCTCAATTGTACTACAATTATTACTTGGTGGTTGCCCCCCTTTCCCCTTCCCTTTTTCCTCTTTTTTTCAATACATTTCCGTTATTTTTTCAAGAGAATATTTAACTCCTTTTCCCACATATTCCTGCACCAATTAAGTTTTTTTTCAATTTATCTTGCGCAAAATAAATTTTTTTGTCTTCTAATTTAACAATTTTATAATTAAAATAGTCGAAATAATTTTTTTTAATTTTAAAAATTAATTTTTTTCTTTCCAAAAATAAATTAAAAATGACATTTAGCGAAGAGAAAAAAACAATATTATTTCACTAAAAATTTTATTTTTCAAATCATTTTATTTTTTAAAATTTTCATCCATTTCCTTTATTAACGCCCCCATAGATTTACTCCCTATAAATTTTTCTATTTAAGAAAATAATATTTCTGCGCATTAAAATGCCATTGGCTAAATGAAAAAAATATTAATTTTAATAATTTACACATCATTTTGAATATAAGGAGCTTTTACTAAGCTGATTTATTGAAAAGAGGAAACGTTGTTTTAAACTGGAGTGGTCAATGGAGATTGAAAATATTGTTGCTAACACGGTCTACATTAAGGCAAGAATAAATACTTTTATGATTTATTTAACCTGGTGGGTATAATGTTTGTATAACGAACACATCATAGAAAAATAAGTCTGTCCTATGAAAGATTTTATTAAAGAAAAATAATTTGTCGGAACATAGTCCAACATACAAAAATACTGTAAGACATAATTAAGATTTAAACATTTTTAGACCAATTTTGCTCTTGGTTATATTTAATTTACTTTGAAATAAATTATATTAAGCAAAATTTTTTAGTTTTATTTTTCCATTCCATTACTTAATGTGGTTAAAATTCTTGTTGATTTGTCTTTCATTAATTGTCACTACATCTTGTCATTCCACTCCTTTTATTAAATCATCTAATATATCTAAGCCAGGGTGGTCCTTTCTAAATCACCAAAAGGGGGCATGGCTTCCCAAAAAGGGGGCGAAAATGGAGAAATGTAAAAAAAGTGGCAAAAAGGGGGCAAATGCCAACCAAATAATTCAAAAGAGCAACCCTGATCTAAGTAAAAATTTATACATTACTTAATATATATAAATTCAATTGTTCTTTTAAATTAATCGAGCATTGAGCTTATTTTAAAATTTCCTGGGGTTGGTTTTAATTTTTTGTAAGGGGGTTCTAAGAAATATTTATAGAAATATTTATACATATTTATCAAAAGTTTATTTCTGAACCATATTTCCTATAACTTATCCAGTTTAACGAATGTTTCAAATATAGTTTTTTAAGGCCAGGACCGGTGGGCAAAGGAAAGGAAAAAGCAAAAAATGGCGTCACTACCTTCAATTCCCGTAAGCTTATTTTCGAAGAATTCAGAAAATTAATAAATTTTCCCTTCAAGTCACTACTCACAATGCCTTCCAATCAAAAATGACATTGACCTGAGGTAGTTTTTTGGGGATAAATTAATCTTTAATTTAATTAGTTATCCTTTTATTGTTGAAAAACAACCAATTGGTCGGTTACTTTTTAAAAGATTTTGTGAACAACAAAAACAAGAAGATTTGGCTATTTGTTGGCGATTTTTAGAAAGGGTGGAGGAATACGAAACTAGTGGTAAGGAAAAATAAAATTTCATTTGAATCTACATAATATAAATTAGTCGATTTAAAATTTATTAATAATTTAGCATTATAAGCTTAACTTGCTTGAACCACATTAATTTGTATTTATTTTTGGATGTCAGAAAAAGTTTATGGCAAGTTAACCCCGAGAATTATTTCTTCTAGTCATAGTTTACAAATTGTTTTTGACAATAGACAAATTTAAAAGACCCGATGTTTTTACAATAAATTAAGAGAAAGTAAAGTAAGAGTAAGTAAGATTATTTTTTGAATAACCTTACTTATAGATTAATTTTACAAAAATTTTATTTTTTCTCAACGAACTTAAAAGCAGAAACAATATTCAATAAGATAAAATTCCCATATTATTTCTGAGCTTAGTCAAACAAAGGCAGTTGTTGATTTAGAATTAGCTTTGGGTGTCTTAAAATCCTGATATGACTTTAAATTCAAATAATCCGAGTTAAATATAAAACTTTTTTAAAATGATTTACTTAATATAATTTCTTACGTTGGAAATTTGTTAAATATTTTGGCATTTTTTAAATTCCATGATATTTTTCAATTGTTTGAAATTTTTAATTTTGTATGCCGGTACAAGATATCGGCAATGTTATTAATAGGTTTGCTAGCTCGCTCGAACGAAACTCGAAAGATCGGGCGACCCGAGGCTTTTCAGCTAAAAAAGCTCTAAAACGAACAGAATCGAAAAAACCAAGCTCGAAAAAATGCACCGAAGGTCGGCTCGAATCAAAAACGGCAACCCTAGTTATTAACATTCTTTTTCCTTCGTGTTTCCACAAATTATACAGCGTGCGGCAAATTTTTGGCACTTTTTCTTTTTGTCATAACTTTCTTGAAAATTAATGAAAATTGATAATTCTTTTTTGTTTTATTCCCAGCACTCCCAGCGTTCTTTTAGTAGATTTAAGTAGGGTTGTTGGCGGACGGTTAACCGAACCGGAACCGTTAACCGGTGTTTTTGGCGAATTAACCGGAACCGAAAACCGGGGGTCGAAAACCGGCGATAACCGAAAACCGGTGACCAAAACCGCCCGGTTTCGGTTTTAAAAATACACCCCTAACGATGGAAATTTTTGAGAATTTTTTGGGAATTCGAATGACTAAAATACATTTTGGCAAAATATTTTTTCAAAATATATATAATAATTTTTTTGTTTCTTTGAGGAGATCCGTAGTTTAGTGGGTTAGCTGGCGGGCGACAATGTTCATAAGATTGGGTTCAATCTTGCTTTGTATGTGAAGTTTATTTCAGTATTTTTTTCCAAAAATGAAGTTTAAGCTTTTAATTTTGATCCTAAATATGCAAATTTATTTTTATGCATTATCAAAAGTGTAAGAAGTTGTAGGAAATTTTTTACATGGATGAGGAAAAAGATAATGAAAACAGCGAATTTTTACCTATTGTTTTCCGAAATTCTCAAAATTTTCGCCTGCGACGCTGAAAGAGGAAGAAACCTGGCTTCGTGGCCTTACATAATTCTCCAAAATTTTCACCTCCGGCCGTAAAAAAATAAGAAATCTGACTATTGGCCTTCAAATTAACAAAAAATTTTTCATGCGGCGATCGAAATGAAAGAAATCAGGCTTCTTGGCTTTCCTAAATTTTCAGCGCCTGCGGCGCTGAAAATCGAAATTTAAGTTTTTGGAAAATATATTGAGATATTGCATATCGAGGATATAAGGAGATTTAAAGTCATCGAATGAATATCGGACCTATAAATCCCTAGACAACAGCTCTTAATACTCATTCATCCAAACTCCTTGATAACTTCTCGTTTCCCTAATCCCCGATGAAGTGTATAGAATATTTATTTAAAAGCTTTAGAATGTGACAAAATCTTAATGGGATATTCTGGATGAAAATTTGTCCAAAAACCGGTCCCGGTTAACCAAAAACCGGGGGTAAATCAAAAACCGGAACCGAAAACCGGGGGTCGAAAACCGGCGATAACCGAAAACCGAGGGTACCGGTTAATAACCGGTCGCCAACAACCCTAGATTTAAGGATTAAATTCATCCTTACAAAGATTTCATTTTTATAGACCATTTTGTTTTTTAAGCGATCCAAAGAAATCACAAAAATTGATTCACAAAATCAAATTTATCAAATAAATTGACATTTACGACATAGAAAAAATTTTTTTGAACTTTAGATCCTTTAAGTCTAAAACTATTTTAAACAAATGTTTCAAAGAAGAACCGTCATTCGATTCCGAGTTGTTTTTGTTAACAATCTAAAAGACATCATTACGAAAATTTCATTTTTTAGATCATGGGTCTTCTACATAGAGTATGTGTCCAATTATATAAATTCCCCCTTATCTCGTAATTCTTAGAGTATTTAAAAAATAAAGGGTTTTTTTTCAAAAATTTTTTTTCAAAAAATTTATTTTTCTAGACAATGACCCAGAACAAAGACGTAGATTAGCTGGCGCTATGGCTCGACTTTTTGATGAACAATTAGCCTTAACAGAAGGAAATCAGTCTCAACAAAATGATAAAAATCATTCAGAAATAGCAAATACAGAGAATAGTGCAAATAAAACAACTTTAGTTAATGGTGATGGACCGGTAAATAAATAAATAAATGTTTGAATTTCAATCACCCTAACTAGATACCGAGGGATTAAGGCAGTTGGGCCTATTACTTGACTTTTAGTATACCATAAATGCAGAAAAGTTATGAAGTTATACCATAAAAGTTTACTTTCTTGTCGAAGAGTTCCTCCGACATTCAAAAATACTATATTTATCTATTAAATTTATCTATATCTGTCATTCGTATTTCAGCACAGTTTTATTTAAACTAATTTGAAATAAATTATATTAAGCAAAATTCTAAAAGTTTTTAACGCATAATCAATTCTTGTATAATTAGTTAATTAACCTTCATGAAGTCTTTTCTTCATTAATTGTCTTACAACTGAATTAAAATTTCTTTATAAGACAGGCTCGGACGTTACCTAAAAATATATGATAATTTAAATCGTAAATTCAGCTAATCCAAGAAGATAGCTGCATTCCACGGGGATACGAAATTCTCTAAAATTTTCCTCTCCAACTTTCATTTAACATTTTAATTAAAGTTTTAGGCAAAAAAATTTAAAATCATTTTCAATTTCAGCCTCTATCCCCTTCTTGTTCACCCAGCTCCATTTCTGCCACCCAACAAAATAAATTGCTCAATGATAAATTTATTCAAAAATGTGTGCGGATATCGACAGATGCAGCTAATTCAACCGGCCAACCCTCAACTACTTTGTTTGCTGGGCTTGCAAAGTAATTTCATAAAAGTAATATTGGGGGAAATTAGAGTACTTTATGTTAAAAAATTTATCTGATAAATTTTGGTTTTTAGTTGACCGCATGGGGTAACTATTAGCTATAATCACGGTATTTTAACATACAGCGTAAATTTCGTAGAAGATTCACTATATCTGCCAGAGCACTGCTCAAGCATACAAAAATTAATAAACACCATTCAAACATACAAAGACACTAGTGGATTTGATCTGTCTATATTTAAATTTTAATTTTAAATAAATTATATTAAGTAAAATCCCTTTAAAAAGCAAATCCTCTTTAAAGACTGCAAAAGCTCAATTTTTTATAAGTTAAGTACGGGCACAACAAATATATCTGCTTTATTATAAATCCCTATCTTAAAACAAAATCAAGAATTCAAAAGCAGAGAATTACAGTATAACTGTAGCTCTTTGCGCCCTCGGTGGAAATGAGCGTTTAAAAAGCTTCACTTTTTCTTGCATTATTTGTTAGGAAATTAGAGAAAAATTAGTGCTAAATTATTATAAAAAATTAAAAACTAGTGCTCACTCATTTTTCCTTTTCCTTTTTAGTATGCCTCTATTAATTAAAAATTCTAATTTTCTATTAAATTTCACAGAGAAGTTAGACGTTCATTAGCTGGCGAACCTTTCAAACAATTCATGGAAACAATTTATTTTCATCGTTATTTACAATGGAAATGGCTAGAGAGGAGACCTGTGGACAAACATACTTTTAGGCTTTACCGAATACTTGGAAAGGGGGGATTTGGTGAAGTTTGTGCTTGTCAGGTGAGGAAAAGATTAGAAAAAAATTTTTTTGAAAAAAATTTCAGAAAAATAGAAAATTGCAAAAAATTTCAGTAACCCCCTATTTTGTGCTTGTCAGGTGCAGAAATCCAAGAACGTTTTTGAAAATTTTCAAAAACCCTTAGAAATTTCTAAAAAATTTCCGAAACCTTCCTCCACCCTTATCCAAAAAAAATTATAAAAAATTTTCTAACCCCTCAAGAAATATTCAAATAAATCTTATTTAAAGGTCAGAGCCTCAGGCAAAATGTACGCCTTGAAAAAATTGGAAAAGAAGCGGGTAAAAAAGAGACATGCAGAATCTTTAACTTTAAACGAGAAACAAATACTTCAACGAATAAATTCACCTTTCGTCGTTAGTTTAGCTTATGCCTATGAAACAAAGGAGGCTTTGTGTTTAGTGTTGACTTTAATGAATGGAGGTAAAACAAAAATAAATTTTAATTAAAATTTAAGTGAGGTTCGGAGAGATTCAAATTCGTAAACTTTATAAATTCCTCGAGTTAAGGGTCGAACCCATCTCGGAAAATAGCAAAAGATTTGATAGAAATTGATTCTGAGAGCTCTTCGATGCAAGACAATCGTTTTAATTTTTGCTTTATTTGCTAGGAAACTTCGTAGATCTTACTATTATATCTCAAGACAAATACAGGATAACCACCCGATAATCTCCGTATAACTAAAATTCAATAACAAAAGTCTCATGGAAATGAATTTGAGCTTTTCTGTTATCTTCAAATGCGTATTCTTTCTATGTACCCTAATTGGGTCTCTTAGACCATTTATATCTTAGGAGACCACTTCGAGATACTCCATCAAATATGTCCAGATTTGTAGACCTTTAGAGTTATGTCTTGAATTGACTTCAATTCTAATATCCAATCATCTCTAAAAGTATTTTTCGGTCTTGGGAAGAATTGGAAAATAAACTTTTCTTCCTCAAGGCCCAAACACTTCTAGGGCATTCATCAATGAAAATTTTCTTGTATTTTTAAGGAGATCTCAAATTCCACCTCTACACACTCTCCCCTGGTGGATTCGATGAAAAACGTGCTCAATTTTATGCAGCAGAAATTACTTTAGGTCTTCAACATTTACACAGAGAGAGAATTCTTTACAGAGATTTAAAACCAGAAAATATTTTACTTGATGATTATGGCTAGTTTTTTTGTTTTTAATCCAAAAAAACATTTAATTTTAAGGGCATGTCCGAATTTCCGATTTGGGACTTGCTGTAGAGCTTAAAGACAATGAACCGATTAAAGGGCGTGTTGGGACTGTTGGCTATATGGGTAAATTAATTATTTCTTCGGACATCTTAAAGTTCAATACCTCTATCAGATACACTCAATATTAGCTACAACATAGTTTAAGATACACTTTTGAAATTTGGTTAGGCTCTGGGGGGGGGGGGCTTCTAAGAGTAAAGACTTATCCTAGAAAATAGTAAAATATCTAATGGATTTTAATCCTGAGAGCTCACCCAACGACTGATTGTTTCATTCTTGCTTCAATTGCTAGGCTGGGAGGAGCTTCACCGGCCTCCCACAATTTTAAGATACCCCTTATTATAATTTACAGATTTTCCAACCCTAATCGTTTATCTTATAATTAGTTCCTACTGTATACATATAATTCTTAGCCTCTTGCTATATAAAATTTGGCATTATTTTACATACTTTATTTATGCAAAACTTTAATATTAAATTATCCTTCAGCTCAAAAAAAGGAGAAAAACTTTTTCCTTTACTCTCTTTATTAAAGATTTGTTTGTCTGTTTGGTGCAAATTTAGAAAAATTTTTATTTTTTATTTAAATTTACGGCCAAATCGAATTTGCCTTTTCTATGCACTGCTCTTTTTTAGAGCAAACGAAGCGGAACTTTGTCATTGGCAAAATGACGATGGAATTTTTTAGTAGGGAATTGAAAAGTAAAAAAAGAGGAGAGTGAGATTTTTTGAATATTAAGGGGGGATATTCGAGAAATTTTAAAAATTAAAATGAGTATAATTAAAACTCGCTGGATATATCAAAAGTCGCAAAATAAAAAGAGAGCTGTAGCAATGATAGTTCGGTTTGAGAAAAAGTCGGGCAGAATTTCGTGTTGAAATAAGTTAAGGTTTCGATATCCTTGGGCCCATCCTCGCTTTTTACAGCAATAGGCCAGTCTACCATAAACCAATTTTCGAGTCGATTGGTACCATTAAACTTAGCTAACGAGATATATACTCTATTAGATTCTAACTTCCCTAACCTTCAGATGAATTTTCAAAGAAAAAAGTCGGGCAGCGATAGATCGAGGTTACCTCGTTACCTCTAGTATCCGAAAATTAAAAAAAAAATATCATAAAAATTTTTCTGTTTTCAGCACCAGAAATAGTCAAAAACGAGAGGTACAGTTATGGAGTAGATTGGTGGGGATTGGGCTGTCTAATCTACGAAATGATTGAAGGAAAAGCTCCATTTCGACAACGCAAAGAAAAAGTTAAGCGTGAAGAGGTTGAAAGAAGAGTTCGTGAAGATACAGAAAAATATGGGGAAAAATTTACTGACGCGGCTAGAACTTTGTGTAGAGGATTGCTACATAAAGAGCCAACACTTAGATTGGGATGTAGACGTGTTGGAAGGCCTGAGGATGGAGCTGAGGAATTAAAAGCTCATCCTTTCTTTACCCAAGCAGATGCAAGGACGGGGAGAGAACCTGTGCCTTGGAAGAAAATGGAGGCTGGAAAGGTTAATTTAAGGGGGGATTTTGTGTTATTTTTGTGTTTAGTGATTAGAAGATATTATTTTTCTTCTCATTTTTAACAAAATTATTCAAAATAAATAAAAATATTTCAGCTTGCCCCTCCATTTTGTCCTGACCCTCATTCTGTTTATGCCAAAGATGTATTGGATATTGAACAGGTAATTTACAGTCTTCGAATACTTTCAAGTAGCAAAATTCTAATTCTAACGGGTTAAGATTGAATGTATAGGTTGATTAAAAGTATAAGCTGATACTTAATTATAGTTGTTACTAACACACATAGTTCCTAAAAATTTGTCAATTTATTAAATTGACATCCAAAAATAACAAATTTACTAAAAGTGGAACCAATAGAATTGATGAATGCAAATTTAATATTTAATAAAATTTAAAATAAATAGATTATATTATGCAATATTAAAATTTTTTTTTAATTTTCCTAATTTGTCTCTTATCATTAAGACTGATGGGTGTATTACATATTTTACATATATTTTAGTATATTTATATTTGTATTCCACACCTATCATTAGTCCCTTTCCCCTATCAATTCCATCAGTTTAACCAGTTAACTTTATCATTTTTCCTAATGCTCATTAGACGGACTCGGAACAAAAATATCTTTTTTATTTTTTAGTTCAGCACAGTAAAAGGAGTGAGGTTGGACGACGGTGACAAAGATTTCTACAAAAAATTCAACACTGGTTCCGTCTCAATTCCTTGGCAAAATGAAGTTTGTAAACTCCAAAAACAATTTTAATTTTTTTAAAATTTTAGATGATCGAAACAGAATGTTTTAGAGAGCTTAATCATTTTTATATTAATGGAGTTATTGTTTCTGACTTGAGAAAAGATGCAGGAACGGCTAATAATGCTCATTTAAATTCTCAACATCATTCAAAGATGGGGGAATTTTTTTCGAGACTTTTTAGGAGAAAGGTGTGGAATTTTTATTTGAAAATTAAAAAAGAATTCTTTCAATTTTGAATATTCCCCTTTACTTAATTCGCTCATTTTGGAGATGAATGTCTCGGGAAATGAGTACCCTACTAATTTATAAGATAAAATACATTCAAAATTCTATGTGACAGGGATAGGTCTAGTTGTGAAAAAAAATCGCGTCGGATCTTAAAATTTATTAGTTGAGTTTCATGCCGAAAAAGGACCGCCTTTTGGGTAATCCGACCCATCCCTTATATGTGGATAACCATAATAAACCACCTATGAATTTTAATATCCTTTTGGCCACTGGATACCCTCTGTGTAAGATACACATCTTTATAAGGTAGATTAAGTGTAAAGCATCTAGCTATTAATTTCCTAAGGCTGAACAGTAGGCGGCGTGGTGTAATGGCTAACACATCAGTCCGGTCTACTGAAGATGCTGGTTCGCTCCCAGCCGCCGAATAACCTTTTGCACTAGCTAAAGGAGAGAAATAGCTATAGCCCAGCTGCTTTACTTAAGTTAGACCCCAAGGGGGTACACCCCAGTTTACCGCAGCCCAATTTACCGCCGCCCAGTTTACCGCGCCCAATTTACCGCCGCCCAGTTTACCGCGAGCCCAGTTTACCGCGGGCCCAATTTACCGCCGTGTTATTATTGCGGGGGAAGTTGATCCAAGAAGGTGTTATGTTGTCTCAATGAAGGGTACTCCCCCGTTGACGAACCAACTTCCCCCGCACTTTGAACAACTCACCCCGTCCATGGAACAACTTCCCTTGTTGACGGACCAACCTCCCCCGTTGACGGAACAACTTCAGCCAATGACGGGACAACTTCCCCCGCTGACGGGACGTTGACGGGACAACTTCTTCCGTTGACTGAACAACATCTCCCGTTGACGGACCAACCTCCCCCGTTGACGGAACAACTTCCCCAATGACGGGACAACTTCCCCCGCTGACTTACCAACTTTCCACGTTGTCTGAACAACTCACTCGTCCAAGGAACAACTCCCCCGTACTTTGAACAACTCCCCCCGTCTACGGAACAACTTTCCCCGTTGAAAGATCAGCCTCCCCCGCCATAATAATAAAAATTTTCGCGGCGGTAAATTGGGCCCGCGGTAAACTGGGCTCGCGGTAAATTGGGCTGCGGTAAATTGGGCGGCGGTAAACTGGGCCCGCGGTAAATTGGGCTCGCGGTAAACTGGGCGGCGGTAAATTGGGCGCGGTAAACTGGGCGGCGGTAAATTGGGCTGCGGTAAACTGGCCTGGGGCCTATGCAAATTAGATCATATTTCTGATATGACATGTCATATTTATGACACGTCATATGTAAAGTTTCTGTTCAAATTGTGTCATATGAAAAATCATATGCGGCCGTCATATGACATGTCATATTTCTGACATGTCATACGCAGCCGTCATATCTCTGTTCAAATTGTGTCATAAATATGATATCAGAAATATGATATCATATTTATGACATGTCATACGCGGCGTATGACTTTTCCACTGACATGTCATATCTGCGTTCAAATTAAACCGTGTCATATCTGCGATATGATACGTCCTCCTAGCAAAAATCATATGCGGGTGTATGTACTTTTTAGCGGATACTTAAATTTTTAAAAATTTTTTAAAAATCCAAAATCCAAAATTTTTTAAAAATCCAAATCGCGTAAAGTACACCATTTTTGCGAGAAAAAGGGAAAATATTTTTTCGATTAAGCGTCTTTTAAATTTTAAAAGTCCTAGGAAAATTAAGCTAAAATTCTGATATTTAACTTTAGTATGTAAAACACTCTCCTCTATCTATTGGTATAAAATTTGGAGGGATTAAGGGAATTTCGAACTACAAAGTGTGATTTAAAAAAAAATAAAATTTATTTTATCAAAGGCGAAGCCGGCCATTAATTTTTAAGACATTGAAATTAAAGTTGCTCACGACCGGTTTTAAAACCGAAAATTTTGATATTTTTTGCCAAAAATTAACCGATTTTTAAAAACAAAATTTAAAAAACCGAAAACTTCTGAAAATGAGTGATTTTATTAAAAATTCCCACAAAATAAAACCGGTATTTGTCTAAAACTCAAAACCAAAAACCGATTTTTAAAATTTGGATTAACCGAAAACTGGGGGTACCGGTTAATAACCGGTCGTGAGCAACCCTAATTGAAATATATAATTTATTTTTAAATGATCAATTTTTCAGTTTAAAATTAAATTTAAATGAAAAAAATTAAAAATCTCAACCAACAATTTTTAATAAAGGGATTTTATAGAATCCATCACGTAACATTTTTGAAATAATCCCGCATAGAGATTTGGATTTTTTAAAATAAATTCATTGGGACTCAATTGAGGTATTCATTGGGACTCAATAAGGAAATCATATGCGGGTGTCATATCATATGTTAATTTGAACAGAATAATTTACATATGACGGCTGCATATGATACGGCGTCATATGTGGCCGTCATATGTAGCCGTCATATCCCCGTGTCATATGCGGCATATGATATCATAAATATGATATCATATCGTAAATATGATACAATTTGAACAGCTACATATGACATGTCATAAATATGACACGTCATATCAGAAATATGATCTAATTTGCATAGGCCCCTGCTCCCACCCCAAGGTTACATTTACAATAGAGGGCTGATTTATGTTTTTAGTGGCTGATGTATTGTTTTTTTTTTACAATAGAGGGCTGATGTATGTCAGTGTCTTTTAAGGACATATTAGGTTATTGTTTTTTATGTAGAGATTTGTTTTCAACAAGTTAGTTGGCCTAAGTTTTACTGGAATTGGCTGAAATTTAGATAGCCTTTCCTCACCTAGGGAGCCAAATATAAATTTTCATTCATCTAATTTCTATTTATAGAATATTGAGAATCGCTCTAATACAGAAGTTGATTTAAATGGAACAAATAAAAATACCTCAGAAAGTAGTGATTGCCAACAATGTAAAGCCAAACACAGCAAATGTAAATGCGACCTTTCTGGGCAGGAAATTATTGAGGGAGCTAATCATGATGATGATCCTCATCGTAAAAAGAGTGGAACTACCTCCTCAGATGTAAATTAAAGTTTTACAGTCTCTTTCTATTAATTCTGTTATTTCGATTTTTGGGATAAGTTTAGTTTATTGGGTTTTTGGGAACTTTAGACATAGGTTGGAGGGAACTTTAGAAGTAAGACATAAAGGAAGTGAAACGTAGGGCGAAGGAATCTGACATAGTGCGAAAATGTATTTGACATAAGGTAAAAGGAACAGTGTATGTAGGGCGAAGGGAACATGGGATGTAGGGCGAAGGGAACATGTGATGTAGGGCGAAGGGGACATAGGATCTAGGGCGAAGAGAACATGTAATGTAGGGCGAAGGAAACATGGGATGTGGTGCGAAGGGAACTTAAGATGTAGGGCGAAGGGAACATGGGATCTAGGGCGAAGAGAACATGTGATGTAGGGCGAAGGAATCACAAACATGGATGAACTTTCACTATTTCGAATTTTTAACATTTCGAAATTTTTATATTTTTGTGCCCAATCCTTAATTTACTTATTCCCTATCAGGAAAACACGACTGCTCTCAAACCAGACGATAAAGTGCGTAACGGCCCTAGAGCCTCAATGGCAGCTGCTGCCTGCATCGATGGATCAGCGGCAACAGAATTAACCGCAGAAGATGCCCCTCTACATCGTCGACAAACAGCAAAAGCAGAATCAGCAATACAACAACACCAACAACAATTAAAACAATTAATTGAAGAACAACGTAAAACATCAAAAATAGACGAAGTTGAAGCTAATTAAATTTTGAAAATTTAAAAAAAAATTTTAAAAACGGGTGAATATTATCTCTCTCTATCTCTCCTTTTAACGCCTTATATAAACTCATAATTTGTACCAAAAAAATAAACCTGAACCAGCCAAAATTTAATAATTAAAATTTAGAAGTTGTATCTCTATCCCTAAATTTAAAAAATCAACCTAATATCCTATACATATGTTTATAGCCAATAAAAGTCTTTGGTACTTTTCTGTTTTGTTACACCCCCTCCCCCTCCCCCATATATTAATTCTCAAAATGTCATATATAAGCTAATAAAAGCCCTTCTTTTTCCTCAGATGCCTTTGTACCGAGATAAGGGTTCAAAACGGTCAAAAACTTTAGTGGCATTTTCCGTTTTTTAACAAACGGAAAAGTACCAAGTCTTTAACTGTAACCCAATAAAAAATAATTTTTTGATCTCTTTTTTTTAATTGATCAAAAAAGCTTAAATTTTCTTCCTTTTTTTCTCTGATTATTAAAATATATATTAAAAAATATTTTTAAATCTTTATTGCCATATTTTACTTTTTAAAATTTTGTAAAATTTATTGTAAATAATTAATTTTTGAAAGTTAAAGCAAAATGAATAAATAATTTCAAAAGTACAATTAAAGATCTGTTTTGACCAAAATGGGATAATAACCATTTCTTTTACTATCTAAGATTTCTAAAGCTCCCATCTACTCAGCGCGACACGGCACAAGATTACAGCAAACAATAACGTGGCAAAGGACTCCAGAGCGTTGACATAGAACCGAGCACACTCAAGTTGATTTAAGCTTTTTATTCGTTTTTTGCCAAATATAGAACAACGAAATCGACGGACAACCTTTTCTTAATAAAATTTAAAATTAAATATAATATATTAAGTAAAATTTCACTTGAATTTCCTTTCTTCCGACTGTATAATTAAAATACCAATGTAGAAAGATTAATCTCTATGAAAAAGATTTTAGTTCAGAAAAATTAAAAGTTTTCTCCCCACAAACATTTTTAAAAATTTAGAAAAATAATTTTAAAAAATAAAGAAAATTTATAATAGTCAGCTGTCTGTCTCATCTTTTAAAAGCTTTTAAAAAAGCTAATCATCCCTTCGACCCTTTAGGTGTTTATTTTCTTTTAAAAAATTATTGACTAAATTGCAATAGAAAAAGGAAGTAAAAAAGTTCTTTTCTTCCAAAATAAAATGAAAATTCAATTAAAATTAATTTTTATTTATTTCGTTTTAACTTTAATTAATTGTCAAAATATTCGTGAACATGCAGCGGAATTGAGAGCTGTTAAAGGACAGGTCTTTAAAATTAAAATTTTATTTTTTAAAGTCTCGGGTATTCATATTTTGAATAAAGTTTTTTCATATTCTGTTTAATATCTACATTGAGGTTGCATATAAATAGGTCTAAGATTTAAAAAAAATCATACATATGTAGCAACATAAAGTTGTCGGTTTGAAACAGCACGCAAGAACTGAGGATTCTTTTTTAATAGATTCATCGGTCTGATTAGGCATCCGAGGATTTTCTAAAAAGCGATAAACTTAGTCACTCATTTTTGTTTTGTGATTTTTATTGTCCGTTCTTTCTGTTAGTTAGGCACAAACGTAAGTGAATAAATTAGAATCCACGTTACGCGCTGCAATAGAAATCTGTCAATTTATTAAATTGACATGCAAAAATTCAATGTTAATGATGTGCGGAAAATAAGTTTGTGTCCCTAATGTTCTTACAATTAATAGTAAATAAAATATTTCATACTAAGCAAGTTTGTTTGATGTAAAACTTTGGAAGAGTCAAAGAGGTCCTCTTTTCTCTGTGTGATCTGAGCCATAAATAATAGGCACACATATGTAGTTCTGAATAATGGTGATTATTAAAGAAATGAATGAATGCGTAATTACGGGGGGGGGGGGGGGGGGGGGCTTTTCGAAGTGTTCTGGTTTCGTAAAGACTGAAGAACTACGGATTTTTCGGTTCGCTTCCGGGTATCTTAAGATTTTTCAAAAACTGACACCTCTACTTAGAAATCTAATTATTGCGAGATTGTCTGCGTTGTTTAATAAACTTTCCAGGTTTGTCTAAAAAATTTCCTTTTCAGTTTTTCGTTCATATGCTCCATTCTGCCTATTTCTTTCCTCAAACTGGTAAATTTTATCCAGCAAATATTTTTTTAAATAAATTTAAGGAATAATTTCGGAATACTAAACAGACTCTGATTGGGACAAATTATATGTCATTCGACATAGCTCGCCGAGCTGAGTCGAATGACATCAAAAAATCGATTGGGACGTAACTATGGGCCGAGATACAGGGCTCGAAATGGTCAAAAACCATAGGGGGGGACCAAGCACTTTTTTGGGGTGAATTCGAAAATGCAAATAATAGCTCATTCGAAAGAGCTCCTCGAGCTGAGTCGAATGAGACCAAAATCGTCGTGATTGGTCAAGTTTGTTCGAAGTTATGACAGAAAAAAACAACGTAAACCTATGGGGCGTCGGCGAGGCGCTTGTGCAAAACTCCGCGCTTCGCGCGGAGTTTTGCGGCACGCGCCTCGCGGGGAGTCTACGGGTGCTGGGTCTGGGCTCGTAACTTAATCCTATTCCAATTATGATGTGATGGTCATGCCCGGCTTCCTCCGCAGCAGCAAGAACATCAAAGGAGAACAAAGGTAAGGAGCTAAAACAAACGATCATAACTTCGTCAAATCAAATCGGATTTCGCTGATTTTGGTCTCATTCGACTCAGCTCGAGGAGCTCTTTCGAATGAGCTATTATTTGCATTTTCGAATTTTTCACCCCAAAAAAGTGCTTGGTCCCCCCTATGGTTTTTGACCATTTCGAGCCTTGTATCTCGGCCCATAGTTGCGTCCCAATCGATTTTTTGATGTGATTCGACTCAGCTCGGCGAGCTATGTCGAATGACATATAATTTGTCCCAATCAGAGTCTGTTTAGTATTCCGAAATTATACCAAATTTAAAGTTGATGTGAAATGGTCTGCTTCCACCCGTGGTCGTCCAACATTACCTCAATGGATGCATTTAATTCCTTCTAGACATCGTTCCATAGCTTTTTTAATTGGAACACCAGTATCTCCACATTCCCACTTCCCTTTACATATTATAGCTACAAGGATGGACTCTTTTCAAAGCTCTGAACAGTCTTTTAGTGTTGTTACTAACGATGACCGTAAATTAATTTTTAATATTTTAAACGGATAGTGCTATGAGAATCCGTAGGCTGTAACATTTCTTGATCCGCTAACCAGTAAGACCAAAAATTTTGTTCATATCTGACTCAACAAAATTATAACTTATGTAATTATACGTCAGGGGTTATCATATAATTTAAAAATTTCTGAAATTACTTTAATAATATCAAAAATTTTGACATTACACGACCGTATACAGAAAATAGTTTGCCGGAGCGTTGCTCCAACATACAAAAAATAAGACTCACTACATTACTATTCAATTTCTTATCACCTGACGTAGCAATGTATTTAATTTATTTGAAATATATTATATTAAGTAAAATCCAGTCATTTAACTAACCGCCGTCTAATCATAGAAAACGAAGAAATTTACAAAAAAATTCCAAAATTTTTAATTATTTATTTAGCTAGATACTCTGGCACAACTAGACAAATCGCAGAAATTTATTTAACCAATGTTAATGCAGAGGAGCTTTTATGGGGAGTTGGAAGGGATGATAAAATAAAAAATTTGGAAAGGGTTTGGAAATAATTTGAAATAAAAAATATTTTTTCAAAATTTTTTAGGCAATCCACTCAACATTTAAAGGCAAACATGTCAACCCTTATATTTTTAATATCTTGCCGGGTACAGAAAATGCTTTGGATTTGCTGAGACAATTTCAAGGGAATATTAGAACCGGGTAATAAATATTTTTTGAAAAATACACTGGATAGAAATTGAATCTAATAATGAGTATCTTATATAGTTTTACACACTCTCGGTGGGAAACCAAATTTAAAAAATTTTTATAGGTAGCTTAAATTGAGTAGGTATGTGATATAGAATTTACGTGTATATAGAACAAGCAAGTAATAATTGGGATATAAAAGCTGACACCCGTGATATAACATTAAGAAGATGCAATCTCAAAATTTACTGAAATTTTCATAAATGCAATCTAGATTATTACAACATTGCTTTGAAAAAATACAGAAATAGCATTTGTCAATAAAATATTGACATTCAAAAATAATCACAACATGTTTGACCCAAACAATACATTTCGTGCCAAAGACAATGATTTACTTTAATATAATTTAAATAAATTATATTAAGCAAATTTTTCCAAAAAATTTGACCCACTAGTATATCGTCGCTAAAGTTAACATACCTAGTTTATATTTTGTTCCAAATTTAGAAAAATATTATACCTAAGTTAGATTTGTCGTTTTAAGGGAAATCTTTAGATATCTGGAACCGACTGCAAATCCATGGTTCTTAAGTCTCATTATAGAGATTGAAACGTTCATGAAAAATTTTTCACATTTCGAACTCTGAAGATTAATAAATATATGCAAGTGGATAATTTAAGAATTAATATTTAAGTGTTTCCAGAATACAGTATATTTTCTATTCACTTTAAAGTGCAATAATTCAAATCGGCACCCAACTAAACTTTCACCCAAATGTTCAACTATTCGCTCGTGGAATGCAGTCAAATATTGAATTTTGTTCTCTAAATCAGAATATTCCAATGGATAGACATTTTTCTCCAGAATTTAGAGTTGATTGGTGCAAATTTTATTTGGTTAGCAATTAATTTTCTCTTCCCAGTTATTAAGAATTACAATTATAAAAGTAAGGTAAAATGGCACAAGCGGGCCAGAGGCGGGCGCATTGCGCTTTTGGAGACTTGACAAGTTCGATAAGAGATTTCTTGAATATTGAAAGGTTGGACTAGATATAAGGGGCCGGGTTATCCGAACCAAAAATCTGATGTAAGAAATTTTAAAAACCCGACCCAACTTTTTTCCTCAAAGTGTCTTTCTGCTAGATATCTTGAGGCTGTAAACCCGTATTTTATAGAGTATCTTAAATTAGCGGTATGCCTTTTTATGAGCAAATAAATTTAAAAAAGGCTTATCTTAAATTGAGTTGTATCTCTTTAATTATGGTATCAAATAGCGGGGGTTTGAATAAATATCTGCGCCGATACTTGTACGTGGTAACTTCCTTATCATTAAAAATTATTTTTTTAAAGAAGAATGTCACAATTCCAGCAGATTTAGAACAATACTTAAGAAAAAAGGTTAAGGATGGAAAAAGTCTAAAAACAGAAGAAAATAACGAAGAAGGAAGTATTTTGGGAATTAAAACAGCAAATACTTCAAGCTACAAAATATTTAAAACAGAAAATGAACATTTGCCAGCCCCTCCTATTTATTATATTTGGGAAAGTGTTTTGGTAAGTAAAGAATGTTTTAGTTTAGATAGGGCAATGAAACTCCTGATCCTGCCGTCCCTGATCCTGACCGTTCATGATCTAGATTTTTGTTGAGGACCTACTTTCAAATTTCAAATCATTAAAATAATAAACAAAAATAGAAATGTTATGGAACATATTTATAAAAGCATCAGTTCGTGTCTCTATATTTAGAGGCGTTTAAGACTTTTGATCAATTTTGGTGACTTCATTACCAAGAGCTCTATATATGTATTTTTAGGCCTAAGTACACTTTACCGGGCGATTTTAGATTTTTATGATTTATATGTCAATCGAAAGAGCTCGGCGAGCTGAGTCGAATGACACCAAAATTAGCCCGCGGACTCAACTATGAACCGAGATATGGGTCCCCAAAAATCGAAAAACCATAGGGGGGATCAAGCACTTTTTGGGGGTAAAAAATTCAAATATGCAAATTATAACTCATTCGAAAGAGCTCGTCGAGATGAGTCAAATGACACCAAAATCAGGTTGATTGTAAAAGTTTGGACAAAGTTACAATAGAAAAACAAAAAACCTAAACCTATGGAGCGTCGGCGAGGCGCTTGTGCAAAACCCCGCGCTTCGCGCGGGGTTTTGCGGCACGCGCCTCGCGGGGAGTCTACGGGCGCTGGGTCTGGGCTCGTAACATAAACCTATTCCTATCTCCCTTGCTCTGGACGTATTTGGGGCCTCCGTAGCAGCAAAAATCTCCACAAATGCCATAGGTAAGGAGCTAAAATAAAAGATCATAACTTTGTCAAATCAAGTCGGATTTCGTTGATTTTGGTGTCATTCGACTCAGCTCGACGAGCTCTTTCGAATGAGTATAATTTGCATATTCGAATTTTTCACCCCCGAAAACAGCTTGGTCCCCCCTACGGTTTTTCGATTTTTGGGGACCCATATCTCGGTTCATAGTTGAGTCCGCGGGCTAATTTTGGTGTCGTTCGACTCAGCTCGCCGAGCTCTTTCGAATGACATATAAATCATAAAAATCTAAAATCGCCCGGTAAAGTGTACTTTAGCCTATTTTTAAGATGTTTAATTAGATTTCCTATAAATTCTTCAAAATTATAGGTGTTCATATTAAACTCATAAAATTAAACCGAAAATTTGCCCTTAGGACCAAAAAATTGTCTTGAATCTTCCTAATTTTTGGTCCTGACCGAAAACCCAAAGATTTTCGGTGTCAAGTCTCGGCAAGTTTTGGGAAGTAGTCGCTCCTTGGATTTATTCTTTAATCTCATGTTTCGGTCTTTTATCTTTACATAAAATCAGAATTGCCAGTTACTAAACTGACATACAAAAATATAGTTCTAACCGATGCGTTGTAAGTTAGATCCTAGGTTGCATTCTTATATTTAATTTAAGGTTAATTAAATAGATGATATTAAGTAAAACTTTTTTTATAATTTAATTAGCTTTCTGATTAAAGAGATAGGTTTGATTTACGTATAACGTTTATCATAACAAAATTTAATTTATTTTTAATAATATCAAAAGTAGGGCCTCGACAAAAATCTCGGTTATCGAGATTGATATTTTTCGATATATCCATCTCAATCCTTGTGCATCATTCCAAGTCCGGTTTCTAGTCAAATGAAAAGTTAAAAGCTCATTATTTCTCAAGTTATAGAAGGAGTTTAGCAAGGAGCTAGCCACCGAGCAATTCGAACCTCTTGACAGTTATTGCCATGACTTTTCGCTCGCCACATACAGGAGCTTTACAACTGAGCTACTTGGGCATCAACCAACTCAATTAAACAACTCTATCATTTTAGTTTAACCACCTCCTAAGCGTTTTAAACGCTCTAGGTGAATCATCCTTACATTATGAACTCCACACTGAAACGTACCCTCATTCACGCACTTTAATTTAATTTAAAAATTATCAAAAAATTTTCAGGTTTTCCCTCTACTCGCAGTTTTCTGCCTTCTTTGTATTCTCTGTTTAAGTTTTATATTTTTTGGAAGAAGAGAAGGGCAACATTGGCGGGATTATAAAACTCCAAAGAATCAATTAGAGCAATATTTAAATCTTCGAGAATCACAACATCATTTGAGAGAAATGTCACAACAACGGCAATTACTTGCATCAATGAGTCATTCTGGGAGGGAAAAGTCGGATATGAGTATTGGGACTTTTCTTAGACCTATTAAAGATGAGGAAAAAGGAAGTAGTCAGATTAGTTCGAAGCCGGGTATAATGATTTTTATTACTATCTGAACTCAATATAAGATACCCCTACCCCCTAAGATACCCCCCCCGACATGCACTTAACAAGAGACTAAATTTTGATGTCCGCCGGTAGTACATGAAATCTGCTTCAGTGTAGTCCCTGTATCGCACTTACAAGGTGGCACGCCCCAAGGAGACTTGTAAATCCCGAGGTACCGATGTTACCTTCAACTAACAAGTACTATATATAATCTATAACACTCCCCGCCACATGTAAATGCATAAATAGCCTCTGTGGTTACTTTAATCAATCCAAAATTTGATATCATACAGGCATCTTAATTCACTCCCGTAGCCCATCAAAATTTTTAATTCAAGATTCGACAACCGAAAGAGTCAGTAGTTACCCAACATCTTCAATAGGAAAACAAACAGTTGCGGAAGCTGCTAGAGCTAATGGTTCAGCATTACATCTTTACAGGCATCCAATAATTGATTCTGATGGTGATGAATTAGATGATGAAGGAAATAGAGGGAATCAAGAAAATAGATGGATTAATAATCAACGATGGTAGTGAGGGATGCAAACAGAAAAATTTCGTTAAAATTTTAAATTATACAGTGTCAACTTTTAAACCATTGAGATAATAAACAAAAATAGGACTGTTTTGGAAAATATTTATATAAACACAGTTCATGTTTTTTATTATATTTAAAGACGTTAAAGACTTGGTATTGAGTCTTCTTGATCAATCATGATTACTGATCAAGTTTGACTTTTGATCAATTTTGGCGCCTTCATCGCCAAAAGCTATTTTTGATTTTTAATTAGATTTCCTATAAATTCTTCAAAACTATAGGTGTTCATATTTAACGCAATAAAAATAAACAATTTGCCTTTAACTCCGAAAAATTGACGTGAGTCTTGCTAATTTTTGATCTTGTCTAGTGTTGTTGGTTTCAACCCGAACCGAATAAACGAAGATTTTCGTGGCTAAGTCTTGGCACGGTGTTAGATAAGGTTTCAACCCGAACCACTTTGGTCTTCAACTTAGAAAATTTCTGGTCTTGGATTTTTTCTTTAATCTCTTTTATCTGTCATTTATTTTTACAAAAAATCAAAATTGTCAGTTATTAACACTGACATACAAAAATATGATACTACAAATGCACAGTAAGAACGCCATGGCGCACAGCCCTAGTTGATAGACAATATGCTTATTGATAGGTATGTATTTAGACAATTTAGCTCAAATTCGCAGGATTATTTTTCTCAACAAAAAGAAATAATTAAAAATTTGAAAAATCTATTTAATATAAATTATTTAAATTATGATTATTTTATCAGATTAATTGGTAATGTATTAATTGCTAAATTCATAAACATTGGACCATTATTTTTGAATATCAATGCGTTGCATTGATAAATTATATTGTAAATGGCAGATAGGGTTTTATTTTAACACAAAAAATGTATTCGTATGATGATGGCAAAAATGCAATAAGAGTAAGTATGTAGAAGTTAGAGTTGGACGTGGCCGGTTTAAACCCGAAAAGTCTGATATTTTTGCCTTAAATTAACCGTTTTTACGCAAAAAATGACTTAGGTATGTAGTCAGGCCGTACCGTCTACCTTCAGTATAATATAGTTTTTCGGATTTACAATACGTTACGCTACGAAATCTGGACATAGGGAAATAAAGGAACTAAGATAAATCTTGTAAAAATTCAAAAAAAGGCTCTTCTCCAGTTTATGCGTCCAATCGACATTTATGCGTCCAATGAAAGTTTATGCGTCCGATCAAAAAACAATTGGATTTTTCTTAGTGTTGCAAAGTTGGGGTATGTACCAAAACATTTTTTCATATTCGGGACCTACGTCCACTGGTTTTAGGACCATTCCTTGCCCTATCCCTCGAAATTTAGGAAAGTTATAATTGTTTTTCCGAAATTTTTAAAAGTTGGCTACAACTTTCAGAAATTTCGAGGGATAGGGTAAGGAACGGTCCCAGACCCATTGTGCGTAGGTCCTGAATATGAAAAAATGCTTTGGAACCATACCCCTACTTTGCAATACCACGAAAAATTCAATTTTCTTTTGATTGGACGCATAAACTTTCATTCGACGCATAAAAGTCAATTGGACGCATAAACTGGACAAGAGCCCAAAAAAGTCAAGATGGGTACATCAGCAAAGACAAAACCCCAAACAAAAATTCATTCGCAAAATCTGCAAAACATGCAAAAACCACAGAATTATTCAGCAAATGCTTTTTTTTCGCAGAAAAAAGCTTCTCCCATAGTTTCTGTGAAAAATTTATATTTCATTATCAGCTTAAAATGTTCCATTTTCAAAAATTCAAACATTTCTCTATCCATTCTTTTATTAAAGATTTACGATATTTTTTTTAATTTTACATATTTACTTTTTTTAATCACTTTCACAATTTTTGTAAATTTTATTTTTAAATTTACCAAATTTTCAAAAAATCATAAAATTAAATTAACAGGTACAAAAATACTCAATTAAGCATTTCGCTGACGAAATTGTTTTTAAAAATTGAGACTTTTCTTGATCAATTAAGACGGCTAAATGTTGGCGACTTCGTTACCAAGAGCTCTATATATTTTTAAGATTTTTAATTAGATTTACTATAAATTATTCAAAATTATAGGAGTACGTATTTAACGCAATAAAAGTAAACCAAGAATTGCCCTTAAAATTGTCTTGAGTCCTACTAATTATTGGTCTTGAGTAAGGTTGTCGGTTTCAAATCAAACCGAAAGCTCGAAAATTTTCGGAGTCAAGTCTTGGCACTGTTTTAGGAATCAGCCTTAATCTTCATCTCAAAATCTTTCGGTCTTATATTTTTAAATCTCTTCGTTCGATCTTTCATGTTTACACAAAACCAAAATTGTCAGTTATTAACACTGACATACAAAAATATAGTTGCTTTGCGTGCTATGTAAGTTAGATCTCGGTTCGCATTCAAACATTTAATTCAAGTTCAATTAAATAGAAGATATTAAGTAAAACTTTTTTTATAATTTAGTTATACTTTCAATTAGTTTGCTTGTGGACGGTTAACTCAACCGGAACCTTAATAGAAAATCTTTTATTTTAAAAATTCTAAAAATTATTTTTTAAATTCCTTTTAAATTTTAGAAAATTTATTTTATATAATTTGAAATTTGAAAATTAAGACAAAAAAATTTGCATAAAATAACACAGGGAAAGGAAGTAAATAATTTCCTTTTGGACGGCCACAGATAAATAACTGGATATAGATTTAATATTTTATTTAATTTATAGTTGGACCTCTGTTTTAGGGTTGTAAGACCAATATATTCGGATCCGAAAAAAATACGGATACCGAAATTTTCGGTTCGGATCTCAAAAGTTTCTTAATTGTACTATATGTATATTTATTTTGCCAAAACCCTCAATTGGCGAAATGAAATATTTTACTTTGTTAAAATCAAATTGTCAATAATTTGTAGATTGTTAAACTTTAAAATGCTCTCATCTTAATGGCAAAGCTCATAAATTTTCCTAGAATCTGAACGTTTGCTAATAGAGACAACTCAATATAAAAGACGTATTTATCTCTATGAGCCTTTTATATCGAAATTTTATTTTAAAAATTTTATTTTATTTTTCCAGAGGGTACATAAATTTATTTAATTTTAAATTTTATTAAGTAAAGTTTATATCAGAAGTCCAACTGAATTAAATTTATTACACTTAAATAAGATTTACTGAAGTGAAAATAAAAGAGAAATTATTAATTAGCACGAATAGAAATTTCAAAAAAAAGAAAAGACAGATCCAAATCTAGGTCAAAAATTTGGATTTTTTGGAGAGTTTCTGGGGTATTTAATAATTCAAAAATTTGACCTAGACTAGTTTAAATATTTTAAAAGAAAGTTCACAAAAATAAGAGTTGCGGAATTTTGAAAGCAAATTATTTGTGTGGTGAAAAAATTTGGAAAATTAATTTCTATAAATTATTTAGTATGCTATTTTACCACAGAAAAAAAATTAAAATAAAAGCCCCGAGCCTCTATTAAATGTTGTAAGACCATGTATAATTTATAGAAATTAATAGAGACTGAGGAGGGTTGTTGGGTGATATTCTAAAAATTCTTTTGACAGTCGAAACTGAATCAAAAAAGTCCTCGCTTTATCAGCTCAAACCGACAACCCTCCTCGAAATTAATTACTAGAGATTGGACGAGATTATTTCGTACACAACGAACGATTTATTATGTAGATTCATCTTATTTGAGGACTTTTTGGCTTTCCCTCCACGATGGTTTAATTTAAATTTAATTTCAAAAAATTTTCAGAAAAATTTTTCCTGGGTAAAATAATTTTTTTCGAGATAGCACCAATCTCTAGTAGAGAAATACATTAATTTTAAGTGAAAATGTGCAAAATTTGTGGTTATTTAAAAATAAAATTTAAAAGAAGGCCATGCCACTCTATTTAAAATTATATAATGAAAGAATTAAAAATCGCGAAGGCTAAAATTATAATTTTTTCGGCAGGAAATTTTGCGAAAATTTTAATAAAAATTGCTCTTAAAGGGAATAAACTACTAAGGATTTGAGCGATTTAAAATTATTTATAATTCAATTTTGCAATTTATTGTCGGCCTGAAGAGCGTTGAATAAGTGAAGCACGTTCCTACAAAATTATTTTTTAATTAAAAATTTCAAAAATTTTTTTTGAAATTTTTAAAAAACCAAAAATTTGTAATTTTAAGGTAAATTTTCAAAAAATTTCCTCACCTCATTTTCTCTATTGTAAAGTATTGTTTGCACATTATATCCAACTCCAAAAGTATCTTCACCCTCATAAACTAATTGGTCTGGAGGAGAATGTATTCCATGTCCATTAGCCCAGATCTTGTTAAAATATTAAATTATATTTTTTAAATGTCTCTTTTTAATTAAAAACGAGAAATTGACATAATCTCTCTGGCTGAAGGAGAAATTAATAGAGCGGTAATGAAACTAAAAAAAGGTAATACTAGGGAATGTACATTATATAGAGGTTTAACAAAGACCGCAATACAGTGAGATAACCTTATCCTTAGTAATGTTCGAAAGTGTCTACAAAATAGAGGTTAAAATGTGTTTTTGAGATTTTTACCTTAACGGTCTTTCCAGGCCTTAAAACAAAATCTCTAGGGAATGTATAGACAATTTCCCTCCTTCCATCAATCCGTCTTCTCAATTTCCATTCACCAATAGGTTCTTCTTTTGACCTGTGAGTGTTCTCCAAAACAATATATTTACCCTCAGAAGACGTTTCCAAAATGGAGACATTTCCTTTTGCAAAACGTTGATAGGATTGACGGGATGATTTTTCTCCTCTCAAGGTTCGTGTAGATTCTGAGAAAGAAAAAAATATTTTTAAACGGAGATTGGGATAAGGGGGCAGCTAGTAAATGAATTACTTTTACCCTATCCTAGGGGCTTCGAAGCTCTGAAAATTAATATGTCCATAGGAAGAAATTGAGGGATCTTCCCTAGACGGGGCCTATTGTTTCTTTTAGTTCTCAGTTCCGGATCGCCTTTTTTTGTTCCTGAGAAAAGAAATTGCCCAAATTCTGGGATCTCCGTTAACTAGTATCGCGCTATTCTATTTCTCTCCTTGACTGGTGCAATAGGTTACCCGGCGGCTGAGAGCAAATTAGCATTTTCAGTAGACCGGACTGACCACGCCGCCTAAAGCACATCCCTAAGAAATAAATAGCTATGTGCTTTACATAATTCAGCCCAAAATATCTCTAACATACTACTACAAGTATTCAAAATTCAAAATAAGGTCCAGATTTCAGTTTAATATCCAATAAACCCTACCCGATTCATCACTCTGTTTAATTTGGTGTGTTCTAACAACTTGTTCAACTAATTGTTTAAGCCCAGCCCTATCTTCTTCCCCTTCCAACATTCTTCTGTAAATAGCAATTTCTGCATCCAAAGTTTGTTTTGTGTCCAAAAGCATTTGTAATTCAACCATTAAAGCTTGACATTCATCTCTCATTCTGCGTATTTGGGTATCTCTGTCATTCAAAGCTGAATCATAAGATCTTTGATCGTCTTCTAATTGATAAGCTAATTCTTCCGCTTGTTTTTCCAAAAGAGAATTCTGTTGGGAAAATGGAAATTTTTTTAATTTTATAAAGAAATTATTTAGGAATTGGAAATGAAAGGAGGAAAAATATTTACTTAATATTAAATAATTTATTAAAATTCATATTTAAGTTTTAAGTTTTATTTTTATTCATGGTTGTTTTATAAACGAGATAATTCATTTTTTGAAGTCAGGTTTTATACTGACAGAAGATAGACCAAGTGAAACTTTGTTTTGTGTGACGCATTTTTACTCCATCTTCAACTTGAATTTTTATTTCTTTGGGACCTATCTTTAAAGAGCATAGAGTCGGACTATCATATATCCTTTTAAGATCGGAAAGATTACGTACAATAGTAGGAGAAGGCAACAATGATATATTCGTAAGGCCGCTCCTTCAAGTGTCCAAACATATAGGGCCGAGAAGTGCCCTATATGTACATTTCACAGCCGATTTGCTTATTTTAATGGGAAAAATATCCGACTAATCCTCCCCAATAAAGCTCAAATGAACATTATATTGGAGAGAAAGTTGTGTGAAAGATTACGATATTTAAATGTATACACGTTAATGTTTACGTTAATTATACCTATTTTAAATAGTAATTTTTTAAATAATTCTAATTTTTAGTACCTTCCCCTCCAAGTCAGCCAATTTCCCCCTCAAATCGCCCAACTGAGTCCGTAATCGTTTAATTTCTTCTTTAGCATAATTATGTTCCATACTTTGTCTGGCTGATTGTGTCTGTATTTCCTGTACTTTTAATTTATACCAAGACTCTATATCTGTTCTATTTCGACTATTTATTCTCTCATAATCCTCTCTAATCTCCCTCATTGCCGAAGCCAATTCATTCCGGAAAAATTCACGATTTTCTTGTGTTGTGTCCCGAGCAGCCATTGCTTGTAAATCTTGAATTTCTTGGTCGTGGGCACGCCGGAGAAAGTCTAATTCTTCCAATAATGTCTGGACTTGGTTTTGATGATCAATTCTGTTGAGTGTTTCTTGGTCCAATTCCTGTTAACAGATTTAATTTCATTAAATATATACTAGATATTTTAAATTTACTATTAAAAAGAACCTTTTCTAAAGAATTTTAATGGCAGTTTTTTAATAAAATCTAAAGAGATAGATTTATCAATTTTACTTAATATTAAATAATTCCTTATAAAAACTATTTAATCAAAACCTTTTTGTCAATTTTAAAATTTTCGTATTTGTTTTTAATATTTTTGGGGTCTATGCTATGGTTGGACAAATAATACTTATTAAGTGTGGAGTGATAATAAGTAGGTACTTTCACTATTGAATTAGATTACTCAATGAGATTCTATATAGTCTCAAATTTACTTAATATTAAATAATGTAAAATAAATCCTATTTAATTAAAATTTTCAGCTCCAAAAATTGCAATCCTTTTTCCTGTTATTTTTATTTTTTGAAGTCAGTGATGTACACTGACAAAAGTGAAAATACTTCAACTATCTACTACTTCATTTAGAGCTAATTTACAGATATTTTGTCGTGATAGATAATATCTTTTGAATTTAATGTGAGAATCCCTTTTTTGTTCATGACTCCCCTTCTAGCGAATTTTGGTCAGCTTATAATTCCAATCATGTTTTTTGAAATGTTCCCTTAATCCAAATTAACTTACAGTTTTTGTCCTTTGTAATTCTCCAGTAAGTCGACTATTCTCTCTCTTCAATACCTTAACATCTTCCTCTACAATAGCTATTCGACGTCTCAGTGCCGCCAATTCACTCTCTAAAGCAGCCAATTTCAACAATAATTCATCCATTCGTTTCTTATCTTCTTCATGGACATGTGAAGCCTCTTCATTTTTTCTCTTTAATTGTGCCATTTCTTCAGCCATTGCCCTAGCTTTACGTTCCAACTCTTCTCTTTGTTTTTCCGTTTCATTTATAAGTTTTCTGGCTTGTCTCAAATCAGCTTCAAACATATCACGGACATTGGAGGCATCTCTCCCCCAGCGCTTGCGTAGAAAATCCAAATCAACAGCCAACTTTCTGTTTTGTGCTTCGAGGAAACGGACCTATTAAGTGAATATTGTTGGAATAAAACAATAATACATAGTCCTAGATGAAAGTGGTATCACGACTTTTGCGCCGAGAACATTTGCGCCGCGACTTATGCGCCGCGACTTTTGCGCCGCCATTGTTTAGAAAATCCGGATCCGAAAAATGACGGATATCCGAAATTTTCAGTTCGGATATCACATCCGAAGATTTCCAACTATTCGACATCCCTACTAAAGTGAGGTCCGGCTGTAGTTATTGATATATTTTTAATGATAGTGGCGGCGCAAAAGTCGCCCGGCGCAAAAGTCGCGGCGCAAAAGTCCCCCGGCGCAAAAGTCGCTCGGCGCATAAGTCGCGGCGCAAAAGTCGCGGCGCATAAGTCGCGGCGCAAATGTTCTCGGCGCAAAAGTCACGGAACCATGAAAGTGAAGGGAATGAATCTTTATTCTTGTTAGGCTTTATAAATGTGTACCACGTTTATTTTTAGAGGATACCTCCAATCAGATCAGGAGAATCAAGATGTGGCCTCGCGTACTTGTAAGATGGTAGGTATCAGAACAAAGAACGTGTGAATAAGATCGACCTCTAAGGTCAAAGTCTAAACTTAGTACCTCTAAGGTTAGGTCTACTAAGCTCAGACTTCCATATGAATCATTCATACTTACAATGTAACCCAATAATTACCTTTTCAATATAAATAGCCAATCTATCATTTAAATCACTCATTTCCTTCTTTTCACGTTCTCTAGTATCTCGAATAGCGGAAGCAGCAGTAGAGCCAGGATAAGGCGATAAGGGTCTGCTGCTAATTGATGATGTTTCGCTAACCATTTTTAACACTCTACTATGCCCTCCACTTGCTAATAGAAAATTAAAAATAAATTTTTAAACTAAAAAATTTTAAAGCATTACGTGCAGGCGAAATTGGTCTCATTAAACGAGGAAAGTGTTGACGAGCGGAAATTGCACTTCTGTAGTCGCTACTAGCAGGGCTGTATTCCATACTAATTTTTAATATTTAATTAGCTTTTTAGGCATTTTAAGGAAAGGTGGGATTAGAAGGGATGGAGTATCTCCATCATGGTAGTTTAAAATAAAATTTCAAGAAACGGAGAACATGGGAAAGATATAAGCCTAAGCCTCCATTCCTCACATTTATTCCCATTAAATACCGGAAATATATCTCGTCCAAGAATCTTGTCAGAATTTTCGAAATATCAATCTCGAATCTCGATCGATCCCCAAGCCCGGTCCCAATTCCAATGACATAGATTGGAAATTAACTCTATCGAAATAATAGGTAGTATAAAGTCTAAATGAAATTAAAGTGGCTATGTATCTGACCTTCAAGTATTAACATATGTAATAGTATTCGAAAATTGCTCCCTCTCCTCCCCTTCCAAAAAAACTATTTTTTCTGTAATTCCACTATATAATTTACATTTTTTAATGTTTTTTGTGGGAATTGTTTTATAATCCTCTTAAAAAATCGAAATAGTCAACAATAATTTGTCAACTTTTTTGTATAAAAACACGTGGTATTAAATAACAAACTGTACAGAAAACTCTCGGACAATAGAAAAGATATTTTTAAGCGAACTCACGTATGTGCCGGTGACACCGGAAAGACAGAGAAGGCAGAGGAAAATGAAGAATCTGCCCTACGTCGATCACCAATAGAAGGAATACTGTGTGGAGGTTTAGGTGGAGGTAGTGATAGAGGTGGTCTCCGAACGGGGATTTCCCTGCTTGTTTGAAGCTGTAAAAGGGGAAGGAAATTAAATTTATATGTAGGTATTAATGAGAAAGAGGGCAATTAGGAAATTTTTTTGAATTTTTAAAAATTGTTTCAAATCCTTTATTTGGAACAAATACATATAAATAGTAGACAATGAATTTAGTGTTTTTTTTTCAAAATTTAGTGTTTTTTTTCAAAAAACACATTTAATTTAGTGTTTTTTTCCTTTTCAATCACCTTCCAAGGGGGCATTTAATTAAAGAGGGCACTTAAATTGATTAGGGCATTTAATTAGAGGTAAATATGGTAATAACAATAGTCTGGATACGCTAACTTTGATTATTTCAAAAGGAGAATTTTAAAAATATTTTTAAAAAATCATTAATATTTAAAGAATAAGCTTTAAAAAATAAAAAGAAAAAAAACAGAACGCCAAAGTAAACAAACAAAAAAAAACGAAAAATGAGTGCAAATTTGTCTTTCTGTTTACCCCTTTAATCCAAAAAATTTTTCTATGCGCGAAAAAAAAATTTTTAAGTGGCGGAAATACTTCAACAAACATTCATTCCCCTTTACCCCTTCTATCAATTAAAATGCTCATCAAAAAAATTTTTTCAAAAATAATCCCCGTTGTCTGACCATTTTACAACCTTTTTTCTCTTTACTATAAAATACCCAAAATAATTATTTTTATTTATTTTCCGAAAAATCAGTTGTCGAGTAAACAACTACTTTTCCCCTTATTAAATATGCAACAACAATTTAATGGAAAATTAATCTCTTTTTGTTTAGGGGTTACTCGAGATTGTACAATAATAAAAAAATATTTAAAATAATTCCTTCCATACCTCCCATTTTTTTTATCAATTTAATCCCTTATAAGGGAATTATTGGAAGCAAAAATTGTATGCTGTGCGCAAAAGAAGGTTTTACAGCACACAAAAACGCCAATTTAAAGTTTTGGCGTTTGTAAAAAGTTTTGATACTTTACAAAACTTGTTTGGCGCACAGATAGTTTTTGTAAAGTTTCCAACTTTTTCTAAAACTTTTCCAACTTTGTTAATACAAAAATACATAAAAATACAAAAATAAGTTTGTGTTTTTCCCTTTTTCTCTCTAAACAAAGTTGCAAAAACATGTTGATTTACAATTTTGAGAAAGAAAAATAAAAAAATACAATGTTTGAATAAGTTTATTTCCAACAGAGAGTTTGTATAATAATAGAAAAATGCTTGGAAAATAGGACAAAAAAGGTGTGAAAAGAAGAAGAAAGGGGTTTACAATAAATTGGAAAATTGAAAAAAAAATCTGAGAAAAACACTTACAAATTTATTTAAAAGAGGGATGATATTTTTTACCTCTTTTCGCAATTTATGGTAATTATTAGACGGAAAATGTAGCACAGTTGGAGATGAACGGAATGACAGTTGACTGTCTGTATTAACACTTTGGCCTGTCAACGTTTTAATTTCTATTTCTTCTTCAATATCGGCATCGTTGTCGTCACTAATCGTTCGAAATTGGTTGATACTTCCGTTTGTTGTAGTTCTGGTTTCTGTGGATAATGTTTGTTGTCTCCTCTTCAACAATAAATTGTTGTTGTCCATATTTTGGGGAGACTTTTTTTGTGTTTTTTGACGAGAATAGGAGGGAGAGAATGAAGGAATTAAAAACCAAACTTTTGTATTGACAGACAAACTATTTATATTTTATATATAAATTGGGGAAAAATAATAATAAAAATAGGAATTTAATAAAACTGTAAATAGAGAGTTGATAGTGAGTGATAAGCGAAAAATAAGGGGGAGGGAAATATAAATAAATAAAAAATCAAAAGAATGGCAACATCAAAAAAATTTTAGGTTAGGATAGTTAGGCGTAAAGGAAATATCAAAAGTAAGGTGTAAGGAACATTGGCAGTATGTAGAGTGAAAGGAACATTAGGAGTAAGGCGTAGGGAACATCGGACGTAGGTTGAAAGGAACATAAGACGTAGGGCGTAGGGAACAAAAATATTTTAAGCTAGAGAAATTTTTTAAATCGAGGTTAAATAAAGCTTTAAAACGTTTCAAGTTTCTATAAAAAAATTTTAAAATCCACGATAAGTTTGCCAAACTTTCTGAATTTTTTAGAAATGTTAAATAACCTCAATAAAACGTCTGTACAAAATTTCACGTCCCCAAAATGTTCATTTGCAATTTTATAAACCCGCGCCCAAATGTTCCCTTCGCACTACCTTCACCGTACCGTTTGCATTATGGATGATAACAATCAAACAAAAATTCTCTAGTTTGGAAGGAAAGAAGATAACGATTGAAAAGAATTAAAAAGGGCCAAAAATATATATAATATTTTTTTATTTTTTGTTTGTTCAACAATGGGGAGAGGGAAAACCTTGAGATAGATTAAAAAATAAAAGTAGGAACGGAAGAGTATATTTTGATTAATTTATGGAATTTTTGGGAAGGAAAAAATTAAATTTAAAAAATAAAAGGAATGATAGGAATGAATTAGAAATTTTAAAAAATTAAAAATTATATTTAAAGGAATAATATGGGAATTAAAATTAAACTTTGAAAAGAAGATGGGGAATAATAGGGAGAGAAGGAGTACAATAGGCGGTAAAAATAAAAGGAAAAATAAAATAAAAAAAATTTTTTTGTAATTTTTGAATGACGGCATTTTTTGAATAAATAGTACAATGAAAAGGAGGAAAGATTTTTTAGAAAAAAATTTTAAAAAAATTGTATGACAATTTATTTTTAAATTAAAAAAGGTAAAAGAAAATGAATGGGTCTTATAGAACAATAACCTCAGCTCAATTCTTTATTTATAACTTGAGAACAAATGAATCATTTTTCAAGTTTTTTAGTTTACTTGAAAGAGGATTAAATGGGGTACAAAATAATAAACAACTAAAATTTTGGAAGAAAGGAAAACAAAGTTATGGTAGAAGATAAGACGTCTCCTTCCAGAAAAAACGTGATTCTTTGAAGTTTTTCAAAAATTTTCAAAAATAAAATTTTTTAAAGATTTTCCCAAAATTAGGGTATTTATTTAATAAAATATTTTGTTAGCTATCGAATGATAAAAAGAACACTTAAGAAACTTTAATTTTCTAAAAATTTATGAAAAAAGACAACTCAACTACCGCCAAAAGGGCATTTAACGGATATACTACTTAATCCTCCACTCAAATTTTCTTCCAAATTATTTTCCTTTAAAATAACAAGAAAAATAACTGACCGCCTCCAATCGCGCATCCAAAGTAGATGATGGCTGCATTTCTTCCTCTTCCTCCATTAGAGGCGGCAATTCCCCTGACATGGACACCTTAACTGCATGTCTAGGGGAAAGCACTCCCCCTCCGATGCCGTTACTGATTTCACCCTTTAATTAAAAGAAATTTGAGGAATTTTTATTGGGGAGTTAAAAAAGTATTTGAACAATAACTTCCCATATTTATTTTTTAAGAGAGAGAATGCCCTCATTTTCATGCCCCCATTTTCCTCTTCATGAACGAGGAATTAATATTTTCGGATCTTTATTGGAAATCAAATTTATTCCTCTTCACTTTCATAAAAAATATTTATATTTGATTAGAATTCCTTGAACCCCACCCCCTCCCCCATTTTCTACCCAAAAGACTAGAAATTCTTGGAACCCTCTAAGTTATTTTTTTTTGAGAGAGAACCTTAGCTATCTTATCCTCCTCTGCATGTGATAACTTTGAGGCTGTACTAAATTGTGGGATATGTCATTGATAACGAAGAGACAAGATAAAATATGTGGGATAAGATAAAAATTTAAAAGGTAGAAGGTGTGATAAGATATAGATTTTCCTAAACAAAAATAAATTTACCCAGTGCTCTCTCCAATGCCCATTTGCCTCCTCAGTAACAGACGAAGGAGCTTCCTCCACAGGTTCGGAATCCATTTCCCCTTCAGTCGAAGATGGAAGTATTGGAGGGGAATGTTCCAAGGTCTGTCCCACACTTCCCAATTCCTCCTCCTCCTCTTCCCCTTCTTTTTTATCTTCCCCTTTAGCTCTTCTCATTCTTCTAACTTCTGTATCAATTTCCTCTTCATATTCCAATTCTCGTTTTAATTGTTCAAAAAGTCGTTTACCAGCATCAGTAGAGGTGTCAATCTCTTCATATTCTCTTGCTGGGATTTTCTTTAAAAAATTTTTTTAATTTCAAAAAATTCCGAAAAAATTTCCCAATTCAAAAATTAAAAAAATATTATTTACAGCTAATTCTTGTTTGATCGGCTCTTCCTTCTTTACAACCTCCCTTCCTTTAGGAGTCAATTCCTCTGTTTTCTTCTCCTCAGCCATCTTAATAGGAACAGCCCATTCTGTTATAGTTAAGGGAACAGCCGGAATTAATTGAATTTGGTCTTTAACTGCCGGCTGTTTACTTTCTATAGGAACTGTTGGGGTTGCTAAACTTGTTGTTCTACTACTAAAACGTTCAAAACTTTCATAGAAGGAAGTGGAATGGCTAGAGGTGATGGGAGGGGCAGGAGGTCGTCGAGCAGCTTCTGCCGCTTTTTCTTGTTTTTCCAACAAAATTTTTCGTTTTTCTTCTTCAATCTGAAAATTAAAAAGAATTTTTAGATATTTTCCTTTTATTTTTTACTTCAATAGCTTTTCTTCTCCTCGCAGCCTCCAAAGCCTCTTCCTCAGCCAAACGTCTCCTCCTTTGCTGTTCCAACTCAATTCTTCTTTTTTCTTCAATTGCAGCTCGTTCTCTTCTTAATTTGGCTTCTTCAGCTTCCCTTTTAAGTCTAGCTTCTTCCAATCTTTTCATTTCCTCCTCTGAAGAGCTCCCTTCACGGCGTGAGGAAAGTATAGGTTCGGTAGAAGGAAGACCTCCTCGTTTCTCCCAAAGCTCTTCTCTGGCAAAATATCTGCAAGATGGGAAATTTCATGAAATCGAGGTTTGTAATTTGACTGATAATCTTGTCCATAGTTATCAGATTTTACAAGTTTTGTTAAAATCATACCTTCCTATAAGAACATCTCTCCTATAAGGTTTTACCCTATTATAATGGGATGTATCATAAATTGAGAGTATTCTTATGTTTTCCATTCTTTTAGCTCCATAATCTAACTTTTACCTTATTGTCGTCTCCATAGCAGGTTCAGCATCCTTGGACTTTTGTACACGCTGACCAGTCAAAGTTGTCTTATCAAGAGATGGTTGTTTCCTCGGAAGTACAATAGCCGGGCTCATTGGGGGAGGTAAGGGGGGTGTTGTAACCTCCTCATAAACCCCTCTGTTGTCAACCTTAGCAGCTCTTCTTTGAAGCTCTTGAACTTCACGTTTATAAGTAGCGTAGTCAATTAAACGAGGTTTCTGAACTTCAGGGCGTGCTTTAGTAGGTAATATAACAACAGGCTTATGGCCATTTTCTTCTGGGGATGAAAGAATTCTTGTCTTTGCAGGCTCAGATTCGATAAGTAATGGCTTCAAAATATTAGTAGTTCCATTTTTGGTAGTTGACCGTCGAAATTGTTCAACTGATCGAGATTGTTCTTGCATAAGGATATCTTTTCTCTGTTGATCTTCGGGCTTTTGAATTTCCCTCAATGGCGATATCCCTCCTCTTGGTTGAGGTATTGGTCTTCTTTCTTCTTCAACAATCCTTCCATTACCATTATCATATCTCGTGATGAGGTGTGCTTCCATTTCACGGTCAGTATCATGTTTAAAACGTGGCAATCCTCTAGGTTGTTGAGCGGAAGGAGGGGCATTATGTTGACTGGGGGGAACATTCTGTGGGGTGAAAGGAATGCTTTGTGGAGAGGAAGGAAATTGTTGTTGGCTGGGAGGAACGTGTTGTTGAGAAACTTGTTGTTCAACAGCTTGTTGCCTCAAAACTCTTGGCTTCCCAAAAGTTGTGACAGACTTTTCTGTAAGCAATTCACAAGTGGTTTTTTGAAAGACGGTCTTTGCTTTGCCTTTCCCACGTTGTTCTCTCATTGAAGATTGTTCACTACTTTCATAACTTTTACTTTGATGATGGGTAAGCATTGGAAGACCAGATACACCACTAATAGGGGCATTCATTTGTGTAGATAATGGGGGTGGTGGTGGTGGTGCTGGTGGTATAACTGATGGACGTGAAGTTGTTGAAGAGGGGGGACTGCTGCCTTTTCTAAATTTAAATTTCTTTTTCTCCTTTAATGAAAGCTTTAGAAAAAAATAAGCATTGACTAAATGGAAAGCCATAAAATTTTCCGGAACATATTAATCGGAACATTTGCTTAGTACGAACCTGAACGAGGCCAAAAAAAGGTGGAAACAGGGAATTATTTATTAAATCCTTTTTCCCCTTTTTTTACGTGAACAGGGGCAAAAGAGGTAAACAAGAGGGGAAAAATATAGAGGAGAACATTTATTATACCGCCCAGAAAATGAAAATAAAAAGTGGGTGGTTGATGTTTGGTAAGTCAGCGCGGCTGGCAGGAAAGAAAAATCAGTGAGGGAGGGAGGGTGACTATGAATGAGAGCCGTTCCTCTATTTTTGCTTCCAATTCCTCCTCACAAAAATCGGCTCTTCTTCAATTAAACCCCTTCATATTAATAACGGGTAAAATATGCTAAAAACCGGGAAAGCTGCGGGATATTGAATTAACCCAAATGAGAATTTTTTATTAATTTTCCACACTAAAAGATGATTTTTAATCAAATTCGTAAAATATTTATGGGTTTAATATTGAAGAGAAGAGAAGGGAAAAATATTAGACTTGATAGGTAAAATTTAGAAGGAAGAGACCGGGGTAGTGTGAAGGGAACAGGTAGTGTGAAAGGAACATATTAGGGGTAGTGGGTAGGGAACGGTTATTGTGAAGGGAACAGCCGGGGTAGTGTGAAGGGAACAGCCGGGGTAGTGTGAAGGGAACAGCCGGGGTAGTGTGAAGGGAACAGCCGGGGTAGTGTGAAGGGAACAGCCTGGGTATTGTCAAGGGAACATATTAGGGGTAGTGTGAAGGGAACAGCCGGGGTAGTGTGAAGGGAACATACTCATATATTTCTGGCTCTTCCTCTCCCTTCACGTTCTCATTTCACTTTTTCCTTTCCTCATTCACCTCCTTCTTGCTTGCTCACGTTTTTTAATCTTCTTAATTATTTCCTTGCCTATTCACCCCTTTTAACTCATTTAACCTTTCATTTTTTTATTTCCCACCTTGAAGCTTTTTGCTGTTCCATCTCCCCATTCTTCCCCCTCCCCTTCTTGTCAATGCTTCCCGCAGCTGTAGAATATGTTCCACTACTGCCGTTTTTAGTTTTTTGTTGTTGAAGAACACGCACTGGAATAATACTTGTTTCAGCGTCTCCCGTAGTGCCTCCCTCTCCGCGTGTTGGAATTGAAGTTGCTGTTGATGTCTGTCGTTCCATTCCCGACTTTTGAGGTTTATCAGAGATCTGAAAGTGAGAGAAAAAATTTTTGAAAATTGATAATTTGATAAAAAAAAAAGATAAGGGGTTCAGCCACACCCTAGGTGAACGTAAAAAACAAGAATCAATCTGACTCAAAAAAGGGGGAAGAAAATGATTTATAAATTCAATATTTTGATTTTTAAGAGAATGATGATATTCGTAGAAAAAAAATAAAAATGAAAATAAATATATTTAACTCGATTGAAAAGCAGCTTTTCTGCTCTATTGCACAATAGCAAATAAAAATAAAAAAATTATTTTTAGTTATTATTCTGCTTTTGTAAACATAACTTTGTTGGGGGATTACATAAAATTGTGGAGGATAAAAAATATTTTTTAAATAAAAACAGAAGTTGATCAGTCAATTTATTGAGAACGGTATGGGATGTTCAGAAACCTTAAACTAGGTTTCCTAGCCTGTCGAAAAACGAAAATTTGTGGATTTGAAAGAATAAAAACTGACGTATATGTAATTTTGTTTAATATAATATATTTCAAATTAAATTAAATAATACTAGAATCAAAGTCATACTTATCAATGCCATTCGAAAAATCCATATAGTTATTTTTGTATGTTGGGGCAATGCTCCGGCAAATTTTTTGAGGATTAAATTTAGGGTTGTAGGATCGTGTAGTTCGTATTTTATGAATAACAGGAAATCCAGACATTTCTGGACATATCCTGCATATGTCAGCAATTTCTCGAACTTTTTGCCAAAATTTTCCGTTAATATTTCCGTACATTACTCCCTGTCCTTATAATCTTAAAGATTCCGCCTGCGGTGCTTAAAAGTAGTAAAAGTAATTTCTGGAATAAAACTTTGAGTTTCTATTTAATCAGGCATATGCTAACCTAAAACAATCCCGTTTCTTTGACTTGTCCGATTTTATACCGTTAGATTTTCTCATCTAGATATGTCGAATTATAGAAAAATCGACGAAATAGTTATTTAATAAACTTAGTGGAGGTTCTCTTCCCGGTCGTGAAGTGTTTCAATTAAGAGAGCTCTGACAGAATCTCAATTTTTTAAATATTTATTATCAAATATCACGTGACTCTTTCCCACAAAATTTTTTTAAAATTTTTATTTCCTTGTCCTCTCCACTATAAATTTTTCCCTTTAATTTACCTGTAATTGTCCATTACTTCTATTATAAGCCCAATCCCCTTCTGGCCGTTTAACAACATAAGGTAATTTAGTATTCATTGTTTTAGTTGTTTGATTCCCATTTATTTTAATTGTTTTATTAGCTTCTTTTGGTGGTAAAAGGATATGAACACTTCCAGATGTTGGGAATGTTGTTATTGTTGCTGGGGCTGTTTGTTTATTTTTGGCAATTAATAAGCCTGGGAGGGTGTTGTTTGGGAATGTTGGCTCTTGTAGAGGGGCAGAAGTTGGGGTAGTAGATTTTGGGCTTGTATAGGCTAGGGAGACCTGAAAAATATTTTTAATTGAATATCTAAAATTAAAATTCTCAATTAAATTTAGAGCTGCAATCCGTTTAGAGCTTATAAAAATTGTCTCGCAAAACTCCAATCTATTCTTACGTGTCCTGCCTAGTTAGGTAGAGCTTTAAGTAGATTTTGAGCATCCGGAAACAAAAAAGATAAAACACGATGATTTCAATCTGTAGTGCTGATATGTAGGGTTGGTCCCCGACGGTGGGGGGAGGAGATTTTTAAAAAATCTCCTTAATTCCCCGACTTTCAGGGACGGAGAAGGAACCAACCCTACTGATAGGGATGAAACAATAAGACCAAAATTAAGGATTGCACAATAAATTTTCTCGGAAAATACCGATAACCAATATAACTCTAGTCTAAATTCATCTCACTGACAATCTCTTTTCCAGGGTGTTCTAGGGATTGAAAAATGGTAATTATTCAAGCCTAGATTTTTTTATTGAACTCCTACCTTGTCTAGGATTAGCATAAATCTCAAATCCTTCTAATTTAAATTACCTCGTGTATAGTTAAAAGAGGATCAACACTTCTTGGCAATGATATAGAATTATGTTGTCTTTGATTATTTATTTGTGGCACACTTTTAGGCTTCTCTATATTAGGAGAATTTGGACTAACCGTAACTGAGAAAGGTGGAGATGAAAGAGCGCGGCGATGTTCAACCTTTTTTTAAAAATAAATTAAATAAAATGATTTGTCATTCATGGAAATTATTTTTTGATTAAAAAAGAAATGAAAATTTTTTTTGTCATTTTTTAATTGCTTTTACCATATCAGAGCCAAGAGGCCCTATCGATGCGGAGAGGGAGGACTGCGATAGACGCTCTGTAACACTTAATGGCCGTCCAGACTCATCACGATCTGCAAAATTTATTTTTAAAAATTAAAAAGAATTAAGGAAATGATAGCAAAAATTATTAACGCTATCAATTATCACACCTCCATCTTATCAGTAAATTACCCTTAAATTCTCTAATGCTTTTTGTTTTAGCTTATTTCTGACAAAATTGGTTAAAGAAAGCTTTTAAAATTATAAAAAAAAATTGAAAAATTCCCCATTTATCACAGTCTGTTGCTGGATAAGTTAAGTGATTAACTAAATTTGATCGGGATACGTAAGAGACTAAGAGACTAAAGCTTAAGTTGATCCGGACCTGCTCATGGACACGGATATGGATACAGATAATATCAAGATGCTTGCGGATATCCGCCGTAAATATCCGGATACGGGTACTAAAATCAACACCCGTGATCAGGTCTGATTTGATCTAAGGTCGTTCTGACATATCACAGCCATTCTATGTTAAAGCTTTGGATAACTTAGAAGGTGGGATAATATAGAGATTTAAACTTTAAAATATTGAGGATGAATGGGGGGATAGGTGAGTTTCAATAAAAAATCTGAGAAATATTCTACAAAATTTCTAACTAAATTGTTAAAATAACAAACAAATAAAATTTAATGTAAATAAAAACAAAAATCGTATAGTTGTAGAGAATTATTGGGAAATAAAATTTTTTGGAGAGAGATGAGCAATAGGAGGGATAATCCACCTTTCACCCCTTTTTCTGCCAATTCTCTATGCGCATTCTCCGCGATAATAGATTAGAATATTAAATTGAATTTTTGGAGGAGGGAATTTTGGAGGGAATTTTTGGAAGGTGTCAGTCTGGCAATTGGTGACAGACGGATAGAACGGAAAGTCATGAAAACGAGAAAAATAGTTAAAGCTAAAGGAAGACGGAAGAAGGTAGAAAAGAAGACTGTTTTTGAGGGAAATGAATGAGCGGAAAAGGCAAACAAATCGGAGGGAGATTTATTGAAGGGAAACGCAAACTGACGGAGATTTGGAGGGAAAGGAGGGAAAAGAGGAGGGGGGGGAAGGGGAAGTTTGATAGAGATTGACGGCAATAATAAATAAATAAAAATTATTATTATTTTTGCTTTCTAATAAAGTAAACAAAGATGAGAGGAAAAAAATAAAAAGTTAAAAATAAATTAAATGTGAAGTGTGTGGAAATAATTGAGGAGGTAAAACAAAAATAATAATTATTAAATGTTAAAAATAAGTGACCTAAAAATTAGTGACATTTTGTAAATTAAAGTTGTAAATTGAAGATACAGAATCAGAATATTAAAATAAACTTTTTTCAGAATATCAAAATAACTAACAGAACTTGAAATCAGAATTTTGAAACTTTTTCGAATTAGAACAAAAAAATCAGAATATATTTTATTCTGATTATTCTGATTTTTTTGTTCTAATCCGAAAAAGTTTCAAAATTCTGATTTCAAGTTTTATTAAATTCTGAAACATTTATCATATATTCTGATTTTATTTTCTGATAATTCATATTTAAAAATTCTGATTTTCAAGTTCTGCTTATTTGAAAATTTATTTTTATTTCAAGTTTATTTTTAAGTAAGTTTATTTTTATCAACTGACAAGTTTATTTTAAATTGCTGACCAAGTTTATTTTCTGATTTAAATTTATTCTATAAATTCTGATTTTCAAGTTTATTTTACCCAAGTATACTCCAATAAAGTTTTAATATTTACCAGTATGTCTAGAATGTACTATACGCCTATATTGTGGATAATCCTCCTGTTTAGTGCTTGCAAAAGTGTGCGCCGTTGTTATTTCTTTGTTCTAAAAATTTTGTAAAATATTTTTTTATTTTTATTTTTGATTCTTTTTATTTTTTACTCATTTTTATTTTTTCTGTTTTTATAGTCTCTATTAAAGGATTGTCTCTTCAAATCATTCCCTCACATTTACCCCAAAAATTCCAAAAAATTGTTTATTGTCCCTTTTAAGTAAGTTTATTGTCCTTAAACTAGTTTTGGCCTAAAATTGATATTCTCTTCAATTTTTTGTTTATTGCCAAATGCGCAATCCATCCTCCCTTTTTGATCCTCCCCTTTCCCTTATTTCCCAAAATTCTAAAAATTATCCCTTTCCGTTTTTCTTTGACTTACAGGCTCTTTGTCGTCTTGGAAAGTAACCAACAGCTGAAAAGTACAAAATTGAGTTAAATTTTGAAATAGAAAAAAAAATAAAGATTTTGATTTAAAAATTAGATAAAAATCTTTCCGTGGAAATAAACAATAATTGAAATTTGACTTTATTGAATTTAGCCTTCAAAAAAGTAGAAGGAACAAAAACTATTTTTACTCAAAGATTTAAGAGTTTTAACTTTTGAAAGATAGAGTTAAGATTAAAGTTTCAAGAGTTAAACTGCAAGAACTGCAATGATAGAAAGAGCCCCAGAGATTTTATCTAAAGCTTTTGGCTATAGCTTTTGGATATACTACAGGCATATTATATATATATACTGTCATCAATTCTTTTACTTAATATAATTTATTTCAAATTAACTTCTAAAAAGCTATGATTGAAGTTATAGTTATTATGCAATTATATTCGCGATTTCACCAGATTTTATTTTTGTATGTTAGAGCATTGCTCTGACAAATTTTTGACTATTAAAGACGAGAGTTGGCGGATCGTGATTGTAAATATCCTGAAAAAGACAGGAGATTTGCCAAAATTTTCCGTCAACATTCTCGTACTTTAGCCTTGATAAAAAGTACGATTTTAAAATTTTAGGATTCCAAACACTTTACTATAATTCCAAAAGTTAAGCCAAGTCATTTATTCATAAAAATAAACTCACTGTGCATAGCTGGTCCTTTAATTCACGCATTTTCCAGCCTTTATTAAACACTCTAAATTCCTCAAAATTATTTTTTATTAAAGGAATGAATGTTTTTTTGAATAAATTATTAATAAAAAGCAACAAAATGAGGGCAAAACAAAAATTAAATTAAATTGACATCAATAAATAAATATTAACAGAATATTAAGAGTATTGATAAGAAAATTAAGAAGTAGAGGAATTTATGTTAAAGAAAAATTTTAGTAATTAGGAAAATATCAAACGTAATTTTAGGAAGGAATGTTGAGGGAAAGTACAAAAAGATCAAAATAAAAGATTAAATGATAAAAAAATTAATTTCCTTAAAAATATGTACGAGAAAATTAAATATTAAAATGACATATATTGTAAATAAAGGAGGGGTTTCCCATGGAAAATTATTAATATGAAATGGTTTTTGCTGTATCCCAGCAAAGGATGGTTATGATTTTTTGTTCATTTTTTATTTCTCTACCATTTAAGCTTTATTTGATCTCATTAACTTTAATTTGAATAAAGTTATGGCATAAAGTGTCCGGGTTAATTTTGTGTCCCCCTGTAGACAAACGCTAAGACCTCAAATACTTGATCAAAATTAAATTTCTTCAAAAACCAAAAAAAGAAATTATTCTTCCTTCTTTAATTTAAAAAAAACTAAAAAATTTATTTTCAAAAAAAAATAAGGCCATCCACAAAACTTTCTCTTTTGATTGAATTAAAGCAAACAAACAAAAAATACAAAAACCCCTAAAAATTCTTTTCACTCTCACTTTTCTATTGTTCGGGCTTTTCCACGTTATTTAGCTTTAACCCATACATTTTTAGTTAAAGTTTTATTTAAACAAATAGTGTGAAAGAGCAAAGTTTTTTACAACTTCGTAAAGCATATTTATCATAAGATTTTTGTATGTTTCGGCGCAGAAAATGTTTTGGCGCGCATTTGAGTAAAGATAAAATGAGTGAATTTAAAATTGTAAAATTCTGTTTAGATATTCTTCAATGTATTGACTAGCTATTCAATAAATTTAATAATTTTTTGTTTAGTAATTTTAAAATTATGATCGAAAATGCTTAAAAACTTAACAAATATTAGTAAAAATTTTAACTTTTCTTTCCTTAACACCCCAAGTACTTGACCAAAAATTCTAAAAAATTTAAAGATGTCAATCGGGTACAGCCCAAGTAAGGGCGCGGCCATAACGGCGCAAAGCCATAACTTGCTTCAAGATTTCCGAATATTACCAAATTCAGTATTAAACGATTACACCCATCGAGCTAAAGAGATTGATAACATGATTGATAAGGGCCGGAAATTTTCCAGCTAGTTATGGCTTTGCTCCATTGTGACCGCGCCTACTTGGGCGTATCCCATGTCAATCGACAATAATAGCTATATCTCCTCGAAATTTTATGGCTCTAGGTGCTCTTTTGGCAATATTACAGACGCGCGCCTGATGTCACGCCAAAAAAAAACCTTCTTATAGTTAAACGAAAAATTAAAGAATTTTGAGGTAAAAAAGAGGGTTTAATAAATAAAACGAGAGTTTAACACTTTAACACCCACAAAATATTTCTAATAACTTAAAGACCCAACACAATTGGACACGTGAAAATTTGGGAAGAACGATAATATTTATATAAAAGAATTTTCCAATTTAATTCAACGTTGCAATTGACAATAGAAAGAAGAGAAGGGACGAGATTTTGTATATATTTTATTGTAATTGAGGGGAAAATATTAAAAATAAAAAAAAAATATTTTAATAATAAAATTGAAGAGAAAAATTGGCGCAGAAAAATGGCGGTCATGGATGTACATAAATATTGGGGGAAATTTTGGGGAATAATTTTTGTAAAAATATTTTCGAGAGTAACAATTGCCTTGTTTTATTTGGATGATAAAACTTTAAATAAAGTGAAATAAAGTTTTGTATATTATTGGGATTATATAGACTTTTTTGTTGAGGCTCTTTTAGTTATTATTTTTATAGTTTTAGGTTTAACAAGTTTACAAGTTGGAGAAAAGTTGGAAAAAGGAATAAAACTTTTATTTGTGTTGAAATTATTAAACTTAAACTTAAGTTCAGGTTATTAAATAAACTTGAATATGAATAATAAACTTAATAGGAAACATAAACTTGATAGCAACCTAAAACTTGAAAATAAACCTAAACTTAATAAACTTGAATTGAAGACTTAAGATTGAATTTAGTAAACTTTAATTTAAAGGGGAAAATTCTTATTTATTTTACAAAATCTCAAGTTTATTATCCTGTCCTAGATAATCAAGTTGGAAATGATTTAATTTTCATATTTACGTATTATAAAAGGAAAGGATTTTCTAAATTATTTATTATTTACATATTTAAGTTTATTTAGAATTAAAAATTTATCAAACAAGGTTTATTTAACTGGAGCATTGTTTCAATTTTTAAGTCAAAACTTTGACTTAAATTTACCCCAAATTTCCCCTTTTATTACAAAAATAATATTTTAATACAAATTTTATAGTAATAAAACGATTAACATTTTTTAAGTATAAAAACATGTTTTTAATAAATTTATAACTGAAAATATGTAAATACTTTTATAAAATCGAGAAAAGCTAAAAAAATATTCATGTATATATTTTTGATGAGGGAAATAATTTTTATCTTTAATAAATCTCTCCCTCTCATTTTTCTTCCATTAAAAAGACAAAGCAAATCCACGCTTTATAAAAATGTCAAATATTCTTTTTTAAATAAATGCTTGTTAAAAGGGGTTAAAAAGTTGTTTGTTTGTTTTGAATGGGGAGGGGTGGAAAGCAGTTGGTTTTGACTGAAGATTCTTGCGAAAAAGTGTCATAAAATATTCCTCATAAATTTTATTTTAATTAGATCATTGGCAGATTAGGTTTTTGGTAAAGAAATATTTTAACAATTTAATCTAGCGATCTAAAATATTTTGATCCGGGGATACATTGTGTAAATTTAATTTTTTTAATTCCTAAGGCTGTGCAGTAGTCGGCGTGCTGTAATGGCTAACACATCAGTCCGGTCTACTGAAGATGCTGGTTCACCTTTTGCACTAGCTGAAGGAGAGCAATAACTATAGCCCGGCTGCTTTACTAATATTGTCTCGCATTGCAACAATAACCAACGGCAATTAAACTTGCCAAAAATATACTACTAAATATAACACCATTTTAAAAATACACTAGAATCAAATGATGCTATCTCATCAAGAACTTACCCTCAGAAATTGTTCCAGGTTGTGATGTGATCCGAAACCCTTAGATTAGGTTTCGGGTCGGAAAAAAGTCCTGGATTCTAGTAACCCGAAAAATCTCTAATCTCAACAATTGATGGAATTTAGGTATATGTATTTTAAAATTTTTATAGTTATTTATACATACAATCATCATTATTTTCAATAATGTATGAATTTTATTACTAAAAATTCCCAATAAAATGTGGGACAGTGCAAAAAGATTATTTACTCTGCACATTTATTGTCAAGAGTTGGAATAGAGAAGAGTTTATCGGAGGATTGATTGGCCTTGTAAAAGGAAATAATGTGTGGTAAACAAACCCTCTTTTCAGACAAAAAATGTTAAAAATTTTAAACTGGGATAAAATTGGTAGTTTTTAAAATTATCCAAATTCTAAGTACATCCTTCTATATCAGGGATGCTGCTTCCATTTTTTATTTTTTTCCGCCTTACAAAAAAGAGGCTGTTGGGTGTCCGTGGGACTTAATTTTCCCAATCAGGACAACTAAGATAGGTTCACAACTATCTGTCTACCAAATTTCATCCCGAAGTCCTACGGACACCCCACGGCTTTTCCTATGTTAGGTCTTACGCTTTTTAAAATTTGGCGGAACCCATCCTGATCCATTTGTACCTATTTTTTATTTTTTATCTTTTTAGAAAAAAAATCAATCAGTTAACAAAATATAGGTATCTTATCTTCTTCGAATAACTTTCCTTTGTCAATTTTTCTCTTAAAATTTTCCTTCCTTACAAGTACAATTTATGAGGGGGGTCATTCCCTTTTCCGCGTTCTTTCAAGTCATATGTTTAGTTCAGGGTTACGATCGACAAAATGCCCATCAAAAGTACAAAAATCTTGATTTAAAAGTACATTGGGGCTAAATTTCCAAATTTAAAGTACACTCAAAATTAAATTAGAAAATATTTATTCATGCTCAAATCTTTCATATTTCTCTCCTAAATGAATCTTTTTTAATAATTTTTTGTTTCCACCAAGCATTTTGTGCATTTCAATGCATTTTTGTGGAGCCGAAAGCGCCAAAAAATCTATTTTTTTGCGCCGCAGGCGAAAATTTTGAGAAATTTGGGGGTCCTTAAGCCAGATTTCTTCCATTTTTTTCAAAATGTTGATTTTAAAGTACATACTTTCAATAAAGTACAAATTCAATTTCGTAAGTACGGAGGTCGATTTTAAAGTACTGTACTTTCAAATAAAGTACGAATCGTAACCCTGGTTTAGTTTATTTTAATATATTTTACATTTTTTCCATTCCTTCCTCCCCAAATAAATAGAAAACTAATTTATTTTTAGATTTTAAATATTTAAATTTTATTTTTTAAAAATGCCTTCTGAATACGGAATTGAAACAGATTCAGTAACTTTACAAAGATTTGTACTGAACGAGCAGCGTAAATATCCGGAAGCTACAGGAGATTTAACTGTAAAAATATTGATTTTTGAGAAATTTTTGGGAAAAAATTTTCTCAAAAAAAATTTTTTTTGATAAATTTTTTAAAAATTTTCAAAAATTTTCAAAAATTTTTTTAAAAATTTCCTTCAAAAAAATTTTTAGAAATTTTCTGAAATTTCAAAAAATTCCCTATTTTCCTTTTTAGAATCTACTAACTAGTCTTCTCACAGCTGTTAAGGCTATCTCCTCAGCTGTTAGAAAGGCAGGATTAGCACAGCTTTATGGAGTCGCTGGGAATGTTAATGTACAAGGAGAGGAAGTCAAGAAACTTGATGTGCTTAGTAATGAGGTTGATTAGGGGATTAGTTGAAAATTTAAAGAAAATTTTTTAAAGTTGATGATAAATATGTTAAAATCCTCTTACACTGTTTGCGCTATGGTATCAGAGGAGGATGAAAATATGATTGAGGTGGAAGTAGGAAAGCAAGGTACCATTTTAGAATAGGGTAAAGCAGGGAGCGTAGATATCTAGGAGGTACCAAAGATAGGAAAAAAGGACTGGGAAAAGACAGCAAGTTGAGATACCGTATTTCCTCTATTTGAATACCACCCTCTAATAGAATACCACCCTTGAAGGTGATTGAAAAATAGAATGCCATGGCATTCTAATAAAGGAAATGCGTTAAGTCGAAATGCCTCTCCCTCCCTCTTTTAAGTAATATTGCCTATAATATTACTGCTCATTCTTCTGTTTTCTGTCCAGAACTTGGAAATTTTAGATAATAGTTAAGGTCCATAACTCTTGCCTACAACCCTTAATTTTAGCCTCGTATCAGCCATTCTTTTATTCTGATTTTTAAATTAAGGTAAATATATTGTGACATTTGATCCTCTCGATGGATCCTCAAATATTGACTGTCTCGTTTCGATTGGAACGATTTTTGGCATTTTCCGAAAGAATAGCGAAGGCCCAATTCAACCTCAAGATGTATTACAGCCAGGTTCATAATTAAAAAATAGTCTGTAATTATTCCAAAATTTAGGCAGAAAAATGGTAGCTGCTGGTTATGGTAAAACAAATTCTTTTATAACCCCCTAAATTTGTTTTTATAGCTTTGTATGGGTCTGCAACAATGGTTGTTCTTTCGACTCCGGGACGTGTTGATGGCTTCACCTTGGATCCAGTAAGCCTTTTCTGTCCGCATTTTTAATCCGCAAAATTTTTGCGGACAACTAAAAAAATTTTTTAATTATAGAGTATTGGTGAGTTTATCCTAACAAATCCAGCAATGAAGGTGCCAAAGAAAGGAAAAATTTATAGTATAAACGAAGGTTATGCAAAGAAATGGTCTAAAGGTTGGTGAGGTTTAATTGATTTATAATTTAATTTTTTTAGGTATTACCGAATATATTTATTCACGTAAATTTCCGGAAGGTGGAAAATCTGCTTATGGTCAGCGTTATGTTGGCTCTATGGTTTTTCTTAATTTTCAATTTTAAAATTTCCTATTTAGGTGGCCGATGTACACCGTACTCTCCTTTACGGCGGAATTTTTATGTACCCAGCAACTAGTGGTATACATATTTACTTTTTTTAATACCCAACGAGTTGATTTATGGACCAAATTGGGACGAAACTCAATCCTAATTATAAACATCTTTTTCTTCCAAATATTAAACTTATTTGAGTAATTCCTTGGAAAATCCTTTGCAGGACCCTTTTTTGGTTATTGACTAAAAATTGCTTGTCTACTGGACCTAAAAAATGTACTGGATTTTTTAGTGATAAAACCGAGGAAAATGACGGAAATCGAACATTAATCCTCTCTAAATTTATTTTAAAATATTTTTCCAAAAAATAATTAAAATTAAAGATGCCCAAAATGGAAAACTCCGTCTTCTATATGAATGCAACCCAATGGCTTTTATTATGGAAAATGCTGGAGGTTTAGCAAGCCATGGAAAAGGTCCAATTTTAGACATTCATCCAACAACTATTCATCAACGTACACCAATCTTTTTGGGTTCAAAAGAGGATGTTGAAGAATGTATTGGATTTTTACAGAAATATGATTAATTAAATAGACTTATTTTTAAATTAATAGAAAATTAATTTTAAAAAATTCTTAAATCTAAAAAAACTTAAAATTTCATTTTATAAATGTACCAAAAAATTAGTAATTTAAGTATAAAAGCCGTCTTTCAATAACATAGTAGTTTTTAAATTATTAAAAAGAAATTGCTGAAAGAATTATTTACGAGGAACTTCTTGGGAAAATCTGTTGTTTCTATGATATTTTACAGATCATAAAAAGTTAAAAAAAATTTTCAATTCTTAAATTTTTTTATCGTCAGAAAAGAGGTTGAGATTTACAATATTTTAAACATGTAAAAATACATACATATTCCAGAATTAATTTTATTTTATATGAAATTCATGCGTTTACAATAAATAATTTAATTTGAAGTTATTTTAATAAGGGCAGAAGTGAACTGGACCCTAGAAAGAAATAGACAAAAAGGGTTCTTTTGGCATTTCTGAAGTTTGTCAATAAGTAATCGAGTGTGCTGAATTCAAGCTTAATTTATTTCGAATCCCGGAACTGAAGCGAGCATATCAGTTTAGGAAATTTGAAATTAAAATTCTAGGGATCTCGAACTGATTTGAGATTATCCCTAGAATAGTAACTCCAAAACCAGAAGATCTGCTGGTTTTGGAGTTATTCATAGCAGCTTATTTAAAATTTATTAAATTATATTCCACAAATAGTGGTTTTTGAACGTTTACAAAATAATATAAAAACACGTTAAATTATAATGTGCCAAACCGAATTCGATATGACCAGGGTCCTAGAGTCGAAATTAAATTTGAACTCATATTCGGATTCAGCAAGCTCGATTACCTACAAACAAACTAAAAATATTTTTAAAGAGCATTTTTGCTTAATTTTCTGGAGGTCAGTAACTTCCATCTTAACAGAAATTTTTTGGGGATTTTTAAAAATTTTTCTTTTCAATTTTTTAATAGCTAATTTAAAAATAACTCCAAACCACCTTTTTTGTTAAAAATCAAAAAAATACCTTACACACAATTATGTCCAGAAAAATACAAAGAAATATTTAAGAGAATTTATGAGCATTTCTTCTTTATTCCTTGAAAGATTCCTTTGTTGGAGTATTCAACAAGTCTTCTTGGTGGTCGTCAACTTCAATAATTTTGCTGAGATCGTTATTCTCAATTTTCGGCTTTGAGGATGTTGCTTCTTGATAGATTGGAATATCATTCAAAATTTGACGAAGTATTACATTTTCAGCTTCCAATTGCATAATAGTCTTAAATTTGAGGGAAATATAGACAAAGAATCTGATTTAAAATTTTGAGGAAAAAAAAGAAGTAGCCAAAAATTTGTGGGGAAATACTTTAGGAATAATTCTTAAAGAATATTTGAGGCAAGGAGCTTACTTCAACGCCTAAATTAATTTCTATAAAAATGAAATTATGCGGATTATTTTATTTTACACTAATTAAGGCATTCTCCTAGAGGAAAAGCAACTAACGTAAAGGAGCTTACTTCAATGACTGACAACTAACGTAAATCAGCAATGGAAGAAAATAAATTCTAGAAAAAACTAAGGGGACCTTGATTAAAAATATACACGACACAGCGAAGCAACCTACCTAAAGTTCTCGGTCAGTAAAAAAACTCAAGAATACCAAAGATTAAACACTCAGAAAAAAACCTTTTTAATGGAAATGAAAGGTTTTTTTAAAAAAGCTTTTCAAAAAACCTTTATTTACTCCAAAAATTTACCGCCTTATCTCCAGCCATTGACTGTTCAGTGACTGCCATATATTTCCCAGCTGCCCTAGCCATTCCAATGTAGTCTTTATGGTCCACACCAGCAAAATAAGTCTGAAAAAAATATTTTAATTCAATTTAAAATTAAAAATAAACGTTGTTAGTCTTTGAACAGACAGCCTGATCCAAATTTTCAACACGCATAAATCCTGAAAGGACTCGCCGGTAGTCACTCATAATTAAATGCATTCCATCCTCCATTTCTTTTAAAGCAAACTTTAATTGTTTGTTTTCTTCCCCCAATGCAACAATTTGACGATTCTCTTGTTGCAGACTGCCAACGAGTTGAGATCGATTTTTGGTCCTCCAACAAGAATTTAAAGAAGCGACTTTTTCTTGATACTAAAAAAATTTTTTTGGGAGGTTTAAGAAAAAATCGGGGTAATCTTCTAGTTTACTGGTCCCGAGAAAAAAATTATGAAGCAGTGCTGTTTCGATATTTTTAAGGGTTACCAGTAGGTAATCGAGTGTGCTGAGTTCAAATCTGAGCTTAGAATTCGCCTATTTCGAACCCCGGACCCGGATTCGACCAAGTCGAATTAGCGGTAAAAATTCGAAATTCAAAATTTAGGGTTATTCTAACACGACTATTCGAGTAGAGTAGAATGTTATCAAAATTATGAAGTTTCGACAACTTTGGACAAAGTTATGATGCCGGTTTTCTACACAAAAGTCTATAATAACGTGTATTTAATTGATCATAACTTCGTTTAAAATGGTCGAAACTTAATAATTTTGCTACCATTCGACTCAAAATAAAGGGACAAATCAGAATAGCCATAATATCGGAATTTCGAATTTTTACCGCTAATTCGACTTGATCGAATCCGGGCCCGGGGTTCGAAATAGGCAAATTCTAAGCTCAGATTTGGACTCAGCACACTCGATTACCTGCTGGTAACCCTTAAAAATATCGAAACAGCACTGCTTCATAATTTTTTTCTCGGGACCAGTAAACTAGAAGATTACCAAAATCGGTAATATTGAACCGGACAGAACAGGCCCGTAGCCGGGGGGGGGGGGGGGGGGGGTAGGGGGGGGGAATTCCCCCCCCCCCCCCCCGAAATGGGGAAAAGGGAAAAATTTGGGATAGGGCTGGGGCAAAAAAAAGTGAATTTTTTTGGCCTACGGCCTTCGAAATTTTCAAAATTTTCGCCTGCAGCTCTAAAAATGGAAGAAATCTGGCTTCTTGAGGTCCAAAATTCAAAAAATTTTCGCCTGCGGCGCTGAAAATCAAAATTTTGGCGCCTTCGGCGCCAAAAATTTGGCGCAAAAAATTTTTTCCCCCTTTGGCCCCCCCGAAAAAAAATCCTGGCTACGGGCCTGGGACAGACCCCCTTCTCTCCCCAATTTAGGAAGGAAAAATGGGAAATAAAATATCAAAAATATTTCTTTCTGTTTGATTGTAGACAAAAATTAGAAAAGGAAATTTAAATAGAGGAAAGGAAAAAGTCTGACCATTTTGCAAAAATATAGTGGAAAAACTGGGGAGGAAAAAGGGGGATCTGTCCGGTTCAATATTACCAAAAAATTAACAAAATTCTGGTACTACTGAAGAAAAGGGTGCTTTTTCTGCGGACTTATTTTGCGGACTTTTCCTTTCCTTTACATGTTTTACTTGTAGCAACTAACTGTCAACGGCCCTCCCCCCATTATTTTTCTTACCTAAGATTGTACACAATGGTCAGATTTTCTTCTTTCTCTTTTCCTCTATTTGCCGTGTGGCATATTCAAACAAAAGACATTGATACAGAGAAGATTAATTTTATTTTTTTCATTTCTGTTTAAATGTTTTGCTTATAGCAACTAACAGTCAACGGATTATTTTTTATGCCGGTCTGAAAAATGTCGTTCACAAATAATTTAAACATTATAAACGAAAAAAATGTTACAATCAATAAAAAATTTTACTTTAACTAAATTGTATGATAAAATTAAATTACCCAATGATGAATTTCAACAATGGATCACTGATCTCGGAATGCTTCATAGAAAAAGAACATGTGATTGTGGAAAAGAAATGCGTAAAGAGAAGCGTGGACAAAATGGAAGATGGATATGTAAGAAATCAGTATGCAGAAAAACAAAGAGTGCTTTAGTTGGAACATTTTTCGAAAATTCAAAACTTTCTTTGACACAAATCATACAGGTACAATTTTTCAATTGTTTTTTATCAAATTATTATTAAGATAATGTATCTTTGGTCTAGGAGACCAATGATACATATAAATCAGACAGAATTAGAACGGGAATTAGGAGTGTCAGTTCATTCGTTAATTGACTTCATTCGTTAATTGACCTTTGACAGTTAGTTTGCTACAAGCTAAAACATTATCTTTTAAAAAAAAGGGAAAAAGAAGGAAAGGAAAAGTCCGCAAAATAAGTCCGAAGAAAAAGCACCCTTTTCTTCAGTAGTACCAAAATTCTTCTCAAACCTCCTTAGCTTGGGTAATCCCTTCCGTAATTGAGTGTGCTTTGTTTGCGGCGGAATCGGCAACTTGCAATTTGTCCTGAAGACTCGAAACATGTTTACACATTTCCGCAAGAAGTTGGTCCATAGAATTATTACTAAGTTGACTCATTTTCATTATATGCTTAAATTAAATCTAAAATTTATTTTAAAATTAATTTATTTAATAAAAAATATTGCAGAAATTAAGCAGAATAAGAAAAATAAAATTGTTAATTGATTAAACAGCGAAATTTTGAAAAAACCGAAAACGGTAAAGGAAAATTAACCGGCAGGGACCCGAACCGGAAAAACCGGGAATTCCCAATCCCGGTTTCATCCCGGCATCTTCAGAAAAGCCGGGAAAAAGGACCGGAAAACGGGACCGACCTCATTCCGCTCTCTAAAAAAAGAAAAATGACCCAAAAGGGTCATTTTTCAAAATTTTAGAGAATTTAAAGTTACCAAAATGACATTAGATTACAAAAAGTCAAAAATTGTTTTGTCTGTCTGTCATTAAATGTTTATTTGTCGACAGACAAAATGCCAAATGTAAAAACGTCCAAATTTAATTCCAGTCTTTTTTCTTTTTCTCCTTAAGAGCACGCTGAAAATAAATAATTTTTTTTGTCTTGTTTCTTCAAATGGAAAGGTGACACGTAATTTAAAATGACAAAAATATTTTCCTAAATTTCCTTTTTAATTTAATTTTTTTTGTATTTATTTGTTTAGTTGGAGGACATTACGTCCTTATGAGTTGGCCAAATTTCTGAATTTTTTTAACCATTTTATTAAAATCATTTTCTTTTAATAATTATTTTAATTAATCTTTTCAGATGGCAGAGAGAATTACTTTAAGAAAATTTTTGGGTTACATAATTCTTTTTGCGTTTATATATTATGGCATATTTCCAATGATTTTTGCACGGTAATTTCAACAGTGATTATATTCGACAGCGACTAAACTCGACGGGAAAAAATTTTTTTTAATTTTTTTAATCAAAAAATTTTTTAAACTAAATTCGACTCAACTAAAATTCTGTCTCGAATTTGGTCGCTGTCGAGTTTAGTCACTGGCGAATTTAATACTATTTAAATTTTTAGATACGTACCACCCCCAAACGCAGAAGGGCAAAAAATCGAACATGAGCCTCAACAACATAAAGAAAATGAAAATAAAGTTGAACCAGACTATCCAGACGTTTATTTTATTTTTTAATTTTTTTAAAATATTTTTTTTTCAATTTTTAGAGTTTCCAATTCCCTTACTCCAAATATTTGGAACTTGTCGTAAAAATATTGGAATCACATCCAGTTTTCCAGGAAAAATTGAAAGGATTGAGTGAGACAGATATTAAGGAAGGAAAAATTGCTGATCATATGGATGATCTCCCTCAAGATGTTTTTGATAAATTAACGGAAGCAAAAGTTGAAGAAATTGAAAGAGTTCGAGCAGATTTGGAGAAACAAATTGAAAAGGATGGAGACGCGAGAAATGTTGTTATGCCTGAACATTTGGATGTTAATGAGTTGAAGAAATTTGGAAAAGAAGATTTGAGGAAATTAATTAAAAAGGTAATTTTTAAAGGGGAATATTCTTAGTGTTAGATTCGTTTAGAAATGGCTTTGGGATTTGTGGGTCTGGAATTTTAAGGACCCTGCGTAGCATCAGTCTTGTTAGCGTCTTTTTTGGAATTCTCATTTGCAAAATTCTGATTTTATTAACATGTTCATCCTCCCGCGTATTATCTTCAAAAATGACCTTTCGTTCCTCTCCTTCACTTTTCTTATACCTTTTATACCTTTCCGTTTTTAAATTCAGAGCGTTTTTTAAGATTTTACAGTCATTTAGCCAAGACGATTTTTGGCCCGATTATTATTATTATATTATTATCCTCCTTTCCCGAAAAATTTTCATGGCTACGTACCCGTTAGAAATACTGTGAAGAGGAAATAAATTTTTTAAAAATATTTTTAAAATTAATAAATAAAATTTTAGACTGTTGCCGATATGGAAAAAATAGATGAAGAGAGGAAAAAAGAATTTAAAGAATATGAAATGAAGAAAAAAGCAGAGGAAGACCATAAATTAGCCCAAATGACTCCTGAAGAAAGAAATAGAGCTGCTAAAGAAATTGAAGAGACGAAGAAGCATCATAATGAACATGAAGAATTAAAACACCCAGGAGGGCGGGAACAACTTGAGGAAGTTTGGGAAGAAAGAGATCACGTAAAAAATTTTTTTTTTAATTTGCGGGCCAATTTACGTGGACTGGAGATCGAATTTTTGAAAAGCTGGGTCTGTTCCGGGTTCCGGGGTTGATTTATTGGCCGGGTACTGGGCCTGTAGTCCAGGAAAACCCAGGCCCAGGAAAACCCAAAAAGGTCAAAAAATGCCTGGACTCTGGGTATAGGAAAAACCCAGGTCTTGGCCCAGGCCCAACTCTCTCTCTCTCTAATGTGGACACACTTTCTATATTGTTAACCTCGGTTTTAGATACCTCTTGGAAAATTTGTATCTTATAATGGGATTATTTAGAATAAAGGGTATTACTTAAGCAGCTTCTCTATCCACTGGTTAATAAAATTAAAAAAATTTTAGATGGACAAAAACAGTTTTGATCCAAAGACTTTCTTCGCTTTACATGATTTGAATAGTGATGGTTTTTTGAATGAAGAAGAAATTGAGGCATTATTCCAATTAGAATTGGAGAAGGTTTATAATGAATCTGACCCTGCAGATGATCCAAGAGAAAAGTTTGTTTATTTTTTAAAGTTAAAATTGATTTTGGGTTTTGGTTATTTTTTGTCTAAAATAAGAAAAATAATTCGGAAATTTTTTTGAATTATTTTGTGAGGCTAAAATTTCTTCCTCGTAATTAGGATTATTCCGAAGACTGATAGACAATTAGGGTTTGGTGGCCAGGTCCGAAAATCGAATCGGGCATTGAATTTTGGCCCGAAAAAAACTCGGTGGGCCGGTCCGAAAAAATGCTCGAACGTTGGCCCGACTCGAAAACTCCAACCCTGGTAACATTGTTTAAAATATTAAAGAAAATTTTCATTTTTCAGAATTGAAGAAATGAATCGAATGAGAGAACACGTTGTTGCACAAATGGATAAAAATGGAGATAGATTAATTTCTTTGGATGAATTTCTTCATGTAAAAATTTTTTTTAATTTAGGGCAAAATATTTTATTTTTAGGATACACAAGTTCAAGCTCCTGAAGGCCAAAAGGATGAAGGTTGGAAAGATTTGGGCGATCAGAAAATTTATACAGATGAGGAATTGGCACGTTTTGAGAAGGAATATGCACAAAAACAAGGTTAAAATTTAAAATTTGTTTTTTCGACTATGACAACATTTGGGGGTATAAGTATAACGACACATTGACCTGTTTCTTGGAATTATTTCAAAAATTGAGTTTCTTATCAAGACTGGATGGGTTTTTCTTAATTTTTGATTTTTAAAGATTTAACACTGCACAAATTAAAAGTTATCCCAAAGTTTTATCAAATTTCTTCATTTGTCTTTCCAACACCTTTTCTCGTCTTTCAACTAAATTTTTTATTCTTAAAGCAGGTTGGGGTGACCATGCATATGATCAAGTAGTACCAGAAGTTCATTCTCCACAAGCTGATCCACAATATGGTCAACTTCCACCACAACAAGTCCCAGTCCACCCACCAGGCCAAAACCAACAACAATTTAATCAAGAAGCTCAAAATATCCCAGTACAACCGCCGCAAAAAATTGATCCAGTTTATGGAATTTAAAGTATAATTTTGTGATTTAAAAGAATTCTATCTAGTTATATTTTATTTATTTATTGTTGGGCCTTTCCTGCAAGTTTACATTTTTGCCATTTTTATAACTTTTACACAACTTGTTTTTTTGGATCAGTGTTGATCGTCCTTACACATAGAAGGAATATTAATAAGTGAAAATTAATTCATTTTCGGCAATGAGTTGGGTCTTTCTGTGATCTATCTTTCCGTTTAATGAATTTTTCAAGCACAAACCACTTTTTGTTTATCTGCCCTTCCAAAAATTTGACGTACTCCTTCAATGGAAAATAACTAGTGATCGGACCGTACTACGGCCGTATCCTATCGGTATTCCGTGTCAGTGTACAGTACGGAATACCGACCGATACGAAATTCTGATCACTAATCATAACATTTCTAGAATATTCCGTCATTTATTTGGGGTTTAATTGTTTATTACGAAATATTCTAAGAAAATTCTAAAAATTTATGCTTGAAAAATTTATTGAAAGGGAGGGAAGATAGAATAGAACCATCATGGAAAGGCCCCAAATGAGAGCATAACCACTATCGTAAAATCACAAGAATCTTAATTCATTATTGAATTTCTATCATAGCTGATCCATGAAGAAAAGTTCTAAACTAAACTTCAAACTATTCTAACTTTTGTATCCTGTAAAATCGAAATATTTTTCTTTTTTTTGTTAATTTTAGTCATTCCCAGTACTCAAAAAAATATTTTATTTTTATGTATAAAATTGACAAAAATATTTTTTAAATAAAATTTTAAATTAATTTTAGTTTAAAAATCCTTATTAAGACTCAACTAAACTTTTCAAAACTTGGTTTTGTATTTTTATTTATTTTTTACCCCTTACTTTAGCAACATATCCCCCACCCCCTCCTCCCTCCCTCTATTCATCCACTTCCATATTTGTGTTTCCCCATTGAGCTTGGGGGATACTTTGGCTAAATATAGAGAGAGGAGAGATATGTTGAAAACGCTCTACTTGTCAATTTTTCTTTCTTTTTCTCTCTCAACAGCACTCGTCAAAAAAAGGTTTTTAGTGTATTTATGCCGGCTCCTATACAACTCATCTAATCGTTAACTCATCTATTCGTTAACTCATCTACACGGCCAAAAAGGGTCAACTCATCTAATCGTTAACTCATCTATTCGTTAACTCATCTACACGGCCAAAAAGGGTCAACTCATCTAATCGTTAACTCATCTACACGGCCAAAAACGCTCAACTCATCCAATCCTTGAAATATCGGCCGGTTGAGTCCCTAGCCGGTTGAGTCCCTGGTCAGTTGAGTCTCAACCGGCCCAAGACTCAACCGGCGGCCCAAGACTCAACTCAACTGGTCATGGACTCAACTGGCCATGGACTCAACTGGCCATGGACTCAACTGGCCATGGACTCAACTGGTCATGGACTCAACTGGCCATGGACTCAACTGGTCATGGACTCAACCGGCCCAAGACTCAACCGGCGGTAATCAACCACTCAAACGGCCGGAGACTCAAACGGCCAGAGACTCAGACGGCGAGAGACTCAAACGACTGGTACTCAATAGTCTCGTTCCAAAGGATTGGATGAGTTGAGCGTTTTTGGCCGTGTAGATGAGTTAAGGATTAGATGAGTTGATGATTGGATGAGTTGACCCTTTTTGGCCGTGTAGATGAGTTAACGAATAGATGAGTTAACGATTAGATGAGTTGACCCTTTTTGGACGTGTAGATGAGTTAAGGAATTTTAGCCGTTTAGATGAGTTGAACGTTTTTGGCCGTGTAGATGAGTTAACGAATAGATGAGTTAACCGGACACGATTTATGCCTTCCCACATCCATATCCCCCTCCCCCCTCACCACTTTCGATGCCATTTTCTGCGCCAAGAAATATCTTTCCATATCCTTTTTATTAGTAATAATACCTTTTTTTTTGAAAGTGCGTAAAATTCTTCAAGGCCGGAGGTAAAGCTTTTTCTTTACCCAAAATAAAAATTTATTATATTCGCTCGGGGGCAATGTCCTTCAATAAAATAAGACAGCCGCTAAAAGGAACGAACGACAATTTATCGCCAGTTTTTAACGTTTATATTAGGGTTTGACCCCGAACGCTCGGGGGCGGGTATGTCGGGGTACGGGGTTTTCGAATTGTTTCGGGGCGGGGTTCGGGTCGGGGGAGCAAAATATGGTCGGGGTTCGGGTCGGGGTACGGGGTTTTAGGAAAAAATTTTTTAAAGAAAAAATGCTCTAAAAATGAGCCATTTTGGGTCTATTTTCGTTAATATATTCACAAATTAATAACAATAAGGTGGGATTAAATGGAAATAAGAGAAATTTGAGTGATTAATTGGATCTGGAAGTGATTAAGGAGGATTTGGAGGGATTAAAGCGGATATCTGGGGATATAAGAGGATTTGTAGGGACTAAGGGTAGTTTCAAGGCGGGTTCTCTCTCTCTCTTCTGTCTGTGGGTCACTACTCCGTTTCAAGGGATATCATTGATTTAAGGGTTATCGAGTGATTAGGGATTTGATGGATATCAGGGTAACTCTTTCTTTTCTGCGCCGCAGGCAAAATTTTGAGAATTTCATAAGGCCAAGAAGCCAGCTTTTTTCGTTTTTTTGCGCCGCAGGCGAAAATTTTTAAAATTTTTTAGGTCAAAAAGCCGGATGTCTTCGCTTATTTTAGCGCTGACCAAGAAAATTTTTGAAATTTTAGCTAAACAAAAAATCTTTACATTGTTTTTTATGGTTAATAATATTTAAAAATAAGATTTACATTTTAAATTAAATTAAGTTCTTGACTTTGTAAAGAAAAATTACAAAAGAAACGAGCCCAGCTTATTTGGATCCGAACCCAATCCTATATTACATTAATGGAAATATAGGCTAAAACCAACAACTAAGCCACTCAACCACAAGTCTCTTAACGTAGCAGGAAAAAGAATTTTGATATTTCTTTTATTTTTCTTTCAAAAATAATAAAGGCAAAGTAAATTGGGAGTAAATTTTTAAGATTTTTCTCTTAAAATTCTCCCAAAAATGGCATTTTTTGGTATATAAAACCCCCGATAACCCCGAAACTTTTCGGGTCGGGGTACGGGGTTTTCACTTTTTTTCGGGGCGGGGTTCGGGTCGGGGAGAATCGTGAAAAAATCGTTCGGGAACGGGGTCGGGGTTCGGGGTACGGGGTCGGGGTCAAACCCTAGTTTATATGCCTATTTTTAAATTATTATTTTTATGATTTGATTACGGTTTAAATACTCCACCAAAACTTAAGATTAAATCTCGTTCATCCTTTAAATTCTTGAAATTAATGGAGTATCAACATTGTTCGGAGGTAAAACTAATTTTTAAGCTAATTTTAGGTAAAGCTAATCTAAGCTTTTTACCTCCGAACAATGCTGATACTCGGATTCTAATAATTTTATTTCCCCCATCCTTCCTGTCTAGGGATGACGATTCCTGGGAAATCTAAGGATATCCGGAACCGATATCCGAACCGACAATCTTCGGACATCCGGACTTTTTTCTGTCTCGGATATACGGAACCGCCAATCCTATTCCCGTCTTCCGTCCCTCTTTTCCGATCACATTTTTCCTGAAATAAATATACAATCGTAAACTACAGCCGAATAGTTTAAAAAAGGATTGTTGGTTCATAAACGGTTTGACCCGATTAAAGCATCCCTCCCCCCTTCCCCACCTTTCCTTTAGCATTTTATTTCGTGTCCCCTCAACTCATCGAATCCTTAACTCATCGAATCGGCCAATAACACTCAACTCATCGAAACGGCTAAAATTCCTTAACTCATCGAATCGCCCAAAAACTATTAACTCATCGAATCCTTAACTCACCGAATCCTTAACTCATCGACTAGGCCAAAAATGCTCAACTCATCGAATCCTCCCAAAAAGGGACGTTTGAGTCCCCGTGTTAATTTTTCTCCCAAAAGGGCTAGCTGAATCTTCGTTGAAAAAATTTTTGTGCTGCTTTGGAGACTAGGAAAAAGTCCTTTTGGGCACAATCCGGGCCTACTGGATTAATCTGGTCCGGTTTTACCCGGTAGAATCTCCGCAGAATCTCCGCATAATTTACCAGGAATGAGATCATAATTTACCAGGATCTCCAGCATAATTTACCAGGATCTGAGAATGTTTTCACTGACCGGATAGACTTGGATGAGTGACCGATCAACTAATTAACAAAATCAGTTGAAACCCCAGAAGAAAAACAAAAAAAAATAAACAAAACAATAAAAAATCTAAAAAATAAACACTGGGACTCAAACGTCCCCTTTTGGGAGGATTCGACGAGTTGATAGTTTTTGGCCGATTCGATGAGTTAAGGATTCGATGAGTTGAGTGTTTTTGGCCGATTCGATGAGTTAAGGATTCGATGAGTTGAGTGTTTTTGGCCGATTCGATGAGTTAAGGATTCGATGAGTTAAGGATTCGATGAGTTGTATAGGAGCCTTTTATTTAGCTTTTTCAACCAAACTTTTTTTTGTAAAAATTCTTTTTCTATCGTCCCTTTCCCGTATAAATGATCTGTCATTTACACAACCACTTTCCCTTTACTTTTTTCTCAATTTTCTCAGTTGACCGATACTATGACTAACTATAAATGCGAACCTATCCCTTGCAGTTTATTTGTCCAATCCCCCTCATATTTTTAATATTTTTTGTTGACCACTAAAATGTTTGTTTGTCTTCCATTTCTGCATATGAAAAGTTGGCAATGTTTGCGAAAGGAAATTTTTAAGGGCGGAGGTCAACAACAAATGGGGGAAACTTTGGAAAGTTTACATTTAGAGTCCGGATTTCAGTAATATTACCGTATTTGCTAAAATAATTACCCAGGGTAATTATTGTTTCAACGTCTCGCTGGAGGGGGTAATTAAAAGGGAGGGCTCATGCTCATTTATAGCTCATGCTACTACAATTCTGGCAGTCTCACTTGTAAGACAAAAAATTATAATATACATTCACTGAAACAATAACAAACGACCAATTTGTCTTACCAAATATCAAAAGCACTATGTGACCTATTTTAAGGTGTTGATCTTCGGAGCCTCTCCCATCTATAAGATTAAACCATACGATGTCTCCTTGGCTAAGTTTTCAAAGTCTGTTCAATTCAAAGTTTCAATCTTGTGTACTTCCCCCTTTAAAATTTCACAGGGAATATTCTTTAAATATTCTCTAATGGATAATATCTAAAGCCTCCTACTTTTCACTAGCTTTTCTTTTAATATTTGTCTGCAAATAAAAACATTCTTCTGCAAACATATTAAGCTACTTGCTTTCACTCTAAACAAAATCCCTTCTCGCAATCTTTTGTCCATTTTTCCCACAACAATTTCAATAAATAGCAAATATGCGTGAATTTCTATTTAGATAATTCCTTTTCACTTCACATTTTATAGAAAATTTTAAAAGAAAAGGGGAAAATTTTCTCCCAAAACAATTTATGCAAATGCGAATTAAAGATGAAAATAAAAAGATAAAACATATGGAGTAAAATGAGGGAGAGGGGGGGGGGGAATCTTGTTCTTTTTCTAGCACTTAAGTATTATTATTTTTTAATTGTACTAGGTCATGGTCATCAATTATTTTTATTTGTTTGTTTACTACATAGTAGTAGTCCTTCTTAAATATTCAATTAATTACTAATAAATTAAAAATATTAGACTTTTCGGCGCAGAGTTATTTTGGGCGTGCAGCTTTATAAATTGGGCAGATTTAAGCCTAGAGGTGTGAAATTTTGTTCAGAAATCCTCCATAATGTTAGCTTTTATCATTAAAAAAATTAGACTTAAAGGGTTTACTAGAAAAAAATTTTTTTATGGACAGAATCGAACCTTCGATTTTGCTGACAGCCGTCTTAGATGCTGCGAATTAGATAATTCTCACACAGCACCAGGGCTGGGCTTATTTTGCAATTTCGCGTTTCGCATCTTTCGTATTCTCGCATTTTTTGGCGCGAAAAGTTTCGCATTTCGTTTTCACTTTTTATTTTTAGATTTCGCCCAGCCCTGCACAGCACGTTTATTTTTTTACATTATCAAAATCTTTTTCCAAACATTTTCCTTAAGGGAATTGTCTCCACTTGTCCCCACTACCTTAAGGTAGCTTGTATCCAATTCTTATTTCCAAATCTCCCATTTATCCCGCCTGAGACACGAAATTTGCTCCAAAAATTTAACTAAAATTTAACATTTTCCCCTCATTTTTTCGAGAAAAATCTTTTAAAAAATAATAAAACATTGATTATTATAACAAAAAGTAGACAGTCCACACCACCACAACAATCATCCTTTCCCTCAATACATATTTCCGCCCTCTACTTGCGCTATTCATAATATCGTTGCAATTTTCGTGCCCTATTGTTGTTGTCTCCTCTCCGCGCTTTTACTGAAAAATGCTTTTTACTTTTTTAAATTAAATTGGGACTTTTTTTGAAATTTTTATTTTTAAATTCAAGAAGTGTACAAAATTATTATTTTTTGACCATATTTCACATAACAAAAAAAAATTCCTGAAAATTTTATCAAGTATGTAGCACTTTCTACTTATTTTAATTAATTGGGATAGGGACTTTCTACAATCGGAAATTTTTTTGTTGTTTTTTCCATTGTGATCAAACACACACGCATTTTATGAATTTTAAAAATCTGTAGATGAACCTATAAAAATAATAACCTACTGATTTCATAATAATAACCGGGTAATGCCATAATAAAATTTTTTTCTAATAACCTACTGATTTTAAATATTTTAGTAAAGTAAAGGTTGGGTACTTTAAAATTCCTGCATTTTTTTGTTCCTTATTTAGTTCTCTATCATTTAAGCTTTATTTGATCTCATTATCTTCAATTTGAATAAAGTTGTGCCATAAATAAGGTGTCCGGTTAATTTTGTGTCACCCTGTATATCCCGGCTCAAACAATTCCTGTCACTAATACTTATACTTATATTTACATATATTTTCCATATTTTTCCAATTAACCCTCTTATTTATTGAAAATTAAATATTCAAAAAAGTATTAACTTTTTTAATTAAAACCCCTTCTCTCCCTCTCTCCCAACATTCCTTCGTCAACACCACAATCGTCACAAACAAATTTATTTATTATTCACAAACAACTTACTAGTCATCGATCGTTGTAAATTTTTTCTTTTTATTAGATTTTTAAAAACAAAAAAAATTTTTCTGAACTAATTAACTCTCCCAAAAACCTTCCCCCCAAAACATCTCTCTTGGATTATCCCCCTCACCCCCCCCCCTCCCCCTCAAAAATTGATTGGCCCGGGTAATGCCATAATCCCAAAATCATTAAAAACATCAAATTTTCTACCTCGACAGATGTACACATTTCTTTGGAAGAAAAAAATTTTTTTTCTTCGTTCTCTTCAAAATTAGTTATTTGAGGTTTTTGCCCTCTCAGTGAGTGGAGGGAGGGCTACCCGCAGTGAATGAGCGAGTACTTTTTTCTAAACAAAAAAACCTTTCATTAAACAAAATGACCAGAGCACTCTATCAAAAATTATTATATTTAAATATTGGCTACTTTTATTTTCTTTAAGTATTTTTATTTTATTTTTATTCTCAACATTTTCTCATAAATTTTATAAGGATGGGGATGTTTGGGCGCGAGAGGATATGAGGGCGCGCTTATCCTTATCTCTTAAAAACATGAACCTAGAGATCCGGAATTTTGTATAGATATTTTTTAAAGTGTCCTTTAACATCTCTTAAAATTTTAGAATTTTTGGTTTTGTATTTTTAAAGTTATGATTGAAAATTTAACAAAGAGGGCTATTTTCAATAAAATTTTGGGCATCTTTGACCATAACTTCTGAAATATTTTTGTAAAAATTCTGAAAATTTTACTAGAGTTAGATAGACTTATTAGGGACATCTAAGCAAAATTTCGTGTCTTGTTTAACTAATTTTATAAGTCCGCGCCGTAGCCCTACTCCGCGCCGAAATATTCTGTTTCCGATGACCACTACTTAATCATAAAAATATATTTTTAATATTGCCCATTACTTTAACTTTATTTTTATTTATTATTTTACACTTTCAACACATTAATCAATTAATTTCTTTCCCCAAAGTCCATCATTTATATTTTTCAAAAAAAATTTATTTTTGCCTTTTTCACCTTTTTAAAATTAATTTTCTTAGCTTTTTTGGCATTTCCCCGGTCATTCTCTCCACCACACACATCTGTTCATTAGCCTTAGGGATAAAGCACATCCGTAGACAAGGAAAGGGAAAATTAGGGGAAGGCTTTTCTTTCCCTTCTGGCTTAATTTTAATCTTATTTATTTTTCTGTTAATTTAGCTTTTCTGTTAAAGATTGCCCTCATCCATTATTTTGACACACAAACACATTTCAAATAATTTCTCCGAAAGGTTTTAATCTAACTAAGTGACTTTTAAATTTAATTTTCTTTTGGAACAGCCATTATTTTTATCTTAATTCAGCTGGGAATCAGGGCTGATGCAAACGAAAAAAGTTTTCCGCAGCCGCAATCCGCAGTCCACAAGTCAAAAAACACGCAATTTACGCAGTCCAAAATGCGTCCTCTTTAATATTCCAAACAGTACCGCGTCCAGTACTGCTTGGAATATTAAAGAGCCTTTAAGTAATGGATTGAGATTTAATGTCACTTAAAAAGTCTACTCATATATTAATGTAATCAGAGGTGTTTTGAAATTTTGGTTTCCTTCTTCATATTTCCGAAATCTAAAAATTTTTTCTGTTTATGTTGAGTCTTGTTTTCAACCTTAAATTATACTTAATATAAATTATTACATTAAAGTTATTATATATTTAATTAAAATCTCCTTTAACAGTACCACCAATTATAGATTTCTTGTAGTATTTTTGTATGCCACTGCAATGCAAAGGCAAATTATTGTTGTGATTAGGTCATACATATTATCTCAAGTTTTTGGATTTTTCAGCCAAAAATAACAGACATTCCATATAGGATTAATTTTTAAATTTTTGTTTGAAAAGAGTTATTGCAATCAGTGATGGATTGGGATTCCGACCTTCGATTTTACATTTTTTTTAATTTTTTAATTTAGGCCTTCTAGTGTTTCAACTCACTGTTGAGTACATTAGCAAATTTAAAATTTTGTGAAAAAGTTGGCATTTTTTGATTTTGATTTAATCATAACTCTAATTAACATCCTAATTAACTAATTAACATTTAAATTTACTTAATATAAATTATTACATTAGTTTTCGCCTTCCGATCGTCCGAAATTTTTAAAAAATGTTAGATTTCTGACTAAATGGAATAGTCATGTTCAATTTTCAATTTACTTAATATAAATTATTACATTAGTTATTACACATAATTAATCAAAATCTCTTTTGAACATGCTTCGGATTTGTTATTCTTCTCATATTTTTGTATGTCATTGCATTGCAGTGACAAATTATTATTCTGATTGGCTCATGTTTTTCTAATCTTTGGGATTTTACAGCCAAAAATGGCAGACCGTCTTTATTAAGTTAATTTTTAAATTTTTTTTTGCAAAAAGGTTATTGCAGTCAGAAATGGGTTGGAATTGCGAGTTCCGGCTTTCGATTTCCAAAATTTTTTAAATTTCTGATTTAGGACATCTCCATTTGTTTCACTCACTTCTGATTACGATATCAAATTGAAGCTGTGAAAAATTCGAAGTTTATTGATTTTGATTTGGATCTAATCCGATAACTCTAATTAACATCCCTGATACTTCCGTTAACCGAAATGTCACTTGACTGACTCGCTTGTGATATTTGAGGTTGAGATGAAGCTATAATAAGAGCCGACTTAAAGGAAAGATTTAATATCATCCTTCTTTTAGTCTTTCGCTTTTTAAAACAGTTTCGGAGCATCTCAGATACTTTGGTAATGGTACTGAACCAAAGTATCTTTGGTAATGGTCTCAGTGACTGTTTATTCCAATTTCAATAGAATTCGGTTTGTGTCCGCAAAATCTGTCCGCAAATATCCGCAGACTTTTGCGGACATTTTAATTTCAATTTTTTTCGTACAAAAAATTACTATTATTTTCATTTTTATTGTTTTCATCAATTTTCGTACTCATTTTTTGCTCATTTTATCAGCTTGTTTTTAACCGATCCTTTTATTTTTAACAATTTTCGCTAAATAAAAATAAAAAATAATGGGGGAGACAACTGATAATTTTTTACCTTTTAAAAATAATTTTTTTTCAATTTTTGTTTGTCGTGTGCCCTTACTTTTTTTACTTTTTTTGTCCATAAAAATATTTTTCAATGCCATCTCCACCTACCACGCCAATTTTACGCCTAAATAACTTGCTAAAGGAAAAGAGGAAGTTCTATAAAAATTCCTCCCCCCTTAATTTCCATTTACCAAGCAATAGAAGCACTTTGCGAGCCTCCTTTTAGAAGGGGAAAGGAGAGGACGCCAATCCCAGATTCGGCAGAATCAAAAGGTGAGGCAAACAAAAAAGCTAGTAAAAACATAAAAATTCCTTTTTTTACAATGGGGGAACAAATAAAGGAGTTGGACGTTAAGGTGCGAGGTGGATAACGCGCTGATTTTATAAAAAATTTCTATTAAAACCTAGAGTAATGAAATTTTTCATAGAAGCTAAAGATATATTCAGCTACCAATTCCGAAAATTTCAGAATTTTTGGTGCTCTACCACTAGTTTTATGGTTAAAGAAAACAATAGTTCTCTATAAAATGATGAATTAAGGGTAGTTTTCTGATTATAAAATCAGAAATACAAAACCAGAAATTCTGAAATTTTTATGAGAGATAGTTAACATCGTGAGGCATATCTGTGCAGAATTTCAAAATTTAAAATTTTTGGCTTTATGCCAATTTACAAGTTTGCGCCAAACTTTCCCCGCGCCAAAACAACCCCTAATAAGAAGAAGCATTTTAGAAAAATGTAAAAATATTTTCCGCTTCATTTTCTGCGCCACACGCATTTCACGCATTCTACCTTGACTTTAATTTAATATGATGGCGTAAATATAGTCAGGCTCTTTACTAGGGGGTATTGAAGCGATTAATACGTTGAAAATATTCTCACTATACAACAAAATCTAACGGAAATTTTTGCGCATGTTTAAAGTCACAGATATTACACATTCCCATTAAATATGTGTAAAATAAATAAATATATTAAATTTAGTTGTTATAAACCTCTTATTTTTTATTTTTAAACGAAAAAATATTCGATCGAATTTTTCTTTTTGAAATTGGATAATTTAACACCATTTATGTAAGTAGGTAATTTACAGGGACCGGTAATATGGGTTTCTTTACATCCGGCATCTATTTTTGGGACTTTATTTCTTTGAATTTTAGTTTGATTTGTTTAAGCCAGAAAGACTGAGATTGAAAGGTTCTGGCCTCGTAGTTGGACGTCTCCAAACATTGATTTCTATATCAGTTATTTTTATCCTAATGCGCCTCCACTTGATCCTGAAGCACATTGTTAGAGTTTCCCATGCACTTTTGTTGCTCTTTAAAATTTACTTGGCATCCACCCAATTTTATGCAAATCCGCTTTAAACTTTTCTGATTTATTCATTCCTCTTAGCTTTTTGATCTTTTGTAGAACAACCCCCCACATTCCCCCTTTTCTTATTGATTAATCCCCTTCTATTTGGCCCTTTTTAGAAGAAGCCTAAGAATAAATTTACACACTTTTATTTAAAAATATATTTACATTTTTTCTTCTTCTACTCATCATCTCCTTCTTCTCTTTTTTTGCCCTTTTTGTAATGCTTAAACCAAGTAAATGTTGTTAGCATAAAGGGAGAGATGACCTTCCTTCCCTTCACATTTTTTTCTTCTTCCTTCCAACCGTTCTTCCCCTTCAAAATACCTTTAAAAATCTATATCTTCTACCTATTTTTTCGTTCCTTTTCAACAAAAACCCTTCAATCCCCCTTCAATTTTAAGACAAAAAATAATTAATCAAAAAATTCAACCAACGCCACAATTCAAAAAACTGTCAAAAAGAACTGTCAGTTTGGGGGAGCGCAAACCGCAGCATTCCTTTTTAGAATAACAACAAATTTATTTTATTAAAAAAAGAAATTGTTTAAATTAACGACTAATAAATATATTTTGAATTAATTTTTGGGTAAAAGAATTTTTTATTAAAAATTACAAAAAATTTCAAAAATTTTGAAATAAAAAATTATTTAATCAGGACAATTGATTATTAAATTTTTTGAATGGGCTATACACAATTTTTGATTTCCTTTAAACCTCCCTCCATTTGCTCTGTTTGGCACATGCCTCTATTTACATATATGCTATCCCGGCATGAAATTCCCCCTAAATTTCAAAGGATATAGCCATAACGGGTTAAATTACTGGATTTGAGGATCGGTTAAAGATCGTTCTCCCTAAAAATCTCAATCAAACGGAAGGGATTATTGAACGAAATCACGTTTCGGTTTATTCCTTTCTCTTACCAGCATTCCCCAAGGTATAGTGTTGTATCAATAGGTAATTATTTTGGACTAGAATTATCCAAAACCTTTAAAAAATCCTTATTTTGAAAAGGTTGCCAAAAATTTTTTTTCTATTAAGTCTATAATTGTGTTTTGTCCTCTTAATTTATTTTAAATTTTTTAGTTGTGTATCTTTATTGTTGCGCTGTGTTTAGTGTTTCGAAAAAGAAAAATTTAAATATTTTTCAAAAATGCGTCGCCGTTTTCTTCTCGGAGGAGGGGAAAGCGGCAAAAAATCTGTTCCAAAAAAGGACAACAATGACCCTCTTCAACAACCAAAAATAGCTTCATCAAATTCTTCTTCTCAATCTTCTGCATCTGCCACTACTGGATCTTCTTCTTTCCCCTTTCTTGGTATTTTAAATAGACGAAGCTTTGCTGCCGCTGATGGGCCAAAAAAGAAAAATGCCGCTTCTTCTAATTATTATTCAGCATTTAAAGACGAAAATGACAAGTATGCGACAATTGGAGGAGGTTCAAAACAGCAAAAGAAGAAGGAGGAAGAAGAAAGAAATGGCCTTCGAACCTCTTCCGCTCATTCTTCTACTTCTTCCCCTCCACCCCCTCCTCCACCCCCTCCAAGGCGCTCCCCTTTATTGCAGCGTGGTGGACGAACTACTACTAGACCTCGTTCAATGGGAGCGCCTTTACTACAACAGATGGGCATGAAATTTTCTAGTAATATTACGGAAAGAAATAATAATAATAATGAAGAGGCGGAGACGGCATTCATGAATGTTGAAGAAGATTTTCCCGGTTGGTTTTTATTTTTATGTTTTTGGGTAAAGAGAGATTCGCGCATGTTTACAAGGAAATAAATGTATGTTTTTGTTCAAACTTTTCAATGTTTTTTTTAGTTTTTGTCCAAGTTTTGTTTGTTACTATTTATTTTCAATTTGTTTTGTCTTTTGTTTTCTAAATTTGTTTTTATGGTTATTTTAAGGGTTAACCTATTAAATCGAAACTTTATTGATAAATGATATATTAAGTAATTTTGTCAATTCCCTTTAATATTTGTAAGGGAAAAGTTATTAGGAATTCGAAACCCAGGCTAATTGATGTCTTTATGAGCCTAAAATGCAAGTGAATCAATTACTAAAATTTAAAATATTCTGGGTTTTCAACTTAGTTTCTTTCTTCCCTCTTTTCTGTTGGGTAAATTCCAATTTTTCGTAACGAATTCCCTTGTATCTTTGGCTTTCGAACAACCTTGGCTTTCGATATCCGAAAACTTGGAAAGTTTTCGGATATCCGGAACCGAACGAAGGACCGGACTGAAAAAAACGACAAGCCTATTTTCTTTCAATCTTTTGGGTGTAAGTATATTTTTGTTTCAAAAATTCCCCTTTTCCCTATTTTTCTCTTAAAAAGGGCATAAATAATTTTTAATAAAAAATTTTAAAATGTAATAAATTATATGTACTTTTTCTTTTAATAAAAACATCTATAAATTTCCCAATCGTTTTTCCAATGTTCTTCGTTCTTTTATTAATTCGTATTAAACCACACAATGGGAAAAAAAACAATTTTTTTTAGTTTAAAGTGGGGCGATTCTTTTCGAGACAAATTAATTAAACAGAAATTAAACTAAAATTGCTTTGATTTACAAAAATTAAAGTGAAAACTATTCTTTTTATTAAAAAAGAGAAAATATTTGTGTTAATTTAATTATAGCTTAAATGTTAATTTAATTAGGAAGGAAAAATAGAAAAATTAATTTATGTCGAGAAAGAGGGGGTAAAATGATGTTTAGAGGGTAGAATGATGTCTCGGCGCGAGCTCATAAAATTACTAAAGTAAGGCTTGGAGGGATGAAATTTTGCGGGGATATCGTTAGTAGGGTTATTTATATTCTGACAAAGTTTCAGAATTTTTGGGGCAATATTTCCTAGGTTATGATAAAAAATGTCTAAATTTTAGAGCAATGTGCGCGATTTTTGACCATAACAGAGAAAATACCCAACCAAAAAATCTGAGATTTTATGAGAGATAAATTAAGACTATTGAGGATATCTCTGCAAAATTTTAAACTTCTAGCTTTTCATTTGGCTAATTTATAGGGAAACGAATTAAAACGATTTTCTACATTATTCCACAGATTTTAACCTTTTTCTGAGAGGATTTGAATTAAAAATTTTGAAAATTCCAAACTTAACTTTCATAAATTTTTAGTAGGTTCAGCCCGTCTAATAATGAATGGCCGTTGTTGCCAAACACAACAACCCCATGGAATTGAAAAAAGCAACAAAGTAAATTACACTAATCGAAATTCTACAGGCTCTACAAATAGCAGCCAAACAAGTTCTGGATTTGAAAGTTCCAAAGTTGGTATTTTTTGGAATTTAATTAGGAGAAGGCGAGCTGTCGTTTCTTATTAATTTAGTGTTTTTATGAATTAAAAAATGAGATTTTTTTTTCCTAAAAATTTTTGTTGACAAAATTTCTGCCACAAATTTGTACCGTTTCACAAATACAGTATATGATACTTTTAAAAGAGCCCTTCTCTTTATAGTATTTCTAATGATGTAGATTATATAGAGGTCCGTGTCGACGCAGAAGACCCACAGACAGAAGACCCAAGGACAGAAGACCCACAGACAAAAAACCCACAGACAGAAGACCCACAAGGACAGAATACCCACAGACAAAAGACCCACAACTATTTTTCAGTTTTATTTTGGAGCAAGGGATGTTGTTAATTTCATTAGTTTTCCATAATAAAAAGGTGATCCAACAACGGGAAAAGTTGTTTCGATATTAGCAAAGGTCGTTCCAATAATCGTGAAGGTTGTTCCAACAATGTAGGATGTTGTTCCAATAACGGGGAAGTTGTTCCGACAACGGGGATGTTATTTTAACAATGGGGGATGTTGTTGCAAAAACGGGTCAAGTTGTTCCAACGATGGGAATCTTGTCCCAATGACAGGGGAGCTTGTTTAACGAAAGGGTTTTGATTCCCCGGATTTTCGGGATTTTTAATCCGGTCCAGGTCATGTCAAATAACATAATCTGATCAGGTTCAGATATAATAAATGATATAAAAATAGCTAATTGGCCTTCCAAAATTCAAAGAATTTTCACCTAGGTTGTTAAAAATGTAGAAACGTTGCTTCTTGCCCTTTCAAAATTCCCAAAATTTTTGTCTGCGACAATGAAAAGAAAAAGTAGATCAAAGGGACATTTAGTATCAAGGGGTATTCAAGATAAACTTAATACCCCTTGATAAAAGATTAACTAATACACCTTTTATCCTTCTATATCCCTCCACATGGAGGGATATAGAAGGATTAGAAGTTAACAAGGGTATTGGAAATCTACAAGGATGTCGTGGATAATTGGTAATAGCAGAGATTAGGTAATTATTTCGAGTAAGATGGAGGGATATCGCTTGATAAAAGCGGATTAGTAGAATTAAAAAAGCTTAAAAAGTTTAAATCCGTTTATATCCCTTTAAATCCCTTGACATATCCGATTTTCTGTTAAAGAGAGATATCGGAGAGAGGAAAGTTCCTCTTAAGTTTTGGTTAAAAAATTTTTCTTGTGGGTCTTTTGTCTGTGGGTATTCTGTCTTTGTGGGTCTTCTGTCTGTGGGTCTTCTGTCTGTGGGTCTTTTGTCTGTGGTTCTTCTGTCCTTGGGTCTTTTGTCTGTGGGTATTCTGTCACTACGCCATAGAGGTCCTTCTAAACTTCTTTAAATTTCAATAATTCTTAGAGTGCCAGTTCTCACCAATTAGCCCAACCTTGCCACTCCACTCCTGCCCACCACCAACTTCAACAACAAAGCGAATCTCCCCAAGCCTTTCAAATATCACCAAATGAAGATAACTCAATCTCTTCCCCATCCTCACGTCTTTCATCTACTGGATCATCTACAGCTACTACACAAGGAGGACGTTCTTCTGCTTATTTTTCACTTTCTGATGGGCTTGATTTGTCTTCAACAGGGATTGGGGAAGTTGAAAGTGGTACTTTAACTACAATTTTGAAGAAGGGTGAAAGGTCTTCCAAAACAGAAAGGACAAGAAGAGGAAACTGTTCACGTGTAAATATTGGAGAAATGTTGGCAAAAGGAATTCCTGTGAGTCGGAGGGAAGGGTCTCTAAGAAGACACTAAAACATTTTGTAGGAACAAGAAATCTTCGCTGAATGGCTCCAACGTTTATGTCTTTCTGAATATTTGGCACTCTTCTTGTCCCAAGGATATGATCTGCCCACTTTAGCTAGGGCAACACCTGAGGATCTGACGACTTTGGGAATTACAAAACCAGACGATCGCAAATGTTTGGTTCAAGATATTCAATGTTGGCAGAATGTTGCGGTACGAGAACTCAGTTATAGTTATCCTCTCGGGGCTTAAACGATTCTATCTTTCAGTGAGGGTACTTTAAACGGGGCCAACCAAATGTTACAAACATCTTAGATTGAGTGTCCGATTCATTGATAAGACTTATAATCTTAACATCTTAAGGACAACTGGCCAACTGACATAACTAAAGAAGCGGCTACTCGTGACTGGTTAACTGCCATAGGTCTCAAACAATATATCCAACAATTTGAACGTCAGGGGTGTTTGACAGTTGGAGAGTTGGAACAGTTAGAGGCTGAAGACTTGGAGGATATGGGCGTGCAGAAGTTGGGGCATGCAAAACGGATATGGCTGGCACTTAGAAAATTGAGGGTTGGAAAATTTTTTAGTTCAAAAGAATCTTTTTTGGCGTTTTGTTTTATAAGACCTTTTATCCCGATTTTGAAACAAAGTATAATTTAAATTAGGGGTTAAATATGAGGACGGTGAGGCAAGAACGAGTAATCGAGAATTCGAAGAAAAATGAGAGAGGTAGAGGGCGAGTGGGTTATTTAGGGTAAAACAGGAAGGGACTTCTTGTGCCCGATTACTCGCGTATGATGGGTAGGTACTTACCATTACTATGATGGGTTACTTACAATAACTTACTCATTACTCGGTGATGGGTAACAACCCTACAATAAATTTACTTCTTTAGGAATCAAGATCTTCCAAGCCTAAACCAATTCAAAAAGTGTCATCAGTTCAACCTTTACCTTCACATAATATCCTGCCTAGTACAACTTTGTGGCCTTGTTCTTCAAATGCGGCTGCAATCACGTCTTCTGCTACATTACGAAGACCACAAAGGAATCTTTCAATGACTAGTAATCCAACAAGCGGGACAGAACTGCCAAAACTTCGAGAAATTGTAATTTTTGGATTTTATCCAGTAAAATGAAGTTTTATTTTAAATTTAGGATCAAAGAGAAAGAGAATCAACGGGGCATGTCCAATTCAGAAATAGCTCTTTTGGAGTTGATCCAGTGCCAGATAGAGGACCTCCTAGACTAAACCTATACAGGCATAGTTTTAATTCCATTTTTTTGACTGAAAATTTATTTTAAAGGACCAGTCAAATAATAGCTCAACTGCCTAGAGAACCACCAGAATTGATAGAAAAAGAGGAGGATGTGGAAGAACTTAATTACCTTATTGGCCATATTCCGCCTCCTCCAGGTCTTTTTTTCTTCCTGAAACTGATTGAAAGAAAAGATTTTTTGGAACTAATTTGGGACTCTCTTACAACATTTATTTAGTCTGCTTTGGAAAAATCGTTGTATAGGAGACTAATAGGAGAGGATTTTTGGAGGGGATTCCCTTCTTGGAAAGGAGGGGATTTTTGAAAAAATTTTTTAGAAGGACAAATTAAAACACATAACATTTTTGACTTTGAAACAAAAATAGTTCGTCGTTAAGTCATTCCCATAAGTCACACGCTTTTCACATTTTCAACATATTCAGAGATTAAAATTTTTTTGCAGTAAAAAATTCTCAAAAATCCCACCAAAATTTAATTCTTTTTCAGCCCCAATGCCTCTCTTAGCCTTTCCAACAACTTCTTCAACAAACCCACCTCGTCAAGTAACATTTGGCTGTTCTCTTTCACAGCCTACAACACCTAGAAATGTTCAAAGAATGTTTGGCCCATTTGACGATATTCAACAACAACAAAATTTTGAACAACAAAAACATCAACAACCTCCCCTCCAAAATTTAACTTTTCTCCATTCTCCCCCAAATAATCGTCGAAATGAAAGCAAAACAATTTTGTTTTCTTCACAACTCCCTCAAAGAAATGGTTATGTTGTTCAAAGTAGCGATTTGACTGAATTATATGGAAATAATTTAAATGGGAGAACAGCTGCGAGTGCTAGATAATTTTTTAAAAAAATTTCAAAAAATTTGTTTATATTTACAAGAATCTATATATTTTTTGACATTCCTTTTTTTTATAATTTTTCTTTTCCCGGTCTTTATTTAATCGGCTAAATTATGAGAATGGACATTTAAACAGGGGAACATAATTGAGGATAGATTGAGACGAACATATCGGGATATTTCAATGTACGAAAAGTTACGCTACTGATATCGGGACCTACGGCTACTGGATTATGGATAGTAATTGTCCTATTGAAGAAAAAAAAGTTTTATGTTTTAGAACCAGCGTTAACACACGCAAGATTATTTTTCTCACGTCAATTCCAATATGTTCGCCCACCATCTATACAAACTCGTATTAAAAATTTCTTATTCATTAAATGAGATTCTCTGTCCAATCACTACTTCAACTAAGAAGAACAACATGTTGCGGTTCCAATCTTGAAGATTTTAAGACATAGCCAACGCTTGGAAGTTCGTACCAGACTGAGCATCATTTATGATGTCGTTCTTATGTCGTCCAATTTTTTATTAATAAGGAGTTACTTTAGTTATATTTTGAGTATTTTTAAAGAAGTAAGATTTGAATTTCAATAAAATAGCTTTAATTTTGCCGAATTCCTTTTTGTATGCCGCTTTGTAGTCAGAACTTAAATTTTACGAAGAGATTAATTAACAATAGCAAGTAATTAGCATGTCTCATACTATACTATTTTTTAAATGAGCAGGTCGGGAAAATATAATGGGATTTCTGATATTTTAGTGATATTTTTATAATTTAAGCAAGTTTTCATAAGGAAGGACTTTTGTCAACTCAAAGTGAATATCTAAAGATAAGGCTCGATTTTATCAATAAAAGTTTCTAGAACAGGCCATATATACCAATATCAATTGCCAAGTTTCTTCGAATGGGATTAACACCAGAATCGAATCAACACCAAAGCATTTTAAGTTTACTTGCCAAGTGTAAAGTGGCTAACAAAGGAGAGTGCTTGAGGTGTCCGTGGGACTTCGGGATGAAATTTGGTAGACGGGTAGGTCATACCCTACTTTAGTTCAGAAATTCTCACCATTTTCGCTGCGGGGTACAGGGACCGAGTTATAAGCCAGTTTTAAGATCCCCCTCAGGCACCCTCCTTTGTAAGCGACTAAGTGTATGAGTGTAGGTATACACCAGAGATGTCAGGTTTTAAAAAAGTCGTGTCGGGTTTCAAATTTTTCTTCGAAAGGGTTCGAGTCTCCAAAAAATCAGGATTTCGGGTATCGGTAACCCTTGACATCCATGTTGCAAATCTTATTTAGCTGTACCCCGAAATTTGTATGACATCCTACCTGTACGAAGTCTCACACTAAAGCCATTTTTCTGTATAAGTGTCCTAAACATGCATGGACACGGAGATGGATACAAATAATATCAAGGCGCCTGCGGATATCCGTCTGTACCCGCCGTATATATCCGGATACGGATACAGATCTAGTCATACAAGTGAGTTAAATGTATTTTTCACCGTGCCTCTCTTCAGAAAATAATCTGGCGCTAAAATGATAGTGTCATACATGCGCACATAACAATGTACATACATAATTATTTTAAATAATTGCATCCTTCCGAAAATTTAAATTCATTTTAGTATCATTATTTGTATGATTTCTTGGTATAACATTTTGTGAAATTTTTAAAAATTTAACATAAAAATAATATAAAATAAATCCTATAATAAGTCTAAAAATATTTTTAAAACAATTAAACTAAGATTAACGTCAAAAAATTTTAATTCTCAATTTCCACCGATTACTTCGTTTTTTAAACAGCAAAAGTTGCCATATTGTCAAGGGAATTATTATACATATTATAGTGAAATATTTACGTTTATGAAGTCAAAAAATCGTTTAACAATTAATTCAGATTATAAAAGTTAGAGGTATTTAATTACTTAAAATGTGAGATATATAAAGTCGGAGCTTGTCCTTAAATACCTCCATTAATAAATAAATACTTATGATACTTTATGATTATAGAGTCGTTTTTAAAATTTTATTTGGACCAAGGAGGAGTTGCCTAAGCGATAATCTTAATGAAAGATACCCACGGTTTTAAATAAAAATTTTTCAATCCCGGGGATATTTTAAACGAAGTTCGACTGTTAAAGCAAGAGAGAGAGAGTAACCACTTGGGCAACTCTCCCAATTGCCCAACAAAATTTCAAAAATCGTATACCGACGGACTTTTTATAATTTTTTCAAAATTCCTAGCCCTAATTTTAACAAAATTAAATAGATAAAATAATGGAAGTTTATTTCTTTAAACCGGATGAATATGAACGTCTATATAACTGTAGTTCTTATAATGTTGACCAAATACCTTTGGAAAAACGTCGACATGAATGGCTTGGAATATTTTTCTTTTCTCTTTCAATAATTTATGAGGTAGTTTTTATTAGAGTAAGTCGAGTACCGAGTAATTGGGAAAAAACCGAGCTCGAGTAATCCGAGTTTGAAAAACCCGAGTTCGAGCTCGAGCTCAACTTTTTAGGCCGAGTTCGAGTTCGAGTAGTCGAGTAATCGAGTAATTTTTAAAAACAGTATTCTAAAATAATTTTACCAAAAACAATACTTTTACTCATTATCAGTGCTGGGTATTGGGCATTTGTTGACAGTAATGCGTTAGATCATCATCCAAATCCCAGTTATTTTCGTTTATCCGTCTATATCCCTCTTAATCCGCCTAAATTCCATGATATGCACACGATCCATGATGACTCCAGGCTCCGGGTTGAAAATCAATGGATATTATTTTGGGGATTTGTGTAGATTAAGGGGATATCGAGTGATAAGAGGAATGAGATGGATTTCAAGGGATTAAGCGAGAGATGGATATTAAGGGGTTAAGCGGGATTTGGGCCGATTATAGGGAGATTCGGGTGTATTGGGAGCAAAATCTTGGAAATTTGGAAGAGGTTGCCGTTGCTCTAATCCGTTGCTTTATCCCTCTCTTTTCGCGCCGCTGGCTTAAATTTTGAGAATTTCTGAAGGCCAAGTGGGCACACCCAATTTTCAGAAGGCCAGATCCCTCGCTATTCTTTTAGATCCCTTGAAATATCCGGATATCACTAAAATTCACCTAACCTGATTCAATCCTCCGATATACATAAATCTTCATTTTTCAGCGCTGCAGGCGAAAATTTCGAAATTTTGGAAGGCCAGAGAGTAAAATTTCTTCTTTTTTTAGCGCCGCAGGCGAAAATTTAAGAAATTTGGAAGACCAACCACTATATTTCTTCCTTTTTCAGCGCCGCAGGCGAAAATTTTGAGAATTTTGGAAGATCCTTGAGCTAGAAATCTTCCTTTTTGCGCCACAGATAGGGTCTTAAAATTACTCGGTTTTAACCGAGTCGGTCGAGTAGGAAGTTTCCGAGCTCGAGTAATCCGAGTATTATAATCCCGAGTTCCGAGTCGAGTAATTACGCAAAAAACCCGAGCGGTCGAGTCGAGTAACTCGGGCTCGCTCGAACTCGACTTACTCTAGTTTTTATTAACTTTTAGAGCTAGAGTAAGGCAACATAGCAAGTCCGGGATCAAATAACGGAATTTTTGCTCAAAAGGTCGAACGTGAGGAATCTCGCGGAATTATTCCACTTGTCAGTTTTAGAAAAGATTAATCTTAATCGGAGGAGAAACTCGGAAAGTTAGGCTCTGAGGATTAAAAACCATATGGAAGACAAAACTCATTTTAATAGGATAACTATGGTTTACCTTTTCAGCTCGCGAATAATGAGCAAATAGCTCAGGCATCTTTAAATTTTTTCTGTCTTATCCAAAAATTAAAAACAATTTTTATAAAAATAAAGAAATTTTATTTTTTAATATTATAAGTATTTAAGAAATAGAATTAAAAAGTATAGATAGAATGGTAATATTTTAATATTTCCCAGTCGAATCCGGATAGATATAAAGCTTCTAGAATGTTTCAGTTGGGGGATAACACCAATTAGAGCTGCTCGGAGTTAAGCCCTCTCTCCTTTTTGATAAACGAAGGAGGGATAAGGAAAAGACTTTCTCTAAAGCTGAAAAGAAAGGGCCTTTGATCTGTTTCAATCATTTAGAAGCTTTATATCAAAGGTGACATCCATAGATTCTATTGTTTTTTAGATTTTCTCATTTTCTTTCTTCTTCACTTTCAATTAATTACCGACCACCTTACTTTTCATGAGTATGTCCTGGACGGCCTCCTTCACCTGACGGTCCACTTCCAGGATTTTTTTCTTTGATCGAATCAACAAAAGGGACACTCAAAAGCATTAAATTAACAATTAAATAAATTAAAAAGACAATTAAAGATTTAATTGAATTAATAGCCATTTTTTGGTTGTGAGAATGGATTTTTTAAAATATTTTCAAAATTAATTTTTTTGTTGCTTTTTGAAGAGGGAGTTGGGTATTTAAATATAGCTAATTTTTAAAAATATGTTTATTCAGGTAAACAAGGAAATAAAAATTTAAAATTTTAGAAAAATTATATTATCAATGCAAAAAATTTTTAGTAAAATCTTCCAAAAATAATTCAGAATTTTTATATGTGCTTTCATCATAAAATAATTTTTGCAAATAAAAAAGTTAACTAAGCTAAAATTAAAATTAATTTCCAATTCTATTTTAAATCGGTGCAAAAATTCGTGCTGTAAATGGAAACAAAAATTATTGACGGTCGTTTATCCAGACCAAAACGGTACCAAAAACAGGGGTCGAACACCATATAACCGAAAACATGGGCCGATTGCTAAACGTTCTCGTTCTCCGACGGATCGAGAGCACTTCTAGCGACGAATCTTCCAGCGACGGATCTCCCGATTGAGCTTTCACCCCCTCTTTTCAATGATCTTAAACCTCTTCCTTAGTGTAAAATTCTTACAATTACCTCAACTTTTGTTATATTCAATTTTTTCTTAATTCCTTGAATTTAACTGTATTTATTTAAACCTCCCTCCCTCAAAATAAAAAAAAATTTTTTCAATTAGATTTTGTATATCCCTTGTATGTTCTCAATATGGAAAAGAATGAAAAACAGCCATTGCTACAAAATAATGTTTTGTATTGGGGTTGTTGATATGTTGACACTTTTATGTAATGGATTATTAACTGGTTATTTGGGGTATTTTGGCTATGTTTTTTGTTCATCTCCCCGTTTAATATATATTGCTGGAGCTTATGGACTTGGTAAAAATTGAATTTATAGTCGGATCTCGATTGTACCTACGCTCTTGGTGGTGAAAAATAGAGACCAAACCGAAACAAGATCTCGGGAAATAATTCCGGTTATCGAAACAGATATTTTTCAAAACATCTATCTCGTTCTTCTAAGACCTTTCCAGACGGTCTCCAATGAAAGAGGGGTTCGTAAAACTGAGCTGTATGAAAAATTGGGGGATATCGCTTAGGCAGATCCTTCCACTCAGTAGCCAATCAACATTTCAAAGGTTAACTTACGAGAGTCAAATTAGGTGTACGTACAGGCGAGAATCCGACTGCATAAACTTTAGTATATTTTAGTGTTTAATTAAAAGGTTGTTGGTGTGCTGAATCAGTAATGGAGGTCGTTTTGGCAATAAACCGTTGTGTTGAACTTTGGTCTGATATTTTGGCAGATAAATGGTTTAGCGGTAATTAATATAAAAAATTAAATCACTTGTAAGTAGAGTTGTACCCCGACCCCGTACCCCGAACCCGTTCCCGAACGATTTTTTCACGATTCTCCCCGACCCGAACCCCGCCCCGAAAAAAAGTGAAAACCCCGTTCCCCGGCCCAAAAAGTTTCGGGGTTATCGGGGTTTTATACCCCTAAAAAATGTCATTTTTGGCGAAATTAATGAAGAAAATTTAAAAAATTTCCACCCATTTTACTTGGCTTTTATTATTTTTGAGAGAAAAATGAATGAAATATCATAATTTTCTTTCCTTTTTTTATTAAGAGACTTGTAGTTGAGTGGCTTAGTCGTTGGTTTTAGCCGATATTTCATTACTATAGGAGTGGGATCGATGTAAGGAGAACTCTGTTTTTTTATATTTTCTAACAAAAACAAATTATTAACGAGTTAAATTTTAATTTTAAAATATTAATTTTATTTCTAACTGATATCCCTTGAACTACCCTTAATCCTTCAAACACCCTGTATCACCAGTTCTCAACCATAACAGTTGGAAAACTATCGAGGTCCTGTTAACGGGAATCAGAGATATAAAGGGATTTGTAGGATATCGAAGAAATAAGGAGTTGGGATTTAAAGGGATATAAGGTTTAGATTAAAATGGATTTGAAATGATTACGAGAATTTAACGGAATTGACAAGGATTTCGTCGATATATCCGTCCAATTACCCTTATCCGCAATACTCAATATCCTTATAAATCACTAATATCCCTTGAACCAACACACAGCATCTTAACCTGTTACTTTAAGCCGTTTCAGTGGCACTGAAAAAATAAAAATACAGTATCTTTTTCTTTTCCCCACTATTTCTTTCGCGTGCTATTTTCTAAAGATTTGGAGGTTGCAACTTCGAGAAGCTTTATCTCGAAAAAAAACTTAGAAAAAAAAATTTTATCTTAACTAAATCGTTAAACAAAGTCTTATCTTTGTTTTAAAACCAAATTTATCGTTTTTTCACATGTTTTATAAAAGTTACACATGGGTTTGTAACTAAATTTAGAAAATGAAAAATAAAGGGAAAAACCTATTTTGAAAAAATTTATTTTCATTTAAAATGCCTTTAAATGTTAAATAAAATGATTAACATTCCATTTTAATAATTGCATACAATTCATATTCACTTAAATAGAGCACACACTGAAACCCTGGCACTGAAATCCTGGCACTGAAACCATAGTGCTGAAACAGCACTGAAAGGCGAGTAACAGCCTCTGCCTATTTTAAGATGCTGTGCCAACAAAAATCACTCCAGATCACCTTGTATCCCTAGATATACCATTTAATCCCTAAAAATCCCACTTAATCCCTCCAGATCCACTTATATCCCAAGTTATACACTTTAATCCCGTCAAATCCCCTCTAATTTCTTTAAATCCTACTTAATTTTTGAATAATCAACGAAAATATATCGATTTCTAATTATTTTAGAGCATTTTTTTCTCAAAAAATTTTTCCACTAAACCCCCGTACCCCGACCCGAACCCCGGCCATATTTTGCTCCCCCGACCCGAACCCCGCCCCGAAACAATTGGAAAACCCCGTACCCCGACATACCCGCCCCCGAGCGTTCGGGGTACAACCCTACTTGTAAGAAACGTCTCTTGCGGAAAAATCTGACTTTAAAATGAGAGTGGCGTACAAATGCTACCCTAATAATTATTTTAAAGGTAAAAAGCTGGTTATTTGGATGGTTATTCCTATAATTTATGGCCTAGCAATGGCATTCTATACAAAGCCTGTAACTTTCAGCAGCATGTACTTTAGCTGGTTTTTCAATCCACATCTGTTATATATTGATGATACAAATGAAACTGTAAGTTCTTCTATGGGTTCTTATTACTCATCCAACAGACTATTAGAAGTTATTTAGCCTATCCCATTCCTAGCACAGTCAAACTTGACTATAAGATACATCCTAGACTATTTTTTATACAGGGGTATTGCTTCGAACGGAATTTAAAAAGACCTGCTTGAAATTAAGGTGTAACAATGTAGTAGGGAGCCGATTTTATTTTGTGAAAGTAACAAAATAGAGATAGGACCGAAACGAGATCTAGATTCTCAAGATTGATATTTTTCGAGATAACGATATTGACTCTCGTACCACGATCTCAGTTCAGTCTCTAATAACAGTCTAATTAAGTATGAGAATATTCTCCATTCAATCCACAACAATGCAATATTGGCTTTATTGGTGATTATCTATTTAATGTTCTACATCATATTATTATCCAAATCTAGAGGTAGAGGACAACCAACAGATCAACAAACTTTCTCAGAAAAAAGAGTTTATTAATTTAAAAATAATTTTATCTCCCTCCTATTTGAAGATATTTTTACAAGTTTTGATAATTAGTTTAATTAATGCGTCCGCTGCCGGTATTTATGTTTATATGCAATATTTCTATGTTAATGAAATGTTAATTTTACTTGCACAACTTAACTGGGTTAATGCTCATGGTAAAAATTAAAAAGTTTTAAAATAGAATACCTATGTCGGATCTCGCTATAAGATACACCCTTGAAGCTGAAAAAATTGTATATCTTATTTAAATATTTACTAGTTACTATATGTTCTCTCCGCCCAATGGAGGGGGAGCTGACTAAAGGAGGGCTGCCTAAACAGATTATCTTAAATTGATATGCACAATGGAATCCAACTGTTACGCCTTCCCTCTTCCCTTTCATTCCTATATAATATCACATCGGTCCTGATTAGGGTTGCTTCCCGTCCCTCAAGTTGGGGAATTTAAAGAAACTCTGCAAAAAACGGAGAATTTTTCAATAAGTAAACACAAAAATCAGCTGATAACTATTTTACATTTTTCTTTGGGAAAATATAAATTTACTTAATATAATATATTTAATAAAACTTGAATTAAATGTTTCCGACTTTTGAAACATTGTGTGAAGATGGCATAATGATATAATATTTTTGGATGTCAGTGTTAAGACTGGCAAATTTATATCGGACTGTTAGCCTTTGGGATAGATTCTGGTTGTTCTCTGTCCCCGCCCGTTGCTAAAGAATTAGTTCCGGCTCTACATTAAAATAATTTAAGGAATTCCGCCTGTCATTTACTTAACAATGAACACATCAATCCAACGTGACTGTATCGGAATGTTTAAGAAAATTTGTGGAAAGAGCGTTACTGTACATCCAATAACTACAGGAAGCCATCCACCATTTCCCTCGGCTATTAATACTAATATTATGAAAGGGCCGGATAATACTTTACAACAACCGATTTAATGAAATTGAAGAAATATTAGATAATTACGAATGACGGATCTCACTTTTATGAAACTTAAAATGAGGAGAAAATCTGAGGAGAGTGTCGTAAAAGTGAGGGTTTGTACAATTTTGTATATTATTTCTTACTGATTTATGATATTTTCTAGTTTTCCCTAATATTTTTATCCGAAAATCTCTGAATTTCTAAGACCTATTGCAGTATATGTAAATTCTTTATTTGTGTTGTATATAAACCTATAACCGAAAATTTTAGTGTTTTTGAAAGCTCCTAAGTGGGCTGCTTATAAAGTAGCCCCATAATAGAAAATTGAAAATAATGGAAAAGACCAGTGTTGGAATTTTGAAATTTGCTAGTACTCGTACTGCCTATTTTTGGCATCGTATCGCACTCGTACATGCCGTACTCTTACTTCGTACACAGTTATGAGTAAGAAATTTAGACAAGGCTTCAAACTACTGGAAAGGACTTGATTCCGAGAGCTCTTCGATTCAAGGTTATTGTTAACCGTTCAACCTTCCCATTATTTCATTAACTTGTTGGCATTTTAAAATTTCTATGAACTTAGTAAAAAAATATATATAATTTTCTCGCGTGTTAATGAATCATATAAGGAATTATAGCTGGCTCTGTTGGGTTAGCCGACATTTGCGGACCCGCACTTGCGGACCGACATTTGCGGATTCGCACTTGCGGACCGACACTTGCGGACCCGCACTTGCGGACCGACACTTACGGACCGACTTTTGCGGACCGACACTTGCGGACCGACATTTGCGGACCCGAAATGAATTTTTAAAAAAGATGATAAAAGACCGGTTTTAGTTATAAATCCGGAGCCAATCTTAGCAATTTTTTTTCTTTTGAACCTATCCATTCTCTTGTGCTTTTTTTAAAGAGAAAATTTTTTGAATTCTGGGGCGATATTCTAAAATTGAGGTAAGGGTAACCAACCCTCAGTTGCGGGTAAAGTGACACACAATCAGAACTCTTATCCAAAATGCGGGTAACTCTACAAAAGAGTTCTGGTTTGTTATGCATTATGCAGGGAATAGAATTGTACCCTCATCTGACGTGGGTTAAAATCCTACCCGAAGCTCTTTAAAAATTAAAAAAAATATTTTTGGATATAATTTTTAAAAATTCTCGTTCATTAGTAAATTTACTGTAAGCTCTCCACATTTTTGAGATTCTGATTTTCATTTTCAAATAAATTTCTTTTAAATTTTTTAAAGTTTTATTTCTTTAATTTCTTTTTATTTTTTATTTCATTTCGGGTCCGCAAATGTCGGGTCCGCAAGTGTCGGTCCGCATATGTCGGTCCGCAAGAGTCGGTCCGCAAAAGTCGGTCCGCAAGTGCGAATCCGCAAAAGTCGGTCCGCATGTGTCGGTCCGCAAGTGCGGGTCCGCAAATGTCGTTTAGCCCTCTGTTGGACCTTGCTCTTTCCATTTTCCCATAAAATAAAAAAAAGGTTTGTTTATATACATTTTTGCAATATAAAATAACAAAAATAAATATTAAAGCTAAATAACAGCTTTTCTTTCTCTCTTTTAAAAATAAAAATAAAAAATATAAAAACAGGTAATAATTGAAAGAATTTTGTTGTACTATAACACGTGAAACTAATGTGAATTAATAAATAAAATATTTTTATCGTTATCTTACTTATCTATGTTCTTTTTTTATTTTTTGCATCATTCTTTCATTGTCCTAAGAAATTAATTTTATTTAAACGGTAGAGGCTGTTTCGGCGCGGAAGGCCTTTCGGCGTGAGTTTATATAATTAACAAATGACGCTCTAGAAATATGAAATTTTGTATGAATATAGTTTTAGGGGTTGTCTAACTTATATAAAAATTCCGAATATTTTCTTATATACATATTTCAAAAATTTTTTGGGGAAAATGCAAGAAAAATAGTAAAAATTCAGTTAAAGTAGGACTGACGGTGATATTTTTAACAATAACTTCCTAAATGATAGACTAAAAGTTAGGAAATTTTAAGAGTTGTTAGTCAACACTATAGAGAATATCTGTGCAAAATTTCACGGTTCTAGGACCAAAACTTCTAGTTCTACGTCCATTAATAGTTATTACCTAATTTTAAGTTCGCGCCGAAACGTCCCTTTTAAATAAAATTAATTAATTAACAAAAATTACTGTGTAAATTTTTTTAAATTTGTCCTTTCCCGAAAATTAATGGCTTTATTTCTTTCTCTTTGTTCGATCTATAATTCCCTATATATATTTCCTCTCAAATGATAATTATTTCCAAAAATCACCAGTTATTTAAAATGCTCTTTATTGACATTTTTCTTTCCATTTCCATTAAAATTTAGTAAATAAATTAAATAAAAATAATTTTTGCTATCAGGACAATTCACTTTAAGACGATTCACTGAAAAAAGACTAAAAAATCTAGGGAGGGTGCTTAATGGGTTGGATAGGGATTATTTAGTTATGAGAGGATAAATAAGAAGCCTAATTTTACTTTTAGTTTCTACCTTTTAGAGAAACTTTATCAGGACAATTCCATTTAGTATTTTAACGAAGATTCTGTTTCAAACAAAAGGAAGGGCTGCCCCTTATTTCTCATTGGGTTTATGTAAAAAATTCTTTTATAGCTGTTAAATAGCAAAGGTGGCTAGTTAAATTTCCAACCATCCTAGTTGATAAAACTAAACGGTAGTGACGGGATTAGTGAGTGGATAACAATCGGATTTGGATCAAATCGGGATCGGGATTCAACAAACGGGATAATTCCACCCGATCGATCTTTTATATAACAGGGGTCTAGCCGACAAAAAATAAATTTCTGACCTTCGGGAATAAGATTAATTAGACCCTTGCTATAAATAAATCTTTTTCTCTCTCTCTCTCTCACTCAACCTTCCACCTCAATTGAATTCCTTAGATAATTTAAATGAATTGTCCTTTCAGTGAATTGTCTCTCCTCAATAACAATTTTTTCAAGGAATATTTTTAAAAATTTCTTTTCAAAAAATGCCAGCCAACGATTTAAACAGTTCCCCATCTCCCCCAAAAGTGGATGCACAAATTCCCCCTCAAGTATTGGTTCTAGATGGAGGTTTTGGGTCCCAATTGGAAGCTTTGGGTTATGCTGTTGATGTAAATTAATTAAATTATTTTCTCAAAATTTGTTTAAAATTTTGTTAGAAATCGGAAGTTTGGAGTGGAGGTGCATTGATTGAAGAGCCCGAATTAGTTAGAAAATGTCATCAATCGTGAGTGATTTTTTTAAAATTTTTGTTTGCACAGTTTTCCCCCCTTTTGAATCAATTATTTTAAAAAAATAATTATTTTGCGAGAGTCTGTCAATAATGAATCATTTAAGGCAAAATTAAGAATATATTTATAAATTTATCAGTTAATAAAATTAATAAAAATTATTAATTATTTTCGTTACTAGGCAATCTACTGAGAATGCTTGAAAATTTTTACTAACTTAGCTATAATATCGAATTAGGATGTTTATGTATAAGAAATTTTCAAAGAAAAATGAAAACTTCGATATGTGCCGAAATTTCGAGTTTAAGCATTTCTGAGCTTCCTTGCCTTTTCCTCTACTGATTTTGATTTGACTGATTTTTTAAATCTCGATTTGTTTTACTTGCTTAAAAGTTTTAGATTGTTTAAATTTCAATGAATTTCACAAATTTTAAGCTTAGAACAGATTAAAAAATGCAATTCGATAATTTAAATAATTCTCCCCACTCTTCTCAAATAAGCGAACAACCAGTTTTGGTTCTGAGTGGAGGGTTTGAGTCTCAATTAGAAGCTTTAGGTTATGCTGTTGATGTAAGAATGCTTAGAAAAATAATTTAAAAAAAAACAGAAATTTAATTAGAAATCAGAAGTTTGGAGTGGAGGGGCTTTAATTGATAGACCTGATTTGGTTAGAGAATGTCACCAATCGTGAGTAGAAAAATATGTATTTGATTCAAAGGGGGAATTTATTTAAAATAATTTTTGAAATATTCTTGAAGATTTATCAATGCCGGTGCAGACATTATCGAGACGAACACTTACCACCTTTGCATCAAAAAACTACGTGAATGTCGTGGCTACAGTGTTGAACAAGCCGAATCCCTTGTTAAGGTGTTGTCTTTTAAATTTATTTTCTTATGATTGGGATTAGTTGAAGGTTGGATTTTGAATGGAGTCGAACAAGAGAGAGAGAGATGATATTGATGGTCCTTCAGGACATAGTTGTTCGGACGTGATAAGGAGAGAGATATAATGGGGAGATATCGGGGAGACCTATAATTAATGAATATGAACGAGGATTTCAAAACCAAAACCCAAGTTTTGAAAAGCCTTACAAATACTTGACTTTTGGATTTTTCTTAACCATCCTTAACGGGGTGTGTTCACAAAATTAATTACATCCTGCAATTTCTAACAGCTTGCCGTTCAAATTGCTCGTGATGCGATATCCGCCTCTGGTCGCTCTGTTCAATTAGTAGGCTCTGTAGGCCCCTATGCTACATATCTGAGAGATGGATCTGAATATACCGGTGATTATGTAAAGAAGCCTGATTTTAATGAACAGGTGTGGATGGAGAAACTTCCAAAAATATTATTTTACTTTCAGATAATAATTGACTATTATCTCTCCCAATGCCGTCCATTAATTGCAGCGGGTATTCGAACACTCGTCTTCGAAACAATTCCTACGCTTAAAGAAGTTGAATGTGTAGGGAAGGTTCTGGATCAGCTTGGACCGGAGGTGCGTGCTTGGATTGTCAGCACCTGCCAGGTAAAAGGTTATCAAATAGGTTGTTGTGTGCGGGAAGAAGGAAAGAAATTATGGGATTGAAAAACGAGTAGAGGAATGGGGAGGAAAATTAGGGAGAATACGTTCAGGGATGAAAATCTGCACGGGATTTGAGTTGTTAAGGAACTAAGAAAGTTTGTGAAGGAACTATGGGGTTGAATACTTGTATTAAGAGGCTTGATAAATAGTGATTACATTTTATTTCCGTTTAAAGGATGGAAAAAGAACTCGTAGCGGTGATTTATTCTCAAGTGTTGTCAAAGTTGCCAATTCAATCCAAAAAGTAGTAGCTGTTGGTGTTAACTGTACAGCACCAGAAAATATCACAGAATTACTTGAAGAAGCAAATAAAACTGGGAATCGAAAAGCTCTAGTATGTTTTTTAAAAATGTATGATTTTAATTAACCTAAATAAAGGTTGTTTATCCAAATAGTGGCGAAATTTGGAATCCAGTTTTACAGCAATTTCAAGGTGCTACACAAATAGAAATGTAAGTTAAATGAGTGTGGGCAGTTTACCGAAAGGATTTTTAAAATCTTTTTGCAAAAGGATCTAGCCGACGTAAAAATAAATTCCCGATTTTGGTAATCGGGACGGCTTGACCTCTGATATGGATTATGAGATATAATGCAATCAAATTTCCTGCCCGTTTAGTTTATTAGAATAACAATGAATATAATCGCACAAAGCGCTGCCTCTAGGATAGTTGGGGATAGCATTTAAGTCTAGAATAGCACAAAAATTATTTAAAATTTATTTTGGTATTGGATAAACTTGGGTTATTTAAACTTGGTTAATAAACTTGTGAATTGTCCAATTTTTATTTCTTTCTCCTTAAATCAAAAAAATTAACAGGATTGCTTCATTAATTCCTCATTGGTATTTATTGGGTGCTAGAATCTTTGGAGGTTGTTGTCGAGTAATGCCTGATCATATAGCTAGAATTGGTATTGTCTGTGATAAATTGAAAGCAAAAAGTACTTGAAAAAGAATCATAAATTAGTTTAGATTAATATATTTTATAAATATTTAGTTTTGTAAATAAAAACCTTAATTAATAAATAAATAAATCTTCATTAATAAAAAATAGAAATCCCTCTCTATAAAGTCTCGATCGCTCGAGTTTTTCCGTCATTACTCGGTACTCGACGTATTCTATAAAGTCGCCCGTCCCACATCACGTTCATAATTATGTATGTTAGTCCTTTCTCAGATACGTTAAATCATTATCAAAAAGTTTTTTTTCAACGACATCACTTCCCTCCTATAAGGACAAAGGTTGGTCCGAAGTATGTATGACAGAAATTTTGCTGTATTTTTTGGCATTCCATTCCTTAAAAAGACTACTTTATAGTTAGGTGGAAGTATGCTGGGTCCATTCTAAAACTAAACCTAGGCACATATAACCATTATAATTTCTAAGGATAGCTATTGGGTAGGCCAGATCCTAGCTAACAATAAGCCTTTACCATCAAGCCACACCGGCGTGCTTTTCCTTTGAAGCACAAACATTGCAGACTGACTAATTGAAAACCGATTTATTGGTGAAACAATGAACAATATATAAACATAAGCATGTGAATTGGATGTGTCACAGATAATAACGATAAATAATAAAGATAGTGTAATGGTTAGGAACAGAGTTGCCGCGGGTACAAAAAATATTCGGGTACGGGTATCGGGTTGGAAAATTTTCTTTTCTGGTTTCGGGTACAAAAAAAGGATGGGTTTCGGGTTTCGGGCGGTAACACCGGGTTGGAATAATGCTCGCCCAAAAGATCACCTTTGCTTAGGCAATAAATGGATGGCTTACATTATTTTACAAAAATGTTTCAGAGAGATAATGAGATTTTTAATATTATTGTGGATGTATTTGTACACGGTTAAAAATAGCTTTTCGATAAGGTGTGTTCGTTAAAATACAAATAATTGGGTTAAATACAGGTATAAAATGAAAGGAAATTGCAATTAATATTCGAATAATATTTGATGTATCGTCGGTTGTTTTTGAAGAAATTATAAAATAAATCTCTCCTGCTTGGTTAACAAATGGTATAATTGCCTAAAAATTTATTTGAAAAAATATTCTTTTTAATCGAATGTTTCTCATACTTTTTTGAGGGAATTTTGAAATTTAGAGAATTTTAGTCCTTCTTGGTATACGACATTTACTGACCAGGGATCTAGATCACCCGATTAAAGAAAATCAAGAATCCGGACATTTTTGGGTTTGATTTCACGAAACAGGAATTTATTTTTTATGTCGGCTAAATCCCTACTGAAGTTTGACATTTGGGGATATTGAGCTTTTTCTGACAAAAATGTAAAGACATACTTAACTTTAAATACCGCATTTATTCTAATAGAACCACCCGAACCTAACCGATATCCGAACCGAAAAATCATAGGTTCTTCTGTTCGGTTCGGTCCAGAACCGATAACCCTAATTCTATACATCGTTTTTATTACCTACTTTATAAATTAATGTCAATCATCTTCAAATGTCTCGCCTTTAAAGGTCGCACTATGAAAATGATTTGTAGTCTGGTCTTCAGAATTTTATTCCTATCAGGTTTCGGGTCGAAAAAGTCCGGATATAGTTTCTGGTAACCCGAGACATCCCTGATTTATAGTGACAAAAAATATGAGAAATATTGAAATTTAAAATTATACCAAAATAATCAAAGCCTTAGTTAACAGTTTATTCAATCTTTTCAAATTTTCATCTAAATTGGTGTTTAAATTGACAAATCTGACCATTTTGAATCCACAAACAAAAATAATTAAATAAGAAGTTACTTCAATTAAAGATATTGGTATTTGTGAAAAAATGTTATTCTAAATTTTTATTTAAAAATTTAATTTTAAAAAATTACCGTTCCCATCTTAATATCAACAAACGGCATTGTTTTGTTAAAATTATCAAAATATTTAATGCCTCCATTAGAATATGGCATAATAAATAAAGCCATATCCACAACATAAAATAATGGTATGAATGTCGCAGACACGAGGGCCTGCGACGTAAGTTTGGCAAGATGCCGCCAAAGATGAGTAGACGGTGGATCCAGGAAATTGGCCATTTTGTTGTACTGGGTTTTCTGTAGCCTCTGAGCCGGGGAGAACCCCTAAACTCGGGAATTTAATCGTTGAGGCCCCCTAAAATTATATTATTGGGCGGGAAGACTCGTTATAATAATTGAAGTACTTAATAATTAATTACTAATATTAATTCAAGAATAAGTAATAAATAGTTTATTTAAATTAAATTAAATACAAATAATTAAAGCATAAAATAAAAATATAAATTTATTTACAAAGGAAGGGGACAAGAAAAAGGGAAGGGGAGAAAAGGGGAAAATAGATATTTTCTTTTATTCCCTCTACATCCCAGAACTGAGCTGCTATTGAGCAGTTAAAACTGAGCAGCTAAACTGAGCAGCTAAACTGAGCATATTTGTGGAGAGTCTTCTTTTCTTTAAATAGACCAGCCAGAGCATGCAGCGTAGTCGCGGCTGTGTGCATTTCCACCATTGAGCAAAGGTCGCTTCTCTGAGAGTGAGCGACATAGCCAGTTGATTATAAGAGCCATTTGATCACCAGTTGAATTAAAGTCGTTAACTCTGAGAGTTTCGACATAGCGGAAGTTAGTCCATTACTAGAAAGGTTAATAGTCACAAACTCTGAGAGATGTGACAAGACCATAAAACTTTCCATAAATGTTTGTGTGGGAAAGTCAATCGCTTGAAGAGAGATTGACAATATTTATTGTAGTCTAGCGGGAGCATTTCACAACAAAATCTCCTTTTCTGGAGGTGAGGGACCGGGTATAGTGTATCAAATATACGGGAGAAAACCAATTCCCATACACCTCGATAACAATCAGGGAAAAGAAATTTATTTCCCAATAAAGCAAGTGCTTTCATTGTCGGGTCTCCGACACACTCCCCCCTTTCGAGAAGATGCCAATTCCATATTGTGCCTGTTGTATTACAATTCCTTTCTGTGTTTGTGTATGATCAATCTCCTAACTAGTCCTTAAAACTTGCCAATGAGGATCATCAGAAACTAATCCTCAAAATAAACTTAACTTCAAAATTTTCCTTTTATTTATCTCCATTTGAATTTATTTTTTGTTGTATTTCTCAAACACATAAATTTGTTTCCAAATGTCCGCGAACGTAGTTCAACGGACAAATTTCCAATTTCTAAGATATCCTTTGAAGGGAATGTTGCTTGATTGTCTATCGATTTATGGATGCTGCAGAAGGCTTCAAGCAAAGATCCACTTCTCTATCTTCTCCCCCCCCCTTTCGAGAAGTAGAATATAAGAATATTTTTATATTGGGCTTAGGTTGTTTTTTAAAAACAAATACTTTACTTGTTTTATTAATTCTCGCCGATATTGCAGATAAAAAGTTTCAAGTCAATCCATTTACTCAACTGTTCGATAAGCGGAGCTTCCGAACTTCAATTAACTATATTTTGCAAATATGCAAACCATAAATTGTTTAATCCAAGCGAGCGAGCACAATTTGTCTCCAAATTTATTAGCTGTAAATTCCGGTGAATCCCTTTTTGATTTGTCCACACATTTGAATGTATATACTATGAAGTTCAAAAGTCACAACTATTGATTAGCACAATCACGAGTTTTATCTATTACAATTGTTCTTTCTGAATCCGGTAAGCGTAGCTTCCGGACATGTTTGGGTCATTCATCTATTCTTATTGAGTTGAATTCTTTTATCTGCACAGAGTGAGTTGTGAAGACGTATAACATAGATGTTCCATTCTTTTCCGTTGATGAGGATTTTTTGTCAACGAGTTTCGTTTTCTATGTAGTTGTATGTTGATTCGGATGACTTTCCATTATGCGGTCCTACAGCTAACTGTGAGGACATGAAATATTTATGTAAAGATGATTCCACTATTTTACTCATATCATTTATTTGTCCACACAGAGAACTGTGAGAACGACAACTTTAATCTTTTAGTCTCGTTGTTGAGAAAATTTGTCCACACAGGGAACTGTGAGGACGATTAGTTTAAATTTCCTAGGGCTACAATTCTTTTCCAATACCTTTTGCTTCTATTGTCCGCGCAGAAGACTGCGAGGACAACAATTTAAATGTTGCTTGGTCCGTTGATTCCCACTATTGAGTTTGTTTTGTCTTCACAGATGAATGTGGGGACCATTATTATGATGTTCAAGTTGATACAATTTTATTTCCCCAATAATTTTCGCTTCCGTTGTTCACATAGAGAACTATGAGAACGTGATTTCTTCAAAAATAATTATATTGATTGCAAATATCTTTTCTGTCCATTTATTCTTTTCCAAATTTTTTCTTTTTCTTTTCTTCAGCTGTCCTCGCAATTAAATGTGAGGACGTAATTTTGATTGACAGATGATTACATTATTTGCCTAATATATTTTCTTCTCTTGTCTACACAATTTACAGTGAAGCTGTTGTAGTTTGTCCAATCCAGGTATAATAGCATTCTCTGGCCAATGTTGATCAAGTGTGTTGAGTTGAATTTGAAATTAACAAATACCTTACCTGATTGTTCCGTATTTGTATTGATTCCATGTTGCTTATGAGAGATGTTTCATTTTGTGTATTTAATTGATAGTGTTGTCTTTATGTTGTCGCAATATTCGCTGTTAGCCGATAATGAGACTAGACTAACGCAACACTCAGGAAGTAGTTGTGGATAAAACTGCCAAGATGAGTTGGGTTGTTGGTCTCCGAGATTTCTTTTAATTCTGATGCTGAAGAATCATGTTTATTTGATAGTGGTTTGTTCATGTCGGTCTTATAAAAGATACCGACTTAGTTTTTTAGTTGGCCCTAACCTAAGAACGGGCATCTGTATCTCTACCATTAGTAGAAGTCTTTGCTTCATGTTGTAGACCATAAGCCATTTTGTAAGATATCTCCTCTTGGACTAGTTGTTTTAATTTGTCTCTGAACATTTTCGTGTTCCATGCTGGGTTATTACGTTTGGCTTCTTTGATTTCCTTTAATATTGTATAATTTAATTTGTCCTCCAAAGAAGAACAAATGATGGGATTATTTAACTCGGCCCCGAGAGCTTCGAGTTGTCTGCAAATCAATTCCATTTCAAGTTGAAATTGTCGGACATCTGAAAACGACCAACAGGGTTTTAAAGCAAGGAATCGTTGAATCAAGTCGTCGGTGATTGCTTCCTTATCATCATATTTCTCTTTCAGCATGTCCAATGCGATCTTATAGTTATCGGCCGAAGGCCTAAAATAACGTACAAGATTCAAAGCTTCTCCTTCCAAAAGTCCTAATAGGTGATTGAACTTATAAATTGGTTCAATATTCGAATTTCCCACAATTGCATTAAAAGATTCTATAAACTCACGCCAGTGTCGAAAGTTGCCTGAGAATTTCTTTGGTGATGCCAGAATAGGAAGAGAGACGGGTTGTACAGTTTGATTCCAGGTTTGGTTTGTTTGGTCCATGCTCCGATTGAAAATTGATATTGAATCACTCCTTTGACATATTGATTCCAATACCACTTCTCTAGCTGTAAATTTACCTATAAGCCCCGTTAAACATCTTCTTGCCTCCAAGGCTTTAGTCATAATAACTTCACACTGATAATCTTCTTGGTCCTTATCGTAGATTCTAGACACACGAACTTTATCTGTCTCCGTTGCTTGAGAAAGGACAGAAGCCCATTCCTCGTCTATCTTATTCATTGCTGCCATAACATCTTCGAGTTCTTCGAGGTGACCTCGAAGAACCATTAATGTTGATTTAATTTCTGCAAGTTCATTTATGTTGTTTTGTTGTTCTGGTAAAGCTGGCATTGATTGCGCCAACAATGAGTTGAGTGTTGTAGCTGCCTTCCTTGTTCGGTTGCTGAGTACGTTGTCCATTTGTAGTTAATATAATTAACAATTATAATCTTAAATTTAGTAATTTAACTTAACATTTTATTATATTTTAGAGCAAGTCGCGTTAAAATAAATAGAAAGAAGAATAGCGCAGGAGAGAGCAAAGCGGAATGCGAATGGCGCAGGGTTGAGCGAGAAGCGGAATGCAAAAAGCGCAGAAGAGAAAGGGAGAGGCGAATAGCGCAGGAGCGAGCAAGAAGCGGAATGCAAAAAGCGCAGAGCATTAAGCGGTTGGGCGCAGAGGCGCGGATTGGGACCCTATAATTTATTTTATAAAGCGGGCGTGAAGCGGATAGGCGCAGATAGATCGAAGCGGGTACCCAATATAAAGAAGCTAGCTAGCAAAGATGTATAAAAGAGTAGAGATGAATAATTAAGTGGTTGGTAAATTTGAGCCTAACCATTAAAAGATAAATAAATTTATTTATTGTTGTTCGCTCTAAGACGATCAACTATGTGTTGTAAATTATGAGAAAGCAATGTTGTTACACTTAGTATAAACAACGTTCGCACTTGAGAAAAGAGCATTTTAAAATTAAAAGAATGCTTAAGTGTTGATAGAAGGAAGATGAGAAAACGGAAGTGGACAACAGAAATAAATTATAAATTTTTATTAGAGAGAAGATTAAAAGGTGTAAAGTATGGGAAAGGGGATAAAAATGAAGAGAGTAAAAATAAATGTATTGTCCTGAACTTTGGTCGTCGCGTTGAATGTTGTCCACGTGAATTGCTTTTGAGACTCTACCAACATCTGACAAAAGTGTTGAGACTCATAAGAGTCTCAACCATTTATAATATTAAAATTTATTTTGAAATTTAGTGTCATGTCCAGAAGGATCGTGACGGATATTTTAATTTTTAAAATTTAATATTGAAAAATTTTTAATTTTTATTAAATTTTAAATTTGCCTCACTTATTCCAATCATTGTGTAAGAAGCAAGCGAAAAACAATTGTCGGCAGAGGCATAAAAATATAAAATTAGCAGAGTTGAGCAGCAGTCGGGTTATTATTGGTCGGTTGAGCATCAGAGCCTAATTTAGTCGTAGTAGAGCAAAGCAGCAACAGAATTGTTGTTTAGTCGATTTGCTAAATTTGTGTTGTTGTCTTTTATGACAGTAACTAGGTTGGAATAATAAAAACCGAAGGTTGTCGATGAGAACTCCACAGAGAGACCTGCTGTGAATACTCGTAGAGTAAATCACATAAATGAAATAAGTTAAGTCACTAAGTGAGCTTAACAAAAAATTTTTTTTTTATAATTAAATTAGTTAAAGAAAATTTTAATTTTTAAATTCATAATAAATTAAAATTTTGCCTCTATTAGATTTATTGTTGTTGTCTTTTAGAGACAGTAACTTGGTAGAAATAATAAATAAATAATTATTTATTATTGTCGTTGTAGAAGTGTTTGTAGCAGCGAAGTTCACGAAGAGACCTGAAGTGAATACTCAAAGAGTAATTCACATAAATGGAATGAGTTAAGTCACTAATGCTACGCTTACATAAAAAACGCAAGACGCCGGCGGAAGACGCTCGGCGACAAGACGCCGGCGGAAGACGCAGTTTCGTGCTTACATAAAATCGGCGTCTTCCGCTAAGCGGGAAGACGCAAAGCGTCAAAACGCTAGTTTTATGTAAGCACAAATCTGCGTCTTCCGCCGGCGTCTTGACGCCTAGCGTCTTCCGCAAAAAGCTGCGTTTTTTATGTAAGCACTAATTGCGTACTAAATTTGTAACAAATATTTTATTGAAATTAAATTGAACAAAAAATATTAAATCATTTTATCCTGCCATGATACCGATCCAACTTCATGGTAAAATATTCTAATTAGAGGTCGGCGCGGGACGGGATCCCGACGGGATTTTCCGGGATCCCGTAATCCCGGATTTTTGTGATTGTCGGGATCATTGGGATCCGGGATTTTTTCGGGATTTATCCCTCGGGATCACGTCACGGCATCGGTTAAGAAAAAAATCCCGACTCGGGATCCCGGACTTTTTTTTTAATTTTCGGGATTTTCGGAAGACTTTTGCTTAAGGATCTTTAAATTTTTCAAAATTTTCGCCTGCGGCGCTGAAAAAGGAAGAAATCTAGTTTCTTGGCCTCCGAATTTCTCAAAGCTGAAAAGGAAGACTTATGTGTATATCGGAGAATTTGAATGGAGTTAAGTGGATTTAGTGATATCCGGATATTTCAAGGGATCCAAGGAACTAGAACTAACTTGGAACAAGTTCCCGGGCCCGAATATAGGTCCTATAAAATAGAAAAACCATAGGGGGGACCAAGCTGAATTTTTCACACATACAGTGCCGGAAAAAAAGATAGAGCCAAAAAGATTTCGTTCCGTCAAAAATTCTACAAAAATTCCTGCCAACATTTCCATCAATACTGAGTAGAAAAATAAAAAGAATGAAGTCTGCAACTACTTCCTTCATCGAGATCTCAAATCGCAAAAATCAACAGAAAACGTGGGTACAGTACTTTGGAAAATATTTTGACCCCCTAGAGCCTAAACAAAAAATTTTATTTTAGGCTCATTTGAAAGCCCATAAAATTCTCTACAAAAATATCTCAACAAAAAGTTTTCCGCCAAAAGATTCATGGAGATAAAGGCCGGGAATTAGAGTTAGTTATCATTTTTGGGGTATTTTGGGAGGTTTTAAGCATTTTTAATGTGGGGTAGTATTGGGGTAGTATTTTTTAAAAAATATTTTTTAAAAAATACTACCCAAAAATGGGGTAGTATTTTTTAAAAATTTTTGGTAAAAAGTTTGTCGGTAAATCATAGTCATATTTATACTCATTTTAAAGAGAATTTAAAGATCAACAATTTTTGTGTTGAAACTTTTTTCCTAAATGTTAATCGAAAAGAGATAATCGATAAAAACTAATTCAACAGCCCTTGGCTCTATCTTTTTTTCCGGCACTGTATGAGACATCTCAAAAATATCGAAAAAAGCAATCCCGGAGAATCGTGGTCCCTGCGAAAAAAAAAGTTTAAAAATAAGAAAAAGGGTTTTTCTAGGGTAAAAAAATATGCTGAGTACGAATCTGAACTCAAATTTTGAAAAAGTCGGATCCCGAACCCGAATATTGCCGAAAAAAAATAATATTTTTTGCAAAAAGTATACCTTTTTCAAAATCAATTTTAACCCATAAAATTTAACTTTAAAAATATAAAATTTATATTGATCGATAGAGAATGAATTGAATTTTCAAAATCTTTTTAAATTTTGAAAATCGGATTAGAATTGGCCGAGAAATGATCAAGACGCTAAAAGTTGCCGCAAAAAATTCAAACATGTTTGAATTAAAAAAAGAGACGCCGGCGTCAAGACGCCGGCGGAACTAAGATCGGTTAGATTTGGCGATTTTGAACAAACTTATGAGGCTAAATCCTCTGTCACTAAATCCTCTTATGAGGCTAAATCTTCATATTCAAAAAAATTTAAAAGTTTGGAACTAGAACAAACTTGGAACAAGTTCTGAACTGGAACTAAGGAATTTAAAAAATGGAGTTCCTGAACTGGAACTACAAAAATTAAAAACCTAGTTCTGGAACTGGAACTAGTTCCAGAGATATTTTGGAACTTTCCCATCAGCCTCGATTTTCCCCAAAACTTTTTGTCTTTAACTATATGGTACGAGCCCTACTCATTAAGAAATGGTCAATTTTTCATGTTTTTGGTATTATTTGATAGAGAATCAAAAGCTCTACAACATAACAAAAAATCAGAATTTTTGACCGATTGATAAAAAAGTTATGATATAAATACTTTTTTATCTCGAAAATCTCAAAAATATCGAAAAAAAAGAATATTTTTTGCAAAAAGTATACGTTTTTCAAAATCAATTTTAACCCATAAGATTTAACTTTAAAAATATAAAATTTATATTGATCGATAGAGAATGAATTGAATTTTCAAAATCTTTTTAAATTTTGAAAATCGGATTAGAATTGGCCGAGAAATGATCAAGACGCTAAAAGTTGCCGCAAAAAATTCAAACATGTTTGAATTAAAAAAAGAGACGCCGGCGTCAAGACGCCGGCGGAAGACGCAGTTTATGTAAGCACTCAAAAAAAGCGGCAAGACGCCGGCGTCAAGACGCCGGCGGAAGACGCGAGTTATGTAAGCACGCAAAAAAAGCGTCAAGACGCCGGCGTCTTGACGCCGGCGGAAGACGCAGTTTATGTAAGCACTCAAAAAAAGCGGCAAGACGCCGGCGTCTTTTACTCTCCTCATTTCCCATTATCTTTTCTGCCGCAAGACGCGCGCGTTTTTTATGTAAGCGTAGCATAAGTGAGCTTAACATTAAAATTTTTAATTTTAAAATTAAATTTCTTAAAGAAAATTTTAAATTATTTTTGAATTTATAATAAATTAAAATTTGCCTAAGTGCATAACGAGTCCATAAGATTTCGGTAGAAGGTGATTGAATTGTTGAACATCCATCCAGTAATGTAAAGTTGAAGTAGTTTGTCCAGGATCCGTCAAATGTAGTTAATTAATAAATTGTAGTTATTATTGTTGTTAATTAGTAATCCTGTCTGGGTCGCCATGTGTCGCAGACACGAGGGCCTGCGACGTAAGTTTGGCAAGATGCCGCCAAAGATGAGTAGACGGTGGATCCAGGAAATTGGCCATTTTGTTGTACTGGGTTTTCTGTAGCCTCTGAGCCGGGGAGAACCCCTAAACTCGGGAATTTAATCGTTGAGGCCCCCTAAAATTATATTATTAAAATTATATATTATATATTATTATATAATTATATTATTATATTATTATATTATATATTATTATATTATTTTTCTGGAGGTGAGGGACCGGGTATAGTGTATCAAATATACGGGAGAAAACCAATTCCCATACACCTCGATAACAATCAGGGAAAAGAAATTTATTTCCCAATAAAGCAAGTGCTTTCATTGTCGGGTCTCCGACAATGAACGAAGCAATGGACAATGAACGAAGCAATAACGACGAAGATTAATTTTCATATTCCTAATATAATTAGGGAGCTGATTTTTAGGTTATAATCTCTTTTACTGAGATTGTTATTGAATGAGAAGTTAAAATCCTTTGTTATTTTTCAAATACCGGATGCTTACAGAAACATATCGACTTTTTCTTATCAGCCCGAACAATTTTTCGATTTTAGAAAATATTTTTTGAAAAATTCAAGAAATTTTGAAATTATCATTATCGAGAGAGGATTTTGAAATGAGGATTTTTTATATCAGTTTTGGGGTTCCAATGAAAGTCTGAATGGAAAATAAGAAATATTTTGAATCTTTGCCTATTCTCCCCCCCCCCCCTATCCGAATTTTTTTCAACTAATTTCTATACTTTTGTCAACCATTTTAACTTTTTATAAAACTTATTTAGATACCAATTTTGAGTTTTTTTAAATCTAAAAATCCGATCACTATATTTATTTTAAGAAAAAACATTATTATTTACCTAGTTAAAACTAAATATCTATAAATAAATTGAACACACAATCCAGTTAAATTTAAATGAGAAATAAATATCCAAAACATAAAAACAGTATAACATATTTTTGGATCAAAATTTTCCTTCATTAAACTAATCAGAATTCCAATAGGGAAGATATTAATTGCATTCCCTTCTGTATCAAGTATATCAAACTATAAATAGTATAAAATTGGTTTTGTTTTAACAATTATCAACTATTTTTGTTTGCTGAAATCTATTATTTCAAATTTAGACTGTATTTGCAATAAAGGGATAAAGGATATTGCGAGAGTTTAATTAGAGAAAAATATTTTTGTGGGATTATTTCAAAGAGGGGGCAGGCAAAGGTACCTTGAGTTTAATTTACTGGCGAGCTCTATAAGTTTGTTCAAAATTATCGAATTAAGGAGCAATGGTATGCTTCGATTCACTCGTCAAGATCCATCGAAACATACCAGGGCGTCACGCTTCTGATAATTTTGAAGGAAGTTACTATATCTCGGCGGTACATCGGCCTCAAGGTACCTTGGAGTGTACCATTTAAAGGTGTATTTACGAGAGGAATGCCTTTCGCTTCCATCTTTCGCCTGTTTTGGTGTTTCTCCTTTGCTTTTTAAAATTTGTTTCGATACATCTCTGGTATTTCCTAAAGGGAGTATTGCTTAAGCACCCATCACCACCGTTAAAGTGTCTATTATCTAATCTGTATTTACCGACTGTTATTTAATCTTAAATCTAATTTTTAATTGTGATAAAATTGTTTTTACTTTATTTCTAAAAATTTTTATTTATTTACCCCTTCAACAAACATTTGAAGAGTCAACATTAAAATATCCACAACACAATTTTGTATCAAAATTCGACTGTGTGTTTTCATTTCTTTTGGTGTTTTAAAAATAATTAAAATAATCAGAAGAATATTTAAAGGAAAACCAATTAATAAACAAACAAAATAATCAAATTTAAATAAAAAATCAAGTAAATCAGGAGACATTTTTTAATTTGAATCGTTAAAAAAATTTAATTAAAGCTTAATTTCTTTAATTTGAAGTAATTTTTTTAATGTCAAAAAAATTAAATGTAACAAGGTAATAATTTTTTTATTAACAAATGTCACGCTAATAATTTTAAAATACAAAAAATATTTGTGAGAAAATTTTGTTTATTAAATATAATAATGAATTTCGTCTTAAACTTGTTTACATTTTGAAACAAAATTATTTTACAAAATTTAAAAGTACATTTGGACTTTTAATAAAAAAATCCAAAATGTCCTCATTAGTTAGTAATACTAGTCCCTTGATGAGTGCCTACTAATCAAGGAAACAAAAAATACGGATCCAGTCATGCCGGAGCCCCGATTTTTAATCTAACTTTTAAAAACTCGGTTTTCGATTTTAATATTTAGTCAGATTAGACTGACCGACCATTTTTTAATAGTACTTTTAAGAAGGAAAATGGTGGAAGTATACGAACCGAACTATTACCCGAGTAGTAACCCCCCCCCCCTTTTGTTGCACAACGTGCAACAAAAGGGACGGGGTGTTTGACATTTTTACCACCCATTTGTTGCACAACGTGCAACAAATGTGTGATTGGCCAATGGAAACTTAAAGGTTTGGGAGCCAATGGGAAACAACCAATGGGAACAATTTTTTTTTACCACACTATTTTTATTTTCTAACCACCCTTTTGTTGCAGGGCAGTAGTTAATCCCCCCCAAATCGCTCACCCCAAATCGCTCCCACCCCCAAACCCAAACCTTTTGATGATTTTTTCTTTTGATTATGCCGCTAACCTATACCTTTTGAAGGGGTTCAAGGGAGATTTATAAAAGTGTGAGGGTAATTAATCATATTTAAAATAATTAATTACTTTTTGAAGGTACTTTTTGAAGGTACTTTTTGAAGGTAAGTCAGATAAATAAGTACGTTTAAGAAAAGGGCGATCTGGGTGGAAGGGTAAAAATTATAAAATTAAATTTAAAATGTCAAAATTAATTAAATTTAAAAGGGACTTTCTAATTAAAAAATAAATTTAAAAAATAAAATAAAAATAATATTAATTAAATAAAAAAAAATAAATTTACAAAATTTTGACAAAAAATTAAAATGATTTCAAAAAATAAGCGGAAGTACAAATGTAAGGGGGGCGGGGCTAAAATTTCGAAATACCAAATTTCAAAATGTCAACCGACAAAATGGAAAATTTATAAATTGGAGGAAATTCAAAATTTAAAAATTGGCGGGAATTTCGAATTTAAAAATTAAAAAAGATTTTAATTAAAAATTTAAAATTAAAAAATATATATTAATTAATTAATTAAAAAATGGAGATGAAATTTTTTTGCAAAATTTTACAAAAAAAAATTAAAATGATTTCAAAAAAAGAGTGGAAGTACAAATTTAAGGGGATTTCAAAATTTGGGGGAAGGGGGTGGAATTTAAAAATTTTCAAAAAATTTCTCAGTGGCAGTGATAATAAAAATAAATTATAAATTTAAAAAATAATTCAATTAAAAAAATGGGAGAAATAAATTGACAAAATTTTAGAAAAATTTAAAATGATTTTAAAAAAAGAACGGAAGTACGAATGTAAGGGGCTGAGCTAATTATTTCGAGATACAAACTTTAAAAATGTCAAATGACAAAATGCCATTGTTCAAAAGGTCACCCAATGAAATGGTAAATCTAAATTTGTCAAGTGACAAAATGCCACAGCGACAAAATGTCAAATGGCAAAATGCCAACGTCCAAAAGGTCACCCGATAAAATCACCCGCCACAAAAGGTCACCCGCCACAGCGACAAAATGTCAAATGGCAAAATGCCAACGTCCAAAAGGTCACCCGATAAAATGGTAAATTAAAAAATGTCAAACGACAAAATGTCACAGCTACAATGTCAAATGACAAAATGCCAATGCCCAAAAGGTCAACCGAAAAATGTTAAATATAAAAATGTGAAGCGACAAAAGGCCACATCGACAAAATGTCAATTGACAAAATGCCAACTTTCAAAATGTCAAACAACAGAATGTCAAATTTCGAAATGTAAAAACGAAAAAATGTTTCAAGGACAAAATGCCACGACTGCAAAATGTCAACTTTCATGATATTTAGGATGGAAATTTCAGTCTGGGACTGAAATGTTTGAGTCTGGGAATTTCAGTCTGGGACTGAAATGTTTGAGTCTGGGAATTTTAGTCTGGGACTGAAATTTGTTGGGGACAGGGCTGCGGGATACGCTAAAATTATAAAAAATTAAAATTATGTTAAATTAAATAGAAATAAAGGTAGATAAATTTTTACAAACATTTAAAAATGATTTGCAAAAAAAGGGCGTAAGTAAGAATGTAAGGGGAATTTAATCAATTATTTCGAAATATCAAATTTAAAAATATAAAAAGGACAAAATGCCACAACGACAAAATGTCAAATGAAGCTCAGTCGGGGAATGAAAAAGAGAATTTAAGTTTGGGGGCTGAAATATTCGAGTCTGAGAATTTCAGTCTTGGGGTTAAATATTTATATCTTGGAATTTTAGTCTGGGACTGATATATTTTAGAGGCCGTTGAGCGGGGTACGTTAAAATTAAAAATAAAAATTAGAAATTATATTAATTAAATAAATAGAGAGATAAATAGAGAGATAAATTTTACAAAATTTTACAAAAATTTTAAAATGATTTGCGAAAAAGGGCGGAAGTCAGAATGTAACGGTGAATTAACCAATTATATTTCGGGGTTGGAGGTAGAAAGTTAAAAAGTGACTACTGACTAAAAAAGTATTTTGAAATATCAAATTTCGAACTATAAAAACGACAAAATGCCACAACGACAAAATACCACATCTACAAAATGTCAACTCTTAATTCGTCAAGTTTTTAAATGTCAACTTTAAGAGAATTTCAGTATGGGAGAAAAGGTCCGGGATAGGAATAGATTAAAATATATTAACTAAATAAAAATAAATTAATTAAATAAATGTGGAGAAACAAATTTTATAAAATTCTAGAAAAAAATTAAAATTATTTGCAGAAATAGACAGAAGTAGGAATGTAAAGTGAAGTTGATAAATAATTTCTCGTTATATTTGGGGCTTGGAGGAAGAAAGTTAAAAGTGACTACTGACTAAAAAAGTGACTACTGACTACTGAAAATTAACTACTCTTATCATGTCATTTGCGGGAAAAGTTCTTCTCGCAGTAAAATCAGATTTCTGTCTGGGGGGCTGAAATATTTATTTCAGTGAATTTCAGTCTTGGGGCTGAACCATTTAAGTCTGCAAATTCAGTCAGGGGGTGAAATATTTTGGAGACCGGGTCTGTGATACGGTATAATTGAAAAAGTTGTATTAATTAAATAAAAATAAATGTGAAGAAATAAATTTTAAAAATTTCATAAAATAATTTGCAAAATTGTGCAAAATACAAATGTGATGGGAAATCAATTAATTATTTTGAGATATGAATTTTTAAATAAAAAACAAAATGCCTACAAAATGTCAACCTACAAAAGGTCAATTGATGGGAATTTCGACTAAAAAATTTAAGTCTGTGAATTTCAGCCTGGGATCGAAAAATTTTGGATTAGGAATTTCAGTCTGTGACTGAATTATTTAGGCTGAAAATTTCAGTCAGGGAACCAAAATGATTTGCAAAAATGAACTAAAGGAAGGTAAGGGGAGGGGACGTAAGGAAGGTAACGATTGTAAAGGGAAAGCAACCAATTATTTCGAAATATTAAGTTTCGAAATGTAAAACAACAAAATTCCACAATTGTTAAATGTCAGTTTTAAAATGTCAACTCACATTTTTTATATTAAATATTTTTAATTGTAAAAATCAAGGGGTTTCATGCTACCACACTGCAAATGTCTTCTACGAGTACTAAGCTCTCTTCCCCATACAAATGCGAAGAGATGACGGCAAAAGAAAGTAAAAACAAGGATTGTATGTATTACTTAATTGACAAGGTATATGTATTTGATGATAAGTGACATGCTAAGTTTGATTACTTGCTAGGTACAAGTGACAAGTAGAAAACTGTGATTGATGAATAAAAGGTGTGTTAATTTACTGATTTTGATTGATTGACATGTTACAAGTACAGATGAGATGTACATATGTACAGATGAGCAGTACTTAAGTTTGATGGGAGGTCAACTATTAAATATTTTTTAGTGTAAAAATCAAGGGGTTCTCTGCTACCACACTGCAAATGTCTTCTACGAGTAAAAGGTTATCCTCCCCATACAAATACGAAAAGATGACGGCAAAAGAAAGTAAAAACAAGGATTTGTATGTATTACTTAATTGACAAGGTATGTGTTTGATGATAATTGACATTTTAAGATTGATTGAATTTTAGTACAAGTGGCAAGTAGAAGACTTTGTGATTGATGAATAAAAGTTGTGCTAATTTACTGATTTTGATTGATTGGCATGTTACAAGTACTGTTGAGAGGTACTTAAGTTTTAACGAGTGAAAAGGTAGTGACAGATTTTGATGGGTTGGCATGTTACAAGTTACAATTAAACGTGAAGATAAAAGTGATATTACTGAGCTTTAATGATAGGTGACAGGTGTAAAATGAGGCATCTGGTAATATTTTGATCACTGATCAAAAACCTAAACAAATATTAGAAAATTAAATTCTGAGAGGAATCAAAACTTCACCTTATTTCCGAATGCAGAAATCTTAACAAAATAACCAATTATTTTTCAAATTACCAAATTTGAAAATATCAAAACACCAGAATATCTCTTCAAACCGCCAATTCATATATTGTATTAAATATAATCTAAAAGCTAAACCTATTGAGCCTTACCGTTTCCAACTGCAAACCTCCTGTACAAGGAAGGATCAATGAGAAAGCAATGGTGTTGGTAACATTGAAGTTTCACCATCTTCAATTTCGACAACATTTGCGTGGAAATGATGCATGATCATGGAATAACTAAAGGACTGTGATACTTAAAGGGCGGTGACACTTAAACCGACACTCAAGAATACAGGAATAATGGTGCAAGGTCAAAAGGAGCCAAAGGATTGGGATAATTTTTTAGTCTAATTGAAAATACCGTATCTATACAGTAACCCGAATTAAAAATGCGAATTTGCGGTAATTTGTATTTAAAATATTTTTATCAAGATTTCGAAGACTGGGAGTTTCAGTCAAGGAAATTTTCTTTTTTTATTTTAAAATTCCCTCAGAATTTGATGGACGATTAATGATCTTTGTTGAAATAAAACTTTTCTCTAACCTTAAATGCAGTTTTCTAACATTAAAATTGTTAGCTCTCTGATTTTCATCTCTAATTTAAAAAGATTGTTATATCTAACCATGTTTACTCCTCATACAAAGAATAAAAATGTTTTCCGCACCGACATTTTCATGCCCAAGTACATGAAAATGACGTGCGATCAAGTGCAACCCAAAGTTTGAGTGGAATTTTTCAGTTCCGCGCCGGGAAACTAAATGCTGTGGCGGGAACTATATGCTGTGGCGGCTCAAAGAACCCGCAAAAGTAGGGTGAAATGAAGCATGCTCAATGGAAACAACAGCTGTGGGTTCCAGCACAAGATAAACTGATTGGTTGTAACAAATGTTGTTCCTCACATTATAAATCAGTGGAAACACAAATGTTTTGGGGAAACTTTCTATCTTCCGCACCGTAAATACCCGCACAAGTATGGTCAATGGAGCTTCATAAATTGAAAACCAAAGGTTCTTGAAAACTTCCTGCCCCGCACAATTACAGGGAGATTAGCTGTGAGCAAGGGAATTGACTTGAATTGAATTGTTTGAATTGACAAGCACCAATCCTGTGGAACTGGGTATGATAAAGCGAAAGTAGATATTGTGGGAATTTTCGAGCTTATCACGAATTCCCATCTCAAGTGGGAAGAAATGGAAATGTAATTAATGGGAAACCAAGGGTGTAGATGAGCTTTCAGTACCCTCATTACCATTTCCTTGTTCAACTGTGTAGAAAGGGACTATGACTATTTTTAAATAACATGTATTGGAGATTTCACTAAAAATTTCAATTTTGTAGAAAAAGTGTGTGCGTGGTCAACCGGATTGGTCAAAGGAAAAATAAATTGTCAAGACACTCAAAATCCGATAGAATTCTAATGTTGTTCGCGATGATTTGGGATAGATGAAGGTGCTGATGCTTATATGCAAGGTCCAGAACATAAACCCAAAAAGGACGAGTTGAAAAAGTTATGAAAGCAGCTATTGAAGTAGGAATATATGTGATAGTTAATTGGCACACATATTGACACACTCTGAATCAGGAAGTGAAAGAGGTATAATTTGCTGATATTTTGGAGTAAAATTCAGAAATGATTGATAGGGAATTGTATCAGAATAGATAGTCCTGAGTTTAAAGCGAGATAGAAGAGGATAAGAAGATATATTAATACATCTGACAGCTATAATAAAAGCAATTCCTATTTAAATTCTAGTGCATATTTTGATGGGCTGGCATTTGACAAAGTAATATTACAAATGGTTGACTGATGATGACAGGTAGGATAACTGACAGATTTTGACTGTTTGACAAGATTTAATATGATAAGTGACATGTGTGATAGGAAATAAATAAAATTTAAAATAATTGAATTTATGTGAGGATAAATTGTATTTTCTCATTCTTAAGAATCAAAAGATAAAGCCGATGTAAAGTTAAACCTCAGAAAATTGAATTCAAGTAAAGTTAAGAGAAATAACAAATGTTTATTAAAATATAAAAAATATTTTTTCGCAAACCTTCCTAAAGACATTATCCATCGGATAAATATGCAATGAATATATTAATAATATGAATATACTAATGTGAACACACAACACTATAATGATATGCCAAGCAAAAAATTTAGTTGTAATTGCTTTTAAAAAGATTACGAAGGAAAGATTGCCTAATGCTAAGTGTTATAATATACTTACAATTCAGACTATGTGTGAGGATGAATGCTGGAAGGTTAGAGAAGGTGTACACCTTGATAAATTAAAAAATCAACTTTCAGAGGACTAACCAATAAATCGAACATGATGTGAACATTGAGTTTTGGAAATTGAAATTTCTCTTTATGCGGTAATCTGTTTATGGATAAACACATACTAGAATACACACGTAACACGATTATGGGTTAAACTTAAGTGTTTTACGCACATACATATATTTACTTAAAATTGGGCGTTGGAGGTAAAGTTGCTGCGAAGTTAAGGATTAAAAGTGGAAACTTATTTAGTGTAAATAGAATTAACACATATTTTCAGTAAAATTAGCAAATAAATCATGAGTGTTGCTGAGGGTGTTTGTGTGCGAACTGTGCTAATTGTAGTGTACACTATGTTTGACCCTCGTTAGATTGACATATAGTGTAAACATATTACTATTTGCAAAGATAATATTGTTATGTATAAAAAATGTGTTTTCTTATTTTTTAGCGTGTGTGAGCAGTGAGGAGTGCTGTGAACATGGGTGAATCACATAGATTTATGTGTGATATACTCATAAACACACACTATATCTGCGTGCACACACTATTAATTAACACAAACGCACACTATTTAACTTATTAGTTATTATATAAAATTGTTGTAACGTTAAAGATAGATTATAAAATTACTGTATCGTTAAGTGATTGAAGATAAATTACTGTACATTTAAGAGTTTGAAGATAAAATTTGTGCAAATATAAGAGATAAAAGATATAATTCATGCAAAGTTAATTAACGGAGATGCAGATTTTGGGGGTAAAAATGCAAAGTTAATCGTTAAAAGATACAATTTATGTAAAGATAAGCATTAGAAGATGCAATTGATGTAAAGTTAAGGGAAATTATACAGATTTTGAGTAAAACTACGCAAGTATGTGTACACTCGTGACTTGAGACATATTGAGACATATGCTTGGCTTGAGGCATATGTAATTTATGCACGTGAGTGACCAATCCAAACTGATGAACACGCATGCAACACACTATTCTTGTGCAAGGTTAAGAATTATATGATAAATTTGCTGTAAAGTTATGAGTTGGATAACACAATTGTTGAAAAATTAAACATTAGAAGATACAATTAGTAAAATGTTAAGGGATATTTGGATAAAATTGATATAAAGTTAAGAGAAATATCACATATTTTGAATAAACGCATAAAAATCATACAAAAATTATGGTTCACACATGATAGAACATGTGCATGTAGTGTGCGTGTATTGAAATTGCGTATGTGAGACACACAGAATAAAACACATGCACACAGAATAAATAGTAAGGTTAAGTGATAATTTAAGTGATGTGACGATTCCTCATCATAAATGCAACTCAGATGCCATAACTCCAACTCTCCTACACCATAACTGCAAGATAAAAGTGTAACCTAGGGATTTGAAAATATTTCCTCACTTCTCTTATTTCCTAACTGTCTCAGATATCCCAGTGAGGCATATGAAATATTCAAGTGAGAGGTTTTGATCATTAATTGACATTTTTCAAGGTACAAGTACAAGATTGATTATTAATTGGCAGGTATTTACAGGTACAAATGATTGTGTGACAAGTTAGAAGTGTAAGATCCCGCTCCTGATGCGCAAATTTCTTGTACAAACTACAAAAAAGTCTGCTGTTTCTGGGTTATTTTCCAGTTCCACACCGCAATTCCCCGTCAAGTAGTATGTAATGACTACAAGATCAAAGTGTAACCTATGGATTTGAACATTTTTTCTACTTCACTAATTTATCAACTGTCACAACCATCCCAGTGAGGAAGCTGTTTGCCGGAGTGGCAGGTTTTGAATGATTAATTGACATATGACAACGGTTAATTGTAAGTAAAAGAGCTATTAATGATTGACAATTTAAAAATGGTAAGCCGCAATAACATGTAATAGCCAACTTCGTATTCGTAAAATAAATTTTATCGTAATGGATAAACTCGCAAACCTTTTGGTTTCTTTCTAAACATGTCAAAAATATTACTCATACTTGATATCAATAAATTCAACAGAACATTATGTTTCCTACACCCTCAGACTCCTCATGATATTATAATAATTTTCCTGCAATCTTTGTAAATTAAACCCCAAACCTTCAGGTTTACTTTAAAATCCTTTAGTTTTCAATAGGTACAAAAAAGAATTTATTCAATAATCTCAAAATTATACACATGTATCCAAATGTATGATTTTGAGATTATTGAATAAATTCTTTTTTGTACCTATTGAAAACTAAAGGATTTTAAAGTAAACCTGAAGGTTTGGGGTTTAATTTACAAAGATTGCAGGAAAATTATTATAATATCATGAGGAGTCTGAGGGTGTAGGAAACATAATGTTCTGTTGAATTTATTGATATCAAGTATGAGTAATATTTTTGACATGTTTAGAAAGAAACCAAAAGGTTTGCGAGTTTATCCATTACGATAAAATTTATTTTACGAATACGAAGTTGGCTATTACATGTTATTGCGGCTTACCATTTTTAAATTGTCAATCATTAATAGCTCTTTTACTTACAATTAACCGTTGTCATATGTCAATTAATCATTCAAAACCTGCCACTCCGGCAAACAGCTTCCTCACTGGGATGGTTGTGACAGTTGATAAATTAGTGAAGTAGAAAAAATGTTCAAATCCATAGGTTACACTTTGATCTTGTAGTCATTACATACTACTTGACGGGGAATTGCGGTGTGGAACTGGAAAATAACCCAGAAACAGCAGACTTTTTTGTAGTTTGTACAAGAAATTTGCGCATCAGGAGCGGGATCTTACACTTCTAACTTGTCACACAATCATTTGTACCTGTAAATACCTGCCAATTAATAATCAATCTTGTACTTGTACCTTGAAAAATGTCAATTAATGATCAAAACCTCTCACTTGAATATTTCATATGCCTCACTGGGATATCTGAGACAGTTAGGAAATAAGAGAAGTGAGGAAATATTTTCAAATCCCTAGGTTACACTTTTATCTTGCAGTTATGGTGTAGGAGAGTTGGAGTTATGGCATCTGAGTTGCATTTATGATGAGGAATCGTCACATCACTTAAATTATCACTTAACCTTACTATTTATTCTGTGTGCATGTGTTTTATTCTGTGTGTCTCACATACGCAATTTCAATACACGCACACTACATGCACATGTTCTATCATGTGTGAACCATAATTTTTGTATGATTTTTATGCGTTTATTCAAAATATGTGATATTTCTCTTAACTTTATATCAATTTTATCCAAATATCCCTTAACATTTTACTAATTGTATCTTCTAATGTTTAATTTTTCAACAATTGTGTTATCCAACTCATAACTTTACAGCAAATTTATCATATAATTCTTAACCTTGCACAAGAATAGTGTGTTGCATGCGTGTTCATCAGTTTGGATTGGTCACTCACGTGCATAAATTACATATGCCTCAAGCCAAGCATATGTCTCAATATGTCTCAAGTCACGAGTGTACACATACTTGCGTAGTTTTACTCAAAATCTGTATAATTTCCCTTAACTTTACATCAATTGCATCTTCTAATGCTTATCTTTACATAAATTGTATCTTTTAACGATTAACTTTGCATTTTTACCCCCAAAATCTGCATCTCCGTTAATTAACTTTGCATGAATTATATCTTTTATCTCTTATATTTGCACAAATTTTATCTTCAAACTCTTAAATGTACAGTAATTTATCTTCAATCACTTAACGATACAGTAATTTTATAATCTATCTTTAACGTTACAACAATTTTATATAATAACTAATAAGTTAAATAGTGTGCGTTTGTGTTAATTAATAGTGTGTGCACGCAGATATAGTGTGTGTTTATGAGTATATCACACATAAATCTATGTGATTCACCCATGTTCACAGCACTCCTCACTGCTCACACACGCTAAAAAATAAGAAAACACATTTTTTATACATAACAATATTATCTTTGCAAATAGTAATATGTTTACACTATATGTCAATCTAACGAGGGTCAAACATAGTGTACACTACAATTAGCACAGTTCGCACACAAACACCCTCAGCAACACTCATGATTTATTTGCTAATTTTACTGAAAATATGTGTTAATTCTATTTACACTAAATAAGTTTCCACTTTTAATCCTTAACTTCGCAGCAACTTTACCTCCAACGCCCAATTTTAAGTAAATATATGTATGTGCGTAAAACACTTAAGTTTAACCCATAATCGTGTTACGTGTGTATTCTAGTATGTGTTTATCCATAAACAGATTACCGCATAAAGAGAAATTTCAATTTCCAAAACTCAATGTTCACATCATGTTCGATTTATTGGTTAGTCCTCTGAAAGTTGATTTTTTAATTTATCAAGGTGTACACCTTCTCTAACCTTCCAGCATTCATCCTCACACATAGTCTGAATTGTAAGTATATTATAACACTTAGCATTAGGCAATCTTTCCTTCGTAATCTTTTTAAAAGCAATTACAACTAAATTTTTTGCTTGGCATATCATTATAGTGTTGTGTGTTCACATTAGTATATTCATATTATTAATATATTCATTGCATATTTATCCGATGGATAATGTCTTTAGGAAGGTTTGCGAAAAAATATTTTTTATATTTTAATAAACATTTGTTATTTCTCTTAACTTTACTTGAATTCAATTTTCTGAGGTTTAACTTTACATCGGCTTTATCTTTTGATTCTTAAGAATGAGAAAATACAATTTATCCTCACATAAATTCAATTATTTTAAATTTTATTTATTTCCTATCACACATGTCACTTATCATATTAAATCTTGTCAAACAGTCAAAATCTGTCAGTTATCCTACCTGTCATCATCAGTCAACCATTTGTAATATTACTTTGTCAAATGCCAGCCCATCAAAATATGCACTAGAATTTAAATAGGAATTGCTTTTATTATAGCTGTCAGATGTATTAATATATCTTCTTATCCTCTTCTATCTCGCTTTAAACTCAGGACTATCTATTCTGATACAATTCCCTATCAATCATTTCTGAATTTTACTCCAAAATATCAGCAAATTATACCTCTTTCACTTCCTGATTCAGAGTGTGTCAATATGTGTGCCAATTAACTATCACATATATTCCTACTTCAATAGCTGCTTTCATAACTTTTTCAACTCGTCCTTTTTGGGTTTATGTTCTGGACCTTGCATATAAGCATCAGCACCTTCATCTATCCCAAATCATCGCGAACAACATTAGAATTCTATCGGATTTTGAGTGTCTTGACAATTTATTTTTCCTTTGACCAATCCGGTTGACCACGCACACACTTTTTCTACAAAATTGAAATTTTTAGTGAAATCTCCAATACATGTTATTTAAAAATAGTCATAGTCCCTTTCTACACAGTTGAACAAGGAAATGGTAATGAGGGTACTGAAAGCTCATCTACACCCTTGGTTTCCCATTAATTACATTTCCATTTCTTCCCACTTGAGATGGGAATTCGTGATAAGCTCGAAAATTCCCACAATATCTACTTTCGCTTTATCATACCCAGTTCCACAGGATTGGTGCTTGTCAATTCAAACAATTCAATTCAAGTCAATTCCCTTGCTCACAGCTAATCTCCCTGTAATTGTGCGGGGCAGGAAGTTTTCAAGAACCTTTGGTTTTCAATTTATGAAGCTCCATTGACCATACTTGTGCGGGTATTTACGGTGCGGAAGATAGAAAGTTTCCCCAAAACATTTGTGTTTCCACTGATTTATAATGTGAGGAACAACATTTGTTACAACCAATCAGTTTATCTTGTGCTGGAACCCACAGCTGTTGTTTCCATTGAGCATGCTTCATTTCACCCTACTTTTGCGGGTTCTTTGAGCCGCCACAGCATATAGTTCCCGCCACAGCATTTAGTTTCCCGGCGCGGAACTGAAAAATTCCACTCAAACTTTGGGTTGCACTTGATCGCACGTCATTTTCATGTACTTGGGCATGAAAATGTCGGTGCGGAAAACATTTTTATTCTTTGTATGAGGAGTAAACATGGTTAGATATAACAATCTTTTTAAATTAGAGATGAAAATCAGAGAGCTAACAATTTTAATGTTAGAAAACTGCATTTAAGGTTAGAGAAAAGTTTTATTTCAACAAAGATCATTAATCGTCCATCAAATTCTGAGGGAAGTTTAAAATAAAAAAAGAAAATTTCCTTGACTGAAACTCCCAGTCTTCGAAATCTTGATAAAAATATTTTAAATACAAATTACCGCAAATTCGCATTTTTAATTCGGGTTACTGTATAGATACGGTATTTTCAATTAGACTAAAAAATTATCCCAATCCTTTGGCTCCTTTTGACCTTGCACCATTATTCCTGTATTCTTGAGTGTCGGTTTAAGTGTCACCGCCCTTTAAGTATCACAGTCCTTTAGTTATTCCATGATCATGCATCATTTCCACGCAAATGTTGTCGAAATTGAAGATGGTGAAACTTCAATGTTACCAACACCATTGCTTTCTCATTGATCCTTCCTTGTACAGGAGGTTTGCAGTTGGAAACGGTAAGGCTCAATAGGTTTAGCTTTTAGATTATATTTAATACAATATATGAATTGGCGGTTTGAAGAGATATTCTGGTGTTTTGATATTTTCAAATTTGGTAATTTGAAAAATAATTGGTTATTTTGTTAAGATTTCTGCATTCGGAAATAAGGTGAAGTTTTGATTCCTCTCAGAATTTAATTTTCTAATATTTGTTTAGGTTTTTGATCAGTGATCAAAATATTACCAGATGCCTCATTTTACACCTGTCACCTATCATTAAAGCTCAGTAATATCACTTTTATCTTCACGTTTAATTGTAACTTGTAACATGCCAACCCATCAAAATCTGTCACTACCTTTTCACTCGTTAAAACTTAAGTACCTCTCAACAGTACTTGTAACATGCCAATCAATCAAAATCAGTAAATTAGCACAACTTTTATTCATCAATCACAAAGTCTTCTACTTGCCACTTGTACTAAAATTCAATCAATCTTAAAATGTCAATTATCATCAAACACATACCTTGTCAATTAAGTAATACATACAAATCCTTGTTTTTACTTTCTTTTGCCGTCATCTTTTCGTATTTGTATGGGGAGGATAACCTTTTACTCGTAGAAGACATTTGCAGTGTGGTAGCAGAGAACCCCTTGATTTTTACACTAAAAAATATTTAATAGTTGACCTCCCATCAAACTTAAGTACTGCTCATCTGTACATATGTACATCTCATCTGTACTTGTAACATGTCAATCAATCAAAATCAGTAAATTAACACACCTTTTATTCATCAATCACAGTTTTCTACTTGTCACTTGTACCTAGCAAGTAATCAAACTTAGCATGTCACTTATCATCAAATACATATACCTTGTCAATTAAGTAATACATACAATCCTTGTTTTTACTTTCTTTTGCCGTCATCTCTTCGCATTTGTATGGGGAAGAGAGCTTAGTACTCGTAGAAGACATTTGCAGTGTGGTAGCATGAAACCCCTTGATTTTTACAATTAAAAATATTTAATATAAAAAATGTGAGTTGACATTTTAAAACTGACATTTAACAATTGTGGAATTTTGTTGTTTTACATTTCGAAACTTAATATTTCGAAATAATTGGTTGCTTTCCCTTTACAATCGTTACCTTCCTTACGTCCCCTCCCCTTACCTTCCTTTAGTTCATTTTTGCAAATCATTTTGGTTCCCTGACTGAAATTTTCAGCCTAAATAATTCAGTCACAGACTGAAATTCCTAATCCAAAATTTTTCGATCCCAGGCTGAAATTCACAGACTTAAATTTTTTAGTCGAAATTCCCATCAATTGACCTTTTGTAGGTTGACATTTTGTAGGCATTTTGTTTTTTATTTAAAAATTCATATCTCAAAATAATTAATTGATTTCCCATCACATTTGTATTTTGCACAATTTTGCAAATTATTTTATGAAATTTTTAAAATTTATTTCTTCACATTTATTTTTATTTAATTAATACAACTTTTTCAATTATACCGTATCACAGACCCGGTCTCCAAAATATTTCACCCCCTGACTGAATTTGCAGACTTAAATGGTTCAGCCCCAAGACTGAAATTCACTGAAATAAATATTTCAGCCCCCCAGACAGAAATCTGATTTTACTGCGAGAAGAACTTTTCCCGCAAATGACATGATAAGAGTAGTTAATTTTCAGTAGTCAGTAGTCACTTTTTTAGTCAGTAGTCACTTTTAACTTTCTTCCTCCAAGCCCCAAATATAACGAGAAATTATTTATCAACTTCACTTTACATTCCTACTTCTGTCTATTTCTGCAAATAATTTTAATTTTTTTCTAGAATTTTATAAAATTTGTTTCTCCACATTTATTTAATTAATTTATTTTTATTTAGTTAATATATTTTAATCTATTCCTATCCCGGACCTTTTCTCCCATACTGAAATTCTCTTAAAGTTGACATTTAAAAACTTGACGAATTAAGAGTTGACATTTTGTAGATGTGGTATTTTGTCGTTGTGGCATTTTGTCGTTTTTATAGTTCGAAATTTGATATTTCAAAATACTTTTTTAGTCAGTAGTCACTTTTTAACTTTCTACCTCCAACCCCGAAATATAATTGGTTAATTCACCGTTACATTCTGACTTCCGCCCTTTTTCGCAAATCATTTTAAAATTTTTGTAAAATTTTGTAAAATTTATCTCTCTATTTATCTCTCTATTTATTTAATTAATATAATTTCTAATTTTTATTTTTAATTTTAACGTACCCCGCTCAACGGCCTCTAAAATATATCAGTCCCAGACTAAAATTCCAAGATATAAATATTTAACCCCAAGACTGAAATTCTCAGACTCGAATATTTCAGCCCCCAAACTTAAATTCTCTTTTTCATTCCCCGACTGAGCTTCATTTGACATTTTGTCGTTGTGGCATTTTGTCCTTTTTATATTTTTAAATTTGATATTTCGAAATAATTGATTAAATTCCCCTTACATTCTTACTTACGCCCTTTTTTTGCAAATCATTTTTAAATGTTTGTAAAAATTTATCTACCTTTATTTCTATTTAATTTAACATAATTTTAATTTTTTATAATTTTAGCGTATCCCGCAGCCCTGTCCCCAACAAATTTCAGTCCCAGACTAAAATTCCCAGACTCAAACATTTCAGTCCCAGACTGAAATTCCCAGACTCAAACATTTCAGTCCCAGACTGAAATTTCCATCCTAAATATCATGAAAGTTGACATTTTGCAGTCGTGGCATTTTGTCCTTGAAACATTTTTTCGTTTTTACATTTCGAAATTTGACATTCTGTTGTTTGACATTTTGAAAGTTGGCATTTTGTCAATTGACATTTTGTCGATGTGGCCTTTTGTCGCTTCACATTTTTATATTTAACATTTTTCGGTTGACCTTTTGGGCATTGGCATTTTGTCATTTGACATTGTAGCTGTGACATTTTGTCGTTTGACATTTTTTAATTTACCATTTTATCGGGTGACCTTTTGGACGTTGGCATTTTGCCATTTGACATTTTGTCGCTGTGGCGGGTGACCTTTTGTGGCGGGTGATTTTATCGGGTGACCTTTTGGACGTTGGCATTTTGCCATTTGACATTTTGTCGCTGTGGCATTTTGTCACTTGACAAATTTAGATTTACCATTTCATTGGGTGACCTTTTGAACAATGGCATTTTGTCATTTGACATTTTTAAAGTTTGTATCTCGAAATAATTAGCTCAGCCCCTTACATTCGTACTTCCGTTCTTTTTTTAAAATCATTTTAAATTTTTCTAAAATTTTGTCAATTTATTTCTCCCATTTTTTTAATTGAATTATTTTTTAAATTTATAATTTATTTTTATTATCACTGCCACTGAGAAATTTTTTGAAAATTTTTAAATTCCACCCCCTTCCCCCAAATTTTGAAATCCCCTTAAATTTGTACTTCCACTCTTTTTTTGAAATCATTTTAATTTTTTTTTGTAAAATTTTGCAAAAAAATTTCATCTCCATTTTTTAATTAATTAATTAATATATATTTTTTAATTTTAAATTTTTAATTAAAATCTTTTTTAATTTTTAAATTCGAAATTCCCGCCAATTTTTAAATTTTGAATTTCCTCCAATTTATAAATTTTCCATTTTGTCGGTTGACATTTTGAAATTTGGTATTTCGAAATTTTAGCCCCGCCCCCCTTACATTTGTACTTCCGCTTATTTTTTGAAATCATTTTAATTTTTTGTCAAAATTTTGTAAATTTATTTTTTTTTATTTAATTAATATTATTTTTATTTTATTTTTTAAATTTATTTTTTAATTAGAAAGTCCCTTTTAAATTTAATTAATTTTGACATTTTAAATTTAATTTTATAATTTTTACCCTTCCACCCAGATCGCCCTTTTCTTAAACGTACTTATTTATCTGACTTACCTTCAAAAAGTACCTTCAAAAAGTACCTTCAAAAAGTAATTAATTATTTTAAATATGATTAATTACCCTCACACTTTTATAAATCTCCCTTGAACCCCTTCAAAAGGTATAGGTTAGCGGCATAATCAAAAGAAAAAATCATCAAAAGGTTTGGGTTTGGGGGTGGGAGCGATTTGGGGTGAGCGATTTGGGGGGGATTAACTACTGCCCTGCAACAAAAGGGTGGTTAGAAAATAAAAATAGTGTGGTAAAAAAAAATTGTTCCCATTGGTTGTTTCCCATTGGCTCCCAAACCTTTAAGTTTCCATTGGCCAATCACACATTTGTTGCACGTTGTGCAACAAATGGGTGGTAAAAATGTCAAACACCCCGTCCCTTTTGTTGCACGTTGTGCAACAAAAGGGGGGGGGGTTACTACTTACCCGAGATTTGACAGCAGATTGGATTTTCTAAAAGATCTTTTCTCTTTCCACACTCCCCCCCCCCCCACTAATATATACAAAGCGGATGTTGTTCGTTTTTACAGAAGATTCGAGAGTTATAGTCTACAACAGTGTTTACAATAGTTATTAACCGGTTCTCAGGTTTTCGATTCCAACCGGTTTTCGACACCTGTTTTCAGTTCAGATTTGGTTAGGTTAACAACGATCAATTGTTTGCAATTTTACGTCGATTTAAAATAAAATTTGACAAATTAAAAGAATTAAGTAAAAATTTTCCTTCTTCACTTAAATAAACATTAATTTTAGCTTACTTAAATTTTGGTTTTACTTCCAAAAATTATTTTATGACGAAAACCAGGTATAAAAATTCTGAACTTATTGTTGGAAGTTTTCTAAAAATAATTTTTATTAATTTTAAATTTTTATTTCCTTGTTTAAATTTGCCTGAATAAATATATTTTTAAAAATTAGATATATTTAAATACCCCCAATCCCTCCCCAAAAAACAACAAAAAATTTATTTTAAAAATACTCCAAAAAATCCCCTTCCCTCAACCAAAAAATGGCTATTAATTCAATTAAATCTTTGATTGTCTTTTTAATTTATTTAATTGTTAATTTAATTCTTTTGAGTGTCCCTTTTGTTGATTCGATCAAAGAAAAAAATCCTGGAAGTGGACCGTCAGGTGAAGGAGGCCGTCCAGGACAAACTAATGGAAATACTGGAGGTCGCTAATTAATTGAAATGAGAAGAAAGAACATGAGAAAATTAAAAAAACAGGTAGAATCCATGGATGTCACCTTTGATATAAAGCTTCTAAATGATTAAAAGAGACCAGAGGCCCTTCTTTTCAGCTTTAAGGAAAGTCTTTTCCTTTTCCCTCCTTCTTTTATCAAAAAGGAGAGAGGACTCTACTCCGAGCAGCTCTAATCAGAGTTATCCCCAAACTGAGACATTCTATAAGCTTTATATCTATCCGGATTCGACTGGGAAATATTAAAATAATTAAATTACTGTCATTCTATCTATTCTATAATATTTAATTTTATTTCTTGAATAATATTAAAGAATAAAATTCCTTTACTTTTATAAGAACAAATTTTTTAATTTTTGAATAAGACTGTAAAAAGCCAGGTTACATCAAATGAGTATTAGCGAGCCCTGACTATCCAACCCAAAATGAGTTTTGGGAATTTTTTAAATCACTTATTTTGTTGTGTAGGGGTGTCACTATCGTATAGAAGCTAGTGTCAGCGGCATGATCATATTAGCCCGATAGTTCCTTCAGTTCAATCTTACATGCCTACCTTCACCTGCATTGTATTTATACTTTGGATAAACCGTTATTTTTGTGCTCGCCGACTTTGGCAAATATCCGGTAATCCTTGGACATCCCAACTTTCCAAAAAATTTTTGGTTTTAGAAGTTGCTTGCCGAGTCGTTACTCTAAATCTTATCCATTTATTTTAAAAATTTATCTAACCTCTTTTTATCTTTTTTTCTGACCAAAGATTCTCTTTACATTTATTTAAACAAATCTTTTTTTTTAAAGTAAAAAGTAGAACACTTTAAATTGTTAAAATAAATTATAAAAAAAGTCTGCGCGACGTTCATTCAATTAACACAAATTTTTTGAAAAAGCTTTGATTTACGCTTGTTTGATTTGAAATTAATTTTTAAAGGTGATGATAAATTTTAAATAAAGATGCACAGAAGATCGAAGATTATAAAATTAATTTTTTCATGATAAATTTATTGAGGCTTAGGTCATATTTCAAGGTCTTTATGAGGTTATTTTTGTTAATCAGATTCTTCAAAATAATTATATAGTCAGATCTTGTTATAATATAACCCCTCGGGACAGAAAAAATCATAGACTATACTTGAGGTATACTACATATTGTGGTCATGTCCTATATCATTCTGCTAATCATTAGTATGTATTATTAACGAGATTTTACTGTATGTTGAGTTTCCTAAGAGATCTTTCCAAAGATGACGTTAAAAGTATACTTGTTGCTTTAACAACAATTGAGATTGTTTGAGATTTTTGAACCAACTTGTTCATTTTGCATTATGTTCCTCTCACTTTATTTGGGACTAATTCAGATTACATAAGAAATAAATCACCTATTTTCGGGAATCGGGACGGCACGATTCCCGTTATGTTTCTATTTTTTAAATCACAGAATAATTTTACTTCAAAACATACAGTATTTGACTGTGAATAATAACGTTTTTTAACCTTCCGGTCACATTTTGATCTTAAGGGTTAACCCTATTATTAAGAAAGCCGTTTTACTCTTTGCTCTATCTAAAAGAGTTCCTGGCCAAAAAACAAAAATTAAAATTGATTTATTTAAAGCTGGTTAAATATCAAAAAATAATTCAATATTTTTTTTTAAATTTTTTTCTTTAAAAATTAATTAAAATAAATTAAACCGCCAATTTATTTTAATTTTTAATTACGCCGGAATTGTTTAAAAGAAAAATTAAAAAAAGTTTTTATTTATTTTCAATGACGTTCTTATACAAAAACAATTTTAAAAAATTTATTTAAGCATTAAATCAACTCAAAAAGAAATTTTAATTAAAAGGGGGTTTTAAACGCGTAAAACTCGTAAATTTAAAAAAGTGTGGGACAGAAAGAAATAAATTAAAAATTTAAATAAAATTTTTTGAAAATTAAATGTTTTTTGTAAAATTAATTAAAAATTAAAATTAATTTTTAAAATTAGGTATTTAATTAAAATGGTTTTTTTAAATGGTTTTTTAAATTTAATTAAAATGTTTATTCTAATAGAAAGTACAAATTATCTAAAATCGGATCTCGATTTTAGGCACACTTAGAGTTATGTACACTCCGGAACGAGACGAGATCTCTTATAGAAAATCTCGGCTATAGAGATCGAAAATTTTTTGAGATTTCGATTCTTTTACGAAAATTTTTTGAGATTTATCGTGATTTATCGAAATTTGCATCTCGATTCTAGTACGACACTTCCAGTCGGTCTCTAGTTGGTACATATATTCTTTTAAGGTTGTTACAGGAAGATTTTTGAAAGATTTACTAGGTTATTTAAAGGTTATTCCATGGCCTAATCCTGAAAATATTAACAATTTAAGTCAATTTAAGTCAAAATTAAGTCGATGTCAAGAATTAATAGCTCAACTCCTCCTTCAACGATCAATCCTTGAAGTCTTATATACATATTGCTGTAGATGAGTCTAAAGCTAAGTAAAAAACCTAGATTTATTTAATTTATTATCTAATTTAACATTTAAAAAACATAATATGTAGAACACCTAGAGCTCTCCAATATTTCTCAACATTTAAAAGAAAGACAAATTTAATTATTAAAATTTAAAAGAAAAATTTAAAAATTTTTTTATCAAATTAATTCATTCCCTTTAAAATTATTCAAAAAATTAAATTAAAAATAAAAACAAAAAAATTATTTACGTCTTCTACTAAAATTTATATTTTAAACAAAGAATGCGTGCAATCAACACGCAATAAAAACAAAAAAAAATAAAAAGTTTTTTTTCAATAAAATTATTTTTAGTAGTAAAATCAGCTGCGAGTTTATATTAACAGTCAATAAACCATCTTTTTATTTTAATATTTTTACAATTTATATACCTACTTAATAAAAATAACACAGTCATTTTAATTGGCAAAAAATGAAACGTTGGAATTACACTGAGATTTTTACGTGATTTTACTAGATAAATTCACTGTGATCCAGAGACTTGATTAGCCACCGGGCAGGATTGCGACCTCCTCGCAGTTATTGCTAGGCGCTTTCGCTCTCCATATACAAAAGCTCTACCCTTGAGCTACCGTGGCATCGACTCATACTTTCTCTCTTTTACTTTTTAATCGTTTAACCCCCCGCCTGCGTTCTAAATACTGCTAGGTGAATTATCCTTACAAAAATCGCAATAGGATCACGCATTGCGACTTTGCTTCTTCTATGTAGTTGGAGGTTAAAATCCGGGGAATTTGAGAATTTTTTGAGAATCCCCCCCCCCTTTCTTCCGTCTCCCATGGTGCTGCCTAGCCTAAAATTGGATTTACAATTGCAGTATAAAATATTATATCGGTTATTTTTCTAATAATTTTAACATATTTTTTTTTCTCATTTTTGCAAAATTTTTATTTTTTCTATTTATTTTCTTTTAATCTTTTTTTACAAAGTGCGCGTGCAATTTATTTACTAGAAACTAAATTAATTTTGTTTGATAAAAGATTTATTTATTGGGAAAACACCAAAAAATAAATAAAATAACTTTCTAACCTTGAATAATTTTTCAACATAAAATTAAAAAAAAATTTTTTTGAATAAAAAATTCCTTATAATATTTTAAAAACGGATAACTCACATTTTTTAAAAGTGCATTTATTAAAAGAAAAGAGTAAATCTAGTACATATACATAGTCGAGATACGTGTATTTATTAATCTTTAGAATTTCACTGCATTGCAAATAAAAGCTAATACCCAATAGATCAACAATTAATTTCTAACAAAGACATTAGATCACAAAATAAAATTTTGAGTTTCCCGAACCTGGATTGAATTGGGGGGGGGGGGGTTCACTGAATTGAGGGATTCCCTGGATCTCTCGGAATTTATCCTTTCTCAAAAAATCCGAGGCTAACGGATAAAATTTGTGAACTTTTGTGACCTCGGTATCTGACTGCCACTAATTTTCAGAGATCAATCAGATACATATCGCATTCTCTTCTCTCCCAGTTCCCCTCTAAAAAATCTCGTTTTTAAATTCAATATCCTTCAACTTAACATGTAAGGATCACTAAAAATATTTCAGATAACCTCACTTTTGATCTTTAGGCTAATTGATCCCTTGGATCTCCCAACTCTACGTAAAATAATTTTTATCGTTTCATCGGCATCTTTACCAAACACATATTTGCCATCTCCGCTTTTTCAGTTTCGTGCTCTCTCACATGGAGGTCTCCGATTGATTAGATCTATTAAATTTATTTTTTTTTTCTCCATTTTTAGTCTTCTAATAACAAATATTTTTAGCTCCCCCCCCCCCTCCATTCATTCATTCAATTTTTCTTTCAATTCTTTCCCCTCCCATTCACTCCCTCCGTTAGTCAAGAGTATTATAATGTGCCCTTCACCCTTTATGGCCCCCTTACAACCTTTCTAGACCGCATATATCCTATTTCTACAACGTTTATGTGTAAAAATCTTCTTCTCCCCGTTAGAGAATCGATGATCCTTCCTATCCAATTTTTCTTCATTTTCTTCCCTTCATTTTTACATTTTTTCCTCATTTAAACTTGTCAAGAAACAAAAATAGTGGCAGTGCGAAAATCGTTTTTTTGTTTCTCCTCCTCTCTCATTTCCCCCCTCAAAATCCCCTCATTTTCTGTCCCGTTTTTTCCAACAACAATTCCTTCCCCCCACAACAATTTCTGTCACCTTTCTCCTCTTCATTTTCATCACCTCACTTTTTTCCTCGTCTAGGCTGAGGATCATCATCAGCCTTTAGAGAGTGCCTGTCCTCTCCCTCCCTCCCTCCTCTTCATTTCAATTTTCTCCTTTTAGTCAGTCAATTTGTGACGATTTCTCTAAAAACTAACTAAACTTGTCACGAAATAAACAACAAACATTTTTTTAGCTTAATTACAAATTTATATATATTTTTTACAAAAAAAAATATTTTTTGAATTTTTAAATATTTAAAATATTTAAGAAACCTGTTAGTCTCTTTTCCCTCAAAAAATACCTTTGATTAAAATTTTTCTACTAAATATTTACAAAAAAGCGTAGTTTAATTAATATGTAGTAATAGAAAAGAATCTGAAATTAACCTTGAAACAAGAGTTTTTCGTTCTAATAATACGAAATGTTAAAAATTATACCACCTTGTTTTTAGGGTTTCTAGGTTCTGATGGTGCTTTTGATCTGAAAAAAATTTTTATTTTTTATATTTTCCTTTTCATCTATTCCAAAATCCTTAAATCTCAAAGGCCTATACATAACTTTGGACTTGCTTTAAACTTTTTGGAACATCTACTATCTCATTTACTGATCTAAGAGGATATATCAGACTTGGAATAGACATTGATTTTAGTATCCGTATCCGGATATTTACGGCGTTTTGATCTTATCTATTCCATATCCGTATCCATTATTAAGCCAGGGATATATTGTATTTAATGTTATACTTCCTTTTATTTGATTTTTAAGCTTTCTTTCGATCTCGAGTCGCTCGGACGATTTTTGGGAATCGTGTCGCGTTGTTCGAATCCCTGTTTGCACTCATGAGTGGTTTATAACTTACTAGCACTACCAGACTTGGTATTGGAGATGGATTTTGGTATCAGTATCCAGATATTTACTGCGGATACAGACGGATATCCGCAGCCATTTTGAATTTATCTGTATCCATATCCGTATCCATTATTAAGCCTGAACACAACCTAAATCCTCCAATTATCTTTCTTGAAAATTTTTTAATGTTCATTTTTTATTTTTATTTTTTATTTTTGTATTTACATATTTTTCAATAGTTAACTTCGCTTCCATTAATATATCTACACGTTTTCACTTGCAATAATTTTTAGTTAATCCATTTATTTATTAAATTCCTCTATTTTCCAAAAATACAATAATGCCCCAAATTAATACAAATAATGACAAAAAAACAATTTTCAATCACCAGCTAATTTACAAAAAAGAAAAGGGTGGTAAAATAAATAATGATTATATTTACAAATATTTTTGCCCCCATTTTTTCTTCTAAAAAAATTTTTTTGAACATCCCCCGCTGTTAAAGAAAAGATTAAAGAAAAATAATGGATAAATGACCTTTTTGTATTTTTAATTATTTCCTTTTTCGATTAATTTTCTTTAAATTTTTATCATCGCTAAACGGTTAACATTATTAAATTAATATAATACTTTTGACGCCAGCTGCGCTAATATCTAAACAAATAAAATTATTTTTAATAGAACAATGAAGAGAGAGAGAATGGCATTTAATATTCTTGTTCTTCTTCCAATTATATCTTCCCCCAAAATTCCTTTCCTTTCTTTATCGTCCAGGAATGTCAAATCCTTTTAATTATCCTCCCAAACGTCAGAAGCACAATGCCCATTGTCAGAAACTATTTGTCGCGACAATTCACTAAATTAGACAATTCAAGTTCTGTCAAAATTATAATAGGTATACCGCTCGAGACTCTTGATCTGAAAATTGATTCAGGACTTTCCTTAAGTATTGCAGTAGTACCCTAGGGTTGCAGTTTTTTGGCCCTAGAAATCTCATAAAAATTTCGGGACCCCAGTTTTTAAAAGGTTTCGGGTTTTGGATTGATCAAAAATTTTATGTGTTAGATGCCATCCATTGTATGTATTACCTAAATATAACTGAAAAATCCTTGATAATACATAGATACCCATGTAAAGAATGATCTGTCATGCTGTAGCTTCTATCTTTACCACAAATTTTATTTTAAAGCTTCCCTTTTGTCAGCGAATTGTAGGGGACGGTGAAATATCCCACTTCTCCAATCACTTTATTTAATTTGTAGAAATCAATCCCTTTTACTATATTTAATATCCAGAAAAGGAATCCAGATCCTTTTCCTTTACAATTCCACAATCTTCCCCTCCCCCTCTCTCTCCTATCATATTCCCCTTCCTTCCCAACAAAAATATATAAATTGCAGCCACAACACTGATTGACCTATTGAAGCGAACACAATCGCAATTTAGCAGAAAGGAAGTCAAAAATAAAGGGTAATTCAAGTGGAATGATTGTGTGTATGTGTGTATTATTAAGGGTTTCTGACAAACAAAGACAAAAAAATAAATTTGTAGTGATCTTTTTGTGTGTAAAAATTCTTTAAATGGAAGGGAAGGGGAAGATTTTTTATTAAAAATATTTATTTTAAATGTAGCAAAAATATAATTGGATTTGTTTGTGTAAAATGAAGAAGCTTTTAAAAAATAAATTGTTAAATGGGGAAGAAAAAAGATAAATACTGGAACCCCTTATTCCTTTAATCCTTTACCTTTTGACTTTAAGCCGTTTTCACGCGTGAATGATCAGGGTTCAATAACCCCATCTTACCAGGGGTCGATCGGAAATGACGAAGGTGCCGGAAATCGGAACTATCGGAAGTCGGAAGGAAAAAAGATGTCGGAAATTGGAATTCCGATCGACTTCTGCTCCTTCCTGAAAGCATGCGTGTATGTTCTCTTGTAGTATTCGACACAATTCGGTATTACTGAAAATTACTAGATATTTATTTCTTTATAAAATCATAAGATTTGGGTTTCTGGGTTGTTCAGTTATCGGTATTTTTCGATAGATACCAAAAATATCCACATTTGCCGAACACTAGACATTTAAGGCTACTATAATCGGACTGGAAGGAACTTTAGCTTTAATTTATTTTTAAAGCAAAGGTCGGTGGAAGTATATTAAATTCTTTTTTTCATTAAACTTTAAACTAAACTTGGGAAAATTCTTAAAAAATTAAAGATAACAATCATTTCTTAAAAGATTTCTTAAATGATTGTTGTTCTCAATAAGCTTAACGTTGTGTTAGTATTTATTTTAATATTATTATGTTGAGCATTCATTTATATATTTTATTTAATCATTTATTTATTTATTTTTCCATAAATGATCAGAAATGAAAAAAATTATTATTTTTAACAGATAAATAAAAAACACAAATTTGGGTGGTATAAATGATTAAAAATAAAAATTCTCTCATTAAAAACCAATATCTCTCCTTTCTGTTCCTTTCACACTACCCCTAACCCTCATAATAAAAAGTGGCGTCCATCCCTTCTTCTGGAGCAAAAATCGAAGGATATGGGAGGATATGGAGGACATCTGCCTGCGCAGGGTTTTTGCCGTTCTTCCTCTCTCATTTCTAGTCTCTTCCCTTATTTCCTCAATAATTCCCTTCCTTCCCTTCCTTTTAGTCAATATAACCACTCTAAGTACCATTTCGAGTAGCTATCGTCATAACCTCCTCCTTTATGGCCAAAATAAAAACCAAACGAAAAATGGACATTCACTCTTTATTTTGCATAAAAATAAAGGCTTGGCTAGGGAAAAGGAGATCGATTTGTCCAAAAATAAATTGGTATATACAAGGTCGCGCAGAGTAAATCAAATATGAAAAGGAAGTTTAAAGGATTTGATTTTTGTCAAAAATCCCCATTTATCCCACTCCTTTTATCTTTATCTTTTTTCATTTTAATTCACGTCATTCCTCGTTTTAGCTTTGAAGCAACTTTCAAAGATTAGCTTTGAAGCAACTTTCTCTCAATTTCGCATATTCCAAGTTGCTATTTACCTGGAGTGTCGTATCCCTGTTTTCTAAAAATCCACGCTTCGGGGTTCTTTTCATAGGCTTAATCTATATCTTATCCATGCACTTTCTTATATACTTATTTTATTTAACATATCCCAACATTTTAAATATTCCAATCATTAAGAAACAAAGTCCCGAAACTTACAAACTGTTTGGGGAATAAATTAAATTTGGGATAATATTCACTGTACATTTCAATTTTTATGATATAAATTTATTTACCTATTTTGTTTAAACTCTGATTTGGTTCGGTGTGTTTGTGTTGTTCGGTTTTGATATTAGGCTTCGATTCAGTATCTTAAAACTCAGTTATTTTTATTTTTAGTTTAAATTAGGATAGCACCCCGAGCTTTTGGGGGAGGGATCGTCGGGGATCGGGCTCTGTCGGGGTAAAGCTTTCGGGTTTGGGTCGGATTTTTGCCTAAAAATTCGTCGGGGATCGGGGTTGGGTTGCTACTCTAGTTTAAACCCATTTTCTTTAAAAATAAAAATAAAATTTTATATAAAATTATTTTCAAACATTTCAAGCGGAAACTCGCGCCTTGACCAACTCTTCATTCATTCATCCAAACAATCTTTTTGTACGTTCTTCCCCGAATGACCTTCCTTCCTCTGTGGTCTTCTTTGTCTTTATTTATTCATTGTCCAAATAATTTTTCTTTGTTTGATCAACTTTACTTTTCGGCTTTTGTTTTTAGCTTTTGAGACTTTGCTTTTCATTTCAATTCACACAATAATGCCCTCTCACATTTCTTTCAGAATTTCACTTCTCTCCTTTTCATCCTCCATATATCCTTCTTCATTTTTCTTTATTTCCAAGAATCATTATGTCAAAACAAAAAGCGGTTCTTTTTCCCGAATATGATCACTCAATCCATAACTAATAAATAAATAAATATTTATATAACCCTTCACTAAACCACCCACAATCCCTCCACAAACACATTTTCCCAAAGCTATAATATTATTGCTCATCATTGTTGTCAGGATGATGATGATTATGTCGCCAATATTCTCTTCCTTTCTCTTCACAATTTTTTCGGCCCTGTCACTAACCAAACTCTAAATATGAAAAGCCAGTTGACTGAATATAAACCAGCCGCTCCCCTCTTTCTCTTACCTAAAAAGACTTTTTCTCTTCCCTTCCTTCGCTTGTTTCTTCTTTTTTCTTCATTTTTTTCATCTTTTTTGGCTACGCACACAAATTTCGCATAAATATTCCGCCTTTTTACGCCCCGCCTCTTTTTGCTCTTAAAAGTTCTGATCCCGCATTCTTCCGCCATAAAACCATCATTTCTTTAAAATAAATAAATAAATCGCGTGAGGATTTTCTGGAAAAGGAAAATTATATTTTCTCAAAAAAAATTAATTAATAATGCCCCCTTTACCCCAGTTAAATCAACAAAATTTATTACAAAATTCCACATCTTCCCCAAATAATAATCAACAACACCTTAGCAAAATTCCAACAACTTTGAGAAGGTATCAAAGAAAGTCACAAAATTCTAACGAGAAAAGAAGAAGATTAACTTTGGATTTAAGTCTATACACGGCTGTAGCCGACGAAGCAATAATGTTTAGCAGCGTTAATAGTAACACAACAATAACTTCTTCAACAGCAATAACGTCTTCTACAACTTCAACTTCTTCAAACTCCTCAAATGGAGGAGGAGGGGGTTGCCATTATAATCTTCCTCCTCTTCCCTCTCCAGCTACTCCTCTTCCAACCTCCAACACCCATTCACGTGTCCACTCACTTTCGAGATCACAAACCCCGACAAACAACTCTTCCCCAATGAATGGGTCAATGACAACAATATTTAGTGGAACAACCCAAACATTGCCTAGAGAAAAACCTCTAGCATCACCCAAATGTTTTGGCAAAAATACTCATATTCTTAAAGAAGAATATGATAGAGAAAGACAGCGGTGGGAGAAGAAACTTGAAGAAGCTGAACAGAAACTTTGTGAAGCTGCGGCTAATAATGCTGAATTGTTTCAGACAAAGGCTGAACTTAATAGAAAAATTATTGACTTTGAAAAGAGCCAGGCAAGAATTTTTTTTGAAAATTTTTTAATAAATTGACCGATGTTATGTACTATACCAATTTTAATTTTATTTCTGAAATAGGGACTACGGTATTTCAGATATTTTTTGGGGTGAGGATTAATGGCCTCATGTGGGCCTTATGATTGGGGGTACTCTCGCCTTAATGATAATTAAGACGATAATCCATTAAGGATATAAGGAGTCAACAAAATAAAAATACAGAGATAATGCCGTTCTAGAATCAAAATCTCGTTATAATAGACCTGGGAATAGTTGCGCAAATAGTCTCTCATCAGTGGATAATCACTCAGACTAGTTGCACATTGTTTGATATAGTACAAAATAATGCTTAACTTAAGTATGGCCAGATATTGTAATCTGACCTCTTAGTATACTACAAAATCCTTTATAAATCACCAAATAAAATTTAAATTTAACGACCAAAAATTAAACATTTTTAGAAACCTCTAATAGAACAAAATAAGCGCTTGAATGACCGTCTAAAAGCAGCCACAACAGAAACTAAAAAATTGGAACAAAAGATGGCTTTTGTTCAGGATGAATGGTATTTTGACAATAAAAAGAAAATTTTTAAAATAAGATTATTTAAGGCTAAGCCTTAGGGATCAATATGACAGGGTATTAAAAGAAAATGAAGCTCTACGTGAGCAGGTTGTTTAAAAATAAATAAATTTTTGATGAATTTAAACATTTGTAGAGGGCATTTCCTGAAAAATTAGAAGAATTGGGTCGCTACAGAAATCAAGTGAAATTTTTATTTATTATTTAAAAATTTGAAAGTTTTATTAAACTAAACAAAATCATGTATAATCGACCCTCTAGACAACTTAGGAATTATTAGTATCATTTGACTAATTATGAGGAAGGATGATTAAAGATGATCTCTCTTAGTATTAAAAATATGAGGGGCCGGGACTATGGTTACTTCGGAGTTAACCGACTCGGAAAATTTTAGGCGCCTGAAACTTTTTGCTTAACTAGGAGCATCCTTTGTAAATATATACATAGGATTTATTTTTTCCTCCAAGTCTTATGAAGAGATTTAAAAACCTACCATCTATTTTATCAATCATGGAAGGAAAACTTTAATACAAGGATCGGCCTGGATAAGATTGTTCCTTCTAGGACATAGACCGGCTACCCGACACTTGAGGATATGACTTTTGAGGACCAGACACTTGAGGACCGACTTTTGAGGACGCGACCTTTGAGGACGCGACTTTTGAGGATGCGACTTTTGAGGACGCGACCTTTGAGGATGCGACCTTTGGGGATGCGACTTTTGAGGATCAGACATTTGAGGATACTCTAATGTAAAAAAAATTAAAAAATAAATAATTTTAATTTTATGTTTAAAAAATTTAAATTTTATAATTTTATGGCTTGCTTAAGACCTAACGAGCAAATAGTGATCATTATTAAATACATATAATCATTTCAGTTTTCCAAAACTGTCATTTCAGTTTGTGTGTCCGACAACACAAAAACAAAACACGAAAAAGTAATATTTTTTGCTTTTAATTATTTCTCTATCATTCATTTAAATATGCCACAGAAATTCATTGGAAATAAACGAGGAAAAAAGTCTGACCATTATGTACAAATTAAGGAAAAATTTGGAAATTTCTCACATGGCCTTCAGAAATTCTCGAAATTCTCAAAAGGAAGAAATCTGTTGGTTGTTATTCCAAAATTATAAATGGAATTATAAAAAAATTATAATTATAAATGGTACACCTCATATCCCTCTTATTCTTCCAAAACTTTCTTAATCCTATATCCTTCCAGACATCGAGGTATTCTTCCGATATCCATTCGAATCCGCTGGTAGCCTTATTTGGGCGTGATATCGAAAGATCAATATGTTAATTTCCCTTGATAGCACTTAAATCCCCCTTGGTCAATTCAGACCCCCTTTTATTACACGATAATCAAACCTCTTATATCCAACAAATTTCATATAAACCACCGCTAATCCTTAATAATCCTTAACCCTCGAAAAAATTTTTAGTTCGTTCCCGGATATCCGAAAATTATCGGTTCGTTTCATCAGTTCGGTTTCTGATATCCAAAGTTTTCTAGGAACCGACAACCCTATTCAATTTATCAAAATTTTCAAAATTTCAACTACTTTGGTAAACTGAAATGATTATATGTATTTAATAATGATCACTATTTGCTCGTTAGGTCTTGAGCAAGCCATAAAATTATAAAATTTAAATTTTTTAAACATAAAATTAAAATTATTTATTTTTTTAATTTTTTTTGACATTAGAGTATCCTCAAATGTCTGATCCTCAAAAGTCGCATCCCCAAAGGTCGCATCCTCAAAGGTCGCGTCCTCAAAAGTCGCATCCTCAAAAGTCGCGTCCTCAAAGGTCGCGTCCTCAAAAGTCGGTCCTCAAGTGTCTGGTCCTCAAAAGTCATATCCCCATGTGTCGCGCCACGCATAGACCAGCTTAAGATTTCATGATTTCTCTTTAAGGTTCTCGAAATGTCCAAATGTATAACAGCACTTCGCCAATCTGCAGCAGAAAAAGACAGAAGGCAAGAAATGTTGATAATCAAACTTAAAAGACTGCGAATGCGAGCTTCTGGCCAACAAGAAAGTGACCGGCAAAGTTGTGCTGCTGGCTCAGAAGGTTCAGTAGAGGATAGTGGATCGCTTGGATTAGATACTATAGCTGAGGATTTAGACGAAGATGTTGATTTAAGTACAGAATTGTTATTAAATGGTAGAGGGGCTGTAGGGGAAAATGTTATATTGAGACAGCAATTGGCTACAGCAAACGATCAGTTGGTTGAATTGCAAAGGGAAATTGATAATGCTAAGGCAATTTTTTAAATATTAAGTTGGAAAAGTAGTGGACTCTGATACATGGTGTAATTGTTCCTCTGATCCCCGCAGGATGAAGACGAGGGTCGAGTAATCAGTGAATTCATGTTAAGGGGGAGGGCTCTAAGGAGGGTGGGGGGGGGGGGGGGGGGGGGCGAGGCTCTAGGGAGGATCTGCGCTATCCATATTGACATTGGGCGAACCCTACTTTTAACTGACCACTTTTATTTTGTAGATAGACAATGCTAATCACTTGGAAGAATCTACCAACCATTTTAGGGAAGAATTAGATTCTTTCAGAAAAAGAGAGAGACTTTTACAGCAACAATTAGCTAATGTTCAATCACAGAATGAATTATTAGAATTTCAATTAGTTGAATTAACAGAAGGAAGACAACAATTAGAAAATGGGGAGGTTACTAATATGGGCAATAGAAAAGTACAATTTTGCATTAAAAAAGGACAATATTGTAGATCGTTAGATCAATTAATGGTCTGAAAAACTAACCTTGAGAGGATTATGGAGGGTTAAGGGGATTCAGACATTTTGGGATTGGATATATCAGGGATGCTTTGAATCATACTGATTTTGGTTCTTGCGACCTTTGGATTGGGGTGATCAATCGAACCTCGATGTCTACCAGATCTCGACATCACCTTTCTTTATTACGTCCGCATAATTAATAGGTCCCTGGGCGATTTCCTTTCAGAATTTATCGGATTTAAGGGATCTATTAGCCCAGGTTATTTGGTTGACCTCCGTTATAATGCCACTACCAAGGATTGGCTCTGGATAAAATTTAAATATTCAAAATAAAATTTAGAATAATTTAAAGACAAGCTGCTCAGAAAGGCAAACAATGACCGATATTTCTGTACCAATAAAAGAAGAAAATGAAAAGGAATTAGAGGAAGAAGATAATAATGAATGGAAGAATTCTGTCGGATTAAATAGAAAACGTGCCTTAGATCCTCGTAAAATCGAAGTTTTACGTTGGGGAATGAAACGAGCTTTTGAATTTTCGCTTCTAGGACGTCCAGAAAGGTGTGCAATAAAACAAGGATTAGCAGCAATTGAATCTCTTCAACAGGTGTTTAAATTGGAATGCTTAATTAGTAAAACTTTCATTATTAGCGACTTTCTTTATAACGGAGATAGCGAGTGTTGATTGAATAAAAACTTTAATTCTTGTCTATAATCTGACTTCAAGGGATTCTTAGGGGATTTTTAGTTGGCTACACCCATTGAACGGGAAACCTCTGTTTTACGGAAAGCTAAGGCAAATTTTAAAAAATTGCTAGGGCAAATTTTTTTTTAATTTTATTTTTTTTAAAAACGGGCGGGCGACTAATATAAAACAAATATCATATTTAGTAATTATTCGCTAAATTCGATTAAATAATTAAAAACAGCCTGAATAATATTTAAAAATTTAAAAAAATTTAAATAACCTTCCAAAAATAAAGTTTAAAAATTTATTAAGCAATTAAATTTTGCTGAAACTGAATTAAATATGTCAAATTGTGAAAATGGGAGATTACAACGAGAATTGGAACATAAAGATTTAGAAATGAAAAAACAGAAAGATGAAGTGCAGAATGAAAGGCAGCAGAGAAAGCGTGAATTGAAGGCTGAATTGGAATTGTTAAGGAAGGAGGTAAAGCAAAAGAAATTTTAAGTAAAAAATTTTGAAAAGATTGTTTGTTCTTGACACTCCAAATTTAAGGAACATGACGAGAAATATCTCAAAAATAATTAAATATGAAGAGAATTCGAGTTTAAAGTAGAAGTTGCATAAATTGAAATACAAAATCGAGAACTGTAGAGATGTTTTAGAAAGAAAACCTTTTAGGCTCAAGACGTGAAAACGTTTTGAGTTGAGACTATAAACCTCTACTGATGGGAATTATCCAGGATCTAATATCAGTTTGGAAACCATAATATTAAAAAAAATAGGGCAAGCCAAAATTCTCTCATCTAGGCATAATGGCATGTTTTACCTAACCATGATATTAAAAACTTGAATTTATAAATATATTTCTTTAAAAATAATTTTGTAAATAGAAAATAAGTTTTTTAAAAAATAAAAATTTTTTAAGAGAGTAGAAGAATCTGCTGCCTATAACCGTCAAGTTGGAGAATTGAGCAAAACTTTGAATGAAAAAGTCCATATAATAGGCGATTTAAATGATAAAGTTGCCCAACTTGGAGCGTAAGTTTTTTTTTATTTTAAAAACTTTGAAAAACTTTTTTTCTTAAAGAGAATTAGATATTTGTCGTTGTCAATTAATTACTTCACAAAAAGAGGATGTTTCTTTAAAAGCTCAAAATGCTGAAATGACTAAAGAAGTTAAAAGGCTTGTGGAGGAATTGGAAAGGGTTAAAGCCGATTTGGTTAAAGTCATGGAAGAAAAACAAAAGTGAGGATTTAATTTTTAATGAAAATTATTTATTGCAGTCAGACCCCCCATTATTAGATATTTTTGGGGAAAAGTTTATTTATGTTCAGGGATAACTTAAATATAGGGTATCGAGCAGCTCTCTTATAACGCGGCTAATCATTCTAATCAAACTAAAAATATAGTATCTAATAGTAAAGTATATCTCTTTATTAGAGTATTCCTTTTTCCTATTGACGGTATTATATAATACATAGTTAAGAATGTCACAAAATTCTTCGGTTAATCGAACCTATACTGAAACTTTCTGCTTGTTTCAGTAACTTTTTTGGAAAATTTTGGATTAAGTGAAATGTAAACTAAACCTTAAACTAATTTAAATCTTTAAGATCATTAAATGAAGCAAATCAACGAATTTTGTCTATTGAAAAATCCAAAGCTGAAGAACTTAAAAAACTTTTAGAAGAAAAAGAAACTAATAAACAACAATGCAACCAATTAAGAATTTTAAATCGAGAATTGGAAGCACAATTTAATACACAAATGGATTTAATTGGGGCTTTAAAGAGGAAATTACTGGCTGTAAGTTTTTTTGAACTTTTAGTAGGATTGCCTATTTTAAAGCAATTTGTTAGTCTTCGTTTTATCCGGTGTTAGACTATACGGTTATTATTTAGGATAAACCCATCGAATATTTCTTTTACATATTGTTAGAGACAGTAAGATCTCAGGTGTATGATATAGATTCTGAGTTTGAACTTGTGAAAAAATTCTCTACTTGAGAATTTTTATCTCTATTTCTCAAATCGCCTGAAGAATTTCACAAAATTCTTCGGAACTCATGACGACTTATTACAGAACCTATTAACTTAACCTGACAGTATTCTCGAACTCATCCTCATTTCCACTCTCAAAATTCCTTTGCACTATTTTTTTGCTATTTATTAAAAATTAAAAAAATTAGCAGCAATGCGAGCCTGGAAAGCCGTCATGGGCCACAGCAACAGCCACCCGCAGTTGTGGCTCTCAATCTACAGAGGATGAGCAATACCATTCTGAGGGTTCTGAAGAAGGTCTTGGGGGTGGAGGCCAACAAAAGATGACAACAATAATTAGAAAATAAATTTAAATTAAATTTTAGAAATTTAATTATATATAAATATTATTATTTATTGTTTTTTTTTCTATTTTTTAAAAATTCCCTCAAGAATTTGTGGCAATTATTAAATACACACACATTTTATTATTAAATAAATGCCAGACTATTTACAAAAAAATTTAAAAAAAATTAGCAAGGACAAATTAATAGAAAATTGTGTTTTTTTGGGGGGAAGAAGACCTTGGGAGGAAAGGACGGAGATTAAATTCTTTTCATTGTTTGGAGTAAAGGACACTTTTTTTTGTGTTTTTTATCTGTATTTGACAGCTGCTAATAAGATGCCATTATTATATTTATTGTAACCAAGATGAATTTTCGCGGATTTTTTCAAAGCACGTACATATTTTATTAAATTTTTTTCATTAGAATCTGAATTTATATTTAATGTTTTATACAGTCGAAGCTCGATAAAACGTCAAATTCGGGACCGAATTGAGCTGACATTTTAATAGATCGAGGGCTTAATTTGAATTGTGATGACGCGATAAGCTAAGAGATGATAACGTGGAGTTGAGCTATCGAGATTTGATTATTTTTTTATTTGCTTTATCTATCAACCGCACTACCGTATTACTAAATCTAGTTAGCTGTCTTTTAAAATTGCTAAAAAAAATAGCCGGAGGTAGTCCCACTTTATCGATAAATCTCATTGGGCCTGAATCTGATCATGATAAGGTTGTCGGTTTTGACCTAACAGACCCGAACCGAAGAACCGAGGATTTTTCGGTCCTTTTATTATTTTTATTTTTTAAAATCCAGATGAATTTTCCATCCAAATTTTATTCAATTAATTCGAGCAACCGTAATCATTTTCTTTTTGAAGACCTAAAAAATAATAATAAAATAATTAAAAAACAAAAAAAGTACACAATATCCGGGCACAGATGTTTCCCTAGACAATTAAATAAAATAATCAGATTTTTATTAATAAAAGGCCCTTTTATTGTTTAATAAATAAATAAATATTATTTTGTTGTTTATAAGGAAAAAAAAAATGATGTAGAAAAATCCTTCTATTAAATTTGCCGTTAAATAAAAAGGGGGGGGGGGGGGGGATAAGTACAACATCCTCCTCTATATATTCCCTTTTTATTTTTAAATTTTATTTTTTTCTTTTAAAAAATAAAATCTGCTTTTTAGTAAAAATCTTTTTTTGTGAAAACAAAAAATTATTTTTTGTATATTTTTTTGAGTAAATATGAAGGCGTTGTTTTGCGTAGAAAGGGGGGTATATTTTTAAACTTTTAACACTACTTCCTTATTTTTTTAAAATTTATTTTTGTTTAAAAGTTGAATAAATTTTTCTATAAATATACTTGATAAGTTTAGTTTAAGCTTTATTTTTTTTGTATTTTTTATGTTTTATTCTTATTTTTAAAATATTTAAAATCATTGAGAGAATGAGGGAGATGTAGGAAAATTCCATTGGAACCGAAAGGTTGTCCTTATATCCAATGAAATTTTTGCAGGAACATCCGGAGCACTTATAATTAGAATAAGATAAAAAGAATGAGAGGGATATAGAATGAGGGGGTTGAGGAAGATGGCCGAATGGTAGGTTGAAATTTGTAAAGAAGGCTTAAATTATGGAAGTTGATAATAAAAACAGGGGGAGGCCACCAAACTTCCTTAATTGCTTATGTACTTCCAAACCTTTCCCTCATCTACAATACATATTAGTTGGCCCAAGTCTAGTGCCTTTATAAAACACGTCACAAATTAAAATTTTACCCCAAAAAATAAAAAATAATCATTCTTTTTTGTTTTTTGCTCTACTCATTCATTATAAAATAACCTACGTGATTGCCTTAGTTATTTTTTATTTATTTATTTATTTATACGAACACCAAAAGGTACATACAAGCATGTACACTTACAATGGATAAAAAAACAATACAAATAAATGCGTTGGTAAAATTATAAAAACTTTTAAAAAAATAATATTTGAAAAAATAAATGTGGATAAAAAATATATGTGATTAAAAAAAAGCTGAAGAACTTAAAAAACTTTTAGAAGAAAAAGAAACTAATAAACAACAATGCAACCAATTAAGAATTTTAAATCGAGAATTGGAAGCACAATTTAATACACAAATGGATTTAATTGGGGCTTTAAAGAGGAAATTACTGGCTGTAAGTTTTTTTGAACTTTTAGTAGGATTGCCTATTTTAAAGCAATTTGTTAGTCTTCGTTTTATCCGGTGTTAGACTATACGGTTATTATTTAGGATAAACCCATCGAATATTTCTTTTACATATTGTTAGAGACAGTAAGATCTCAGGTGTATGATATAGATTCTGAGTTTGAACTTGTGAAAAAATTCTCTACTTGAGAATTTTTATCTCTATTTCTCAAATCGCCTGAAGAATTTCACAAAATTCTTCGGAACTCATGACGACTTATTACAGAACCTATTAACTTAACCTGACAGTATTCTCGAACTCATCCTCATTTCCACTCTCAAAATTCCTTTGCACTATTTTTTTGCTATTTATTAAAAATTAAAAAAATTAGCAGCAATGCGAGCCTGGAAAGCCGTCATGGGCCACAGCAACAGCCACCCGCAGTTGTGGCTCTCAATCTACAGAGGATGAGCAATACCATTCTGAGGGTTCTGAAGAAGGTCTTGGGGGTGGAGGCCAACAAAAGATGACAACAATAATTAGAAAATAAATTTAAATTAAATTTTAGAAATTTAATTATATATAAATATTATTATTTATTGTTTTTTTTTCTATTTTTTAAAAATTCCCTCAAGAATTTGTGGCAATTATTAAATACACACACATTTTATTATTAAATAAATGCCAGACTATTTACAAAAAAATTTAAAAAAAATTAGCAAGGACAAATTAATAGAAAATTGTGTTTTTTTGGGGGGAAGAAGACCTTGGGAGGAAAGGACGGAGATTAAATTCTTTTCATTGTTTGGAGTAAAGGACACTTTTTTTTGTGTTTTTTATCTGTATTTGACAGCTGCTAATAAGATGCCATTATTATATTTATTGTAACCAAGATGAATTTTCGCGGATTTTTTCAAAGCACGTACATATTTTATTAAATTTTTTTCATTAGAATCTGAATTTATATTTAATGTTTTATACAGTCGAAGCTCGATAAAACGTCAAATTCGGGACCGAATTGAGCTGACATTTTAATAGATCGAGGGCTTAATTTGAATTGTGATGACGCGATAAGCTAAGAGATGATAACGTGGAGTTGAGCTATCGAGATTTGATTATTTTTTTATTTGCTTTATCTATCAACCGCACTACCGTATTACTAAATCTAGTTAGCTGTCTTTTAAAATTGCTAAAAAAATAGCCGGAGGTAGTCCCACTTTATCGATAAATCTCATTGGGCCTGAATCTGATCATGATAAGGTTGTCGGTTTTGACCTAACAGACCCGAACCGAAGAACCGAGGATTTTTCGGTCCTTTTATTATTTTTATTTTTTAAAATCCAGATGAATTTTCCATCCAAATTTTATTCAATTAATTCGAGCAACCGTAATCATTTTCTTTTTGAAGACCTAAAAAATAATAATAAAATAATTAAAAAACAAAAAAAGTACACAATATCCGGGCACAGATGTTTCCCTAGACAATTAAATAAAATAATCAGATTTTTATTAATAAAAGGCCCTTTTATTGTTTAATAAATAAATAAATATTATTTTGTTGTTTATAAGGAAAAAAAAATGATGTAGAAAAATCCTTCTATTAAATTTGCCGTTAAATAAAAAGGGGGGGGGGGATAAGTACAACATCCTCCTCTATATATTCCCTTTTTATTTTTAAATTTTATTTTTTTCTTTTAAAAAATAAAATCTGCTTTTTAGTAAAAATCTTTTTTTGTGAAAACAAAAAATTATTTTTTGTATATTTTTTTGAGTAAATATGAAGGCGTTGTTTTGCGTAGAAAGGGGGGTATATTTTTAAACTTTTAACACTACTTCCTTATTTTTTTAAAATTTATTTTTGTTTAAAAGTTGAATAAATTTTTCTATAAATATACTTGATAAGTTTAGTTTAAGCTTTATTTTTTTTGTATTTTTTATGTTTTATTCTTATTTTTAAAATATTTAAAATCATTGAGAGAATGAGGGAGATGTAGGAAAATTCCATTGGAACCGAAAGGTTGTCCTTATATCCAATGAAATTTTTGCAGGAACATCCGGAGCACTTATAATTAGAATAAGATAAAAAGAATGAGAGGGATATAGAATGAGGGGGTTGAGGAAGATGGCCGAATGGTAGGTTGAAATTTGTAAAGAAGGCTTAAATTATGGAAGTTGATAATAAAAACAGGGGGAGGCCACCAAACTTCCTTAATTGCTTATGTACTTCCAAACCTTTCCCTCATCTACAATACATATTAGTTGGCCCAAGTCTAGTGCCTTTATAAAACACGTCACAAATTAAAATTTTACCCCAAAAAATAAAAAATAATCATTCTTTTTTGTTTTTTGCTCTACTCATTCATTATAAAATAACCTACGTGATTGCCTTAGTTATTTTTTAATAAATAACTAGCTAGACCCGGAAATTATTTGCTCATTAAAGTAAAAATAAACTCGGAAACTATTAAAAATTAGTAGACAAAAAAAGAGAGAAGTTTTTTCGTTTGTTAATTCCGTGTTATCCACTCATTCATCTTTCCCTATAGACTTGGAATTCCATCATTAAATTAAAAATGAGGACTAACAAGGGGTAATATATAAATAAAATATAAATTAATCCTTCAGTCATTTTCATTATTTTATCCTCTCCTGTCTAAATTTTTCAAATGACAATGTTAGTAGGGTGAAGGGAACATGTCTGTAATGCGAAGGGAACATTTGGCTGTAGTCCCATAAAGTAAACGTAAAACTTTATTCGAATACTCATAATTTGGTGATATTTTCAAAACTTTTTTTGTTTAGTTTTTAAAAGTTCTGATTGAAAATTCTGATTAGTCTTTTTATAATGTGTAGGGAAGGAACACCCTTGCAATTTGTAGAAACTATAGTTTAGGCCCTGTAAAATCATCAAATAATTTTTTAGAGACGTGAAACCTTCCTTAGACATTCTCAATAAGGCGATTAATAATTTTAGAACTTTTTCTGAAATTATTTCACGACTTCATGTTGAAAATTCAGATTTTTTGAATAAAGAGAGGGTTTAGTAAATTTCCGACTATAACTTTAAAATTTCTTATCCAAAAATTTTGAAATTTTAAATGACGTTAGTTAACACCATCAAAGACCTCCATGCAAAATTTTACATAAATAGGTTCTCATTTAACATTTAATAAAGCCGCGCGCTAACATCTCTTTATTTGTAAGTCTCTTCCGGCCAATAGCATTGTGTACCTCTTTCAATGTATTTTGCACTTAATTTATAAAATAACGTTTTTTCGCAATTAGCAGCCCTTTGGGAGTAAAGAATGGATAAAATGCCTTCAAAAATGTTTAGCCTGTGTTTGTGTGTTTTGTTCACGTTTTTATATTTAAATGAGGGCAAAAAACTCTCTCGGAAGGGCCCATACATAATAGACATTTCCGCTTTTCATCAGTCATTTCTCGGCTGTCAAAAAGTGATGGACAACTAACACATTAATGTAAAAAATACATAAAAATGTTTCATTTACTTTTTGGCACTTTTCCATGTTAAAAAAGTTTTCTTTTTCTTAGAAAATTTTATACTTTTATATGATTTATGTTCTTTGCTTTTTTCTAAGAATGAAGGATTTTCACGTCTTTTTTGGTTCCTTTTTTGGGAATTTTTGACTAAATATTTTTGTCAAATCAATTAAATATGTTTTATTTAATTAGTTATTCTTTAAATTAATTTGTGCCAAAAATAAGAAAGCGCTAGAGTAAGCAACTAGCACAAAAATTCTAAATTTTATCAGATATATCTAAATGAACCCGATAACTTTTTGCATTATTTTTCAGTGCCGGGTATTGAACGTCTTGTGACTCATCTTCAGGAATTCCAAAATCTTAGTTCAAGCTCTATCCTGAGCCAACTCCAAGGCAACTCCAGAGCTCCCGAACACATAGCCAAGCTCCCGAATATAGCCAAGCTGGGGATGGGTTCGGGCTCTAGTTAAGCTCCCGAACCCATACCCAGCACTGTTATTTTCATACTGAAACTGCTTGTAATGTGAAGGGGCATTAATATATCATTTTACTTGTCAATTTTATTCGAAATATTTTAATTTAAAATTTAAATAAATTTAGAGGTTGTGTTGTCAAAAATATTATTTGGGTAAATTCATTAAATAATGCCACGTCTATATAGTTTTACTTTCCTTTTTTCTTTATTTATTTTTGCCGTCAGTTTGTTGTTGGTATCATCAACGGTAATTTAAAAGAAATTTCAAAAAAATATTTATATTTTAATATTTAGCCCCTCTATGGACCGGAAATGTCACAACCCCAATATTACCGAGCAATTTGGAATTTAAATTCGAAACGTAGTCGTAAGTTAATTAATAAATTTGTGTAGACATAATTGGGGTTTCATTCAAATTCCCTATAGTCAGGGACGGTGTTAGTCTAATTGAGAGATAACAATTTGTTGTTGGTAGCATCAACAATGATTTAATTCAGAAGATCGTCGTAAGTATCGACCTCGTTATCAAAAATTTTTGTTCGGTATCTCGTCTCGGTCCGATTTATAATCATAACTCTGCAACAATCAAAAAGCAGACAGCCTAGGATAGGTATCACCGACGCCGCTTAATTTCTAAGAACAGGGACATTGTTCGTTCCATTTTTTTTCTCGAGAAGCTGGGATCTTAAAAATCCAACTAGAATATAAAAAAATAAAATTTTCCCTAATTCTTAGCGTCCATCGGCCTCTCATTGGCAGAATATATGGCACACAATCAAGGCCAAGACCAGTCTCTACATTTCATTCCAACAGTATAGCAATTGAAAGAAAATGAAGAAAATTAAATAAAAAAGTGTAAACGGGAAGTAATAAATATTAAAAAAATTTTAGCAAAATTTTTTGGAGAAAGAAAAATTTAAAAAGAAAATATTAATGTACAGCTATTAAACTCTCCTCAACTTTTTTTAATTGTTTATTTTGTTGCTGCTGATATTCTAACCCTTTTTTGGACTTTTTGTTTATCCTTTTTTAATTATTTTCCTTTAATCAGTGATTGACTTGAAATGAGTGGAGCGAGAGCATAAAACTTAACTATTAGATTTATATTTAGAATTTTTAATTAAAAAAGTGTAATATAAAACAAAAAATTGGATTAAATAGAACATTAAGTATGTAAATAAGCAGTGATGTGGGGGTTCCAGTTCCGGAACCGTGGAACCGATAAATGTCTAATATTCATATTCGTAATCGTACTTGGTACGTAAGTAAGCAGTGATGTGGGGGTACGAAGTACGTGTACGAGAAAAATACAAATTTTAGTAAATACGTCAAGAATAAGGGTGGTAGGTACAATGTACCCATGACCCATGCATACTTTGAAAGATTAATATAGTCAGGAGCTTCACTGAATATAGGTGTATTAGTCGTTCAATTAGAGAACGGTATACATTTGGACTGTGCGGTATACATTTTGGACTTAAAATTTTAAATTTATTTCTAACATGGAGGTACAAGCAATGAGGGAATCAAAACATGACCAAACGATTTTTGTTCGTCTGTATTAAATATTGAAATAAAATCTATATCAAATGTTCTATACGGCCTCGGTAAACGTAAAACAACATCTTCCCCAGAATAACTTCGAAGAGGCTCTCCCCTTAAATTTTTTAAAATTTTTATAAAATTATAAAATCATTTACGATCTCTGGCCGACGACATTAGCCTTAAGTTGGTGTTCCACAGCTTCTGGAAATTGGCCAATTCCAATGAAGAAATAAGTATCTAAACAAAGAATTTGAATATTTCTCTCCAGATACCCAATAACAGGAGCCGAAGCATAATATTCTTCCTTTATCTGCGCCGCAGGCGAAAATTTTTTAAATTTATGATGGCCGATAAGCCAGAATTCCTCATTTTTGGCGCCAAAAATTCAAATTTTTTCAAAAATTCGGAAATCGTTAATCGAAAATATCACAAAATTTCGAAAATCGGAAATCGAAAATCGAAAGGAAAAAAACCTCGAAAATCGAAAAACGAAAATCGAAATTTCGAAACACCTCTGCTGAGGAGAAGATAGTAAATATCGTAACCGTACTTGTTCGTACTCGTACATCCCTATTTTTTCTCGTAATGCCTATTTTTTTACTCATACTACTCGTACAGAAAGGGAAAGAAAGTACAGTATACAAGTAGCTCTTTGCGCGCTCGGTGAAGACGAGCGTTTAAAAAGCTACTAAACCAAATTAATTTTCATGCGTAAAATAGAGGTCAGATATAACAAAATAAATTTATTTTTTACTTTTTGTAGTATTTCGCCCATCATAGTGAAATGAAGGTATTAATATTGTATTACAATTTAAAATATGTAATCTATAAGAAGTCACATTATGAGACCATCCACTTAAGGGCATTATCTGTTTTGGGAGTTTAAATTAAATAATTTTATTTAAGGTAGTATGTGTACCTTCTCCTCTCGAGGTGGATCAACGTCTACAAGAGAAGCTAGAGGGATATGTCTCTGTAATTGTATAAATTATATATTTTTAAGAATAAATAATATTTGGGTTAGCCTAATTGCTCCGTCAGTTTATTAACTTTTAAATTTTAGAGTTATACATATTCGGATATTTTCCATACCCATACATACTTGTTAACGAGACTTTTTCTATTTGCCGCCAAAAGTCTGCATGGTGGTCCGCCCCTGGCCACCATGCCCCCCCCCCCCATGGTGGCCCGCCCCTGATGACCCCTGGTCTGTATGTTTTTCCTCTATACTAACCTAAGTAATCTTAATTGAGTTATTCTAGGTAAAAAACTGGCTCTTGTCCAGTTTATGCGTCCCATGAAAGTATATGCGTCCCATCAACAAAAAATTGGATATTTCTTGGTGTTGCAAAGTAGGGGTATGGTTCCAAAGCATTTCTTCATGTTCAGGACCTACGTCCACTGGGTCTGGGACCGTTCCTTACCCTATCCTTCGAAATTTCTGAAAGTTATAGCCAATTTTTAAAAATTTCAGAAAAACGATTTTAACTTTCAGAAATTTCGAAGGATAGGGTAAGGAACGGTCCCAGACCCAGTGGACGTAGGTCCTGAACATGAAGAAATGCTTTGGAACCATACCCCTACTTTGCAACACTAAGAAATATTCAATTTATGTTGATGGGACGCATATACTTTCATGGGACGCATAAACTGGACAAGAGCCAAAAAATTCTGTAAAAAATTTTAGAAATTTTTTTCAAAGATTTTCCCAATAATACATATAATAATTTTAAAAATTACTTTAGTGCATTGATTCCAAAGACCAATCCATTTATACTGCGTTATTTTAGCTCCATTAGTTAATGTAAATGTAACTAATTGCTCATTTATTTTAGGTAAAACAAATTGAATTTCGTTGGCAGAAAAAGGTGTTGATGTTGTACTAAATAATGGAGGTTCATATGTCGGGTCTAATTTCTTCCTCAACTTGAAAATTTTTTTATTAAATTTAATTTTCGTTTAAAACCTCAATAAGTCTTTGTCTACGTCCCGGACGTGGATCTTTAATTATTCGATAAAGTGGGGTTGTTTTTATTTCTATCGGAGGCTTCGCATCTATTGCATTGTTGCCAACATATTCTAATTAAATAGAAATTATAATATTATTATCAAATTATGTTTTAAAGGAAAATACTAATACTCAGACCTGGTCACGGATACTGATCTTGGTATCCGTATCCGCATATTTACGGCGGATACAGACGGATACAGGCCGGTATCCGCAGGCATTTTGATATTATCTGTATCCATATCCGTATCCATGGGCAGGTCTGCTGATACTTGTAATTTACCACACCTAGTATTGGCCTCGTAACTCATTGAAATTTAACTTTTGCTGAACTCGTACCTCGTAGCAAGTACGGGGTACGATTAAAATTTTGTTACGAACGTCCAAGCGCTAGTAGTTATTGGATCTGGGGATTGGTTGAAATTCGAGATTGATATCCCGAAAAATCTCGAGTTTAATATATTTATTTTATGTTCCTTTGATTTAAACTCTCATTTTTTAGTCTCTCAATTTAATTAATTAACCATTTCTAGCTGGTGATCGTCTTATACTGCTACTATCAGCAGCTTTCTCAATTTTATCTTCAACAATAGCATCATCCCTTGCATTTAAATAGGCTATAGAGTAATTTCTTTGATTAATTAAAGGTGCCGGAGTCCGTTTGCTTCTGAAAATTTTTAAAGAAATTTTTAGAAAAATTAAAACCCCAAAAGAATGAGGGGCTGGGTTGTTCCAGTTAATAATGGATGGGTGGATGTATTTAATTTGGAATTTATTTGTGTTGTTGTTGGTAGTATTGTGAAGGGTTGTGTTGTAGAGGAAGATGTGTTTTCATTAATTAATTGTCTTTGTTGTAAATCTGGGATTGAGCTGGTAGATGTGTTAATTGAAGGAAATGATGTTGAGGTACTGGAGTAATTTATTATTTTAGAAAGATGGCCATAAATTAATCCATCCCTCTTTATACTTATTATCAAAACCCTATTAATTCAGCTACTATCGAATAGCTCAGTTTTGAGATAAAAATTTCGGCTTTCGAAATGTACCATGACTTAGAAATAGGTTTTCTTTTACTTAGAATCCAAGGTGATGAGTGTCTATCACTCTGATTCATCTAACACCTAAATTCAAGACGGACATGAAGCAAGTGCTACATTTAAAATGCACTCCCCTACCTTAAAGCATATTTGAGAAATTTCGAAAAGATGGGACCTGAAACGGAATTGTAAATGTAGTAAAACTAGGAGGGGCTCAGGCCAATAAAATCGGGAATTCCCCTTTTTAATTTCCCGTTTACAAATGCAATGAAAATCTAAGCAAGATAAGATCGAATAATTTGTATGACAAGCTTATTGTTTAATTAATTACCTTTCTGAAAGAGAAATCAGCGTAGTTGAATTTTTCTTCAACTTTTCTTCTTGAGATAATTTATTTAAATTTCCACTCTTCTCCTGTACTTCCCTCGAAGGTTCTAACAATAAATGAGCAAATTCAATTGGCCAAAACCCGCCAAATTGTTGGGGACGGTGAAATCTAACAGCTTCTCTTTTTTCTCTATTGGCTTTGAAAGTATTCGATTTAATCATTGGCAAAATTATTCCATGGCCTGGAATAACATTTTCGCGGTCTTCAGGTCTAGGAGGGCCGATTATCATTGCTGTGCAACTTTAATATTGAGAAATTAAAAAAATGGATTTAAAGAGACATTTGCACTATGTATTATAATTTGTTCCAAGTAAGGTTGGCGGATAGTTGGAAATCTTCGGATATCCAAATCCGATATCAGAACCGAATCCGATATCAGATTTCCGAATATCCGGCCTTTTTCGGACCCGAATATCCGGATCCGCCAACCTTATTCCAAAAAACTGAAAAATTATTAAATTGTTCAAAAGTCCAAAAAAGACTATTTCTAGGAGTGAGTACTTAGCCTCAATATTCCTCAAGGTTAATGATTGAAGTTGCTTGAAACTCTATTCCTCACTATTCATCTATTCCTCACCCTCTATTCCTCACCCTCAGCGTAGACCTCAATTAAATCTAATTTATTTAAATAAATCCCCTCATTTTCCAAGGCTTTTATTTAAAATTTTATTTACAATTCTCACCCAATTTGTCTCGGATTGTGTTGAAAATGATTAAAAAGAATTGTAAATTCATCAGCAGCATAAATCTCTGCCGAAGTCCCTTCGGCCGAGTAATGAAGAGCTCCCAACGGAACACCAAAGTAAGGATCACCTCCTTGGTCGTCTGCTTCTAGAGATTCTGAGAGGACATTCCGAAGAAGCAAAAACAGGGAAAAGGAGAATAATAAGTTGAAAGAGAATAATTTGGAATTTTTATTAATCGAGGTTATGAACATTTTTTCTTCTCAACTTTAGTAAATTGAAAAGTCTAGAAATTTAATTTAAGAGGAAAATAAAAATTTTTATTTACATCAAATTATGAAACGTTTTTAGAATTTGATCTAAGACCGCATGGCGGAGACTTTATACCCATTAAAGATAAATCTCATTATTGGATAGGTTTTCTATATAAGTTATGGTAAGCGAATCAGAATTCAAATATCCAAAATTTTTTCAGATATCCAAAGGTTTCCTGGGATACTGAATATATTTCTTTCCTATATATATCCTTGGTTCCAGAATCCACCAATGCTAAGTTAACCTCATGATGTATCTTATAGTTATTCAATTTTTTTAATGAAAAAAACAAATATTTATATTTAGATAAGCTACTTAAAATGGAAGGTATTTAACTGGAAAATCACAAATAAATAAGGAATTATTAATATTTTGGATAATACCCTAAGGGTTTTATATAAAAAAATACAAAAAGCCGTCAAAAAATAATTATTATTTATGTCAAGAGAAAAGTGAAAGTAAATTGAAAATAAATTAATTAGCTTTCATTTCATTCATTTTCTTAATTAGAACAATTGCACTACTTTATAATTATTTGTTAATAAATAAACGGAAATAGGAATTGAATATTTTTGACGTAATTTTTGGATTAGGGTTTTTATTAAATAAACAAAGTGACCTTATTTGTACGTCATCCCAGTCATAAATGCGCAAAGAGTTTCGTTTCGTCGTTCGTGTGTTTCGTGTGATTTTTCTGTTTCGTTTTGTTTCGTTACGAAACACCAGTACTTTGTTAACTAAACGAATTTTAAGCCAAAATTTTTCGTTTGGGCGCAAAAATCTGAAATAGTCGTTTCTCGTTACATAACTTACAGTATTATTTTGAATTTTCTACTTAAAATATGTTTTTAATACGCTAAGCTCGAATATTATGTTAGATAAATCATATGAAATCTTTTAATCTAGAATTTTATGTGTGTGAAGGGCAAATCAAATAATTTCACAAGAGGGAAACGACAAGTCAAAGTCTTACCAAATCTTAGAATGATCACATTACAACCAGAAAAAGTTTTTGGAACATTCGTAGATGTTGAAATTTTGCAATCGTCAAATCTTTTGTAAAAGGTTGAATATAGGAACTGGAGTTTAAAGCCCTGAAAGAGAATTAAACGGGTCACAAAATGAGTATAAAAATTATTGTTGCCAAAATGGACCGACTCGGACCGAAATATCGAGTCGGGCTTGATCCGAAAAAATGACTCGACCATCGGCCCAAATATTTAAAAATGTAAATGAGAAAAAAAAGTGATGGCAAAATGGAAAGTAAATTAAAATTTTACTTCCTTCTTATCAATTGAATAAACAATTATTTTAAATTTAAAAATTTTTAATTGATACAAAAACTAAAATTAGCTTAAAGACGTAATCCAACCTCTAAATTTTTATATTTTATGGAAATAAAATTTCCCTCAAATCTTTTTTTAGAAATTTTATAAACAAAATTCTACTTTAAAAAATTTTTTTCCTTTAAAATTAATTTTTTCTTTGCCACATTTTAAAATTTAATTTAAGCCTCTTCAGTTGAATAAATATTAAAAAATAAAATGAATGGGCATATTTAAATACCCGTCTAACTCTACCTTTATTTTAACAGAAAAAATTAATTTTAAAAACATTCTAGAAAAATCCCCTCTCACAACCAAAAATGGCTATTAATTCAATTAAATCCTTGATTGTCTTCTTAATTTATTTAATTGTTAATTTAATGCTTTTGAGTGTTCCTTTTGTTGATTCGACTAAAGCAAAAATTCCTGGAAGTGGACCTTCAGGCAAAAATGGAGGCCGTCCAGGACACACTGATGGAAATACTGGAGGTCGCTAAAAAATGAGTGAAAATTATCGGAAGAAAGAAAAAGAAAATGATTGAATTAAAAGTTTCTAGTCTCATCAATGAATCCACTGAAAGTTTATGAGTTTGTTTGAACTAATAAAAGTTATTTGGACTCATAAACTAGACTAGAGCCAAATAAAATTCCACTGAATCCGGTTACTGGGAAGTGATGTCATTCTAATATAGGGCCATCTAATGACGGGACCCGAACTGATTTTTGAATGTATTCCCTAAGATAGTAAAGCTGATAAAAGTCCAATACTGGTATACTAATAATTGATATTTAGGCCTTTTCGATTCCCTTAAATGCATCCGGATTCGATTTTATTTCTATGTCTATGTCAATTATACATATTAACGAATAAATGCAACAATTAATTTTATTATTTTAAAAATTTTGATGACTTGAATATTTTAAATTTATTTAATCCTAACTCAAATAATGTAAAAAATTAAACAAGCAGTTTAAATACAAAAATTTTAACCAATCTTGCTCAAATTTTAATTTTCCTTTAAATTTGTTGGGACGTGCGAATAAATAAAGTTTATTAAATAATTGCGTGTGAATTTTAATTAATAAACAAGTCTAAATGTAAATATTTACAAATTATTACAATATTATGTAGAAATTAATTAGTCAAGACCTCAGAATGCAAATGCAATCTACTCTACGTAGAAACTTCAGAATGTGAGCAGATGCTTCTGATCAAAATTATGAGCACATTAATTTATAATGGAATAAATGCTTTGTGTTCCTACGGAGAGTACCGTATATACTGTATTAACTACTCTGGGTTTATTGTTTTGACCTCTCGTTGAAAGGGGTAATTAATAGAGCCCGGACGGAGGGCTCGGTCGATATTTTTTCGATAAATATCGAAAAATATCGAAACCGAAAAATATCGAAAAAAAGTCTCGATATTTTTCGATTTTTCAAAAAAAAAAACCGGGGGGGGGTTAATTTTGTTTGAACGAATATCGTTTTAAGGGATGCACTTGGCGGGAAACAGTTTTCGGGAGTATAAATGTGATCGCAAGGGGCATTTCGGGACCATATAAAAATTTAGAAAAATTTCGTTTAGGGGGTCTAAAAGTCGAATTGAAAAATTCCACGTTTTGCCAATTTCTCTATAACTCGAAAGGTCGAACCCGGAGGGAAAAGGTCCGCTTGATGATGTTTAAGTATTAAGTGGCCCTATCATATGAAACTTTAAATTTTTCGAAAAAGTCGACTTTAGGGGTAGTTATGCCCCGAAGCAATTTTCCACTGTGACGAAACGTCCTTTTTTCTAACTTTATATTGATTGGTCGGATTTGCCTAAATCTTTGGACTTATAGGGTTTCGGCCATCGCGAATTCATTAAAATTATTTTTAATTGGGTCACTTGAGTCTGGGTGGGTCAACTTGAGTCTGGGTAAAAAACAGAGGGGGGTTCAATTTTTGAAATCAAAGATCTCCGGAACGAAAAGTGCTAGCGATATGGGGTCTTGGGGGTTATATTTGTGATCGGGTCTAGTATATAGGAAAAATCTGAAAACTAAAAATTTCGGGTCGGAAAAGTCTTAAAATCGGATTCGAACAAGTCGAAAAATGTCGATTTCGACTTTCCGTCAGTCAGATCGCTTAGCGCTTGCTGGAATGCACCAAGATCTCGGAGAGATCTATCCAAAACCGTTGAGATCAGAAAAATCGGCTGACTTCGAGATGAGTTATGCTGGTCTTAACCATTTTTAAATGGTGGCATTATGTCGCCCCATAGGGTAGCGGTCAAATGTACTAAAAACTAACTTTTTATTGGCTGGACCAAAATGGATGAAATTCTAGGGGAATAGGTATTGATTGGTGGGGAATTCAATGATAATATTTTTGAAAGGGACACTTGAGTCTGGGGGTTTCAAATTGAGTCTGGGACTCTGGGAATGATTTTGAAGGGTGGGGGGTGCCATAGGATGATGTTGCGGAGGGCTTAAAAGTGTTTTTAAGCAAAAGTACACTTGAGTCTCGAGTTTGAAAATTTTCAGTCTGGGACTGAAAATTTTGAAAAGGGTCTAAATCAGACCTGGGCGAAACTCAAAATTTTTTTCTGACGAAACGAAACGAAACAAAATTTTTTAAAAATCGTTTCGTTAACGAAACGAAACGAAACAACCAAAATCTTACGAAACGAAACGAAACAAAACGAAACATTTTAATATTCAAAAAATTTTCAAAACTGCATTTATTTCGCAATTATTCGACCTCAAATACTTTATTAGTCGCCTATGCCTTATAAATTAGAGCCCGGACGGAGGGCTCGGTCGATATTTTTTTGATAAATACCGAAAAATACCGAATATCGAAAAATATCGAAAAAATCAAAATTTTCTCGGTCGATATTTTTTCGATAATATCGAAAAATATATATCGAAAAATATCGAAAAAATATCGTATCGAGCCGGGCTCTATTATAAATGATTTAGTTATTGGTTTATTTACAACAATTGTGTCCCATAAGCCAGGCCCGTAGCAAGGAAAATTTTCGGGGAAGGGGGGGGGGGTCAATCATTTTCGAAGCCGAATTTTTGGCGACGCTTTTTTTCAAATAAGATTGAATATTTTTCAAGTAAAATTTTATTTTAAGCGCCGCAGACGAAAAATTTTAAAATTTTGAAAGGCCGTAGGCCAAAAAATTCACTAGCTTGCTCCATTGCCTACCCAAATTGTCTCCATATCTCCATTTCGAGAGGAAGGCGATATAAGCTAGTGCTTCGCCGGAAGTTCCGGTTCCAGTATTTCCGCAACTCGCAATCCGCAATTTTTAAATTATGATGCGAGTCCGGTAATAGAATTTGTCGTCTATTAAGTAATATGTATATGTGGATTAGGGAGTAGAGTATAAACGGATTTGTAGTATATAAGTAATTGATATCTTCCTTTTTCAGCGCCGCAGGCGAAAATTTTGACAATTTGGGAAGGCCAAGAAGCCGAAATTCTTCTTTTTTCAGCGCCGCAGGCGAAAATTTTTTAAATTTTCAATAAAAGATGGTAAATTTTATAGATTTTGGCCTTAGTTTAGGCTTAAAAAATTGTTTCGTTTCGTTGAAAAATCACAGGTGTTTCGTAACGAAACGAAACGAAACAAATTTAAAAGTGTTTCGTAACGAAACGAGACGAAACAGTAAAAATCATACGAAACATACGAAACAACGAAACGAAACGAAACGTTTCGCCCACGTCTGGTCTAAATGCGTTGAATGATATATCAATAGACGTGGAATCGAGTGTAGAGTTTAAATAAAATATTTTTAAGAGGGTCACTTGAGTCTGAGAAAAATTTTTGGTAAAATTTTATTGTAGGGCTCGGGGTACCGCGGAGCGGGCATGTGACGGCTTTTTGGGTCCGTGTAGCTGCCAGAGAAGTTACTGAAGGCAAAGCAACGTAACTAAACCGTCATGGCCGCGAAGCGGCCATGCGGCCGCGGAGCGGACGAAGTCTGAGATACATTGATGGACTGAAAATTGCAAAATTCTAACTTCTTATCCGCGCGTAGCGCCTAGAGACAGCCCCGGAAGGCAAAGCAACGTAACTAAACCCTCCATGGGCGCGCAGCGCCCATTCGGCCGCGGAGCGGACGAAGTTTGGGCCGAAGGCCCTAACGGGCAAGGCTTAGGTTCCAACGCCCACAGGGTCACCTTTATACAGCCAAGGCCAAACGTACTACGGATAAAGCATAGGTACCAAATAAAGAGCATAGAATCATACTACATAACTAGCCCGCGAAGCGGGCTAGTTATGTAGTATGTTTTTCGATTTTTCAAAAATTTTTCTATAACCAACGAATAACAGAATAGACATAATAGTTTAATGAGATTAAGGTCTATTAAATGGGATATTGGTGGATTTGGATCTATTAACTGTAAAATCAATGGACTTGTATTTAATATCGAAGGATCAAGTGGGATATAAGTGGATTTTAACTAGGGATAATGGATTTTAAGGAATTAAGGTGGATATTGAAGGACTGAGTATGTATCAAGAGATTTAGAGGTAGTAAGAGAGATATTGTGGATGTGTGAGAGCAGGAGGGATATCAAGGGATTTGTGGATTAAGAGTGATATCGGGGTATAACGAAATCAATGGACTTATATCAGAGGAAAAAAATCTTGGCATTTGATATCCGTTTTGATATCCATCTCTCCCAAAGTCCGTCTTGATCCCTCGAGATCCATTTTATGCACTTAATCCTCTATTAGTTATATAATATTTCCATTTTTGGCTACAGATAAAAAAAGATTTTTAGAAGGTCATTGAGCAAGTTTTCTTCCCTTTTTTGCGGCGAAGGCGAAAATTTTGTGAATTTTGGAAAGCATTAAGTCAGATTTTTCTTTAATGCACCTGGTTTTATGAGGACCATATATTATCTCACTCTCATCTCGCTTTGGCAAACTAAATACGTGAATATAGAAGACACCTTTCTCCTTTTCTTGCGACGCAGGCGAAAATTTTTTGAATTTCCAATGGGCAAGAAGCTAAAATGCATCCTTTTTGGAGCAAAAAATTCAAATTTTTGTCGAAAATGACGTTCGATATTTTTTTCGATTTTTTGTAATTTGGTCGGTCGATTGTTTCGATTTTTAAATTTTTTCGGTCGATATTTTTTCGATAAATATCGAAAAATACCGAATATCGAAAAATATCGAAAAATATCGAAAAAATATCGTATCGAGCCGGGCTCTAGTAATTAATATGTAGAAGTGAGACAATTATTTGAGGGAGGGCAATTATCCTACGGAGAGTAGTAGGTTGCATTTCTGTAGGACTTAAAGGGTTAATGTCCTTACCCTTTTTTCTTAATTTCACCAAACACACAAATAAACTCTTTTACTTTTCTCTTTAAATAAAATAAACAACAACGAACGAACGAACGAACATTAAAATGGGGGGAATGTGGGGTTTACAATATAAGGGGAGGAGAGAATAATATATGGGGTCAAAATAAGTGAGAGGGAAACGAGAGGAATTATAACACTATTTCTTTTTCGGCACGACATCCCGCACGCTTCAGATGACGGCGTCCTCGACGTCAGATTTTCTCAAAATTCGAGCTGTTACGGCTGATCCGAATAGGCTTGGGGTGGCGAGAGTTAGTCCAAAAGTAAACCTTTTCAGTCGATACATTGTATCTGAAATTCCTTCAAAACCCCAGGTCGCCGAGACCGGTTTTAAATTTTCTCTTTTGGTGGGCCACATAGTCCTTTTGGGGAAGAGCACTGCCATTTGGAACGTTTGGTTATCTTGCTTCGTCTCCGGTCCAGAATGCAAGTCTTTCTTTGGTCTTAAATTCGTCATAAATCGTCGTTTCTCTTTTGCAAAATTCGGAAATTGGTTCGAGGCTCTGATCAGCGTGATCAGTTTTTTCAAGTCAAGGCGCCTCCGAACTCCATGGAAAAATCGTCCCTTGATTTTTCGTTTCTTCCATCCGAATTTTTCTTGTTTCTTTGCTTTTCTTTTCATTTTAGCGTTGATTTTATTCAGAACAGAAACTTTGAGCAACTTCATCTTTGAATTAATCTTTTTCAGAACGGAATATTTGTCAGAATAAGAATATTCCTCTAATTGTTTCGTCTCATTTGATTTCAAATTTTTTTTAAAATTTCCCTTTTTCTTAATACTTTTCTTCAAAATTTTCTTTTCTTCCATCAAAAATACCATTTTTCTTTTCCTAGTCTTGGGTAGATTCAAAACTTTAAATTTTTGATCCGAAGAAATACTTAAATTTTCAACTTCAGTCAAACTTTCCTTTCCAATAATTTCTTTCAGTATAACTGATTCCTTTTCAAAGTTCACAAAATTTTCACTTTTAATTTCCAAAACATTTTGGTCAATGAACTCATAATCAACTTTCATTCCACTCAATTCAGATGCCTTCTCCTTTCTTTTCTCCTTAACATTTTGCTCAATAACAGGGTCCAAAACTTTCTCAAAATTCTCAGAATTTTTCCTCTCAATTTCCAAAGAATTTTCTTGCTTACAAAGATCAAGGTCAATTTTCATACGACCTAAGTCGCTTGCTTTTTCTTTCCTTGCTTCCTCAAAATTTTTCTCAACAGGTTCATCTTCTTCAGACACTTGAACCATATTTTCAAAACTAATGTCCTCAATAATTTCAGCCTCAACCTGATCTTTTTCAGACTCCTTAAATTTAACCTCTTCCTTTTCTTCAAACCAATTCATAAGAAGTTCAAAATTAACGTCCTCAAAATCCTTTACTAGATCCTTATTAGAAACAACACTTACATGTTCAACTTTGTCTTCCTTCTTAGCTTCGAACAAATTCATTGGGAGGTCAAGATCAGTTTCATTTTCACACTTCTCAACCAAATTCGTTACCTTGATAGTGGTTGGAACAGAATTTTTCAATTTTTCAACCAATTTAAATTCTTTTTCATTTTCAAATAGCTTCATAGGGAACTCAATATTAGTCTCCTCAAGATCCGACACAAAACTCTTTTTCTTAATTTCTGGTTTGATTGTCTTTTTGCTGTTAAACTTTGTTGGGACGTAGTTTTCCAATTTTTCAGCTTTCTCGAAAGGTTTAACCTCTTTTCTGTCTTCTGGTTCCTTTTTGGTTGACCCTTCAAAGAATTCCAAAATTTCAGCAGGGTATGCGACTTTCTCAAAAGGAATGCTAATTCTGTTGAGTGATTTGGGCCTAGCATTTTGACTATTAGTTACGGTAAAAGTTTTTCATTCTCCTCACAATTCTTTTTCAAGTGTTCAAACTTTGAGTTGGTTTTCTTTTTAATTGGATCGATGGTTTCTTCGACTTTGTACTCAGATGGAAGGAGTCGACAAAGGATGAACTTCTTAATCGATTTATAATTGTAATGTTTTGACTTGATTGCAAGAATGAAGTTACTTTTGGCCTTTCCATACAACTTGGATTTTAGAGTAAAAATTTTCTTTTTCTCTGGCCAATCGTCTAGATATGCATCGAATTTCTTGAAAAACTTTTTAATTTCAAAGTTGTTCTCAGTTCCATCAAGATCAGGAATTGTATTCAAAAGAAGTTTTTCAATGTTGGATTCCGACAAATTTTCGTTAACGAAATTAACGTTTTGTTCGATTTGATTAATTGGCTGTGGTGGCATTAAAGGATAGGGAGAATACATCGTTTGCTGAGAAAATTCATTAGGGCATCCAAAGAAGAAATTTGGGACGCCATAATTTTGAATGTACATTTGCCCTAGTTGCTGATTATTCGTGGGAAAATTCATCAAAGGAGGGTAGGCTGTGAAAGGTTGATGATGAAAATATTGATTCATGTTTTGTTGAGGTGAAGATTCCATTCTTTTTTGAGCCAAACCAAATTCAAATTTTATCCACCGGGGCTAAAATTTGATCCGAAGAGAATTCAATCCACCCACCGAGGGAAAACTGAATAAGATTTTTTTTCAGAAAAAATCTCAGAAAAAAGTTGTCAAACGAAAACTATTCCACCGGGGAATAACTTTTCAAAAAAATAAATATTTGTTGTTGTTGTTACAAAAAAATAAATTCCTGGTCCACCGGGGGCCAGCGAAGATCAATAATAAAATAAACAAATTCAAATAAAATAACCAAATAAAATCAATCTTTGGACTACTCTCTAGAACAGGGGCGCCATGTAGGACTTAATGGGTTAATGTCCTTACCCTTTTTTCTTAATTTCACCAAACACACAAATAAACTCTTTTACTTTTCTCTTTAAATAAAATAAACAACAACGAACGAACGAACGAACATTAAAATGGGGGAATGTGGGGTTTACAATATAAGGGGAGGAGAGAATAATATATGGGGTCAAAATAAGTGAGAGGGAAACGAGAGGAATTATAACACTATTTCTTTTTCGGCACGACATTTCATGACTGAAAATGGTCCGGAAAAAATCCGGAGGTCGCGAAAAAACCAGAATTTGAAAATAAATTAAAAAAAAATAAATTAAAAAGACAATCAAAGATTTAATTTATAACGACAGTCTCTAATAAAACAACACCCTAAAAGAGGGTTGAAAAATAAAACGACTGTCGTTATATTAAAATAAATACGGTATTTTCTTATTTTTTTAAATTTTGCCATTGAATCAATTCTAACTTTGAGTATAAATTAAAATAATGTATAGTAGTTTAAACGTGGGAAAAATTAACAAACATTAAATACAAAAAATGGGAAAACTTGCTTAGCGCGTGAGTAAGTTTGTACTCGTTTCAATTATCCGTTGCTATTGAATTTTAACTGAAAATTGTTTAAAAACTTTCATTTCAGAAATACAAAAGTCGTAACTAAAAAATGTTTGCCATTAAACTTTTATATTCAAAGTTAAGTTATGAAAGTGAAAATCCGCATAGATGCATTGGCCAAACTTTCATTTAAATAACTACATGTTTTTAAACCTTAATTATGCAGTCGAAGGTCGATTTGTATACTTCAATTTAACTAACGTGTAGTTAAGATATTATTAATCTCTCTAAAGCACTCGATATTAATAGGTTGTTAGATAAATAATGAGCCTTTACGCATAAATAAAATAATTTACTTTAACTAAATAATGAAATGAAATCAAGAAACAAATAAATGTCCATTATTATTTATCACTTAGTGCCATTTGTTGGGCAGTTTTTAAATTTCCATTTGATAAAATTTAGTGGCACATTTGGTATCAAGAAAGTTGACAACCCAATTTGAGAGTTGAGCACAATTTTGGAAGTCAGACGGCGCAATATCCGGAAAATAAGGAGGATGAACTAAAAATTCCCATCCGAGTGTCTCCGTGATGTGGGCTCGAGTTGCGTTTGCGCTATGCGGGGGTGGATTTTCCTGCTGAAAGACAACTTGACCATAACGAAACCCACGAGCAATGTAACCGTCGAAGGAAATCTGAACTCTGTCCAATATTGTTCTATAGACCTTTGAGTTTTTTTATATCGAGATCCTACTTTATTTGTATTTATCAACAGAAGTACAAATTTGACTAATTGTTGAAACTCAGAATTAATTTAAATTGTCTCACGTATACTCCCTATTTTTCACCCCCAATGAGGAAGTCATTTTTATGCCAATTAAATTAATTGTATGGATCTCACATAGGTATTCTCTAAATATTCTTTTAATTTCAAGGGAATATTTAACTAAAAATGTTACCAGAACTTTATTCTATAATAATTAGTTGTGTTGGATTAACCTGTTTATTTTTCAATTTTCTCTTAATTTACCTAATTATCCGTTATACAATGAAAGAAATGGAAGTTTATAGCAAAATACTTTTACAGACTTGTATTGTTGATATTATTGGGATTGTTTTGTTTGTTATTGTTCAACCGGTCTTAATTTTTTTTAATTTCAAAAAAAATTTAATTAAAAAAGAGTACAGTATATCGATACGCTAGTAGAGATCGGTATTTTGAAAAATTCTGGATCTGAATTTAGGTTAGTAAAATTCATGATCTGGATCCAGGAACCTATACCCCCTATATATCAATTTGCTTTATATCTATAACCCTATAAATCGAAACTGGGAAACCCTGTTCCAATGATGGAAAATTTTGTACCAACAACGCAAATTGTTGTTCAAAGCCGGAAAATGTTGTTTCAACAACGTGAATGTTGTTCCAAGTTTGGAATAACTTTCCCTATTGTTAGAACAACATTTTCCGGCTTTGGAACAAGGTTTCTCACTTTCAATATACCTATATAGAGGGAGCGATATAAAGGGCGATATAGAGGGTGTCAATATTCTGAAATGATCCCAAAAAAGGTTTTTGTTTCTGACAATGGAATTGGTACAGTATGGGAATATGGAATTACTCATTATTTGCCTAATCCTTGGCAATTTCTTTCGTTTATTTTGTATGCTTTTATGATAAGATTTACATCAGTAAATGTTTGTTCACAATTTATTTTTCGTTATTTGGCTGTTGTTCGGTAATTAGTTATATTATCAATATTTATTATAAAGTCGGGCATTATTGTAAGAACAGGGAAAAATAATTTTGAATTTTAAAAAGCGGAAGAAGGGGGCGGAATTAATCCAAAAAAGAAGGAATTCGGCGGAAGACCAAAGAAAAATTAATTTTTTAATCAAAATTAAAATCACAATTTTAATGTTATGTGAAAATAAGTTTCCCTTCATTCAGATCTAAATAGTGAACAAGACTAGGAATATCAAATCCTAAATCTGATAATTTAAAGTTCCGTAAATATTCGCCGGAAACATTATTTGGCTATAATTATTTCTGTTCTTCTTCCAATTATTCTGCTTTTTACTTTATCATTTTTGTCAAATAACCCAACACCCGAAAATGAACATTTAACAAATTATGAATTGGCACAAATTTTGGAAATTGACAATTATACAATGAAAAATTTTGTTGTTGGAATGAGAACTGTGGTATATTCTACATTTTTTTAAATTTTTATACAGCTTAACCTAATTATAAGATTGATGTCATTGGTGATGAAAAAATTTATTTTATAATGAGTAGTGATCAGGATTTTTAGGTGTGAAAATTTAAAAATAAAGTGCCGAATAATTTCTATTTTCCGTTTAAAAATTTTATCGGCAAAGCAAAAATGATAAAAAATTCGCATTTTCGAAAATTTTCGATCGTCGAAGTACTATACTTCCAAATTTTTGAGAAATTTGGGAGTCGGAATTTTTTTGAATATCAAGATGGGCTTGACGAGACAGAAATCTTACTTAACGATAAGTCAAAAATTCTACCCTAGGGGAATATCATAGTGAGGTTCTGCAATATAAAAATACATTTTTTACCAATTTTCCCAAAAAGAATGTCAACTTATCGTCCATCAACTCAAAATATGCTACATTTCTTACAATTATAACATACTCGATTATTATAATTTGTGGAATTCGAATTCAATATTTTGTGCGGAGCCAATATATTGGGCCAAATTTGGAAGTTATGCGCAAAGTTAATAAACAGATTTCTATTGTTTTATGGTCACAAGTAAAAAATTTTAGATTTTTTTATTTTAAAATTTTATAAAATAAAATACAGAAATGATTTTAAGAAGGAACTAATATAATATTTAAAAAAACAAAAAACCCATATTTTTAATAAAGTTAAACCGCAATTTAATTAAATGGACTGTCTAATCACAAAAAATATTTTTAGCCCCATATAGGCTTTTTAAAACGAGCTCGGCTATAATTATCCAATAAAAAATATTTAAGGCACTTTTGGCTCTTTTACCATTTTCCACTCAAACAATAGTTAATATACCGATAATAAATAATTTACTTTCAACAAAATCTGGTTTTATAACAACTCCATTTAATGCTTTAATTGTTGTTTTAAATCCTTTGGTATACGAGGTTCTTGTTCAGTTTGTGTGTCACATAAAGTGTTCGGTTTTCAAATTTTGGGGTTGGGGTTCCTTAACGTTTTCTATCCGGCACTTATGGCTTTTAATGTTTACTTGTCAACAAATGCTTCTAGACAGAATGGGTATAAAACAAAAAAAGTAAAACTAAATTTGTGGACTTTATACAAATTTAAGGCACGCATAAACTGAACAAAATTCAATATTAATTCTTAAAAATATATTTTAATTAAGGTAACTCTTTTAAGTGTCAGAAATTATAGACAAATTATTTTGAAATTTATTAAACAAAACAGCCTAATTTTGTGGAATTCAAATTCAATATCACCTAGCAACAATCTAACGCAAGAAAATTTGAATGTTATTAATTAAATAAATTATTGGAGTTTTTTTAAATATGTATTTTATTTAAATGTGAATATTATTAAAAATTTAAATTTAATGAAAAAAATTAATGATTGCAAAGTTAAACGGTACTTTATGTTTTAGTTTGTCTTTATTTCGTCTATTTTTCTTAATTGGCTATTCTAAAATCGTTTCGTTTCGCCGAAAAATTTTTGACGTTACGCATACGTATGATCTCAATTTGTATCGGTAGGTAAACCCTGCAACAATTTTCAATCAGATCGAACCTGTTCGAAACTCCCTCTAAGCGGGAGTCTAAGCGGTAGTGATGCTCGGGTATCCCGATCCCGACTCCCGACTCGGGAAAATTTCCCGAGTTTTTGGCCTCCCGATCCCGATCCCGACTCCCGGTGTCAATTCCCGACTAAGTCGGGAAATTTTTACACCCCTAAGAATGGATTTTTTGACAAAATTATATTTTCATTTAGAAAAATTGAAGAAATCTGGCCTCTTGGTCTTCTAAAATTCCCAAAATTTTCGCCTGCGGCGCTGAAAAGCGAAGATTTTTGGCTTAAGGATCTTCCAAAATCCTCAAAAATTTCGCCTGCGGCGCTGAAAATTGAAGAATCTGTGGAGTTGTAGTATAGCAGATTTCGGTGATTTACTAGGATTATGGTGAATTTGAAGAGATAACGAGGGATTTGCAGTAATAAAGAGAGATATCAATTGATAATTAATGTTGCACAGGGGGTGTTAATACTATAGAGTGATATGAAGAGATATGTGGCTAGTTCACCAAAATTCCACCAAAATTAAACGTAAAAATATTTTTCTCTGTTTCACTCTCTTTTCCCCTATTTCACTCCAATGAGAGTCAAAATTTTTGGCTGCTGCGCAAAAAATGGAAGAAATCTGACTTCTTGACCTAAAAATTCTATAAATTTTCGCCTGCGGCGTGTCGCTGAAGAAACGAAAACGGGGTTGCGGCGCGACAGGTGTGAAACCGCAAATTGTTGTCGGGATTGAATTAGATTGTCCCGGGTAGGTCCCCTCAATTCTTCAAAGATGATCCGCTCTCGAGGGCGAGTGGATGGAACCAAAGCTCTATTGGCGAGCTAGAAATAATGCCTAAGGACGGCAATTGGAGGAATACCAAACAATAGAATAAGAACAAATAAATTAAATATATTTATTCAAAAAGGACCTTAAACTTGGGTAATTAAACCGTGAAATCAAAGTGTGAAAAAATACAACTTAAGTTTGGCCAAAGTAATTAAAAAGAAAGTAAAGTAGATTAAAGGCCAAAACCTAAGTTGGAAATAAATAAAATGCAGGTGGGGAAAAAATGTAAAAGTGAAGGAGAAATAAACACAGAGAATAAAGCTTAAAATAGCTAAAACTAAATGAATAAATAAAATGATTAAATAAGCATAGGAGAAATGATCAGAAATGGGGTTAGCACAAAAGGGTGTGGCTAACAAAAGAGATATGGGCAACTGGTACAAACGATTAAATAATTAGACGGTGCAAAAGATCACCAATAAAAAAATCAAAAATATTTAATCAATTATGGCAAACGTCGCTTCGGCGACACTGGGGCGCCGGCCAATAGCAGCGAGCATGCCATTCATCTGAATGCCCATTGTTGCGGTATAGCATATTGATTCTCCAATGCCTATTGAGTTCTCTGTGGGTTCTCCTTTTACTGGACTCAGGCAGTAGGTATTCTTCCCCTTGATTTTGGTTGCAAAGAGAGTCACATAGATCGGATAGGAGTTTTAAATAAAGCGGAGAAGATTGAAAAAATGGATTGGATCGCGGCGAACATGATTTTAACATGCGTGATAATCCAATAGATAAGAGTAGGAGGAATAGCAGTCCCAATCCTGATAAAGTTCCAGAATTGACGGGAGCATTCCGCTTTATTAAACAGTTGCCGGCGCAGCACAATTCTAAATTGGCGAATTCGCTGGGGCTGATTACTGTAACTCCGGTTCTAGTGCAGGAAATTTGACATTTTGGGCATGTCGTATTAATTTGGGGCAATCCATTGATGGACGCAAAACAGACGATTAATAATGCGACGTATAGTAGGGTAGACACGAGTGCTCTCGATTTGTTCCTCGTTATCATTCGATGTCTGGTGTTAGTCTTTGGTTCCCGCACGGAAGTTTCTTGAGTTCCTTCGGCAGCGGTGTCGACTTGAGGTGGGACAATAAACTCTTGTTCGGTTGGTTTTATTTCTAGATGGTACACGCTATTGACTGGACGCGTGACAATGTTGCCATTTTGCATTTTTATTTTTACACTCCTGGTTGCTCCAGGTTTCCCCCCTAGTTTGACAATACGTCCCATGGGCCATAGATTCTTTGGATTATAATTTTCTTCTACAATTAAAACTTCTTCAATCCTTGGGGCGGATTGGGTTCCTGGTCTCTTTCCTTTATGGGCGGTCTGAGTCCTGGACTGAAGTAGAATAATAGGACGAGCTAATGTTGGGCGCTCGATTCGTTGCATAAGTGGTTTGAGAGGAAGTAAACCATTTTGAGCGGCAGTTTCTAGTGGGTAGTGCTCAATCTCGTTTATGTTTTGCTGTTGCGCAATTTTTATGAAAAGGTGGCCATCGGTTAGAAAGTCGTTTGCGGAGAATGCGGTGTTTTCTCTTCTAGATGCTTGAGAAATAGAGAGAAGCTCGGAGCGGCGATTCTTTATAAGTAAAGAAGGTTCGCGGCCAGGTTTGATGAATTTAGATTTTAGAAAAAGAAGAACCCAAATGGTAGTTCTTATTTTATCCCATGAATTAAATCTCCCATTATCAATTAGGGTGTTGGGTATTTGAGACTCAGCGGTGGAGTCGGGATTGGTTAAGGTTCTGATTTCCTTGGTGCGGTTTGCTATAAAGACCGGTTGGTGGTCCACATCTTGAAGCCAGCTAAGGGCAATGGTTGAGTCACTCCAGACAAAAGTTTTGTCTATTTCCCGATGTAACTCCATTTGGACGAATTTGACTCCCGCTAAAATTCCTAATAGTTTCAACCGAGGTATTGTGAGTTTTGAGTTTGCTTTTAATCGGCGCAAACGATTTCTTGAGAAAACCAAGGCGGTTCGCTCCTTTGAAAGATGATGCCTATTGGCGGCAGCTAGGATGTACGGAACACTAATAGTCCCGAATGGAATTCCTTTGAATCGATAGACAGCTAAGTTGGACGGCGAGAGAGGTTGGTCCAAGTTTTTAAGCCATAAGAATTTACAGAATTCTCGATCAGATTCGATTGGTGAAATTTGATGACAGGCCTTTTCGATGTCGGCCAAAGCGGGGATATTGGTTTCCCGGAAGATGAGTAATTGGTTCATTAAATTGGCGAGTGAAACTGGTCCTCTAAAGAGTGATTGGTTGATTGAGGGAAGTCCTTTTCGATGAGCGATTGCATCGTATGATAGGCGGAATTTCCCTTTATTTAATACTGCATGGTGTGGAAGGATGTAGTCCTGTGCGTCTGGGTTGCACTGTTTAATTTCAATTACCCCCCGTTCAAGTTGGTCCTCTATTGCGTCATGGTATTCCTGGGCTATTATGGGCGCCCCTTCTATTCGGTTAGGTACTGAAGATAGGCGTTTGGCAGCCATATCAAAATTGGAGGGTAATTCCGACGGGGGTCCGGAAGTTCCTTCGGGTGATTTCGGTTGAAGTTCCACTGTATATCTATCATCCGGTTCCGGTTTGATGGACTGTTCGACTAATCTATAGGCGATTTCGTCGTCCTTATTTTCGGGATTGTTGGTACTCCCCATAGACTCTAGGTTCCAAAATTGCTCTATTTGGTTGCTCGCAGGCATTTCTTCCGGTGAGCTTTGCACGGCAGAAAGAGAAATGCAGGTCAGCGAGGTAGGTGAAATATAGTGGGGCATTTCACCGCAGAGCATAGAGCCAAATTTAGTTTTTATGATGTGTAGATTTCTTCCTATTTTCCTGGATCCAAGGAAGAATTTCCAGAACTCTCTAACTCCTAATAGAATTTCTGGTTCCCTATTTTTGACGGGAATGTTTTTGAGGTCTCGGTGGTTAGTAGGGATCCGAGTTCCATCCCATTGAATACACGGAAATGCCGGGACGATTTGCGGAATTGAGCAGAATACAGCTTCTTCCCATCTCCCGTTGGGCTTATGGAGCCTAATCTTGTGTCCTGTCGAGCAAAATTTGACTTTATCGGCGCCAAAAACGCGTACTGAGTGATTGGAGGTAAAAACCCTCGGTGGTCTTAAACGGTCGACCAAAGATTGTGAAATGTAGGAAGTTTGGGAGCCGGTGTCCCAGAGACCAATAGTAGTGTAAATCGGACGTTTATTACCAGAACTTAATTTTAGTTTGCAGGTCATTAAAAAGGTGTGAGGTTTTGACTCGGTGGCGGTCATAGCCATTCCTGGGTTGGCGGGAACACTCCGGTTTGTTCCGGGTAGATTTTCAGAATTCATTCGCGAATTTGTATAAATTTTAGTTGGTTGGTGAGTCAGACTATTAACCGGTGAAAGGTATTCATTCCCTCGAAAATAGTTATTTTGCTCGTTAGTTGGGTGACTCTTTCTTTTGTATTGCTCCCCTTTTTGGCGGGTGCAGATAATAAAGTGGTGCTTGCCGCTGCAATTTCTACATCTTTTGGTCGATGTGCATTGGCCGATTTTATGCCCTTCGCGAAGACAATTTAAACACCTGTGTTGAGCCTGCAAGCGGGTTTTGCGGCTTTCGGGTGTTGGGAATTTGTGGCAAACTGAAGGGAGGTGATCTCCATTGCAAAGTGAACATTGGCCGACATTCCTTTTAATGGCTGTGAATGTGCGGGTAACGTTGACTGGAGGAGAACGATCTGGCCGGTGACTCTTTGATTGGCGAGTCGGTGAGTGCTCAATATTTTCCCTTTGACTGGACGGGACATTCAATCGCTTTGTGCACATTTCCACTTCTTCCCTTATTGCTACTTGTTCTAAAAGGAAATTCCTAAGTTCCTTATGTGTCCATTCCCTGGCTTGTGAACTTCGTTCCCTTTCTATTATTTTCTCAATAAGTGTGGACGGCAGCTTTGCCTTAATGGTTGTGACTAGTAGGGACGCGTCTTCTTTTGTGTTGAAATTGCATTCTAATTGCCGGCAAATTCTTTCTATAGTGTCGCAAAAAGTGCGAAGTGAGTCAGCGGTGTCCTTTGTTGGTGGTAAGAGAAGTAGCTCTGATTGGAGAGCCTCTCTAAGATTGCGGGTGCTACCGTATCTTCCCTTTAAGCATTCAACTATAATTGGGTAGTTTTCGGCTATTCTCGGGTATCCCTGGATGGTTGATTCCGCTGATCCCTGGAGTGAGTTACACAAATGGTGGATTTTGAGCGCGTCTGGTATGTTAGGGTTGTGATGGATGGCCAACTCAAAGCATTGCCAAAAACTGGTCCATTTTTCCGGTTCCCCAGAAAATTTCGGAATTTCCATGGGAGCGATTTTAAATGAGTCGTAGGCTGGGTTTCGCGGTAAATCCTGTTGGTAGGTCCGATGGGAAGTATGCGAGTGTCGGGATTGAATGGAAGCGCTCCGTGATCTGTTCATTGACTGGAGATTGCCGGAAGTGCTTTCCCGTTCGACTATTTCATCGATTGTGTCGATGAGGGCCTGGGCGTCCGCGACCCACTCAGTAAAGTGCCGGTAATCTTCTAGTAGGGGGTCATTTGGTCCCGGGCGTTGGAAGTTCTCATATATTCTTTCCTCCTCGGGTAGGTTATCCGGATCAATTTTTTTCATAAATTCTGCCCACTCCCGGTTTAAATTTTCTATCCTTACGGTATTACTTGCCAACTGCTTGCGAAGTTTGTGTAGTAGTTGGAGTTGCTGTTCTTCTAACACCTCTTGTTGGGCGGTGATGACGTTGGTAGCTTCGTTGATGTTGGTTTTGAGTTGTCTGATGGCTGGGACGATCATTCGGCGGATTGGTCCCGACGACATGTTGAATGAAATTATGTAGATTTGTTGAGTTGTGACGGTAGATAGATGAGTAGTGTAGACTGTAGAGTTGTGATGGTTGAGAAGTTCTGTAGTTGAAGATCTAATTGGGCGATCTGGTGAGTGTAGAACTGATGAGTCGAATTGAAGTGTCGACAGAAGAAGTAGTGTTGAGTTGGCTGGAAGTTGCCTGTCGGTTGAAAAACAGAAGAAAAAATTTAATTTAAATTAATTAGAAAATTTGATGAAGATAATGAAGAGAAGAGAAGGGTCCCGGGTCGTGGCACCATAAAGTTTGTCGCTGAAGAAACGAAAACGGGGTTGCGGCGCGACAGGTGTGAAACCGCAAATTGTTGTCGGGATTGAATTAGATTGTCCCGGGTAGGTCCCCTCAATTCTTCAAAGATGATCCGCTCTCGAGGGCGAGTGGATGGAACCAAAGCTCTATTGGCGAGCTAGAAATAATGCCTAAGGACGGCAATTGGAGGAATACCAAACAATAGAATAAGAACAAATAAATTAAATATATTTATTCAAAAAGGACCTTAAACTTGGGTAATTAAACCGTGAAATCAAAGTGTGAAAAAATACAACTTAAGTTTGGCCAAAGTAATTAAAAAGAAAGTAAAGTAGATTAAAGGCCAAAACCTAAGTTGGAAATAAATAAAATGCAGGTGGGGAAAAAATGTAAAAGTGAAGGAGAAATAAACACAGAGAATAAAGCTTAAAATAGCTAAAACTAAATGAATAAATAAAATGATTAAATAAGCATAGGAGAAATGATCAGAAATGGGGTTAGCACAAAAGGGTGTGGCTAACAAAAGAGATATGGGCAACTGGTACAAACGATTAAATAATTAGACGGTGCAAAAGATCACCAATAAAAAAATCAAAAATATTTAATCAATTATGGCAAACGTCGCTTCGGCGACACGGCGCTAGTATGGAAGATGTCTGGCTTCTTTACCTTCCAAAATTTTCAATATTTTTGCCTGTGATGCAAAAAATCGGAATTTTTGGCGCCGAAGGCGCTAAAAATTTTTGGAATTTTTGGAAAAATTTTTAGTGCTAATTCCCGACTCCCGATCCCGACTCCCGAGGTCATTTCCCGACCCGACTCCCGTTTCCCGATTCCCGGGTTTTTTCTTCTCCCGAGCATCACTACTAAACGGGAGCTATTTAATCAATTTCTGAATTATAAAAATAAAATAATTTTTTAAAATTTAAAATATTCTATTCCTCAAGTGAATAAACACATAAATTCTATTTAAAAAATTTATTTCTATTTGACGATAAGCTAAATTGAGCCCAGGAATAAGCAAACTCAGATATTTCTATATTTTAAGTAATGTTCACTCATTTTTTGGCTCATTTTTAGAAATTCCTGGCTCAGAAAAATCATTTTGGCTTAAAAATAATTTTTTATTTCTCATTTAAAAATTTAATTTAAGCCTCTTTAGGTGAATAAATATTAAAAAAACTAAAATGAAAGGGCATATTTAAATACCCCTCCAACCTGCCTTAATTCAACAGAAAAATTTTAAAAATCCACTCTCACAACCAAAAATGGCTTTTAACTCAATTAAATCTTTAATTGTTTTTTTAATTTATTTAACTGTAAATTTAATGCTTTTGACTATTCCGTCTGTTGACTCGCGGCGTTCTAGGGAAGGTTCAAGGAGAAGTGAACTATCAAATGGATCAGGACCACGTCTATCAGATCCAGGATAAACTGAAGGAAATACTGGAAGTTACTAAAGAAGAAAGGGTGAAAATGATAAAATTAAAAGTTTTTGGGCTTATTTATGATTTTAATAAAGGACCAGATCCTTTTAAAATTCCGTTGAATCCGGTTACTTGCCTGTGATATAAAGCTACTAAATATCAGAAGTCGATTTGATTTTTAAATACGGTAAAAAACAGATAAACGATCGTTAAGCTTAATAGTACCTCAATATCTACTCGGATTCAACTCGATATTCTTTTCTTTATGTCAAGCAAAATAATATGTACTAATGAATAAAGGCAACAATAAATTTCTTTATTTATTTTTAAATTTTGGATAAGAAATACTTGAAAATCAGTTTAATTTTATCTAAATTAACTTATGATTTTAGTAGTCCAAACTAGAGGAAAATTTTAAACAGAAGGTTAAATACAAAAAAACAAACCAGAATTGTAAATTTTTAATTTTTTTTCAAATTTATTAGATAATAAATTAAAGTTCAAATTAAACGACTAAGCAAAAATTATTTCATTCTTATAAAATTTTTTAGCTAAGGCTTCAGACAGAATTGTTTAAGTAGTGAACGGATTTTTAGCTTGTAAAAGCCTTAAAAAGGTATTTAAATAGGGTCTATAAAATGCCAAAATAGGTACAAAAATAGGTAAATAGTTACAAAAAACGACTTGCGGCAAAAAAGGCAAAAAGTGAGAATACCGTATTTTTCCAAATACAGCCCCATGGGGCTGTATTTTTCAACTATCCTCAAGACTGGGGCTGTATTAGAGAATGGGGCTCTAATTGAGAATGTGGCTTTATTTGGAAAAATACGGTAATTTCTATTTTTCGTTTAAAAATAAAAAATCAAAACTTTAAATAGCAAATATTAATTAGGTTTTTTGAAAATTCAAGGAAAAAATGTGTAATACGTGTAATACAATGTGTAATAAATGTGTAATACAATCCTATCCCTATTTATATTACTCCGGTTTTTTAAACGTAAGATCATTCCTTTAAAACTGACCCTCGTTTTTTTTTAAATTGAAAATGTCAATCATCCCTGAAATAGTTTTCGTCAATTGGCTAATTTTGATATTTTCCGTTTTAGAACTAGCCTATTTTTTGTAATTAAAAATACCTTTTGGCATTTGTTATATAAAATAAATATAAACAATATTTAAAGTTAATAAAGTAATTAATGCTGCACGCAATCTTGTTTGCTTTAGACATAATAAGGTTGCCAACTAACATGCAATATAACCAAAAACATTAAAATAACTTTTATTTAAAAAAGGTTATGTTTTAGTAAAAGGTTATACTTATATTTTAATTATTCAATATATACAGGGTGCGGCAAAAGTTCACGTACTTTTGTCAAGCATAAAATTTATTTTGAATATTTTCTTGAATTTTATAAAATCTATGAAAAAGTGTTCATTAATATCTAAGGAAAAGAAAAATTATAACAAATTTCCAAGATGTCTTCCCTCCGCCAAGATATACGCGTCTAAACGCTTACTGAAATTGCCCAATATGGTCGCGCACTCAACCACAGTAATTGAGTCCCAGACCAGTTGCAATCCCTCTTATTTACATCTTTTGATATAAATCGTATCCATGGAAGTCTCTGCTCCAATAATTACCAAACTATGTGTCCATAGTATTCAGATCTGGGGAGTTAGTTGGATAAATGTCTTTGCCCCAAAATCCTGGAAACAACTCTTCGCAGAGTTGAATCATTGTTTTTGCTCAATGTAAAGGGGCCCAATACTGCTGCGGCCTAAAATTGGTTTTATCTAAGTGTTGCTGTGCCCTGGAATGCAATGGCACAAATCCCGGCCAAAACCATTGTTGCTGTGCCCAGGGATCCATTGTTTTTGTGCCAGTGATCCAGTGGCATAAATCCCGGCCCACACCATTACAGAATCCGGCCCACACCATCTCCGTGCCCTAGCAGAGGTGTAACAAAATTAATTTTAACTAACGAATATAAAACTCGACTTTCGTCTTCCGCGTGGAAGACGAAAGTCGAAACCTGCAAGACCCACTCTTATGCCGTCTGCTACAATCATACATGATTCTTCAAAAAATTTTTTTAGACCTGAATACTAAAATAAAAATGTTACCAGAACTTTATTCTATAATAATTAGTTGTGTTGGTTTAATCGGTTTATTTTTCAATTTTCTCCTAATTTACCTAATTATCCGTTATACAATGAAAGAAATGGAAGTTTATAGCAAAATACTTTTACAGACTTGTATTGTTGATATTATTGGGATTGTTTTATTTGTTATTGTTCAGCCGGTTTTTTGAGAAATTTTTTGAAAAATTATTTTTAATTAAAAAAAGGTATTTGTTTCTGATAATGGAATTGGTACAGTATGGGAATATGGAATTACTCATTATTTGCCTAATCCTTGGCAATTCCTTTCTTTTATTTTGTATGCTTTTATGATAAGATTTACATCAGTAAATGTTTGTTCACAATTTATTTTTCGTTATTTGACTGTTGTTCGGTAATTATTTATATTTTTTACCCAGATTAGGACAATGGTTATTTAAATGTCTGCATCATGGTTAAGTATTAGAGATCGAGAGGACCTGGACCAAGGCCTGGGTTTTTCCCGTACCCAGAGTCCAGGCCCAAGCATTTACAACCTTCCTGGGTTTTTCATGAACTACAGGCCCAGGATCCGGCCCATGTCAATAAATCAAACTCGAGAGTCCAGGAACAGGTCCAGGCTTTTTAGAAATCTCGATCTATACTAGGGATTGAGCGAAGACCTGTAGATGTTTTAGATGCCCTGTAGATATTCTAAATTTAATAATTTAAAGTTCTGTAAATATTCGTCGGAAACATTATTTGGCCATAATTATTTCTGTTCTTCTTCCAATTATTCTGCTTTTTACTTTATCATTTTTGTCAAATAACCCAACACCCGAAAATGAACATTTAACAAATTATGAATTGGCACAGATTTTGGAAATTGACAATTATACAATGGAAAATTTTGTTGTTGGCATGAGAACTAGAGTATGTCGAGTACCGAGTAATTGGGGGAAAATCGAGTTTGAGTAATGCCGAGTTTGAAAAACGCGAGCTACCCATTTACCATGAAAAAATTATGAATTGAGGTTCTCAGAGCTGAAAAATTCATAAGGTTGAAGTATCGCAGTGGCTAGCGGATCATGTGAGCCTTCGGATATTCTGATCCGGAATCGAAATTCGAACTACCTTTGTATCTAACTTAGTTAAAAACTTGAAAATCGTATCTTAAACTGAAGTTTATCTAGTTTAGGGGAAATATTAACGTGAGATCCTACGGAATAAAATACATATTTTTATCAAATTTCATAAAAATAGCCGACCGACTTATCGTCCATCAGCTCAAAATATGCTACATTTCTTACACTCATAACATACTCAATTATTATAATTTGTGGAATTCGAATTCAATATTTTGTGCGGTGTGAATATATTGGACCAAATTTGGAAATTATGCGAAAAGTTAATAAACAGATTTCTATTGTTTTATGGTCACAAGTAAAAAATTGATATTTTTTTAAATAATTGAACAAATATATTTAACAAATACTTTCCTTTGGATTTCTATTTTTAACGCCCAATAAGTCTAATTATTCCCTTTTATAAAGGCATATAAGGAAGCCTGGTTAGGGGCAAAGTATGTGTAAGAGAAAAGACTTATCGGATTCTTATCTTAATATCTTTCGCATCCGCGTGTATCTGTGGATATTTGGGTATCCACACAAGCAACTGTATCAGAGACATGACAATATTGACAATGATAATTAATCATAATTTATTTATATTTAAGGCACTTTTGGCTCTTTTACCATTTTTCTCTCAAATAATAGTTAATTTATCAATTCTAAATAATTCAATATTTTCAACAAAATTACTTTTTACAATAACTCCATCATTTAATGCTTTGATTCTTATTTTAAATCCTTTGGTAAATATCGAAGCCCTTGTCCAGTTTTTGCCGTATAAATATAAAGTTCGATTTTCGGGTTTGGGTTTAGATTTATTCATGATTTTAGTTTGGACAGCATCAAACTCTGAAACACTAAGAAAATCCAATACATAGTAGAATATTTACTGTATATATATGAGAACTCCCGCCGAAATTCAGAATTTTCGCATAAATTTTTATATATAATATCAAGGATATCAGGGTACTTGAGTTATCAAAAGTATTGTGGATTGAAGGGAGTAGAATGAATTCAACGTCGGGGATTTTTAGATAATCTAATAGAATGAAAATTAGAATGCCCGAGGGAAATACCGAAATTAGGTACCTATATAAATAACTCAAAGCTCGGACTGTACAAATTTATGGATCGCATAACCTGGACAAGAGCCCAATATTAATTTTAAAAATTTATTTTAATTAAGGTAACTCTTTTAACTGTTAGAAATTATAGACAAATTATTTTTAAATTTATTAAGTGGCATAGCCAAATTTTGTGGAATTCTAATTCAATATCACCTAGCAACAATCTGACACAGGAAAATTTGAATGTTATTACTTAAATGATTAATTAATTAATTAAATGATTATTTTTAAAAAATTTATTTAAATTTAAATGTTATTAAAAATTTAAATTTAATGAAAGATGTAATAATAGATTTTAATAATTAATTACGTTATTAGTAGAGTTGATTTGCATTAACACAAGAAAATTTGGGCGTTATTAATTAAATGATTAATTAATTTTTTAAACTTTTTATTTACTTACAAATGTAATTATTATTGAAAATTTAAATTTAATGAAAGAAATTAATAATTATGGATATTGTTGGAGTTATGCGGTATTTAAATCTTAGTTACCGTTTTATCCTAGTTAAATCCTAGTTGGTCGTTTCGCTGAAAAAAATTTCCCGGTCCTCAGACATAAAATTTGAACTTCAATCCCTAACAAATTTTCAATCTTCCAGGTATCTCAGGATTGCCTTTACAAGTCCCAAATCCAGATGCCAATAGGCATCAGAATCCCAATACCGCGTAACTCCTAATTATAATTAAAGTTTAAAATTTCCATGCTGGTCGTTTTTCTGCTTTTTCACTACTTGGAGATGACCCTTTGCCGAAAAATAATTGATGTGAGGGAGAAATGCGGTGGTGGACATTTCCAATAGGTGAATGAAGTCTGTGACAAATTTGGAGGAAATTATATTTTGATTGAAAAATATATTTTATTACCTATGTTGTGAATGTTCTGGAGTTAATTCTTGTGGAGCAACAGCTTCCATTCTCCCAGCAATCCCTCTTCCACTATTTGAAGAAGAACATCTCCAATGTTCGTGTCTTTGACAACAATCCTTTCTTTGAGATAATTCTTCAACTGTTAAACGTGTCCCTGTTGCTTTTTGACAAAAAGCCAAATGTTCATTTGTATTGGCTATACTTTGCTTTAAAAAATTTTTTTTTAGATTTTTAGCTAGGTTCTCTAGTTTGGATTATCCTTGTTCCCTGCCCTTAAGGAAATTTTTTCCTCCTCTTGGGGAACAATCTTAATAGTATTTTGAACGGTCTTGACTCATGACTTTTTTGCGCCTTGGTCATGAGTCTCCGAAAATCTGTCTATGACATTAATATTTCCATTCGAACAATTTCTCGAATATAAAATTTAAATAAACTAAACCGAACGCAGCTCCTTTTTGTTGAAGCAACAATTACATGCTTGTTTGTTGTAAGCCTCAGATAGTTCAGCTTGCAATTGCTTTATTACTTCAATAAGTTCCTATGGAAAATAAAAGAATAAAGGTGCAGAAATCAACTCGAATTCTCGGAGTTTATAGCTGGAGTTCTCTGTTCGGGATGAAAGATGATTTTTAATATCTCGTACGCATATTTCAGAGATATTTGAGATATCAGAAGTAGGGATCCCTTCTCTCTGACATTAATATTTAAATTTAGGGTTCATTTAACCCTAAATTCTTTTTCCTCCCCGTTTTTTCCCTACCCGTCTCCAAGTACATAGTAACCGTCTCCAAGTTTAATTTATCTATCCACCCCAGGCATGGTCATGGATACGGATATGGATACTGATAATATCAAAATGCCTGCGGATATCCGCCTGTATCCGCCGTAAATATGCGGATACGGATACCAAGATCAGTATCCGTGACCATGCCTGATCCACCCTACCTTCTCCCTATTCAACACCTCCTGATTTGTTATCATTTTTTGTTCCTCTTCTTCAAAAATTTTTTCATTACTTAATTCTGTTTGACTTTCATGTTCTTCCAAAATTTTTTCTGATTTATTATTATCATTTATTAATTCCAATTTTCTAGCCAATTCCTGCTCTCTTTGTTGTATAAATTCTACAGTACGTTCATGTTCTCTATTTAATGCCCCAATTTTTAGCTCTAATGCCAACGCGTGTTGAGATTCCAAACGTCTGTAAAAATTAATTAAAAATTGAATATTTAAGAATTATTTTTGTCAAAATTTTCCCAAGATGAACTAAGAACAATAGATTATCTATTAAGAGCATAGCAGAGGAATGAACCTGCGACCTTGCTGAAAGTGTTCGCTTTGCCGCACCTAAACCCTTACACGGAGCTCTACTAACTGAGATACCTGGGGCGATTGCTCTCCCGCATATGCCCTTATTTGTTAGGATAGGGGCAAGAGCAATAATTATTATTACTCGAGTAATTACGTAATCCAATAATTATTTAAATTTTAAACACCTCAATTCCCTTTCTGACTTTTCACGTTCTTCCTCTAATTGTTCCTTTACATTAGCTAATTCTTTTTCAAGGAGATCAACCCTCTCAACTTCACTTTTCGAATCCAATTCAATTGCAAGTCGTTTTTCTACTTTCGCCAATTTTTCTTAAAAAATTTTTTTCGAAAAAATTTTTCAAAAAAAACTTTTTTCTTCCTCCAATTCCTTATTTAATTCATCTGCACGTTTCCAACCAGCATTTACATCTCCCTCTTGTAATTGTTCTAGTCTTGCTTCGGCACGTTCCTTTTCCTTTACTATCCACTCAACACTTCGTTCCAAGTCGTATAACTTGAGAAAAAAATTTCAAATATTTTCAAAGGTTTTTTACCTTCTCTAATAATTTATCCATTTCAATCTCTTCCTCCGCTTCTTCTTCCTCTTCATTTTCTACTTTTAATTTGCCTTCAATTGAATTAATTACTCGTGATAATTCCTTATTCTGAAATAATTTTAATTTTCAAAATAAATTCTTCAATTTTTTATTTTATTTAATTAAAACGAATACCTTAACGTGTCTAAAAGGGGGATGAGGGAGGATAAACTGGGAGGTTTGTTAAATCGTTGAGATTAGAAAAGTGCTTTGAGTAGGATTTTCGGTTCTGGACCGACCGAAGAACCGAGGATCGGTTCTTCGTTTCGGTTTCGGATATCAAAAGAATTTCCAGAAACCGACAACCCTTGCTTTGAGATCTTAGACTCGTAGCTTATACAAAGTAACGTCCCAAAAATTAGAGTTGGGCGGGATCGGGATCCCGACGTAAAATCGGGATCGGGATTTTGGAATGATGATCCCGATCCCGGTCCCGATCCCGACTGCGGGATCGGGATTGGACGAAATCGGGATCGGGATTCGGAATAATGATCCCGATCCCGGTCCCGATCCCGACTCGGGATCGGGATTGAAAAATCGGGATCGGGATTTAGTTAAAAAAATTTTTTAAATTTAAATTTTTTATTTACATTGCATATACCTCAATATAATTCCATAATTTTCATCTGCTGTGCTGAAATATTGATTTTAAGTCCCAGCGCGCATTTGTTCTTGGCGTATCAGGGATTAAGGAGGAGGGATAAAGTATTAACGATAAGGTGATTCTGATGGATTAAGAGGGATATCGTTGATTAATGAGATATTGGGATCTAGATGGACATCTAGGATATCCATTATATCCGTTCAAATCCATTCCGTCGATAGTTTTATAAATGAGTCTCTTCTTATTCACCGCCGGAGGCAAAAATTTTGAAAAATTTCGAAGATTCTCAAGCCAAAATCTTCATTTTTAGCGCCGCAGGCGAAAATTTTGAAAATTTTGGATGGCGTAGAAGCCAAATTGCTTTCTTTTCAGCTCATTAATATATATTTTCATTAATTTATAAAATCCCGATTTCATCGGGATCCGATTGCTAATCCCGATCCCGATCCCGGCTCGGGATCGGGATCGGCCAAAACCGGGATCGGGATTTGTCTTTCGGGTTCGGGATCAGAAAAATCGGGATCGGGATTCAAAAAAACCGGGATAATCCCGCCCGATCCCGACCGGGATCCCGATCCCGCCCAACTCTACCAAAAATAGAATGGTATAGTACGAGCATTCTTAAAATTTTGAAGCATTCTTAAAATTTTTTTCGTACGGGCCATGTTTTTTCTCGTACTCGTAAACAAGTACAAATTTTGGTACGAGCTTCAAACATTGGTCCCGAGCTAATTTTATTCTCAAAACCTCTCAAAATTCTCTATAAGTCGTAGAAATTTTATTTTTTAACTCAATACATACATCCATTTGTTGTTTTTCAATTTTCTCCTCCAAATCAGTCTTCTCTGCTCTCAATAATTCAACTTCTTCCCATAATTTCTTAAAATATTTTTATTTAAATTTATTTTCCTAAAATTTTCTACCTCATTTTCAGGCCCAAATTCTCCATCTTCTTCCCTTTCTACATGTTCCCTCAATCCATTATATTGTTCTTCTAATTCACTCAATTTTGTTGAAAACTCTCCTCTAAGTGTAGATTCTCTTTCTTCTGCTTCAGCTCTTTCCTTTTGGAGTGTTTCTTCACACCGTTCGGCACATTCTTCTTTTTCTCTTGTAACTGATTCTAACATCTATTGTGGAATATTTAGAAATTAAGGTTAGAAGTAAGAAGCTTTTACGTATCAATATTAGGTTTCACCGGAACCAATATTTCGACCAGAACCGGATCCAATTTGAGTTCCGGTTCCCGGAACCAGAACCAAAAAACACCGGAACTTTTCGGAACCGGAACTTCCGGTGAAACTCTAATCAATATTAATTTCCTATTAATATAGCTCTCGTTAGATGGTCTCAGTAAAGTCGGTTAAAGTTTACTGCTTTTACAATACAGATCCAAATTTCCATTTCAATATTTCTCTAGTATCCCAGTGTTATTTTTATTATTAACAGCAAAATTTTAAGATGACCACAACTGTTTTGGTATTAATGAAATTTAATGAAAAAATTCCCCTTCAATAATACAATAATCATAAAAAATTAATTTCCTCACCGCTTCCAATGCAGTTAATTGGGATTCGTGTAGCTCTGTCTAAATTTTAAAATAGCATTAATTAATTAAAAAAATTTTTTACCTGACTTTCTGCTTGTGCTCTTAACCCATCTCTCTCAATTTCAAGTAAATCTACTCGATTACTTAATGCAATAACTTCTTTTCTTAATTCCCCAATTGTTTGTTCTAATTTAGCTCTCAACTCTTCCGCATTTTTTAATAAAGCATTTCTTTGTTCTAATTGTTCTCTTTGTTCTTCCAAAAAACTCTGGTTTTGTTCAGCTTCTGAACGAGCTTTGCTTAGGCGACGGAAGGAATCTTCTGTTTGACGACGGGCGGCAGCGAGCTTAAATTTGGTTTTAAAAGTTATAAGATGAATATACTAAAATCTCGATCTGATTCCAGTTTCTATTTCCATGTTATTCACACTTTCTTTAATTTTTCAATAGTAAGCCAGATTGAATTTTATCAGATAGATTTCGATAATAGAGCTTATTTATGTAGAAAATAGAGTATTTAGTAGAGATCCGTATTCTCAAAAATTCTGGATCTGGATTTAGGTTAGCAACCTGGACAGGATTCTTAATCTGGATCCAGAAAAAGTCCAGAACGATCAAAAAATGCCTGGATCTGGAAACTGATCGAGGAAAAATCCAGTCTGGATCCAGATCCAGACCGATCTCTAGTATTTGGGTTTAATTTTGGTTTGATTTTACCTTATCTTACTAGCCTATTATCCACCCAATTTACCTCTCTAGCCAACCGCTGAATTTCAGCAGCCTTTTCTTTCAATTTCTCTTCAAGCTGTACAACCTCTTTTCTACAATTAACAACCTCTTCTTTAGCTTGTTTCGAATAATGTTGTAATTCAATTAATTTATCCTGAAATTCTTCCTGTCTAGCAGCTAATTCGTCTTTAAGGGCCTCTTCATGTTCTCTCAATGCTTGCAATTCCCTCGTATATAACATTTTTGCTGCGGTCAACTCTGATTCAAAAAGGCTTTCAGCTCGTCTAAAACGAACTTCAAATCCTTCATTAAGCCTTTCTCTTTCTGTTTTTAAATTTTTACGTTCTTCTTCCAATTTTTGTATTTCCAAAATATATCTTAAGAAATATTAATTTTTAAATTTAAAGAAATTAAGCCCAACTTTTGTTCCAAATTGAGCAATTTAGACTCTGAAAAGCGTTGCTCCTGAAAAGAAATTTTTTGAGATAATTAGTTGAGAGATTGATTTATAGAGAATAAAGAGTTATTGGTATCACTTAACTATGTAATTTTGAGAATTGAGTAATTCGCACAAAGCTCGCTCAAAATGTACTAGAACCTTACCAACTACGCTAATTCTCTTATTTGAGCAATTTAGACTAAAAATCGTTGCTCTACCTTAGAAACAATATAACGCTCTAGTGCCTGCATTTCCCGTTGATGATCCTGTCTTAATCTTTCCAAAGCTTGTTCTTTTTCTCGTTCAAATTGTTCCTTTTAATTAATTAAAAAATTATTTCTTATGCTTTTATTAATTAATTTACTTGAAGTAAATGAAAATTTTTCATTCTTTCCTCAAAATCTTTTTTGGCACCCAAAACTTCCTCGCTTAAAGAGAGTATTCTTGTTGAATATTCTGCTTCTAAACGTCTCTCTCTTTCCGCTACACGTTCATGAAAATCGGAGAAAGTGCCGAGAACATTAAATTTTTGTCTTTCATAGTCCGCAACAATTTCTTCTAATGCCTGAATTTTTTGTCGCAATTCTGTTTCGCGTCCCCAGCAATTGACGCTGCTTCCTGGGCTGCATGCTATAGAAAATGAAAATTGTTATATTAGGTCTGTGGATTTATCAGAGAATTTTGAATATTAATTTTTAGGATAAGAGTGCAATCTTACTTTATTAAGTGATCATGGTGATCGTATAAATAATCCTAATATGTACTAGGGTCTTAAATCTTAAAAAGCAATAGACTAAAAAAGAAATATGTAACAAAAAAAGTAAAACCGGAAATGGCATATTACTGGTTCTAGACTATTTTGATTTTCATAAATTTTAACCTCCACTAGGCGGTGCAAGCCCATTGGCGATTGCTTTAAGCATCGTTAGCAGGTTAGTACTGCTACCACATTCTTGTCCATCAGATTGAGGCAATTCTAAACGTGGAAGAGGAGTTAAAGAATGTGGAGAAGCTGTTCCCATTAAAGGTATAGGACTGTGAGTTAATGTAGATTGTGATATTGGGACGATGGTTGGAGCTGAACGAAGGGAAGTACTTGGAGAAGAAGCAGAAAGGGCAGAAGAAGCTGATAAAGGTGCTGCTATAGCTGTTGGCTTTAATTCAATTTTGGGGGGTGGAGCTGGCCAGGAAATTATTGCTGGACACGGACTGCCCAATAGATGAGAACGTGTAGTTGTTGATATTTGTGGAAATGAAGATTCGGATTGATCCAAACTGGAAATTTGTTTTAAAAATTAATTTTTATAAGTTTATTAAGAATCTCTCCTTTGTCTACGGTACCGTGGGCTCGCTGTACCTTGGGGTGTACTAGTTATCTGTTATCTTAAGTCCATATATCTCAAGTCCATGTACTTTAATATCCCAACCCTTCAATTATATCCCAAAATTAAAGTATACATAGTAGCGATCGAAATGTGTTCAAAGAATTTTTATAGTTTATTTACATACCTTTGAAAATTCATTGGTGATCGGCTCATTGTTTTTTTTAATTTCTTAACACGAAAATATCAAAATAGTTTATTTCCGGGTTTAACTATTAGAAAAACAAACAAATTAAAATTAAAAACAAACAAACAAAAAACTCTTAAACATCTCCCCTTTCGTGTTTGTGTCAATTTATTAAATTTTAGAATGATGATTTTTCAATTTTTAAGGACAAAGAGGGAGGGATAAAATTTGTTGGTAAAAATATATTTTTATGTTTTAATTTTTTCTTTTAAAACAATAAACGATTTTGGCCATTTGTTCAATTTGAAAGGCTGGCAGAGATTTTTACAAAAAGACTTGCTTCCCTTTAGCAATAATATAAAATCTCTTTTGACATTTTCTTTTCCTTCAATCGACTTTTCCGGTCTTTCAAGAAAGATCAGAAGAAGGTAAAGATTAAAGTCAGGTGTTTTGGGAAGATTGAAAAGCTATATGTATTTCCCCCTCTTGTTTATAAATTGATGCTTATTAATAGCTAGATGGAAAGAAAGGATATCCTCTATATGTTTATTTGGAAAAATTGAGAAATTTTGTTTATTTGATAAAGTATTACAGTTTATAGAAGTCGAATCATGGAAAATAAATCAATTCTGAGACCGCAATTCACAACTGTGGAAAATTGTGTTCGAAACCACCAAAAGTTAACTTGAACAAATTACCCAATAATTTTTAACTGAAAGATATATGGGTACATCTCGTTTCAGTCCCGAGTCAGTTCAGTCCCAAGCCCTATAGCTTTTGAAGGTACGGATAATTTTTAGTGTTCTTGGTACTATTAGATAGAGCATTAAATGGGCTACACTTAAGCGATCAAACCCCTACCTCCTAAACTTGAAAAGATTGAAGTGAAAGAAGTTATCGAGGGAAAATAATTCTTGTTTCGACTATTTGAGGGAGGGCAATATATTTGATTTTACTGGGGTGGGGGCTCCTAGTTCATTTATTCTAACACTAAATCAGTATCTAATTTAATTATAAATTAATTTTTAAATTAAGATTTTGATGTACTTACGTTTGTTAAAGGCGCGTTTGATGATATTAAGAGTTTTGGGCCAAATTTAAACTTTTTGGAGGAATATTAAACAAAACAATTTAATTTTGGGAAAGGAGGATATTTTTTAAAAATTATTTTGTTAAAAATTCAATTTAAATTATGTTTTCGATGTAAATTAAATCGAAATTATTTGTCAATGCTTCACTATTTTTTTGAAAATAAATAGATTTTGTCTAAATTCTGACTGATTGAAATACTTTAGGGTTAATTTCACTATAGAAAAATTTTTTAAATAACAATTGAATTGCAGTAAGATTTTTCTCGAAGTTTTTCCACATTAAACCGAATCTCGCAAAACAAGAAAGAATTTGAATTTCAGGTTATTTACAAATGATTGGATCTGCCGCATTTTAAAAAACGGAGAAAAGTTTTTCAGTGTTCGGCCTTTTACCTCGATTAAGTATATTTTTTTATTTTTAAGCAATATCTTTTTTAAGAAGCTCTTGAAAAATTAATGTCTTAGTTATTTTCTGAGTTATTTAAAAATTAACCCAAGTACATATGTCTAGTTGAAATTTTAATTTTTCTTACAAAGAGAATTTTTAACTTTTTTTTTGTAAATTAATAATGTTTAAGGGTTCGTTAATTCTGATTCTTACTCTGAGTTTTATCCATTTCTAATAAATTTATTATTTATTAGACTTCACATAATATATTTAAAATATCACACAAATATTCCCAGATAAATTTTATTCAGTAAAATTGAATTAATTTTATGTTGAAATTAACAAAGTAAACCATCAAAATTAGCTTAATTTAATTTTATTTCCCATTTATCATTTAATTTAAACGTTTTTCATCAATCATTTTTCTTCAATTATTTCCTCCAGGATTTGGCCCACTAGGCTGTTTTTTGCCTGCATCCACAAATGAGACAGACAAAAGCATTAAAGTAACCATTAAAGGCATTAAATAAATAATTAAATTTTTAATTGAATTAGTAAACATTTTTTGGTTGAAGAATAATTAAATAAATTTGAGTGGTTAGCCAATATTTATTCCGCGGAGTATTTCTTGCTTCCTTAAAATTATAATCCGGTTTGATACTTGTTATACAAGATTCAAGCAAAAGTCCATAAATTTAATGGCAACCTAGCGCTTCGATCACTCAAGCTACTGGGTCGATGATTTTCGTATCTTAAAATTTTTTTATTAAAGCTTCACTTACAGTTGCCCGGTGATAAAACCAGACAAAGCTTTCCTGCTTGTTTAAACATAAACTTACAAGATGTTTTCGGTATACTTATATGTATTTCCACCTAGATTTTAGATTTCTTAGTTGTCCTAGATTTATAAATTAAAAAAATCAAGATATAGTAGGAACGAGGTAAAAGTTTAATCCCGGGCAGACTTCAATCCTGCGACCTCCTGGCAGTTATTGCTAGGCGCTTTTGCTCACCACGTACAGGTGCTCTACCATCTGAGCTACAGGGACATTGCTTTCACCTTTTCTTTAAATAGCCCCCGCCTAGTGAGCGTTTTAAATGCTAGCTAGCTGGATCTTTCTCTTCCCTACAATATTTTGATTGATAAATATTAGTGATTTCCTTCACAAAACTAGCAAGCATGTCGCTTCAATCTAACAAATATTTTTAAAAATAAGAACTATACTTAATCTCCATTCCCTCACTTTAAAAATTTTTTTTTAATTTATGGAAGCAAAGAAAATTTCTAAGAAATTAATATTGGCTAACCTTTTTGGGAGTTTTTGAGGAATAATTTTTAGTATTTTATTTTCTGGTTAATTAAGGCTGTTTTTAATTTATTTAAATAGACCCTTTTTGTAATTTGTATTTTGTTTTTTTTATTTTTATTTTCAAAGTTCGGTTCCAAAAAGGATAAATATTTTTATAAAATATTTTATTAAAAACAAAGTTTTATGGCAAAATAGAATAAAAATAAATTAGAGAAGATAACAATTTACGGAAAGGGTAATTTGCAGAAATATTAATATTCTACCTAGTATTTTGAAAAATCTTAAATTCCTGCAAGATGAATTCCTCGTCTTATAGCAATTAGGATAATTAATAACTACCTAATTCATTCAATAATTCGCCTGCCCTCAGTTTCGATATTTCAGAACTTCAATTTTATTTATTCTACTCGTATTCACGAAGTCCTTCAAAACCCTTCAAGATTGGAGAATGCCTTTCTCTTGTATTTCTTAATAGCTGCGGTCGAATAAAAATTTGTTGCTTTTTTCCAATTTTTGTGCTAAATACATTTTTACCTTAAAGATCAGGAATAATTTTATTGTTTTTATTTTCTCCTTTCATTTTTTTGTTTTTTAAGGATTTTCAGGAGAGGATTGAGGATCTTCATTTGAAAGGAGAGGAAAAATTCACGTGATTTTCCTTTTATGTAAATTGTCAATTTAGAGAATTATCCCTAAATATAATTTTGCTTTTTAATCATAAACCTCAAAAAACTTCAAAGAGAATATTATTTTTAAATAAAATAAATATTATTTTTTATTTATCCAATTGTTTGCGGGATTAAATAAAAAAATAAAAATATGAAAATTAAAATACAAAATTAAAATACAAAATTAAAATATAATAGAAAATTGGTAAACAATTTTTCTAATTTTGAAAATGAATTAAAGGTTTTATTTTAATTGATTTTTATTTTTATATTTTTGAATTAAATAATTAGGGAAAAATTATCTTAGTAAAATATGTATTTAAATTTTAATATACAAGTTTGACAAGTCGACAATAGCACCGAACCAAAACTGGGGATAACCGAAAACCAGTTACCCATGCCTCTCGGTTTCGGTTTTAAAATTACACCCCTAAAGATGGAATTTTGTGGACTTAATCCCTCCAGATCATCAGATATCTTTCTTAACTCATAAATCGGGAATATCAGTGGATTTAAAGAGATCAGTGAGGATATCAAAGGAATCGGAGGCAAATTTTGAATTTGATCAAATATTCGATGCATTCCTATCTCGACAAACTTCAGTTCTTGCAATAAAATTTACTAGTTTATATTTTTCGTTTCTTTCATTTTGTAAAAATTAAATTTTTTTATTTTTCGTTGAAAGCGAAATAGTATTTTCACCCATCTTTGATCCCTACTAGTGCTGTGTATAGCTCCGGGAGCTAGCTCCGGAGCCGGGCTTAGGAGCTAGCTAAGATTTTGCAAACATCGGAGCTGGAGCCAACAAATGCACAAAATACATCACTGATCCCTACTATAAAAACTTTTAAAATTCAAAATAAATAAATAAAAATTACATTAAAATATTAAATTTGTGTTATGTAACCTAAAAATGAAATCATTTAAAGATAACGTCTTCAATTATTTTATCAGCATTTTCTTTCCGGAATTTCCTTACTATTTTGTCTTAAATATAAAATATAAATAAAATAATTTATTAAAAAATATTTTTAAATTATCAAAAAAATTAATTTAAATCAAAAAAATGTTTAATAAATTTCAAATAATTTTATTTTTAACTATTTTTACATTTATTAATTTAAATATTAATTTTATTGAATCAAAAAATATTTTGAATAAAAGGGGACAAAAAATATTTTTAAATAAAAGGAGAGAAATTTTAAAAAATTCATTAAAAATTAAAAAAACCGATGAGGAGGAAGAAGAATTTTTTATAGATTTTGCAATGCTTTCATATGAATATATTGATAATTATGCTATTTATGATTTTTTTGATAATTGTTTTTATGAGGAGGAAGAATTTGAAGAATATTGTTTTATGGATAAAATGAGTACTCCAATTAATGCTAAATTTAATGTAAATTTAATTTAAAAAATTTTTCTTAATGCTAGAAACACGAAAATCCGAAGTGCGATTATAATTTCTTAGCACCTTTTTATGAGAAAAACCCGTATAAAAATTTATTTTATTGTCATTTAAACAATTCTAATCAGTGCTGGATGCAATTGCGAATTGCGTAAATTGCGGGGGATTGCGAGTTGTGGATTTTTAAGATTTTCACGCAATTTTTCGAAATTTAACTCACTATAAATGAAAGAAATCTTGTTTCTTGACACCCAAATTTCACAAAATTTTTGCCTGCGGCGTTGAAAAAGGAAGTTGAAAGATATGTATATTGGAGAATTTTTTTTGAAATTTTTAAAAATTACGGATTGCGAGTTGCGGAATTTTTTTTTCAATTGCGTGCAGCCCTGCTTCTAAACCTTAAGATTATATAAATATCGTACAGCCAGGGATTCCCCCCCCCCCCGACAACCAGGAATCGAAAAAATAATTACCCCTCTTAAAGATAGTTATAATTAGCCTTTCTAAAAAAGTCAACTAATTACCCTCTTTCTTTTAATTACCCCTCCAGTGAGAGGTTGAAATAATAATTACTCTGGGTAATTATTTTAGCAAATACGGTAATCTAAAATAATAAATGTTTATTATTTTAGGATGAAACACTATTTGACGTTGAATTTTTTGTTGATGAAATTGTTGATATTGAGGGGAATACAATTGTAAATATTAGCAGAAATACTAATTTTTGTCTTTATCATATGGTCTGTGGCAAAACTATACAAGGAAATACAAAAGATATTACAAAAATTTCAAATGCTTTAAATGCTCATTATGATATTTCTCGTTATTATTTGGACGGTTTATGTAATGATACTAAAATAAAAAGAAGTCAATTAGGGTTAAAGTTTAATGAAGCAAATATTACAATTAATTTTGATGGAAGTGATTTGGCTGGATATAGTGTAAATATTTGTTAAATATAAATTAAAAATTAAATCTGTGTTTCGATTCAAGGGCTTAACAAAATAGAATAAAAATTATTCTTGTGGAATTAAAAATATATTTTGAAAATTATTTTTTTAGGGAAAAAGTTTGAAAGGAGATTGATAAAAACATTTTTTATCAAGGCGTATATACAGAACAGGGATCGCGCCGTCGGAAAATCAAATTCACGATTTTCATAAATCGTGAATTCACGATTTTTGGGAATTCACAAGACAAAAATCGTCGGGAATTCACAATTTTCGGGAACGTGAATCGGGTCTGCGCGATCCCTAATACAGAATTATTACCCTATATCTGAAATTTAAATGAATAGGAAAATGGATAAATAAAAATCAACCAACTCAAATTTCCAATTCTTTATCGATAAAATTATTTCACAAGACCTTATAATGGAGTGAAAATTGTATGTAAATTCTTTCATTGAAGAGAATAAATAAATTTCTGTAATATGATTTTTACTAGGGTAGCACTACCGAGCCGGGGATCGGGGTTTGCCAAGGTAAAATCTTCGGGGTTCGGTTCGGGAGACGGGGTGTTACCCTACTTTTGACTTTTATAATATTTTTCGGAATGAAACGAGAATGAAATTGAAAAATAATTATTTAAATGAATGATATTTTTTAATATTTTTTTCAAAACAGCAAAATTTTATCCAAATATTAACAATTTCTTCAATCTAACCGAGTCCTTCGAATGTCCATAAAAATAGCGATTAAATAATATTAATTAATAATAATATTTATTTAAGCATGATAATATTTGTGAAATTGAAATTTGGGATTGGAATGGAGATGAGCAGTTAGAATTTGGATTATCAGTCCTTAATAATTATTGCATATTTTTTGATTCTTTTAAACAACAGATAGCATTTTCTCCAAGAAAGAAGAAAGAAATAAAGTGGTCTTACTGCAATATTAATTAATTTAATTAAAAATTATTTAAATAAATAATTTAAAAAATCTAAAATAATTTTTAAAGATTCATTTAAAATATTTAGGAATGTTGATTTTCAATAAAGCTAATTAAAAGTATGTTCCAAAACAATGTTTTTCCACGCAAGCCAAAATTAAAATATAAAGAGTTACATTAAATAACGGTCTCTTTCATGGCCATTCTCTGAATAGAGACCCTCTTTCACGGCTTATAAGCCCGATTCTTATGAAGCTCTAGGCTTCTATTTTTCAATGGGCCTCGATAATTTCAAAATTCTCTATCCCGAGTCCGTTTTTATTATTCTCAAATTCTGATACAGAGTTCAGGTAGTAACTCTAACTACTATAACTCTTTTAATTTTTAAACAACTACCTTGATGAATTTTATTCTCGATATTTTAAAAATTATGTATTTAAATAATTAAATGGAAAGGAAAATAGCAAAATAAAAGAAAAGAAATAGAAAAGAAATTTTATTTTAAATAATTTTATATTTTAAATTTGGGTAGCATCCCGTCCCCGAAACCCCGATCCCTGACACATCCGACACCGAAGACTCGGGGTGCTACCCTACTTTAAATACAGTTGGTCCTCACTTTAGGATACTTACAATAATAAAAATTTCTATTCAAGATGTCTTTTTCTAAATATGGTTAGCTTTTGAGTGGGTTTATTCACCCCCCCCCCCCACCTCTTCGGATGTATCTTATAGCGAGGACCGACTGTACCATTCCCCATGTAGTATGTATTTCCCTTTTACATTTTTGAATTTTAAAAAATTTTATTTCTTTATTTATGCCCAATTTCAATTGCTGTTGCACACCTTATTCAGCTTAATCAACCACCATGATTATGATAATCTCTCTCGTTAGAATCGCGTGGATGAGTTTCTCCTTCATGGTCACCAACTTGGTATGAAGTTACAATTGCCCCCATAAACATTAAAATTAAGAAAATTTTAATTAAATTTTTTATTGAATAAAACATTTTTGGAGTTGTGTTTTAATTATTTGAATATTTTAAATTAATGAAAAATTTTTTTAGTTAAGTTAGAAGAAATTGATGCCATTTAAATATACAAAGTTTTAATTATTTGGATAGAGAAAATCTCTTAACAATTACGTCATTATGTATAAAAGAAGAATTCTTTAGATTAATTTGGCTCAAATCTTAGAGAATAATTTTATATTAATTCATGGGATATCTAAAAATGAAATTTTTTTAAAAATATCCACATGGAAAAAGGAAGTAATATTTATTTAGTAAATATTTCAATGGAAAATTTCTATTTTAATACAATCACAGTTTGATAAGACGTCACCCTCTGTAATGAATTGTACTGACATAATAAGGAAAGAGAAGTGGTAATGTGGAGATGAGAAAGAAGTGTCAACGTGGAATCTTTGACAAAATATTTTTAAAAATTTTCGTTTTAATTCAAATTAAAATTTAAAAAAATTTATAGACAATGGGAACCTTTTTGAGACCCGTCTTTTCAATTTAAGGGATTAGAACCTTCCTTTTCCAAGAAATTTTTTATTATTCGCACGAAAATTTTTTAGTCAGCTTTTTTGTTTTTCAAAAAAGTTTTTTTTTTATTTTCGTTTCGCCTGCAAAAATATTTTAAGTTTCATGCAGGTTTTTGGGATCGAATACGCTTGTCTAATTTAAAAATCATTTTTTGCAAATTTTGTTAAAATAATTTTAAAAAATAAAAAATAAACACTTTTTAATCTATCCAATAATTTATTTAATTCCCACAAAAAATTTCCCTTCCATTGAATAATAATGATTATTCAAGAAAATAAGGTAACTACGATACAGATCTTGTTGCATAATATGGAAAGATTCCAAAATTTCCGCCTGCAACGCCAAAAAGAAAATTTGATAAATAATTTTTCAAAACCCGAATCATTATTCTTAAATTGTAATCCGAGCTTGGCGAAACTCAAATTTTTTAGGCGAAACAAGATGAAACAAAATTTTTTAAAAATCGTTTTGTTAACGTGGCGAAATGAAAAAAATTTAGAGAAACAAAACGTTTCGCATACTTCTGGTAATGATCCAGATATTGGTTAATCTAAAATACAACCAGAATTGTCCTTTTTATCTTTAAAATTTTTTATATTTTTAATAGTTTATGCCGTATTTAAATAATTAAATGAAATGAAAAAACAGTAAGAGGAAAGAAAATTAATAGAAGAAAAATTAAAATAATTAAAATAATTTTATTTTAATTACAGTCACGGACTTCACTTAAAAATACTCCCCAAATACACTTCAATCTAAATTATGTTTTTTAAATTTATTGGTCATTTAATGGAGTACTTACTGCCTAATCAACACCCACTACTAAAAGAAAATCTCTAGAGAGCGAGCTGGATCTGGATCCAGACCTTGATTTTTCCAGGATACAGAGTCCAGATCAAGAATTTTTCAGAGTTCCTTAATTTTTCCTTGACTCAAGGTCAAGCTTCTGGTCAAGATACACAACCGGAATCAAGGTCAAGGACCAAGTTTTTTTTAAATCTCGCTCTCTAAAAATCTACCTAGATATACATAATTTTTTCAGTCCACAAGAGGCTATCTTGTAGCGAAGTCCTGACTGTACTTATTCCCCATGTAGTATTTCCCTTTTAAATTGTTTAATTTTAAATTTTTATTTCTTTATTTATGCCCAATTTCAGTTGTTGTTGCACACTTTATTCTTCTTAATCAACCACCATGATTATGATAATCAGGCCCGCGAGGATGAGTTTCTCCTTCATGGTCATTTTCTTCGTATGAAGTTACAATTGCCCCCATAAACATTAAAATTAAGAAAATTTTAAATAAATTTTTTATTGAATAAAACATTTTTGTAGTTGTATTTTAATTATTTGAATATTTTAAATTAATGGGAAAACTTTTTGGTTGATGATAGAAGAAATTGATGGATTTTAAATATAAAAATTTTTAGTTGGTTGGATAGAGAAAATATCCAACTAGAATTTTTATTTTCTATTTGCAAGTAAATTCATTTAGCATTAAAGATTAATTTTTAAAAGAATCTAGTATAATAATTGAAGAGAATATTCTTATATGTATTAATTGGATACACCCCAACTTACCGCAGAGCTATAACTTTGTTCAGAATTGTCGAATCCGGGAAGACCTGGTATGGTTCGATTCAGCTCGTCGAGGCGCATCGAACCATTCCAGGTGTCCCGGATTCGACAATTCTGAACGAAGTTTTATAACTTCGTAAGTTTTGCTCGCGGTAAGTTGGCCTGCTCCCATATTAATTCGTACGATTTTTAAAAATAAAAAAAATTTTTTTCTCAAAAATACTCCAAATGAAAAAAGGATATGTTTGTTCAGTATTTATTTTAATTGATTAATTTTTTATTATTTTTGCAAAATATTTTTTATTATTTTTTAATTTAGTAAGTTAATCTAAAATTTAAAAAAAAATTTTTATAAGCAAAGAGAAACCCTTTTAAGTAATCCTTTTTAATTTAAGGGTTCGAATTAGAGACCGAACTGAGGGTGTTGAGGTCTATATCTCGAAAAATACCGACTCTATAACATACATAGAATTTGTGTTCTTCTTACTTTTTGTTCGAGATCTCGTCTCAGTTCAAACCCTATTTTTCACAAATTTCGAAATTTGTCATTTTACTTTTGGAGATATTCAGTAGATATTTTTGTAGATATTTTTTGCTTGGCAAACCAAATTAAAATTTTTAAATAAATTTATTCAATAATAGGTAAATGAAATTAAATATTTAAACACAATATTGGAAGAGGTTAAGCAGCCAATCTTAAATAATAATACCAATAAGCAGCATGAAAAGAAAAATAACTAAGCGGGAATGCCCAACGGCTCCAAGCGTCGATTTTTTTCGCCTGCATTCGACCTGCTTCCCGTCTGCAAAAGATTGATTATAATGCATTTTATTGTACTGTCACAGTCGGATATCACTCTTATTTGTTAGATGCCCCCTTGAAGTATCTAATACCCCCAGACCTTCCTTAATTCCTAACTTTTCGACTTAGGAAGGTCTATCCCTAATTTCCATCCCTAATTCGGAATATCGCCAAAGTCAGCTCTCCTCTCGGTGGCCAGTCAAAGTAAAAAAACGTCCTAAATTTAGCTACATAGCTAATTCTGGGGGTATCTTAGAATGATATTCGACTGTATTTATACTTTACTTATTCATTTGTAATTTCCTAATTGCATGTCTCCATTTCGAACGGGGTGTCAATGTTGTTTGTTGAATATTATCACCACTAGTCTGGCTTCCTAAATTTGGTGTTGTAGAAGTAAAAGACTCCCTTCGCTCTCCTGATCCAATATTTATTGGATCTAGAAGAGATGCCATCGCCGAAGCTCTCCGGGACAAAGGCCTAGAAATTGGTGGCTCGAGTCCACTTGCCGATTTAGTGGAGGAGCTTTCGACTTTTAATGGAACGGTGCTTTGTTTTCTTGATGTAATAGTTTGTGGAGAGTAGTTTGATGAAAATAATGTAGAAACTGCCCTTTTCAATTTATTTTGATCAGAGGAATATTGTGATTCTGTCTAGAAAGTAAATGATAAAATTGATAAAATGATAACTAAAAAGATACCTCTAAAGACATATCTTTTGTTGTAGACCCTTGAAATAATAAAGCTTCACAGCTAAGCTCAGGTTTTGCCCAATTGGCAAGTCTGGCTGCTTCTCGTTGATCAACAGCATTTCTTTGTTTTGATTGTGTTTCTTTCCTTACTTCATTATTATTCCTTTCTTCCTCTTCATCTTCACTTTCGTTACAAACAATAAGTGGCACGTTTGAGAATGGATTTTGAATGAGCTTTTCATGCCGATTTAAGTTTTTAGTGGAAAGAAGTTGAAGTTGAGGGGAATTTCCCCAGCCATGGAAGGAATTTGGTGTTGTTACCTCCTTTTCTATTGCTATGAGTTTCTTTAAAAATTTTAGTGAGCTTTTCATTAAATGAGCTAATAATTAAATTAAATACAGTCGGACCTCACTATAAAATGCGCCCATTTTGTGGCTATTTGGTAGGGGCTTCACAGACGATACTCTCAATCTAATACTAATACCTCAATATACTCTCAATACTTTCAACCTTAATCTAGGCCAAGGGTTTATCTGAGGTTCGACAGCTCTATTTAGATATACTTTAGCAGATGATCGTTTCCTATTAGTGCAAAAATTATTTTCTTCTTTTCCACTATTCCCGTCGCAAACTTTTCCTTCTTCAATATCTACTAACATTTGCGTTTTTAATCTGTTACTTTTCCAATTACGCCAAAATGAAGATTTTGTTTTTGATTCCTCAGATTTAGTCCAAGATTGTTCGTTACTCTTTAAAAAACAAAAAATAAATTTAAAATTCGAGTAATTCTCCAACCAAAATTAAACGTTTATGTTTGCAAAATTGATGAAGGATTTTGTAAAGGAAAGCAACACATCCAGATTTTGCGAGTCCATTTTCTTCCTTTTCGTCAAGAAGACCGGCTGCTGCCATAGTTGCTGTAATTGAAATTTAATTAATAAATTTAAAATGATTTTAAAAGCGAAAGGGTGAGATTGCAGAAAATAAGCTGAAACTAAGAAGCAATAAAGGAAAAGCTGAGGGTTTTATTAATTTCTGGGCTCACAGTTTTGTATTTCTTCAGATTCTGACAAATCATCGGACATATAATTTGCTAGTTATTAAAAAGAATTAAAGTGGGTAAGGCCTGGATACAACTAAATCCTGAGAATTCCTCCTGAAACCCTCCAATATTCGTTCCTAAAACTTCTGGATTTCGAGACTTTTTTAAATGTGGTACTCAAATCTGTTAAGAAGGAACCATATCGAACTTTAACCAAAAATTTCGTAATTATTTTTATACCAGTGGGTAGAGCAAGGTCGATTCCCTATTTCCAATTTTTGCTTTTTCGACCCTACCCCCCCCCCCCCCATCACCAAATAGTTATAGGGCTTCAAAGTTTTCGACATTGGACATCCGATTATTTTTCAAAAACCACATCTTACAAAATTTTTCTTAGCTCCTCAAATAAACAAAAAAATCACCATTTCGCTGAGTGTAGTTTACGATAGTAAATTCTATTAGAACACCAAAAACAAATCTTTAAAATTAAAATTTAATGCGATATTTTCTTTCAAGCTACACAAACTAACAATACACTGACGGCTAAAAATAAATCCAAGCTTTTCATGTAGCTGACTTCAGGTAAAGAATTCTTAACAGAATTAGCTTGAGTAGAGAGTGTTAAAAGGGTGGTGATTGCTAACGATACACGCGCCGGTACAGCCCAAAAAAATTTTTAATTTTTATCTGAGATGTTAGAAATATAAAGTTACTTCTACATCAAGCCAAAAACTGAACCAGCTGATGACCTATAATTAAATATTATATAGGCAGACCTCACTATAAGATAATTTCAATAATGGATTTTAATTTTAGATAAATGATAAGTTATTTAAAATTTGGCTGGTCATTGGGTGAGTAAGCTATCTAAAGTAAAGCGGCCGAATCCATCCAAGAAAATAGCAAAAGATTGGACAAGGCTTAATTCTGAGGGCTCTTCGATGTAAGGGTGTTACTGCTCAACCCTCCCACCACTGACTAATCGTTTTAATTTTGCTTTAGTTGCTAAGCTGGAATGAAACTTCGATGTTCATACACTACGTGTACCTCCTATTTAAAAACCCACACTTTGAGGTAACTTTTTCACATCCAACGGTGTATCTTTTAATAAGGTGCTAATTTAATTACTTACAACAATTAATGTTGTTGGCACATATGTTTGTAAGATATGATGAGTTAATTCTCGCGACACAAAAAATTCTGCAGTAACGCAACTCCAAACGCCTGTACTATAATTTCCATCACAAGTTCCTGGGACAAGTTTAACGATATCCATATCGCTCATCTAATACATTTTTCAATTATATGTAAAGAAAGGAAAAGGTGCTTGTAAACATACAGTTATATTCACATTTTTGGTAATCGGTTCCTGATCAACCCATTCGATTTTTAAATGATGAATGTCATATGCGTCTAGATTGAAAATTATTTAATCTTTAGAAATTAAGTATAACAAACAGCTAAGAATTCGTAGATGACACCACTGTGAATCTAAGGGGAAATTCTTGAGGTTCATAGCACAAATTACAACCATAGAAACACGTGTATCGTAAAGGATTGACCCATCAGGATCAATCCAAAGTAAAAAGTTGGGTTGCGTAACCTCATGAAATTGAGCGATACGTGCACTAAATAATAAAAGGATTATTGCTTGGAATTAAATGGAGATCAGGGCAAGTTCCTATCCGTTTCTTGTTAGCTTTTCTAAACCTCTTAAGGAAGGCGGGAATGCTTTGTTTTGCTGTTCCGGATTCCTCCTAGTTTTTCAATTTGCTACATTTTCCATGCCCCGGCTATTGTTCTTCCATTATTCTGATCTCTCAATAACATAAATATAATATATACTTTGCAAAATAAACATCTGGATGCCAAATCCGATTGAGAATTGCTCGGTCACGAATAAGAATTCGACTTGATAAAAAAATTTTTAAAAAATTTAGGAGTCCTTTACTACCTTTTTTCGTTATGAGCCAATCTAGGATCCTTCCAAAATTGCTGTAGATATACATCCAATTGAAAGTCCTACAAAAATTTGCAGTAATATCCACAGAAAGATATATTTTAACTACCATCGTGTGGGTTCGGAATGATCCTATACCTTCAATATATATGGCCAATTTAACATTTGTTGGTAATCCTAAATTAATCAAAAAAATAAATTTTCGTTTCTGGAACTTTATCCTTCAGTTTTTTCAGAACCAGCGGGTTTATTTGCTAATTTTTTCTTTAATGAGTAAATCCATCTTGCTAAGTGAAAGTTTTATCAAACCTCTAATTTTTTGTATTTGAAAGTGAATATGTACATATTTCAGTGGGGACAAAATTTCTGGGGTTAATTACTTAAACTAAATATCATTCTTTAACTTACACACTTACCAATATTTTGTGTTGGTGTTGATTGCCTGTCATAAACCTTTCTGGGGTAAATAATAGGTAATTTTTGAAGAATAAACCTGTCTCCCAGCACTCAACATTTCATCCATATGTAGGGGAATAGGGACACTTCTAAGTTGCTGTTTTTGTTGGGCATTTAATTTGGAAATTAAAAGGAATAATGTGAAATGGCATAGATGCCATAAGAAGCAACAATTATTTGTTTTAGGCATTGCTTTCAAAAGAAAATTAATTGGAGAGGTGCTTGTCTGCCTGATTTTTAAAAACCGTTAGTAACGGTTACTAAAACCCAATTTCAAATAAATAAATCTGAAAAAAACGTAAAAACACGTGTACTTGTCTGCCTGATGTAATTTAAAATTTTCTCGAATGTTAGGACTGTCCTTCAATTGTCCTTAAGGCAAAAGAATAAACGTGCACTTTAATATAATTGAGCAATTATTTGTTTATTCTATACCAGCCATTTTGTAAAATTAAAAAAAAATTTTGTCTGAGTCTTTATAAAAAATAAATTCTTTTTTTTCTGAGGAATTGACATTAGAAACCCTCTTAAAACTCTCAACATGCAATTTCCTAACAAAACTCATGTTAATCCAATTGAAGCTCTCGTTGAGGAAAGGTAAGGAGAGAACCCTTTCTTTTTTAGATTGCTTTTCCCTTTCATTTCCTTTTGTATGTAAAAATGAAAACAAGGCGGATATATCGTCATCAATTGATATTTTATTTTTAAAAATAGTCTTGTGGTCTTGAATTTTAGTAAAAAAAAAGGAAGATATTTAAATAGTTAAAGAGGAAGGATATAAAAAATGAGGAAAAGAATAATCCATTTTATGCCTCTGGCATCTTAATGTTTTACTAAGTTCTCACGTCGATTAATTAAATGAATAAAATTTAAAATTAACTACCAACTTCCATTTTTAAACTGACTTAAAATTATTGTCCTCCAATAGCTCTCATTATTGCAAAAAAAAACTACTGCTAAAACTGCTAAGGACAAGAAGTATTTTAAGAATGAGAAATTCTATGTAGCTTTTCCACAAGGGTGACCATAATTCTCAAAATCTTCGCCTGCAGTGCTAAAAAGGAGGATTTGGAAATTTAGAAAATTTATCAAGGCTAAGAAAAAGTACAGAGGCTAGGAAAAATTACGTAAATGTTCCAGATACTGGATCTGCCAACCCTGCTTTGATACATGCTCGAGAGGATTTTGAAGGATATCATAAGATTTGGAAGGATGTCGGGGATATTAAAAGGATTTTTGACTTTTCGATGGAAATAGAAAACCCGATAATAAGCCAAAAAAGAAGAAATTAATTTCAAAATTTTATCAAAAAATTTTAAATTTCAAAGTATTATTTTTGTTTAATTAATATCAAATAGACAAAGTAATTAAACAAATTATTATTTTAGTACATAATTAAACAAACGGGCTTTAATTTACATTTTTTGCGTCCATTACATTTTTATGTGTTCAATCGTTGACTACAACTGCGGATGCGACAATTCTTGACGACGATTGCGGATATGGCATTTATAGAAATTCCGTTTTCCTGTTTTTTAATCCCTGCTCTCATTTTCCGACTTCTTCGGCACTAAAAACTTTTTTTTAATTCTAAATATATCCGCAATTTTCGTCTTTATATAGAATCTTTTATTTCTTCAATTCATTCATTCTTCAATTCAAACATCGGTATAATATCAACACGATATACAGTTACTTCCTTATCTCTATATACTCCTTCAAAAATAACCATATCTCCATCTTTATATTCTGTATTTTCTGTTCCAAAAATTTTAATACGAATAGATTTTTTAAATTCTTGCAATATTTTCCTTTCATAAATACTTCCGAAAATTTTTCTTAAACATTTTTCTTTATTTATTTCCTCCACGTTAACAAAAAACTGAATTGCATGTTCTAAGCGAGTATAACTATAAATATAAACGTAATATTTCCCAATCTCGTTAAATTTAAAGCAAATTTCCAAAAAAGGATTTTTTGGTTCTTTTCCATTAATTTCGTTTAATTTTAAATTTTTAAAAATATTTTTGCTCATTTTGCTGTTTTTCCAATTTGAATTTAAAAATAAATTAAATTTTGTTAATTCAGTAGTAGAACTTATTGCTATATATTCCGACAGCTTTGCTTCGATTCCATTTAATTTTATAGTGTTGTCTACTTTTCTCATTAAATGTTCATAGAACCTTATTTCTTGAGGATTATTTTCGATTAAATAATTTCCACCTTCATCTCTTAGATTAATTCCAATTAGACAATTAAAAATAGGCTTAATTTCAACTAATACCTTAATTTTAAAAATTTAAGTTTTAAAAATTAAGATATTTAATTTAAGTTTATTTTAATTTCATTCAAGTTTCCAATCAAGTAGCGTTACTAGGAAAGAGTCCCGATAGGGTTAACTCCAACATATTACAGGGCAGCACATTTGCCATGTTTCCGGAAATCTGGGCTTGGATTGCTGAGCTTCAACTCTGCTTCATAGAAACTATCCAACGTTGGGTATGTGTAAGTTGGAGGTTGGAGGCCTAGATTTGTTGGTGGTCTAGGCCTACAGAAAATTTGGAGGCCTAGATTTATAGTATCGACTCCGATGTCCACATTTTTCCGGGCTTTTTTTACTTAGGCCCAAAATTCGAAAAAAGTTAGAGGCCCGCTTCCTGCACTCAATTTGCCATTTCTAAGCGAAAACTTATAATGGATTGAGCATTAATAATTATTTTTTACATCTTTTTTTGATTTTTTCTTCAAACAAATATACAATCCACGTCTATATCCATCATCAACCTTTTCATTTAAATAAATTATTTTATTATTATTTACATACACAATATCCTTCTTTTTATAAATATTAGTATCATATGTAAAATTATAACAAAAATTGGGTAAATATGGTGTTTCTTTTGCTAAATAAAGCAAATCTTTTTCGTTTAATCCTCCTTTAATTTCAATTTCAATTTTTACCAAATTTTTATTCTAAAAAATAAATAATTAATTTTCTCGAGTCTTTAAAAATTAAAAGAAAACCTCTTCTTCATTGCCTTTAATAAATTCAATATTTATTAAATTAATTTTAATTCTTTCCTCATTTTTTTCTTTATATTTAACAAAAATATTTGGATTATTTTGAATATTATTTGAATTAATTAAATTAGTAAATAATATTAAAAATAAATAAATATTTATTTTTAAATTCATTTTTTAAAAAATAAATTTATTTAAAAATATTTACCAAGGAGAGAATTATAAATGAAAGTCAGGCAATCATTTAAGAAAAATAAATATGTACATGGGGGTTAATAACGATAATAATTAGTGATCGAATAATTTTGAATAATTTCGAAGAATTCGCTTAAAATTTGACTTTAAGTTCAATTTAGGCATTTTTTGTCTAATAAAAAGGAGAGGCAGACTTTCGCACCCTTAAATATTTCTTAATTTTTGTTTTGAGAAAATACAACAAACTTTTTGTTTTGTATTTTTAATCTTCTTTACCTTTTAAAATTGTGAAAAAATAATAAAATTTTAATGGAGTTATGTAATCCCAATTAATAAATAAAATAATCATTAGGGCATTGTAGGTTTGGACTCTATTAATGGAAAATAATGGATTTCAATCTTCAATTTTAAATTACTTTTTGTTTTTTTACTGTCGTTCTTCACTTTTGTCTAAAATTAGTTTTCTCGCCGCTCTTACGTATTGACTTCTTTCTAGAGAGGACCTAGCAAATATTTGGTCAAATAAAATCAAATATTTAATCTAATTTTATTTGATTAAATACAGGGTGACAAAACCGGGCATTTTATTTTTGGCATAACTTTATTCAAATTGAAAATATTGAAAATACTTTGATAAGCTTTTGAAAAAATTTGATTTTTTCAAATAGCAAATAAATATCAAATACATAATTTAATCAATTATTTGTTTGATGGAGGTTTGAAAAAAAATATTTGATCAAATATCAAATACATAATTCGAAAAATTATTTAATTTATATAAGGAATATTTAGCAAAATATTTTGGTTATTTTGAATATTATTTGAATTAATTAAATTAGTAAATAATATTAAAAATAAATAAATATTTATTTTTAAATTCATTTTTTTATTTAAAATGCCGACAAATTTATTTAAAAATATTTACCGAAGAAAGAATTAGTGAATGTCAAGCAATCATTTAAGAAATATAGCAAAATGAGGGTTAATAACAATAATAATTAAATTTATATTTAAATATTACTAAAAGTTAAAAAAGTGGGAAAATTTTTTTAGTAAAAGATAGGAATGATCAAATTAGATTAGAAATTTTTGATAGAAATTCACTTTCAAAACCTCAAAAATTTTCTTTAGACAAAATTCATTCATTTTTCAATTCAAACATCGGTACGATATCTACACGATATATACTAGACTTCTCTTTATCTAAATTTTTTTCTTCAACAACAAGCATATCAGAGGTGGGTCGGAATTCCGATTTCCGACTTCCGATTTCCGACGTTTTTTTCCTTCCGATTTCCGAAATTTTGGGAAATTTTCCGATTTCCGACAATTTTTAAGGCATATTTCCGACTAACAATTTTTCCAAAATTTTTAGAATTTTTGCCTGCGGCGCTGAAAAAGGAAGAAATATGGCTTCTAGACTTCTATAATTCTCAAAATTTTCGCCTGCGGCGCAAAAAATGAAAGATTTTTGGCTTAAGGTCTTCCAAAAATCTCAAAAATTTTGCCTGCGGCGCTGTAAATGGAAATTGAATGGTATATCGGAGGATTAGCTCTGTATTTCGAGCAGGAGTGGGTCCTTAAATTTCCTTTATCAAATCTCTATATCTCATCCCTCTATCAGTCCTCAATTTTAATCTCCAAATATCCCTATTAATTCTATAAATTCACTGATATCCCGTCTAATCAAAAAAATCCTACAATATCTCTTTTAATCTTTTCGAATTTGACTCTTGTGTTGCAAAAAGAACATCTACTCACTCAAAAGGCCAAAATTTGCCACCTTACAATTTTAAATATTATTTCAGCTATGAAAATAAAAATTTTATTTCCGATTTCCGCCTTCCGATTTCCGGCGTTTTTTTCCTTCCGATTTCCGATTTCCGAAAAAAAAATTTGATTTCCGATTTCCGAGTTCCGACTTTTGAGCCATTTCCGATTTCCGGCAGTTCCGATTTCCGACACCTCTGACTGTTCCGACCCACCTCTGAAGCATATCTCTGTCTTTATATTTTGTATTTTTTGTTTCAACAATTTTAATATGAATAAATCCATTTAATTCTTTCAATATTTCCTTTTCATAAATAGATAAATTTACAAAAATTTTTCTCAAACATTTCTCTTTATTTATATCTTCAACTTTAACAAAAAATTGAAATGAACGTTTTGAGTAACCATTAATATAAACAAAATATTTTCCAATTTCGTTAAATTTGAAGCAAATTTCCAAAAAAGGATTTCTCGGTTCCTTTCCACTAATTTCATTTAATTTTAAATTTTTAAAAATATTTTTGGTCATTTTTTCTTGCTTCCAATTTAAATTTAAAAATAAATAAAATTTTGTTAATTTAATTTCAGACATAAATGTAGATTCCATTAATTTTGCCTCAATTCCATTTAATTTTATAAAATTTTTTACTTGTCTCATAATATCTATAAAATCTCCAAAAGCATCACTTTCTTGCGCGTTATTTTCGATTAAATAATTTCCACTTTCATCTCGTATATTCATTCCTATTAAACCATTAAAAACAGGTCTAATTTTAACAAGTGCCTTAAATTGAAAATTTATTTTTTGATATTTAGGTAATTTAAATTTACCTACATGTTTTAATTTCGATCAGGTTTCCAAAAAGAAGGTTTACTAGGAAAAAGTCCCGTTCGGGTGTTCTGCAACATATAATGAACGGAACATTTGGCAGGTGTCCGGAAATTTTGGCTCTCGAATGTTGGGCTATTTTTAGAACCTACTTATTCAACGTTGTGTATACACTAGGGTTTGGCCCCGAACATGGGGGCGCTTATGTTTGGGTACGGGGTTTTCACATTGTTTCGGGCGGGGTTCGGGTCGAGGCAGCAAGATATGGTCGGGGTTCGACTCGGGGTTAAAGGATAATAATATTCTTTTGGTCTATTTGCGTTAATTTATACAAAAATTAAGGAGGATAAAGAGGGATTAGAGGCATATTAGGGAATTTGGAGTGACGAAGGATGGTTTCAAGAAATATCAGTGATTTATGGGTATATTGAAGGATTAGGGAATTAAAGGAGTAAGTGGGTTGCAATACTAGGAAAAATCTAATTGTTTTTTGATTGGACTCATAAAGTTTGATTGGACGCATAAACTAGACCAGCGCCAAAAATTTTTATAAAGTGTACATATTACTTCACTGTACAGTAACTTTGGAGTTTATACAATAAAGGATTAAAGTTAAAAATGAACATTAATTAATTAATTTTTTTACTTCTTTTTTTGTCCCATCATTCAAACAAATATCCAATCCATATCTATATTTATCCATAACCTTTTCGGGTGCCGGAATTTTGGTCACTGGAATTTTGGTCACCACGATTTTTCGGAACTTTGGTCACCAATTTTTTTGGAATTTTGGTCACCAGCGGAATTTTGGTCACCAAGTCAAAAAACGGAATATTGGACACTGAAATTTTGGTCACCAAGTCAAAAAACGGAATATTGGACACTGAAATTTTGGTCACCAAGTCAAAAAACGGAATATTGGACACTGAAATTTTGGTCACCAAACGGAAAAAAGAATCTTAGCTAAAACTGATATCAAAGTGATAAAAAATTGTTTTTCAACTCCCAGTTGATCAATTTCTATGTTGATCACTCTGCCAGTTAATCAATCATCCGGTAGAGTGATCGAGAGTGATCAACCGAGAGAGTGATCAGCCAGCAAAGTGATAAACATTGAAATTGATCAACTGGGGGATGAAAAATCATTTTTTATCACTTTGATATCAGTTTTAGATAAGATTCTTTTTTTCCGTTTGGTGACCAAAATTCCTCTTGGTGACCAAAATTTCAGTGTCCAATATTCCGTTTTTCCACTTGGTGACCATAATTCCGCTGGTGACCAAAATTCCAAAATAATAGGTGACCAAAGTTCCGAAAAATCGTGGTGACCAAAATTCCGGTGACCAAAATTCCGTACACCAACCTTTTCATCTAAATAAATTATTTTTTTATTTATTATATCTTTTTTTGTATAAATTCTTTCAGCAAACATCCCTACGAGTTTACAAAAATTTGAAGTATGGTTATAGCTAATTAAAGCTGATTCTCTTAAATAAAGTTTATCCTCTTCATTTAATATTCCATTAATTTCAATTTCAATTTTTACCAAATTTTTATTCTAAAAAATAAATTAATTAATTTTCTCGAATCATTAAAAATTAAAAGAAAACCTCTTCTCCGTCAACTTTAATAAATTCAATATTTATTAAATTAATTTTAATTTGTTTCTCATTTTCTTTTGTATATTCAACAAAAATATTTTGGTTATTTTGAATATTATTTGAATTAATTAAATTAGTAAATAATATTAAAAATAAATAAATATTTATTTTTAAATTCATTTAATTTTATTTAATATGCCGACAAATTTAATTAAAAATATTTACCAAGGAGAGAATTATAAATTAATGTCAGGCAATTATTTAAAAAATAAAGCAAAGGGTAATGGCAATAATGATTAGTGATCGATAATTTTGAATAACTCGCTTAAATTTTTACTTTGAATTCGATTTTTTGCCTGATAAAAAGGAGAGGCAGGCCTTTGCACTCTTAATTATTTCTTAATTTTTTAAAGATGTTCGGCGTGTTGCACTTTTTGTTTATTATTTTAAATTTATTTTTAAATTAAAGAGAAAAAAATTTAATAGAATTATGAAATCCTGGATAATAAATAAAATAATAAAAATAGTAGAGTTCAGCGGTATCGGGAGGTAGAGAAAAAACCGGGATCTGATGCACATCCCTATCCAGAATCCCTACACGGGGTCGGGATTGACCGAAATCGGTATCAGGATTCATCTTTCGGTCTCGGGATCTGAAAAATCGAGATCGGAATTTGAAAAACCCGGGATAATTCCGCCCGATCCTGACCGGGATCCCGATCTCGCTGAACTCTAAAAAATAGTCAGAAAAGCATTTGTAGGTTCTGACACTGTTAATGGCACTCTCGCATAGTTCAAGCTTCAATCTTAAATTTTAATTGAAGAATTCTCAATTTTTTATTCTTGCAGTAGTAGGGTATTTTTTTGTGCCAATTATTCTTTAAAATTTGCTTAAATTATCCTTTTATTGTTAACTAATCCCTCTAGAAATTTCAGAAAATTAATTCTATTTTCTCTTTAATTTTCTTCAGAAATGCTTATTTTTGTTCATATTTTACCTATAATTCTTGAAATATTTAACCGAAAATTTTAAAACTTTAAGAGAAGTTAGAGAATAATATAAAAAATATTTTTGGACAATTAAAATAAAAATGTTAAAGTTTTTATCAAAAGTATTTAAATAAAAAGATTAAATTTTTGTTTTGAAATTAATAAAAAGAAAAAATCAGTCTGATCTTTTATATGGGGTTGAGCGAGGTCGAGGTGACCTTTACTATAATTTCTTTTCTAAAGTATTTCAAAAATTTAATCAAAGCTTTGAAATTATTTGACCAAGATTAGGAGTTGTCTGATATATTGGGTCCACACACCCACACCTGCCCAGAGCGTTCGGGGCAGGTGTGTCGGGGCCGGGGTTTATAAATTGTTGTGCGTCGGTGCAACAAAATATGGTCGGGGTTCTCTGTCTATTCTCGTTAATTTATTAAAAACTTGAGGAGGGCTTGGACGGATTAAAGGGATTTGTAGGAATTAATTGAAATCCGAAGGGAAGAAAGGGTATATCTGGCGATATATGAGGACTTGAGGGATTAAGGGTTTACAAGGTATATCTCCGATTTCAAGAGATATTGACTTTGGTCAAATATTAATATTGAATAAATACGTTATCTATCAAATACGACAACCCTTTTTCGTTCAAACAATAAAGGAAAAAGTTGAAGAAATCTTCATTAGAAAAAAATCTCTTTTAGTTAATCTCGTTCAAAACTTTCAAAAAAATTTTTTTCCTTCAATTCATTAATTCTTCAATTCAAACATCGGTCTCAAGTCAACACGATAAATATATTCATTACCATAATTTCCTTTAACACTAATCATATCTCCGTCTTTGTATTTTGTATTTTTTGTTTCAACAATTTTAATATGAATAAATCCATTTAAATAAATAAATAAATAAATTTTTATTCAGACCAAAGGGTATACAATATACCACTAAAATGGTTGAGTGTGTACAAATAAATGTGAAATTTGTATTATAAAGAGTTTTAGACATTTCAAAGTAAATAAATAGGCACAGGTAGTTAAGTTAATTTAGGAGATATTTTAACTTTTTTTTGGTTAAAAATGTTTTTTAAGTTAACTTTTGCTTAAAGAGAGAAAAAAAATATATAATTGTGAAAAAAAGGTATGTAAATTGTCAAAAAATATAAATGTATTGATAAAAAATAAATTGTTAAAAAAATATATGAACTAACTAAAAAAATAAATGTATTGACAAATATATATTGGGGGGGGGTGTGGAAGAGGCGTGAATTAAAAAAAACATGATGAGTGAAGAAAAGGTTAAAACGCTCTTTAAATTGCTAAGTGAAGAAGTAAATAAGTTAAGGGCAATATACCCATCCTTTTAGTCAAATTGTGGGATTAATTCAGGGATTCTTCAGTGTTTAGGTTTGAATTTTGGTTTGTTGAATTTAAGGTAGTATTTTTAATTTTAACAGAATTTGCGGTAGGCTATGTTTTAAATTAGTTTTGAAATTATTTAATGTATGTCCTATAAATATATTTCTTGGGATTAGATTCCAAATATTTACTGTCCGGTTAATGAAAGAATTGATTGTTTTGGCATTTTTATTTGAAACCTGAATGATAAAATCATGCTTTCTACTTGGACGTGTATTTAATGTAAATAGCTCTTCGGGGATTAAACTGGTATGGTTAAATAGTATTTTATACATTGTTATCACGTCTGTATAATACCTTCTAAATTGTAGGGTGTCTAGCTGAAATAATTTTAGTCTATCGGTGTATTTAAGATTTTTTCTTCTGCATTTCAAAAGGGCTGACTTAGTAAAAAATTTTTGCACCCTTTCTAAATCTTTAGTTAATTCTTTAGACATTGGGTTCCATATAGGGGACCCGTATTCTAGTGTAGGGAGAATATATGTTTTAAAAAGATTACCCCATATTTTAGGATCGGATGTATGAATATTTCGTAGTATTTGATGGGATCTTAAAAATCCAAGTTTGCATATATTTTTTATATGTTTTTTAAAGGTTAATTTATTGTCTATGATTATGCCTAGATCTTTTATTACTTCGACATGTTGTAACTCATGGTCTAGGATATTGTATGGTATTTTTGGATTTTTATTACCTAGATTGAATATAAAAGATTTATTAAGTGATATATTTAAACCCGAGTCTATTGCCTATGAGTAAAGGATATCGATATTTTCCTGTATGTTAGTGTTTTGCGTGTTGTAAATTTGGGTGATTTTAATGTCATCGGCGTATAGCGATGCAAATATATTTTCTCCTAATTTTGACGGGAGATCATTTATGTATATTGTAAATAATAAAGGTGCTAAAATCGATCCCTGGGGAACTCCTGATAGTGTTGGAAATATGCTTGACTTTTCGTTATTTATTCGCACAGTAAAAGTACGGTCTGTAAAAAAATTGCTTAACCATCTGTGTATTTTACCTCTGATTCCGTACGCATATAGTTTGTTTAGTAGGTGCTGTGTGGGAACCTTATCGAATGCTTTTTGTAAATCGATGTATATTACATCTATATTTTTTTTATGTAGTAGACCCTCATACCATTTGTTAAGAGTGAGTATTAGTTGTGTTACCGTGGAGCGTTTGGGTAGGAAACCGAATTGATTTTTAGACAGTAAATCGTTCTCGATTAAGAATTTCAACACTTCGGAATAGATTATTTTTTCAAAAATTCTACAAGTAGTAGAGGTGAGTGATATGGGTCGATAATTTTTAAGGTCTGATCTGTTTCCATTTTTGAATATAGGTATAATCGTTGAGTGTTTCCATTTTTCTGGGATTTCCCCTGTATCTAAAGAAATACGGAAGATTTCACATAAGCTAGGAGCAACTATGTCATGAAGATTTTTAAATATTTTGTAAGGGATATCATCTTGCGTGGATGAGTTTTTGTTAGGAAGTGCTTTAAGTGTGTTGGCAATAGTTATTATGTCAAAATCTATATCCTCTAGTGTGTTTTTACAAGCTGTAGTGAATGTTAGTTTTTGATGGTTATTGGGAATGTTTTTGAATAATTCAGAAAAATAGGTTGCAAAAGCTTCGCATTTCTTTGAGTCATCAATTATGTATTCATTGTTACTGATAAGTACTGGGATAGTTTGATTAGATTTTATGGATGTTTTTATTTGTTTATTTATCAAGTCTTTATTATTGGAAATTCTAGACATGGATTTATTTAAATAATTTCTGATTAAGTATTTAATTTTATTGGACATTTTATTGTATTCGAGTCTTAGCGTGGGGTTTTGTTTAAGTTGCTTGAAAAGTTTATATTTTTCTCTAATTGCTTTTTGTATATAGACAGGGTATTTGAGGCCTAATTGGGATCTGTTGTGCGAAACAGGAATATTTTCTTCAATTATTGATTGAACAAGTTTGAAAAAGTTATCGAATTTGGCGCTAACAGAGTTAGATATGTTTGGTATTATTTCCATTAGGTAAAAGTTATAAGCTAAAATTGGTTTAATTTTGTTAATGTTGGCTTTATTAAAAACACGATAATTGTTATTTTGTGTCGGTTCTTTTGTGATATTAATCTCAAATTCTATCCGAAAATGGTCAGAAGTTGAAAATCCATCATTAATTTGGATATTATCTACTAATTTATTTTGGTTGGTTATGATTAAGTCAAGGATAGAGCCCGAAATGTGTGTTGGATCTTTAATAAGCTGATTAAATCCATAGTTAGTTATAAAATCTAAAAATAACTTGTCCATGGCAACTGAACTAGAATGGATGTTCCAATTGATTTTAGGTTTGTTTAGATCGCCGCAAATGATAGTGTTAGGAGTATAGTATTTTGTGAGTGTTTTTATTAGTTTTTCGTTAGAGTTTTTTGTTAAATTTGGCGGAAAGTATATTAATATAAGGCGTGTGTTTGGGTAACCTTTTCTGATGATGTCAATAATGATTAGTTCGTAACCAAATTGTGTTTGGGTATAGACTTCTGCAGCTTTTATTGGATTTAGTGTTAAAATAGCTACCCCTCCTCCCTTTTTTTTCTTTAGAGAGGATCGGTTACAAATAAAAACAGAGTATTTTCCTTTAACATTTAGTTCATTGGAAAGCATAATATTATCCTGTATCCAAGTTTCGGTTACACAAATTACATCAAATTGATTTAGTGATATAAAATTCTTAAATTCAGTAATTTTGTTAATGAGGGATCTACTATTAATTAGAACGCCTTTAAGTTTATTATGAGTTTGTTTAACCTTATTGTAAGTGTTTTCATTTGTTCTGTTAAAATTAGAAATACTAGTTATTTGGGAATTTTGTTGTATTTTTGATTTATATAACAGTTTATTCTGTCCCCCTAAATATTGTTGAATCCCTAAATTATCCTATGCTATAGATTTACGGAAATTGGGAATATTTTCGCGAAGTATGATTGTATTTGCATAGATAATCCAATCACCTTTATCTTCGGACCTTTTATGTGCACATTCAGCCTGCAATTTTTTACGATTGGTGCGTTCTTCCAATGTCATAGATTCTCTAATGCCCAGATTCCGGAATATTGGAGATTGTTTAATATTGTTGCGTTGTTTAGACCAATTTCGAAGAGTGGTTGTCTGAAAATATGAGGACGGAAAAACGACTTTTAGAAGAGGTGGTGCACCTTTACGGGTTGGGAGATCCTTGCCTAATCTATATATAGATTGTGGACAAATCTCGATACCCAACTTATCGAGAATACAATTGACATTTTGTCGATCTTCATTTGCTCTAGCTGATGGTAATGTTTGAGTAGAAGAGGGGAGCCCCGAAATTACAACAGACCGTTTCCTTTCTTTTTCAGCAATAGAATTGTCAATATTTTCCTGGGAAATTTGATGGTTCTGAGCCATTTCAGAAATTATACACCCAGCAGTTTTTAAGAGATTATTGAGTTGTGAAATAATAGTTTTGGCAGAGTCTGATATTGTGGGGTCTTCTTGAATAGGGTCTAAATTTAAATTAGCAATTTGATCAAGAAATTGTTGTCTTTTTGCTGGGAGTTCGGGCGAAAGAGATGTCAACGGACGTTTAATTGGAGTTTTGTTGGAATTGGTGGTAGAATTTGGATTATAAAGAGTTTTAGACATTTCAAAGTAAATAAATAGGCACAGGTAGTTAAGTTAATTTAGGAGATATTTTAACTTTTTTTTGGTTAAAAATGTTTTTTAAGTTAACTTTTGCTTAAAGAGAGAAAAAAAAATATATAATTGTGAAAAAAAGGTATGTAAATTGTCAAAAAATATAAATGTATTGATAAAAAATAAATTGTTAAAAAAATATATGAACTAACTAAAAAAATAAATGTATTGACAAATATATATTGGGGGGGGGTGTGGAAGAGGCGTGAATTAAAAAAAACATGATGAGTGAAGAAAAGGTTAAAACGCTCTTTAAATTGCTAAGTGAAGAAGTAAATAAGTTAAGGGCAATATACCCATCCTTTTAGTCAAATTGTGGGATTAATTCAGGGATTCTTCAGTGTTTAGGTTTGAATTTTGGTTTGTTGAATTTAAGGTAGTATTTTTAATTTTAACAGAATTTGCGGTAGGCTATGTTTTAAATTAGTTTTGAAATTATTTAATGTATGTCCTATAAATATATTTCTTGGGATTAGATTCCAAATATTTACTGTCCGGTTAATGAAAGAATTGATTGTTTTGGCATTTTTATTTGAAACCTGAATGATAAAATCATGCTTTCTACTTGGACGTGTATTTAATGTAAATAGCTCTTCGGGGATTAAACTGGTATGGTTAAATAGTATTTTATACATTGTTATCACGTCTGTATAATACCTTCTAAATTGTAGGGTGTCTAGCTGAAATAATTTTAGTCTATCGGTGTATTTAAGATTTTTTCTTCTGCATTTCAAAAGGGCTGACTTAGTAAAAAATTTTTGCACCCTTTCTAAATCTTTAGTTAATTCTTTAGACATTGGGTTCCATATAGGGGACCCGTATTCTAGTGTAGGGAGAATATATGTTTTAAAAAGATTACCCCATATTTTAGGATCGGATGTATGAATATTTCGTAGTATTTGATGGGATCTTAAAAATCCAAGTTTGCATATATTTTTTATATGTTTTTTAAAGGTTAATTTATTGTCTATGATTATGCCTAGATCTTTTATTACTTCGACATGTTGTAACTCATGGTCTAGGATATTGTATGGTATTTTTGGATTTTTATTACCTAGATTGAATATAAAAGATTTATTAAGTGATATATTTAAACCCGAGTCTATTGCCCATGAGTAAAGGATATCGATATTTTCCTGTATGTTAGTGTTTTGCGTGTTGTAAATTTGGGTGATTTTAATGTCATCGGCGTATAGCGATGCAAATATATTTTCTCCTAATTTTGACGGGAGATCATTTATGTATATTGTAAATAATAAAGGTGCTAAAATCGATCCCTGGGGAACTCCTGATAGTGTTGGAAATATGCTTGACTTTTCGTTATTTATTCGCACAGTAAAAGTACGGTCTGTAAGAAAATTGCTTAACCATCTGTGTATTTTACCTCTGATTCCGTACGCATATAGTTTGTTTAGTAGGTGCTGTGTGGGAACCTTATCGAATGCTTTTTGTAAATCGATGTATATTACATCTATATTTTTTTTATGTAGTAGACCCTCATACCATTTGTTAAGAGTGAGTATTAGTTGTGTTACCGTGGAGCGTTTGGGTAGGAAACCGAATTGATTTTTAGACAGTAAATCGTTCTCGATTAAGAATTTCAACACTTCGGAATAGATTATTTTTTCAAAAATTCTACAAGTAGTAGAGGTGAGTGATATGGGTCGATAATTTTTAAGGTCTGATCTGTTTCCATTTTTGAATATAGGTATAATCGTTGAGTGTTTCCATTTTTCTGGGATTTCCCCTGTATCTAAAGAAATACGAAAGATTTCACATAAGCTAGGAGCAACTATGTCATGAAGATTTTTAAATATTTTGTAAGGGATATCATCTTGCGTGGATGAGTTTTTGTTAGGAAGTGCTTTAAGTGTGTTGGCAATAGTTATTATGTCAAAATCTATATCCTCTAGTGTGTTTTTACAAGCTGTAGTGAATGTTAGTTTTTGATGGTTATTGGGAATGTTTTTGAATAATTCAGAAAAATAGGTTGCAAAAGCTTCGCATTTCTTTGAGTCATCAATTATGTATTCATTGTTACTGATAAGTACTGGGATAGTTTGATTAGATTTTATGGATGTTTTTATTTGTTTATTTATCAAGTCTTTATTATTGGAAATTCTAGACATGGATTTATTTAAATAATTTCTGATTAAGTATTTAATTTTATTGGACATTTTATTGTATTCGAGTCTTAGCGTGGGGTTTTGTTTAAGTTGCTTGAAAAGTTTATATTTTTCTCTAATTGCTTTTTGTATATAGACAGGGTATTTGAGGCCTAATTGGGATCTGTTGTGCGAAACAGGAATATTTTCTTCAATTATTGATTGAACAAGTTTGAAAAAGTTATCGAATTTGGCGCTAACAGAGTTAGATATGTTTGGTATTATTTCCATTAGGTAAAAGTTATAAGCTAAAATTGGTTTAATTTTGTTAATGTTGGCTTTATTAAAAACACGATAATTGTTATTTTGTGTCGGTTCTTTTGTGATATTAATCTCAAATTCTATCCGAAAATGGTCAGAAGTTTAAAATCCATCATTAATTTGGATATTATCTACTAATTTATTTTGGTTGGTTATGATTAAGTCAAGGATAGAGCCCGAAATGTGTGTTGGATCTTTAATAAGCTGATTAAATCCATAGTTAGTTATAAAATCTAAAAATAACTTGTCCATGGCAACTGAACTAGAATGGATGTTCCAATTGATTTTAGGTTTGTTTAGATTGCCGCAAATGATAGTGTTAGGAGTATAGTATTTTGTGAGTGTTTTTATTAGTTTTTCGTTAGAGTTTTTTGTTAAATTTGGCGGAAAGTATATTAATATAAGGCGTGTGTTTGGGTAACCTTTTCTGATGATGTCAATAATGATTAGTTCGTAACCAAATTGTGTTTGGGTATAGACTTCTGCAGCTTTTATTGGATTTAGTGTTAAAATAGCTACCCCTCCTCCCTTTTTTTTCTTTAGAGAGGATCGGTTACAAATAAAAACAGAGTATTTTCCTTTAACATTTAGTTCATTGGAAAGCATAATATTATCCTGTATCCAAGTTTCGGTTACACAAATTACATCAAATTGATTTAGTGATATAAAATTCTTAAATTCAGTAATTTTGTTAATGAGGGATCTACTATTAATTAGAACGCCTTTAAGTTTATTATGAGTTTGTTTAACCTTATTGTAAGTGTTTTCATTTGTTCTGTTAAAATTAGAAATACTAGTTATTTGGGAATTTTGTTGTATTTTTGATTTATATAACAGTTTATTCTGTCCCCCTAAATATTGTTGAATCCCTAAATTATCCTATGCTATAGATTTACGGAAATTGGGAATATTTTCGCGAAGTATGATTGTATTTGCATAGATAATCCAATCACCTTTATCTTCGGACCTTTTATGTGCACATTCAGCCTGCAATTTTTTACGATTGGTGCGTTCTTCCAATGTCATAGATTCTCTAATGCCCAGATTCCGGAATATTGGAGATTGTTTAATATTGTTGCGTTGTTTAGACCAATTTCGAAGAGTGGTTGTCTGAAAATATGAGGACGGAAAAACGACTTTTAGAAGAGGTGGTGCACCTTTACGGGTTGGGAGATCCTTGCCTAATCTATATATAGATTGTGGACAAATCTCGATACCCAACTTATCGAGAATACAATTGACATTTTGTCGATCTTCATTTGCTCTAGCTGATGGTAATGTTTGAGTAGAAGAGGGGAGCCCCGAAATTACAACAGACCGTTTCCTTTCTTTTTCAGCAATAGAATTGTCAATATTTTCCTGGGAAATTTGATGGTTCTGAGCCATTTCAGAAATTATACACCCAGCAGTTTTTAAGAGATTATTGAGTTGTGAAATAATAGTTTTGGCAGAGTCTGATATTGTGGGGTCTTCTTGAATAGGGTCTAAATTTAAATTAGCAATTTGATCAAGAAATTGTTGTCTTTTTGCTGGGAGTTCGGGCGAAAGAGATGTCAACGGACGTTTAATTGGAGTTTTGTTGGAATTGGTGGTAGAATTTGGATTATAAAGAGTTTTAGACATTTCAAAGTAAATAAATAGGCACAGGTAGTTAAGTTAATTTAGGAGATATTTTAACTTTTTTTTGGTTAAAAATGTTTTTTAAGTTAACTTTTGCTTAAAGAGAGAAAAAAAAATATATAATTGTGAAAAAAAGGTATGTAAATTGTCAAAAAATATAAATGTATTGATAAAAAATAAATTGTTAAAAAAATATATGAACTAACTAAAAAAATAAATGTATTGACAAATATATATTGGGGGGGGGGGGTGTGGAAGAGGCGTGAATTAAAAAAAACATGATGAGTGAAGAAAAGGTTAAAACGCTCTTTAAATTGCTAAGTGAAGAAGTAAATAAGTTAAGGGCAATATACCCATCCTTTTAGTCAAATTGTGGGATTAATTCAGGGATTCTTCAGTGTTTAGGTTTGAATTTTGGTTTGTTGAATTTAAGGTAGTATTTTTAATTTTAACAGAATTTGCGGTAGGCTATGTTTTAAATTAGTTTTGAAATTATTTAATGTATGTCCTATAAATATATTTCTTGGGATTAGATTCCAAATATTTACTGTCCGGTTAATGAAAGAATTGATTGTTTTGGCATTTTTATTTGAAACCTGAATGATAAAATCATGCTTTCTACTTGGACGTGTATTTAATGTAAATAGCTCTTCGGGGATTAAACTGGTATGGTTAAATAGTATTTTATACATTGTTATCACGTCTGTATAATACCTTCTAAATTGTAGGGTGTCTAGCTGAAATAATTTTAGTCTATCGGTGTATTTAAGATTTTTTCTTCTGCATTTCAAAAGGGCTGACTTAGTAAAAAATTTTTGCACCCTTTCTAAATCTTTAGTTAATTCTTTAGACATTGGGTTCCATATAGGGGACCCGTATTCTAGTGTAGGGAGAATATATGTTTTAAAAAGATTACCCCATATTTTAGGATCGGATGTATGAATATTTCGTAGTATTTGATGGGATCTTAAAAATCCAAGTTTGCATATATTTTTTATATGTTTTTTAAAGGTTAATTTATTGTCTATGATTATGCCTAGATCTTTTATTACTTCGACATGTTGTAACTCATGGTCTAGGATATTGTATGGTATTTTTGGATTTTTATTACCTAGATTGAATATAAAAGATTTATTAAGTGATATATTTAAACCCGAGTCTATTGCCTATGAGTAAAGGATATCGATATTTTCCTGTATGTTAGTGTTTTGCGTGTTGTAAATTTGGGTGATTTTAATGTCATCGGCGTATAGCGATGCAAATATATTTTCTCCTAATTTTGACGGGAGATCATTTATGTATATTGTAAATAATAAAGGTGCTAAAATCGATCCCTGGGGAACTCCTGATAGTGTTGGAAATATGCTTGACTTTTCGTTATTTATTCGCACAGTAAAAGTACGGTCTGTAAGAAAATTGCTTAACCATCTGTGTATTTTACCTCTGATTCCGTACGCATATAGTTTGTTTAGTAGGTGCTGTGTGGGAACCTTATCGAATGCTTTTTGTAAATCGATGTATATTACATCTATATTTTTTTTATGTAGTAGACCCTCATACCATTTGTTAAGAGTGAGTATTAGTTGTGTTACCGTGGAGCGTTTGGGTAGGAAACCGAATTGATTTTTAGACAGTAAATCGTTCTCGATTAAGAATTTCAACACTTCGGAATAGATTATTTTTTCAAAAATTCTACAAGTAGTAGAGGTGAGTGATATGGGTCGATAATTTTTAAGGTCTGATCTGTTTCCATTTTTGAATATAGGTATAATCGTTGAGTGTTTCCATTTTTCTGGGATTTCCCCTGTATCTAAAGAAATACGGAAGATTTCACATAAGCTAGGAGCAACTATGTCATGAAGATTTTTAAATATTTTGTAAGGGATATCATCTTGCGTGGATGAGTTTTTGTTAGGAAGTGCTTTAAGTGTGTTGGCAATAGTTATTATGTCAAAATCTATATCCTCTAGTGTGTTTTTACAAGCTGTAGTGAATGTTAGTTTTTGATGGTATCGGGAGGTAGAGAATTGCATCGGGATCTGATGCACATCCCTATCCCGGATTCCGACACGGGGTCGGGATTGACCGAAATCGGTATCAGGATTCATCTTTCGGTCTCGGGATCTGAAAAATCGGGATCGGAATTTGAAAACCCCATGATAATTCCGCCCGAATCCTGACCGGGATCCCGATCCCGCTGAACTCTAAAAAATAGTCAGAAAAGCATTTGTAGGTTCTGACACTGTTAATGGCACTCTCGCATAGTTCAAGCTTCAATCTTAAATTTTAATTGAAGAATTCTCAATTTTTTATTCTTGCAGTAGTAGGGTATTTTTTTGTGCCAATTATTCTTTAAAATTTGCTTAAATTATCCTTTTATTGTTAACTAATCCCTCTAGAAATTTCAGAAAATTGATTCTATTTTCTCTTTAATTTTCTTCAGAAATGCTTATTTTTGTTCATATTTTACCTATAATTCTTGAAATATTTAACCGAAAATTTTAAAACTTTAAGAGAAGTTAGAGAATAATATAAAAAATATTTTTGGACAATTAAAATAAAAATGTTAAAGTTTTTATCAAAAGTATTTAAAAAAAAGATTAAATTTTTGTTTTGAAATTAATAAAAAGAAAAAATCAGTCTGATCTTTTATATGGGGTTGAGCGAGGTCGAGGTGACCTTTACTATAATTTCTTTTCTAAAGTATTTCAAAAATTTAATCAAAGCTTTGAAATTATTTGACCAAGATTAGGAGTTGTCTGATATATTGGGTCCACACACCCACACCTGCCCAGAGCGTTCGGGGCAGGTGTGTCGGGGCCGGGGTTTATAAATTGTTGTGCGTCGGTGCAACAAAATATGGTCGGGGTTCTCTGTCTATTCTCGTTAATTTATTAAAAACTTGAGGAGGGCTTGGACGGATTAAAGGGATTTGTAGGAATTAATTGAAATCCGAAGGGAAGAAAGGGTATATCTGGCGATATATGAGGACTTGAGGGATTAAGGGTTTACAAGGTATATCTCCGATTTCAAGAGATATTGACTTTGGTCAAATATTAATATTGAATAAATACGTTATCTATCAAATACGACAACCCTTTTTCGTTCAAACAATAAAGGAAAAAGTTGAAGAAATCTTCATTAGAAAAAAATCTCTTTTAGTTAATCTCGTTCAAAACTTTCAAAAAAATTTTTTTCCTTCAATTCATTAATTCTTCAATTCAAACATCGGTCTCAAGTCAACACGATAAATATATTCATTACCATAATTTCCTTTAACACTAATCATATCTCCGTCTTTGTATTTTGTATTTTTTGTTTCAACAATTTTAATATGAATAAATCCATTTAATTCTTTCAATATTTCTTTTTCATAAATAGATAAATTTACGAAAATTTTTCTTAAACATTTCTCTTTATTTACATCTTTAACACTAACAAAAAATTGAAATGAACGTTTTGAGTAACAATTAATATAAATAAAATATTTTCCTTTTTCAGCAAATTTAAAGCAAATTTCCAAAAAAGAATTTTTTGATTTTTTCCCACTAATTTCGTTTAATTTTAAATTTTTAAAAATATTTTTGGTCATTTTTTCTTTTTTCCAATTTAAATTTAAAAATAAATAAAATTTTGTTAATTTAATGGAATTTTTTACAATAGTTTCTTTAAATTTTACATCTATTCCATTTAATTTAATAATGCCTTCTGTAATTAGAAAGTCATGAAAATTAATGTGGTTTTTAATGGTATTTGAATTTAAATAATTTCCATTCTCATCTCTTATATTCATTCCAATTAAGCCATTAAAAATAGGTTTAATTCTAACAAGTGCCTTAAAAATTATTTTTAAGAAATTAAGGTGTTTATCTTGACAGTACTTGCAGACCATTGCGTCCGCTAGCTAGGTTTTTGGGGGTTTTGCGGAGCTATAACTTCATTCATATTTATCGAATCCCTGACACTCTGGTATGGTTCATCGCACCTAGACTAGCTGGATTGCGTCCCGGATTCGACAAATAGGCTTAATAGGCTTGTGCGTGGCATCGAGTGATCAAGAAGATATCGTTGGATTTGTAGTGATATTGAGGGAAATGAGGTGATTTTAAGAGATTAATGTGAATATCAGTGGATATATATTGTGGACTTGGGGACTTAAAGATTTTTGGGGATTATGAGGTATCAAGGGATTTTTGGGGACTAGAAGGGACGTCATGTGATATCCCTCTTAATCTCTCGGTCTCGACTCTCGTTTTGGTCTTGGTCTCGGGGTTGATTCTCGGTCTTGGTCTCGACTCTCGCTTTTTTTGACTCTTGAACATCACTAAAAAATCCCTAACATTCCTCTCTCTATATAATATTTAATTCGCTAGGCCTCTGCCAGTGCTGATTTACTCTAAAATGGTGCCAATTTAAAGTCCCCGTGTTGCGTATCGACTTGCTGACGTGTCTAGCTACCAACAGAAAGACTTGACTTTTTTACTTCTTTTTTTGTTCCATTTTGCAAACAAATATCCAATCCAAATTTATATTCATCATCAACCTTTTCATCTAAATAAATTATTTTTTTATCTTCAATTATTTGAATATCGTTTTGTGTATAAATTCTGTCATTATCTAATATTCCCTTCTTACATAGACTAAATGAATCTCCTTTATATCTAAAAGCAGGTATTGTTGAATGTTTTAGATAAAGTTTATCTTCATCATTTAATTTCCCATTAATTTCAAATTCAATTTTTAATGAAAATTTCTTATTAAAATTAAACAAAATATTCTCTTCTGTTAAAATTTCCTTAAAAATTAAATATTTGGATTATATAATGTTTAGACAAGCTACATTGGGTTCTGAATATTTAGAAGTAAGCCTACCAAGAGTATCACTTGAGCGAAAATTGTCTACTTCGGGTATCCACCCCCATTTATTCGCGAGGCACGCCGCATTATTGCCCGATTTATTTGCCAAGCACTCTATTTACTCGCAAACTAACAATAGGTTTATGTTTTAGGTATTAAACCTCTTGCTTGACTCGCGCGAGATGCGTTCCGCAAAATCCCGAATGAAACGCGGGGTTTGGACAAGCGTCTCTCCGACCTGTATGGATTGCTTTGACCATTCTGAGCTCGTGAATAAATGGGTTGGATACATAAACTAGACAAATTTTCACTGATCTTTAAACACCAAACCAGAGCTTAGAACTAGATATAGATATCCTAGATATCCTTCCACTATCTAGCTTAGCTAATTCCAAAGCTTTTATCAAATATTTTTCCAATATTGATAACTTTGAAGTCATTAAGAATTAAAAATTAAAACATACTTCTTGTTCATTATCTTTAATAAATTCAATATTTATTAAATTAATTTTAATTCTTTCCTCATTTTCTTTTGTATATTTAACAAAAATATTTTGGTTATTTTGAATATTATTTGAATTAATTAAATTAATAAATAATATTAAAAATAAATAAATATTTATTTTTAAATTCATTTTTTAAAAAATAAATTTATTTAAAAATAATCAAGCAAAAAATTATAAAGGAATGTCGGGCAAAATTAATAATGAGGAAAGTAAGGCAAACTGCATTTTATAAATAATACGGAAAGCTGCCCTTTTCACCTTTAAAATTTATAAGTCTCGTGAGCAGAGATGTTTCGTTTTCAAAAAAATCCTCGAAAATCTAAATTTCGAAACCTATGAGGCAGGGTTGCTTCGTAATTGAAATTTTTTTCCGTAATCGTAATTCGCAACTCAAAAAAATTTATATAAAATATCGAATTCCTCCTCTTCTTCGTACAGGCAAAACTTTTTGAAAATTTCAAAGGATAAATCCTTCGATATCCGTTCAATTCCCATGATATCCTCGATATCCGGCCATATCCTATTATATCCTCCAGAGGTCAATAGGCGAAAATTTTGAGGATTTTGCTCCCACAGAATATCAAAGTGAGTGAAGATTAACTTCTAAACAAGTCAACCACCGGTCAACATAAAATAAAATGGGAGAATATATGTAGTAAAAGTATATTACCTCCCATTTTACTATGAAATTAAATGACAAAGTACGAGAGCTTTTTTTCTTCGATAATATTTTTTCGTAATTTTTATTTTCGTAATTCGTAATTTTTTCCGATATTTTCGTAATCGTAATTCGTAACTCAAAAACCGCCGTAATTCGTAATTACTACGCAACTCTGCTATGAGGTAGCGTGGCATGTCGTTTTTTTGTGTTGTACTTTTAAAGAAAATTTATTATTTTGAATTTTTGACCTTTTAAAATAGAGAAAAAATTATGAAAATAGCTGAATTTAAAATAATGAGTTTGGGCTGTTGTATTGAAGACTTTGGTTCAAATGGAGACAGTGATTTTCATCTACATATTTTTAGTTAGCGTGACACGACGAATTAAAAATTAATAGGTCTATAATTCAATCAAGGACCATATCGATGGATCCAAAAGGATATCATATAAAAGGATAACAGTAATGGTATTCAAGTTATTGTAGGGTATCTGATCCATATTCAAAATGAATATTGATGGGATAGAGATAAATATAAGCTTGAACATTCTTCTTAATCCTCCGTAATCTCTCGATATCCACCATCCCCGCTCCAAATCCTCCTAATCCTTCTTAATGTCCAAATCACTCATAATTATTATTTATTGTTACTCCAATTGTTTGTGTGAAAAATTCTTTTTAAAAAACGTTTACGGACTAAATCACTCACTGCCCAAACAATTAAAAACGACCAAAATCCCATACGCCGAAATCAACCGGCACCCTAATTTCCTTTAATTATTTTTTTCTATTTTTTATTCCTAAGAAGCTTTTTTAATTCCGAAAAAAAACATTTTTTCCTTTTCTGTTAATTAAATAAAAACTTGAAGAAAAGAAAATCTTCTTCAAGATCAAAGAAGAAGGCATTCAAAGGATGGGTATATTTATTAAAAGATGAAAGATCCTTTCTTTTGATGAACATTCAATGTTTCTTCTAAACTCTTGTTTGGATGACAATATTTCTCATTACTTCATTCATGCAGAAATAAGAGGTACTTTCGGGCGCCAATATATCTTTAAATTTTGCTCAAATACCCTTCAAGTATTTTAACTAATCCCCCTTAATAATTCTAGAATTTTTCAGAAAGATTACAGAAAATTAAATTAATTAACTTCCTCCCCAATTTTTTCTGAAAATGCTTATTTTCGATCATATTTTGGTCTTAACCTTGGAAATATTTAACCGAAAATTTTGAAATTTTAAGAGAAGTTTGGTTCACATCCCTAGCTTCTCTAAAGCTATAGTCAACGGCGCCGAACAGCTACTACGCCTAAATATCCCTCTTTTCAAGGATGATGACAGCTTTTCGTCAAAAAATAGGTCACAGTCTTTTCAATAAAATAAGGAATTGAATGGAGAAGAAGCGTATAAAGAAGAAAAGAAAATATAAAATCCATTAAAAATTATAAAATAGAAACAATTCAAGCGATTAATGATTTTTTGATCAGTTAATGTAAATTACATCCTCATTTTTGCTAAGAAAATTTTATTCAAGAAAAACCGGTTTTCTCTTTTTATTTAATTCATTTTTACTTTTATTTTTGCTATTTGTAAGATTTCTTTCAGTAAAGAAATTTTTCTTTAAAAATATTTTTATATATTTTAAATGTCTCGAACAGAACAACGTCATCAACTTTTAGAATTATTAGGTGACAAAATAACAGAGCCTGAAAGGACTGATTTTAACCTTGATAGATGGTTGGAGGCTTATGATGAGGTAAATGATAAGCTCCACGCAATGCCTGATAGCCAGTTGAGGAATTCAATTCATCCTTTCGAGCATGAATTAAAAAATAGAGTGGCTGGCCTCTAAATTTAAATAATACGGTAGTTGTGCAGTTACTTTAGTAACCCCGCGCAATGCCTGATAGGTGACGATCAACGTCTTCTGGTTTCGTGAACCGAAGACCGTTGAAAATATGGAAATGACACGAATCGTTCTGTTTTAGTGGCGGAAAAGTGGGAATTTTTGTGAGAACCCCTCCGATTGTGAATTAATATTATAACGAGCATTTTAATGTGTTCCAAATCCTCCGGAACTATTTACTCTGGTTATAAAGCCATAGGGTACAAACCGAATTTGTCTTTTGCCGCTCTTACTTTGGAAACGGATTATAATTGTATACACTACATATGTAATATGTATACATATTTAGTTGGAGAAAATTTAATTATAAACCAACTGAACTAGATAAAATTCTCAATTTAATTTAGAACCCTCAACGTGCAGCAGAAGCTTACTTTGAATATTTTAAAAACAAAAAATCTCTAAACTTGGATAGTAAGTAAAAATTAATTTTTTGGTTGAAGAATAATTTTTTTGAAAGGACCTGAAGCCTATGACAATTTTTATCTGAAATCTGATATGGTAAATTATTATAATATTTTTGCTCAGAGCAAACCAACATCCGATTGGGTTAATTCTTTTGATAATGGAATTGTTTTTGTGGAAATGGGCACTAAAGATTCGATAAAGGTTGGGAGATTTTATTTTAAAAATTAAATTTCTTTGACTTACTTAAATTTGAAAAGTGTATCGAATTGAATAACTAAGAGATTTGATATGTCAGAGAGGTAAATAGAAACGCGAGATATCTGAGATATGTTGAAAGTATTCAATGTGAGGGTTGTGACAAGCTGGGATTAGGGTTGAGCGGGATCGGGATTCCGGTCGGGATCGGGCGGAATTATCCCGGTTTCTTTCAATCCCGATTTCGTCACATCCCGATCACGTAGTTGGGGCCGGGATCGGGATCATTATTCCAAAATCCCGATTTTAGGCGGGATCCCGATACCTCTCAACTCTAGCTGGGATAACTGAGATTATCTTAGATAATTGTGATATGTCAGAGACAGAGAAGGAATGAGTTAGGGTTTCGGGGATATTGGAGAAAATCATTTAAGGTAAAGAGTGGAATAACAACAAAATTTTAATCAGAAATAGAATTTTATAAACATTTATTAGTCATCTAAATCAATCAGAGCAGGAGAATTTTTACAATGCTTTTTCCGTGCTTGTGAATATTTTTTAAAAATATTATTAGAATATGAACAAAAATGTGGCAAAAGATCCTTTGGAGTCGCTATTTTTGATATGCAAGTAAAAAGAATTTTTTTAAATAATTAAATTTTAATTTATAATTAATTTAGAATATGTCAATACTTCAATATGTTAATCCAATGGCACCGATTAATCGAATATTTGAAGTAATATTTTACATAAAGTTTTACCTTTGAACCAAACCCTATACTTGAAATATAGCCTTTGGGGAGCCTTAAGCTTCATCAATATCACAAAAGGGAACTTTGTTAAGGCGTGGGGCTATATTTCAAAGGAAAGAGGGTTCATTTCAGAGCGTATTTGGCCCTTTAAATAGGATATACCCCGAGCGGTCGCAGTCATGTGTGCGGATAGGGGTTTTCAATTTTTTCTGCAGTTCGGGCTGGATTGTTATGTCGAAATTCCTAGTCGGAGTATGGGTTCTTTTTAATCTGAAAAAAATTTTCAAAGAAAATTCAAAAAATAAGGAAAAATTTTTAGCAATACTTTTAATATTCATCTAAAGAGAGGCCGGAAATCCTTGCTCTTAGTATCATATCACATTCATCAAAAGTCAACTCCGGCATTAAACATCTCCGGGCATTTTCCAAAATTTAATTAAAAATATTTTTAGGCTCGAGTCAATGTATTAATGTCCTATTATTCTGAGGTTGTTAAAAATATTGTTATCGTTAACCCTCCAAGGGTTTTGAATGTTTTAATGAAGGTTTTTTGCTTTTAATTAATTAAAAACTAATTTTAATTTTTAAAAAGATAATTTCGTTAATTTTGCCAGCCAAAGTAATTAACAGAATCCATATAGCTGTCCAACATTCTGATATACCCAAATGGATATCTAATGATTCTATTCCTGTAGGTTATGGAGGATTAAAAATTATTAAGGATGCTGAAGTGCCTGAAACTGGGTGTAATTTACAAAAAGAATTGGGGAATGATGATTTTAGAGTAAATTGTTTTGTTTAATGTAAGGGATGGAGTTGGTTTGAAAAGAAAAAGTTTTTCAAAAATTGTGAGACCGAAAATATAAATTTCGCCTATCTGTGATATGGAAAAACTTTACTTGAGGATAAGAATTTTAAAAATAATTCCTATCCTTTTCTTAAAATTCCTATTTTACGGATAGGAATTTTAATCCTAAAATATGTATTTATAGTCTGAAAAGCTTATATCCAATGTTATTTTAAAAAGATCATGTTTAAGGGGACTTTTTTTACCTATTTTAACCTATTAACTAGCGTTTACGTGAGAAAATGCATTCGAGAGAAAAATTAATTTTATGGGTGAGGAACTAAGCATGTTCTGCCATATTCTGGGACAACTTAGAGAGGAATATTTGATATAATTTAATCATTTTTTAAAGAAAGATGGAGCAATATGGGAAAAGTATGGAATAGACCAGAAAACTCTAAATTATGAAAATTGTTTGATAACTGCTGGAGACAGTTATTTGCAAATTTTGGAAGCAAAGAAAGGACAGACTTTAATTTTTGAATATTTTGCCAATCGAAATTTTGAAATTATTGTTGAAGATGGTAAGGAGATCCTAACGATTAATTCACCTCTTCAGAGATAAATTGAAATTCTCAAAAAAAATTTTTTTTAGAAAAAGGAAATTATTTGCTCCCACGATTCAAAATGTGTTCACCTCTTTTGGCTGAAGAGGGCGCTGTTCCCATCAAAGAAAACGGAAAATTAAATTTTGAGCTTAGAAACTTGAGTAGAATGATGAAAATGAAATTAAGAATTGCTCTACGTCTAATTAATTAATTTTAATTTTTAAAAATAATTTTATTGGGTTAAGGTTATCCTTTGTTAGTATAAATGGAATTTTATTTTTATAATCTATTTACCGTATTTACTGAAATAGTACGGCCGGCCGTACTATTTTTCAACCCTCTTCCAAAGGGCCGTACTATTTGAGGGGGCCGTTCTAATTGAGGGGGCCGCACTATTTTTCAACCCTTTTTCAAAATTATCTGAATCTTTTTTTTTGTGTTTAAATTTTTTTATAGTTTCCAAAATAGTATGCTCGGAAATTATCCCAAATCAAAAGCTTGTTCCAAACATAAAATTAGCAGAACTTAAAAATCATTTAAGACCCGTCTAGTATAATAACAACTGTATCAAGCATTTTGTAGAGCGTTTTGTAGAGCGCCATGCGCATCTGTCTACCTCGTGTTTTGTGGAGAGGCAAGCGTTAAATCAGTTAGGGTTCTGCGGTTTATTATTATTAAGATCTTTGAATTAGAAAATATTTATTTAATTTCTGCTCATATTAAATTTTTTTAGAAAATACCGATACCAATTTTTAAATCCCGAGCCTGTATCGTATCATTATCTCAAATCCCGTTACCGATTTAGGTTAATCCCGATCACGAGGTCTCTGAATACCGGTACGCTGAACCCGAAAATCAGTACTTCCGCGCGTGCATCCGCGCGTGCTTTTAAATACTTCATATTCTTCAACGTATAATATAAACATGATATTCTTGACATTGCCAGTTTATCTTATCTTAGCCAAGGTTCGGGTCATCTTAAAAAATAGGCACGAAGATGGATTGAAATACTAGAATGTTTTGAGTTGCCCTTAATTTTTTAGATAGAAGGTTGTCAATCCAACTTTCTAGTACTAAAAACTATTCGTTATTCACTTTGATTCCAACTAATCCATTTAAATTCATCTATACTTAAATCACTCCAAGTCCATCAATATCCTTCCATATCCAACAAAATCTCCATTTATCCGCAGATATCCTCTTAAGCACTCCAATTTCTATACCAATAATATTAAGATTCAATAAATTAGTTAAATATTGCGAGGAATAGTTACTACATATGATTAAAAAATCAAATTTTGTCTGTTTTTTATATTTTTTAAATGGGGGCCGTACTAATAAGGGGGCCGTACTAATTGAGGGGGCCGTACTATTTTTCAACCCTCATCGAAAGGGCCGTACTATTTGAGGGGGCCGTTCTAATAAATTTGGCCGTACTATTTCAGTAAATACGGTATTTTATAAAGTTGATTATGTACTTTTGTAAACATTTGTTGTTAAAAAAATTAAACGTCGATAATTAATGATCGGACAAAATTTCGCATAGTCCTAATACAATCAAAATGAAATTCCGCATACCGTATATCCTATAATAACTACCAGGAGTAATTATTGTTTCGACCTTCCGCTGGAGGGAGTAATTAATCAAGGGAGGGTAATTATTTGAACGTGTTTTAGGGCATTTGTTCGGGGGTAATTATTGTTTTAATCTATCGCTGGATGGGTTAATTAATAGAAGGGGTAATTATTTGAGGGAGGGCAATTAATACAGGTTATACAGTAGTCCTGGAACAGCACTTTATATCCGAATGTAAAATTTTGGAATTTAGCTATTTGCAAGATACATATAAAGGACGTCTAAAGTCGGTAATTAGATTTGGACAAAAATTAACAAAAAATAAAAAATAAAACCGGAGCAGTTCAACTGAGTCCGCACGATTGAGTCCCCACGATTGAGTCCGCACGATTGAGTCCCTACGATTGAGTCCCGGCACAATTGAGTCCCCACGATTGAGTCCGCACGATTGAGTCCCCCTTGTATATACCTCAATTGAGTCCCCGTGGATTTAATAAGTTTAAAATTTCCATATCCGGCATGCGGGATTATTCCAAAATTTCTATTTTTAAGGTATAAATGCCGGACAGACCACCTGTGCACCCCTGCTGCACCCCACATACCCTCCGTAGCAGCACAAAACAGTTTTCCAGCGCAGATTCAGTTGGTCATAACTTTGTTCAGAATCATTGAATCAAGCAGATTTTGATGTCATTCGACTCAGCTCGTCGAGCCCTTTCGAATGAGGTATAATTTAATATTCGAATTTTTTGTCCCCAAAAATTCCCCCGTGGATTTGACCATTTCGAGCCCCATATCTCGGCGAGAACCATGTTGATTTTTGTGTCATTCGACTCAGCTCATTCGAATGAGCTGTCATTCAAAAAATCTCTCGATATCCCTCCTAATCCCCAAATCCACCGATATCCCCTTTAATCGCTTAAATCTACTTATATCCCTCCATATCCACCGATATCCAACTTGATCCCTCGATGTCGAATACAAGTCCCCTGATGTTCACTTTAATCTCTAAAAATCCCCCGATATCCCTCTTAATCCTTTTTAATATAATTAAATACACGGGGACTCAATTGAGGTATATACAAGGGGGACTCAATCGTGCGGACTCAATCGTGCCGGGACTCAATTGTGCCGGGACTCAATCGTGGGGACTCAATCGTGCGGACTCAATCGTGCGGACTCAATTGAGGTGTACCGAAATAAAACAATATTAAAAGTTGGTTGGTTGGCGTTATGTCGATGCTTGATAGGGTACAGCAAGTAGAAGCGCGGCCAAGTAGATTTTTCGAGACTTTTAATAAATTGCTTCAAAATTTTCAAATCTTATCAAATTTAGTACTAAACGATTCCTCTCATCGAGCTAAAGAGATTAGTACCAAAATTGTTAAGAGTCAGTATTTTCCAGCTAGTTATAGCTTTGTGCCTTCTTGGCCGCGCTTACTTGGCGCTTGATTATATTTTAGTCAAAAATCGAGATTTTTCGAGATCGAGAGACTTTTCAAAATATTAATTGACCTCTGGATTAATTAATTTTGTTTTTAAAAATGTTGGAAAGGTATTTACTTCAAATGGGACGGTAAATTAATTATTTTTAAAAATTCTGAAAAATTATTTAAGTATTGGAGCTGGTCATTTGCCTGTTTTATTTTCAATAAATTTTGTCGCAATGTTAGGTCTTTTTTTAATTTTTATTTTAAAAAATTTAAAAAATTTCCTTCAAGTCATTACATATTCTTTTTCTGTTTGGAGAGGAGATGTTGACCCCGTTTTCCCCTATATTTCGGCTTCTGGTGATTCCAGGCCTGAATCCTGTATATTTTCTATGTTTTTGAATGTTTGTGCTTTCTTTATTGAGTTGATTGTTATTCTCAGGTTTTTGTTGAATTTTTTAATTAAAAATAAATCAGGGATTTTATTGCTTTCTCGAAATTTTAAAGCATAAAGCTTTAAGGCATAAAGTTTCACAATAATTTATTCAAACTTTAGCCTAAAACCTTGAAATTATGCTTTAATCAGTTCTAATTTGGAACTCAATTTCCACTCAATCCCACAGCCCCAATTCCAAGTCCTTTTGGTATCTTTATTTCAATCCTCTTTTCTGTTTATATTTCCTTCTAGAATAAAACTGCCCGGATTTTGCCATTAATTTTCGGATGTCTATTTTCTCGAAATTTCCATTGTTTCAGATACCATTTGGTCGCCGAATTACTTTCTCAAAATTCAGATCAAGAGTATCAGCCTATTTCTCTAGCAAATATCCTTTCACTTTTTGCTGGTCTTCTCGGGGGTGTTGGAATGTTTATAGTTGCTAATTTTCAAGAAACTGCTGTTATACAGATACATCTGACTGGTATAAAAATTAATTCGTAAACTACATTTATGTATATCCAAACAATTCCTATTTAAAATTAATCTGCCCCACAGACTTTAAAGTAAATATATATGTAGGTGATACAATAGGTGATCGTTTATTCTTGGCTTGTTAATTACTCTAATTTAAGACAATTGTTTTCACAATAATTAGTATTTTAAGAAGGTTAGATGGATAAATTGAGAAGATTTTGCCCACAACAAACGATCCTAAAAACTTTCATTTCTTTTCTCCATTTCTCTCGATTTTTGAGTGCGGATGGAAACCCTTAGTTCGGACCTTATTTACCCCTTAAAAAATTTTATGGGAAAACCGCTTTTAGTTCCCCATTTTTTCTTCCTCAAGTACCTTCCTTTATATGTACATAATGGTCAGACATACTTCTTTAAAGGGGGAGGCTGTAGCCTCTTATTCCCCCAAAGCCTCTTATTCCCCCAAATAACTTAATGAAGCTGGTAATTCTTGAAAGACATCATTTATTTGCCTTTTCTTACATATAAAGGAAAATACTTGGGAGAAAAATGGGGGTCCTAAAATTCGATTTACCTTAAAAAATTTTTTTAATTTTTAATGAATTTCCCCATATTTGTTTCATATTTTTTTAATTTTTACAAAAGGTGCTCTTCTCAGTTTTGGAAGTGGATGTATTTATATGTTAATACAATCTTTTATTTGTTTTAAAATGTTTCCAAAATTTGTTGGAAAAAGAATTGTTTATATTCGATTAACAATTGCAATAGCTTCGACTTTTTGTTTCTTTACTGGTTTTTAAAAAAATTTTTAAAAAATCAAAAATTAAACTTTTAAAGCTTTTTTTCTTGGTTTGGCAGCCTCTTTGACCTTTCATCATTATTTCCCCGATTTGCCAACTCCTCGACCTTGGAACAGGAAATTCTCGCCTATGCCTGTATTTTTTTTGTTTTTCTATTACATATTTTATAAGGGAATATTTTTATTTTTGAGTCCTTACAATTTTTCTTATTTTTTGGATGCGGGAATGTTAATTATAGACCTACGAGAAGCTCTATCGATTTATTGAAAAAATCAAAACTTTTCGGCCGATTTTTAAATGCCGAAGAATAGCCCAGATCAGGGGTGAGCACAGGGGTTGCGTCTTGCGTTAAATTTTGGCCTTGCGTTGCGTCTTGCATTTTTTAAGATTGTCTCTTGCACTCACTCCTAGCCCAGATATATAATACCAGAATCGAACTAAACTACCAATTCTAACGAGTTGAGAGTTTTGGGGATGTGTTGGCTGGCAATTTTCGAATTAGTTTATTCACACTTCTACCTTCTTATAATTTTCAAAGTTTCGATTTCTTATTAAGAGTTTGACTTTGTCTTGAGATTTTATTTTTTGTTATTTTTTGCTTTTCTTGAAAAAAATCTTTTTAAGGGTTATGGACTTCATTGCCTTTCAGCGGTTTTTTAAATTTTTAATTTCAAAAATTTTCTTTCCATTTAAAGGTTGCAGAATGGACTCTAGCTATTTTACACATGTCCTTTCTTCTCTCGTATTCAAGAGAATTTGAAAAAATAAGAGTCGAATTTAAAGTTAAAACAATTGTTCAACATTTGGATCATAGCCCTTTATCTAATTCTAATACTGATTTATTAAATATTTAAAATCTCCTTTAAAAATACCCTTAAGTTTAAATACTCCTTAAGGGAAATTTTTTAAAAAAATTTTTTAAATTTTAGTTAGAATTCGATAAATGTAAAAAGCATCAAATAACTCAATTTATCGGGTTATAACTTTTTAATGAATGATCAGACTTGATCTATTCTTTTAAAGAAAAGATACAGATTATCGATGGCTTTCGAATGATATAAAATTAATTTGTGTTAGATCAAACTTTAAAAAGTTATGGCCGATCAAAGTAAGCTGGCACTAAGTTTACGGTCGTATAATGGAAAGAGTATCCAAATTTAAATAAAAATTATAGGATAAGATTTTTTAAGCCACATATAAGGGTATTTTATAGTAAAATCTGTTTGTATTTATCCTCACCACATAATTGATTTTTCTTCTCTTTTCTCCTCGCATTTTTTCGTTGCCTTTATTTTTTCTTTTTATCATTTTTTCAATTTTTCCAATATTTGCAATAAACTAAAAATTATTTTTTTTGATCAAGTATATTTGCTATACATGCAAATTAATTTCTATTCAGTTTTTATTAATCGACTAATTAAATTTTTTGGATTTAGATAGATCAGTAAAATAATTCTGAATTGGATTCAAGTCCAGAATTAAAGTCAACCTTCGATACAACAAACACTAAAAATATCAAAACTCTAGGCCTAGAGGTGTAGAGGTGTTCTCTAAATCTGAAGTTTACTGAATCTGAATTTTGTCTGGATTTTATAATGAACTCCAGAAGAATCTTCGGCCCATTCCGTGTTGTCACAATTAACGGCTTGTCTTAAATTAAAATTAATTAAATCTTGCTTTTATTTAAGAAAAACCAAAGAGAAAACTGCCTAATTTAACTTCTTCGAGAAGCTATATTTGTAAAAGATGGGTCTCCAAATACCCAAATGGAGTCTTTACTACGGACGGAGAAAAGATTTTTTGTCAGGCTTGTTCGGAAAATGTTTGTTGAATTTTAAGAAAATTTTCTCTAAAATTTAAATTAGATTCCTTGTTCAAAAATCACTCAATTGGAGAAACACTCTAAAACTTTCACACATATAAAGATGTTGCCCTGGTTTTTGGCATCAAAAAATAAGAAGAAGCCAGTTGATAATTTTTATAGTGAATTATGTTCTGCTTTGAATTTTGCTGGAATTCCATTAGCGAAGGTAGATAGAGAAGGGGGAGAAGTTGGGGGGTTTTTGGAGGGTTCTATGCATATTAGAGCCCGGCCGAAGGGGTCGGTCGATATTTTTCGATAGATATCGAAAAATATCGAAATAATATCGTATCGAGCCGGGCTCTAATGCATATTATCTTTATTTTTGTGGATTTTCAAAACATTTCTTTAAATAACTTCCTCATTTTTATTTTTCCTAAATTCCACGTCTAGGGTTCTTCCCTTCCCTGAAATTCGGGGAATTTTTCCCCAATGCCCCCCCCCGTCAGGTAATAACCCTAACCACGACCATCCTCGAAACATTTTAGAAATCCTTCAACCAAAAGGATTATTATGGTCAGCCAATCCGTCAACCATATTTATTCAAAATATTCAGTCCTTTTTTTTATTGAAAAGCTATTAACATGGAAAATGCAGATGAGTGTTGGGAAAAATAAAAAGGAGCACAAAAAATAAAATAACCTCCCCATCCTTAAAACAATTTTTAGAAAGCTGAATTTTTTGGGATTTAAGAAAGACTTCCCCATATTTTTCTTTTAATTTTCTTAACTATTTAAAGGCAAACCATCCAGCATTCAAGGCTTTTTTGGAGAAATATTGTAAACGTCCAATACCGGATATGGATACTTTATTGAAGTTTTACTTTAAAGAAATGAGAATCTGAAGTTTATTTTTTTATTTGCTTATTTATCGCAAAAATTAATGTTTAAATTAAACTCTAATAGTAAATAAATGACTTTTTTGTTTTCTTTATGGAGAGGAAGTGTGGTATTTTAAAAATTCAAAACAAGAGTTTAATTAATAATTAAAGGAAGGAATCTTTCAAAATTTTATAATGAATTTAAATTCTGTTCTCTCTGGAACAGCGAACAGAATACTTCAAAATATCCTCATATTGCATTTCTTTCAACTTCCCAAGTCGAATCTATTATAGTGTTTCACCGGAACCGAAATTCTGACCGGAACCGGAACCGGAACCGGATCCAATTTGAGTTCCGGTTTCCGGAACCGGAACCGGAACTTTTCTAAGTTCCGGCCCGGAACCGGAACTTTAAAAAAATTTGCTAGCAAATTTAAAAAATTGAAAAAAAAATTTTTTAATTTGAATTTAAGGTAGGGTTGTCGGTTTCACCCAATTATTCTGTTAACCGAAACGATTGACCGAATCGGAACTTTCTGTTAACCAAAACCGAACCGTAAATCCGAACCGAACTACCCAAATCCCCTGATATGCCCGATACGACACCAATTATATAATTTCCCCTTTGATCCCTGAATTTCTTCGAATTATCCTTCATCCCACCAGATCACTAGATATCAAATCACCGATATACCATTATAATTCTTGATACACGAGATCACCCAATATCATCCAAATCCCCATTAACCCATGTATATTCTAAAAAATAATTTATTCTTCTAGTTTATTCGTTCTAGTTTATTCGTTTATTCGTTCTAATAATTTATTCGTTCTAGCGCCGCAGGCGAAAATTTTGTGAATTTAGGAAGGCCAAGTAAAAAATGCCAAGTTTTGGAAGGCCAAATCCCCAGCTATCCTATCCCTGATATCTACCTTGCACAGCTGAATCCCTCAGTATCACACCCAAATCCCTCAGTATTACATATGGCCCCTTGAAATCACATGATGTAACTTAAAATCCACCTTCATCCATCCAAATCCTACGAGATACCATTCAACTTCATTTAACAGGCGAAAATTTTGAGAATTTGGAACGACAAGAAGCCAGATTTCTTCCTTTTCTGGCGCCGCAGGCAAAAATTTTGAAAATTTGTGAGGACAAGGGGCTAGATTTCTTCCTTTTCTGGCGCCGCAGGCGAAAATTTTGAGAATATTGCAAGGCCAGCCGGGGAAGGCCAACCCATATTTAAAAAAAAATCAATCTTTAGGGGTGTAAAAAAGTTCCGGTTTGCCCGGAACCGATTTGAAAACCGGAGCCGGAACCGGAACCGGAACCAATTTGAGTTCCGGTTCCCGGAACCGGAACCGGAACCAAAAAAACACCGGAACTTTCCGGAACCGGAACCGGAACCGGAACTTCCGGTGAAACTCTAATCTATTAGAGCCTGATAATCAGACAAAAGAAAATATTTGAATATATTTGCTTGTAATTATACATAGCTATATGTAGAATACGTTAATTATGTAGAATTCATTCCAAAACAATTAAACTTAAAAATTAATTTTTACGTAATATTAATTATTTTTTATTTAAAATTTATTTAGGCATATTTATTTAAGTTTTAAGTAAGCGATTATTAGTTTTGTTTGTATATTTTTGGGTACCAGTTTGGCAACTGGTAAATGTGAAGTTTTCATAAAAATTTTTTTTAGCATTTTGTTTCTGGATAGGGTCAAAATAAACTTTTTTTTAAATTTTTCTCAAAATATGAATTCGAATTTAGGGTTTTCATATTGTTTTCCCAGTTTCATGAAATAAAATTTTCTCGAGTTAAATCACTGACGATTCGAAAATTCTGACATTTTCTGTTTCAATGCAGTTAATTTTGAGAATTTTTCAAAAAAATTTTTTTAATTCCTTAGCTCATCAAACAGCCTTTTAACTCATGCTTTTATCGAGCGAGTAATTAACTACTATTATGGGGTACTTTCTATTAGTTCAAGCTAGGGTTCATCCCCGTTACTCGGTGCAGCGAATTCCCAGGGGAACGGGGGACCGCAGTGCCAAAAAAAGGAAGAAATTTGGCTTCTTGGCATAATAGATTTGCCCCTAAGAAAAGTATTCAGACTACCCATCGTTATTTTATTAACAAAATTGAGACATTTTTATAGCAAATTAGTATATTAATTTCTACTTAGGTAACATGAAATCATCGAGGAATACATATATGTACATATTAGACCAGGCAGGATTAAAAAATTATCAAACTGGAGACTTACGTGACCGAAAAGAATACAGATCTGTTAAATAAGTAGTCAGTAGAGCACCTACACTTAATCAGTAAAGCACCTGGTAGCTGCAGATAAAAAAATCTGCAGATAAAATCCTTAGCATTGTTCTACCAGCAAGAATGTCATATTATTTTTTCCCAAATTGGGTATGAAACAAATTTTTAATCTTGCCCAAGCTTTCTACATTTTAAATGTTTTAACGAGAATAAACGTAAAGCTTAAAACTCTAGAATAAAATTTGCCAGTATTGAAACCGACATCCAAAAATAAATCCAGTGAACAAGAGAAGAACGAAAAAGCCCTTAACTTTTTAATATGTAGTTTGCAATATTTCAATGCTAAGTTAATTGAATAAATTATATTAAGTAAATTTAAAGCGTGTTTCTACCAAGAAACTGAGTTTTATCAAGTTTCATCAATAGGGCTGGGAAAGAAAAAAGTCATTAACTAAAACACATTTTTTAATTTTTACTCAAATAAACTTTATTTTAAAATTAAATATTTTTACTCTTTTAAAAAAATAGTTTACAAAATTCCAGGAAAAATTTAAAAAGAAAATATTAATCTGAGAAGAAAAAATAAAAATAATTTTTGAGGAGAGAATGTGTTTTGTGTTGATTATGATATTAAAACTAAAATTTAAATTAATTTTTGTCTTTTACCGGGTTTTTAAAAAAATAAAGAAAAGTCTAACAATCACTGGTAATTAAAAGAGGAACAATTAAACCGGAAAAATAAAAAAAGAAAAATTTTAAAAAGTGATTAAATTAAAGGGATGAGAATGGAGAAGGGCTGAATGAGCGCTACGACGTTTTGACGATGCAGAGGTTGGCTTGCTTTAAAAATTTGAAGAATTGGTATTTGTCTATAACCCTGTTATGAAGAAATTTAATTAGCAAACTTCGAAGAAAAATTTTTGGAATAATATTTTTGCTGGATTTCGAGTTTTTTCCAATCTCTAGGAATGGATTAGGATTTGGTAAGATTTTGGGTAAATCTTCAATATCTAAAAAGGATTCCCTGAACCCAAATTCTCACCAAGGGAAACCTTATAGTGTTGCGGCTTTAAATCCCTCTAAATTTAACATTAAAATGAGAGTCTACAAAATAGAGGGGTTAATATTACAAAAAACTTCAAAGGTTAACCTCTCCATTTCCTCATCCCTAATTTTTGTATAAAAAAGTAAAAAGAACGGCAAGATCAATTTTTGCAAGTTGATGAAAATTAATAATTTTTAAAGATAACAGAGTTAAAAAGAAGAATATGCACCCTGGGTGAGGTTATTTTACATTAAAAAGAAATAATTTAAAAAAAACTTTTTGTTTTGAGAAAATAATTATTCTCACCAAGGGTATTTTTTAAAAAAATTATTTAAAATGTGGACTTTCTACCCGAGATTTTGTTTTGTATAATTTTTTTAATTTATTAGATAAACAGACTGAACTCATTTCTAGATACCTTTTTGTGGCCCAAAAAGTCGTAGTTAATACATATAAATAAAATGCCCTATTGAAGAGGGAAGGGGACATCCTGTCTTTGCCACGATCTGAACCCTTTCCATGTTCTATTTAGGGTTTTTGGAGGGTTCTTAGAGATATTACTAGGGCTTTTGGTTAGGGATATTTTTCGAGATTTTGGTAGGGAAATCTTTTTAGAATTTTTTAGGATAGGCTTAGGGAAAATTTGGAACCGAACCAAAAAATCCTCAGCTCTCCTAATGGCTAGGCAGATGATTAATAAAATCTCTTAAATCGAGGAAAGTGATTAGTAAATTATCCTATAATGAGTTCCGACTGATAAAAACAAGTACGCATATAATTTGTGGAATTTATTGAAGTTTTGATAGAAATATATATTTATTTTGTATATTTTTAGGGAATGAGATCATTATTTAATTTTCTCTCTTTTCTTTTTCATTAATTCCTCTAGTTTTTTTAAAGACTAGAATTTTTTTTTATTTTAATTGCCTACAGAAATTTTTTGAAAATTTTTTCTAACGAATTTCATAAACGTTGAAGTTGGTGATGATGAATTTGAGGAGAAATATCTGTTGAACTACCAACAATTGCTAATTGTGTTTGGACAGCCATAGAAGCAGCCATTTTCCATCCCATAGCGCTCGGACCGAATTTGTAAACCTTTAAGGGAAGGGAAATAATTTTTGTTTGTTTTTAAAGGTAAACTGACCAATTTTTTAGGGTAAAGTCCTGATTTTGGCACAGGAACAAGTATTTGCTTTTCGTAATAAGTCCTGAAAAGAAAAAATAAGAGGGTGAAGAATATATTCAGGATGCTTTTCCTCCTTATAATCTTATTTTAGAAGAAAAGATAAAGGATTGGGGCTAAGATCAGTTATGAGCTTTACCTATATCGGTACTCTTTGGATATGTCGGACCCTAGTATAGGGGCTTATATCTTATACCAGTTGTTGGCTTATATCATTATAGGGTTTACAATGCGGGAGTCTCAAAAAATATTTAAAACCTCGAAAAATAAAAAAAAATACTAAAAGGGTGACTTAAAATAATTAGAAAAAATCAAGCCAAAAATCAAATTCGGAAACAACAAAATGTCGAAAAAATATTTAAGAAAAAAAAAGTCCAATCTTTAAAATCCGTAATCTCAAAAATCCAAAAAAATCCAAAAACCCCTTAAAATTTCAAAAAAATCTTTCTAAAATAAATTCCTCTTTCTAAAGAAATCTCTTTAAAAAATTCCTCTCTCCCTCACCTCATTGCTCGGCTCAACTTCTCATAAGTCATTTTTTGGTTATTCTTCTTCTGTCCCCACAAAAATGCCAACCGTTCAGATTCAACAATTCGAAACACTCCTTCAGAAGGATCTTCCCAACGAACAATTGAAGGGCAAGTTCTTGGGTCTTTTAATGCGTCCCTAATGAATTCCCATAATTTGTTGCCTTTTGTGTGTTGAGAACGTTTTCGTGGTCTGCCATCTTTGTTTCGACGAATTTTTTGTTCCGCTACTAAAAAATAAAAGGGGAATTAAAGACATTTTATCATGGGGTAATCTACCGACATGGAGGAATAATGTGGAGATCAGTTAAAAATAGACTGGGAAATAGCTTAAAATAGCGGTAGAAACGAAAAAAGGGTATCTAGAGCAGTGAACCCAATCTAGGGTAAAGGAGACTTTCAAAAAATAAAATAAAATTCAGATCCAAATTTGACTGAAATGGATGCTTTTTTAGAAATAATGTTAGAAAGTAACTTGTATTTATCTCAAAATCCAAAAATTGCCCCTTTCAATCCCCTTCCCTCGAACTTAATAGTCAGTGGATTGTAGTTCGGTAAGTTTATAAGTTAGGTAAAATATTTTCAACTGCAAAATCTTTTTTTTCTTACACCTTATTATTTTTTATTTCCATTAAATTTTAATCAAAAATCTATTAATTAATTAATCGACCTTTTTTAAAAAACTTATTAAAATGTTCCACTAACTAAAACTACAAAAATACGTATGTCCAAAAATTAAGTACACAATAATTTTTTTTTCTTACAAAAAAAAGGCTTCCAATAAATTATATTAAGCTAGAAAGGATCTCTCTCATTAAAGTGTAACATTAAAATTTAATAAAAAATAAAAATAATTTTTTTCCGTTCCACGATCTTTTACTTTTATTTAAAAGTAATAAATTTTGGGAAAAAAAAATAAATTATTTTTATAAATCATTTTGTGAAAAATGGCCCATCATCTACCTATCTATTTATTTTTGGAGTAGAGTATTTTGCATAAATTTTTGCAAAAAAAGCCAAAAATTAGTGAATTCTCAACTATTCTAATAAATCGAAAGTCTTAGATAATCACAATTTTAGCCAGAGGGTATCTAATAGTGAATTATGACTATTCCTTCTTATTGGAGAGAATCCTCGTATTAGTATGTATGTAGAAAGGGACATTCCTGTTAGAAGGGTGCCTATTAAAGAGTATCTGTAATTGAAGAGGGCTTTTTATTAGAGAGGGACTTCTATTAGAAAGTGTCTTTTATCAGAGTGTCTTCGTATTAAACATTCAAAGGGTAAAGTGCAAGATAAATCTTTCATTTCCATACCTTTCAAACTCCGTTGTTGTCCCGGTCTCACTCCTCTAACACACATTCTCCCTCCAATCCCTTGTTGACTTCCTCCAGGTTGTTGCTGCAAAATATGATTAACAGCCCCCACAATTTGTTGTTGTCTTTGTGAAGGGTTTATAGGGGAGGGAGCGTGTATTGTTGGTGTCCCCCCTTGTTGAAGTGCCAATAGAGAGGACTGTCCAACTGTTGGAGATAATAAATGCCCTAAAGGAGGGGGTAATTGGCCCGTTAATCTCTGCTGTTGATGATAGTGTTGTTGTTGCTGTTGATTATTTGCAGCAAATCCAGCAGCTGCCAAAAGAAGTCCTTGTTGTCCAGAAGAATCAGAAGATTGGGGAGCAGATAATTTCAAAGCTAAATTGGCCATCAATAAATTCCCAACATTATTTGTTGCTCTAGTCATTTGGAGAGATTGTTGTTGGTAATTAGGTTGAGGAGGAGGAGGGTTCTCTTTAATTGTTGAAGACTGTCTTTGATGGTCACTATAACTACTGCTACATGAAGGCCCGTTAATACGCATCCATTCATCAATAAAATTTTCGTCGGTAACCAATTTACAAAATTCACCAAAAAGTAAAGATCCATAACTGGAAAATTTTAATATAAGTTTAAATTGTTTTTGGGGATGTTGAGATTTGGGGGATTTGGTGATCTTGAGTTGAGGGATCTACTTTATTCGCTTATAAAGAAGAGCTGGTTTTTTTTCAAGACCCCTCTTTGATGCTGAAAAATTGTAACTTCTAATGAGAGGTTATCTAGCATGCATGGTAGTCCTTTTACCTCATTTGCGAGGCATTTGCCCACTTTTTGACCGATTTCGCTCCCTTTTTGGGAAGCATGCCCACTTTTGGTGATTTGGAAAGGGCTATCCTGCTAGTATTGGGTTCGAAAATTATGTAATTATCATTTAAAAACTGTCCGGAAAATTTATCCGCAATAGAAACCAGGTTTATTTCAGACAAAAAATTATTAAAAATTTTAAAATTAGAAACGCCAAAATTAATTAATCAAAAAATAGACAACTTTTTTTTAATTTATTTTTAAAAATTATGTGTCTTTGTTTTTTTTATTTTTAAAATAATTTTTTAAAATTGTTTTTACTTGGGATCTTGCTCTTTAAAACTTTGCTCATTCATCAACATTAATAAAGGTCCAGTGCATTTGGCGAATTTTGTTAAATTCATATTTTCGCCTAAAATCGATGAAATATTTTTTAAAAATTAGTCATAAAAATTAAGAAAAGGACAAAATTATTTGAATTTTTTAATATAATTTGTTCAAAGGGTTCATAGAAAATTTTTAAAAATTCGTAAAAAACACCCCTCCCTTCTCCGGCTCTCAAAAACCTTTCTGAGCCCCCCCCCCCTGTAAAGATAATTACTGTCTAAAAATCTCACAAGGAATTCTATGTCTTCTAGCCACATCCAAAATCCAAGCAATAACATCATCATCAGACCATTCTCTAGGTTCTTTTCTTTTAAAACGCATTAAATCTACCTTATCCTCTACTAGCTAAAAAATAAAATTTTTTTAGCCTTATCTCATTATCTTAAAATGAGGTATCTTAGATAGAGAGGTATTGTTTAGACAGCCCTTCAAGAAGGGATGGGTCATGCCACATTTTATAAGTGGAAGGCGGAAGGTATACCAACACTGCCAACGCTATCACGGATTACCCGAAACCCGATATTATTCAGAGAATTTTGACATCCCTGATGCATGCCACCCGGTGCCAACCAAATTTAGGAAAAAACCTATTTTAGACTGTTTTGTATATATATATTATTGGGTCTATCTTATAATAAAATCCGACTGTATAAAATATCAAAAATTACCGGTATAGGCTTAGACTGTGTTCCAAGCGGTCGTAAAATATTTGGGGCAGCAGTAGTTAACTGATTTAGAATTGCCCCAACCTGGGCATTTAACCCCTGTTGAGGACTTAATGGCATAGAAGCGGCTGATTGTGCAGCAAATTGTAAAGCAGCCAAATGTTGCTGTTGTTGTTGGTTTTGATGTTGTTGTACAGCAATTGCTGCATTTACTATATTTACTGCAGCATTGGCTATAGCATTACTTAAATTTTGTTGATTTGAAACTAAAGGATTTTGAGGTTTTGAAGGGTTTGTTGGTGATGTATTGGAGGAAATATTGTTGTTATTGTTATTTCCAACAAAATTAGCATTACTATGCCTATCATCGGTAGAAGGAAAAGCCGTTGTGGGAGCAGATGTCTGTGGGAAGCTAAATTGAGTCGATGATGGTCCTCCACAAATTAATTGGTTTTGGGGTGGGGATTTCTGGAAATAAAAATATTTTTATTTAAAGGATTAACAAGAATGTCCAAAAACCTCTTGTTGTTTCTGTCCATTATCATTAGCACTTGACAATGCCGCAAAAAAGGCGTCAAGCCCTTTCTGAGGTGGCCCTCCCTCCAATTTTTGATTTTGATTATTCCCTTCTTCACTTTGTTTTTTCTGTTCATCTTCTCTATTGTTATTGTCTTTTTGTTGTTCTTGTAGTTGTGTTGAGGTGGTATATTGAGGTTGTTCACCACATCTGGGTAGAGGACTTTTCTATAAATTTTTGAAGATTAAATAATAATTCTCCTAGTAATTTCATTAAAAATGCCCATGAATACAAAGAGAATCTCTTAATCTTTAAATAACTTCCCTTTTGGAGTTTTTATTTGAGAGTAGCCCTCTTTAATAACCTTCGATTCTAATGGGGATGCTTTTCCATTAGAGAGCCTCCAATTGGAGAGTTCTTTCAGATTAGATATTGTTTTCCACTAGAGGGTCTCTCTAGTAGTGTCCTTCAACTTTGTATTATGACCCCGACCCAATGAATGCCTTTCATAAGGTAAAAAAGTTTGAAGTTCACCTGTTGATCATTGGCATCTTCATTACCTCCACCACCCCCTCCTCCCCCTCCACCACTAGCTGTTAAAAGCAGCGGGTCGATGAGTGCTATCTTTGCACTAAGTTGGCGTTCAATATTTGTAAAAAGCCTGTCCACAGCTGTTGTGGCGGCGCTGAGTGGATTCGGCGAAGGAATTAAAGTGGTGGCTCCAACAGAGCAATTATTAGGTGAACGTTGAAAGGCTGAAAGTGGCGGTGGACTTGCAGCTTCGGCTGGACAGCACAGCAGTGACGGCTCTTGGCAGCCCAAAGCCAGAAATCTACGCATGGGCTTTTTATCAAAATTCAATCAGCAGCGGCGGCAATAAAAAGCTGCTGCAGCTGAATAGGTTTTTTGGACGTTTTGTTTTTAATTTTCTTTCCGAGAATTTTTATTCCAGAATAAATTTTGTAATTATAGGGCAATTAAAAAGTTTATTTATTTGTTGATTTTTGAATTGCAAAAAGCAGCCCTAATTAACTGAAAAATAAAAAAATAATTAATTATTAATTTATTCCGGAAAGGAAAAATAATGTAAATACATATTAACAGAATTATCACCTTAAATAAATAAAATTCGTCTTTATTAATGTTAAAAATAATTTTTTAATTCCGGAAAAGAAATATTGAAAGGAAGAGAGATCATTCCGAAAAAATCCAGCAGCTTTTTCCGGATTCTACAAACATTCCGGAAATTTTCCTCAATATAAATTAATCCGGAAAGAGTATATACACAACCCTCCCTATCCGGAATCCGTCTCCAAAAATTAAAAAGTTTTCCGGAAAGATTAACTGAACATTTAATAACGAGAAATAAAACCGGAAAATTATACTGAAAGAATCAGAGAAGTTTCCGGAAATTAAAAAAAATAAAAAATAAATTTTATTTCAGAAGAGGAAAGATAAAAGGGGAAGATTTTTGTTTTACAAAAAGAAAGTGAAGATTTTGTATTTCAAAAAATTTTATTATAAACTCCGACAAAAGTGTATAGACAGAGCAAAGAAGAAAAAATAAATTTTAAGAAAAAATTTCGGAACGGCGAAGGTAATAAAAAAGTTTTCAAAGAACTTTTAGAGCAATTGACCTTAGATTGAGTAAAGAAAATAAAAAAAAAATTTTTTGAAAAATTTTGAAAGGAAAAAGTAAAAATCAAACCACAAACATATAAATAATTCCCCTAAAAGGGCTACGAATATTTTTCTTTGATCAAAAGCGAGCTTTTTCGTATTTATGTGGCAGAATAGGGGAAGAATTGGAGAAAGTTAAGTTGAGGAAAGAGACTGGTAGGGCGCGAATTTTAATAAATTTGTCAAAAGATACCCTAAAATCGTGAAATTTTGTATAAATATTCCAAACTATGTTAAATACCTTGATTAAAAATTTCAGATTTTTCTGTCAAGTTTTTGAAAAATTATGGTCAAAAATGTTGATTTTTGTGGATTTTTTGTGGTTCTTCGATCACAACTCACTAAAAACAAAACCAAAAATTTTGAAAATTTAGGAACGGTTAAAGCACTATCAAGGACATATTTTCTCAAATTTCCACGTTTTTAGCTTCTAAAATGTTTGTTTTATACACCTCCGTGCCCAACAAACCTCCGCGCCTATGCAACCCCTTTGAGAAATCAAAAGAAAAATTGAGGACACACAAACGCGCAAATTTAAAACGAAAATTTTAGTTATTTTAACAATAAAAAGTAATAAAACAAATTTGCCTAAAGATACGTGTTAAAGAGAAAAAGCCATCACTGCAATTTTTATTTTTAAATATTTTTATTTATTTGTTATCAAACACACAAAATTTTATTTAAAAAAAAGATATAAATAATTAAAAGAGGGAAGGGAGTGAATATTATTTAAAATAAAAGTGTTTGTAAAATTTTTTAGTTAAGACCGATCGGACGATTAGTAGTTGACGAGAGAATGACGAGAAAATTGAAAAAAAGAGAAGAAAAATTGAAAGGGGAAAGAAGAGAGGAATTGATGGAAATGAAGGGGGGAAATAATAAACACGGAAAAAAATTATTTAAAAAAATAAGGACACAAAAGTTTACGTAAATGAAAGGAAAGGACAGTCGAGAGAACGTTTATTTGTGTGTTAAATTGGTCCTGAGGGAATAAAAAAAACAAATAAACAAAAATGAAGAAGAAATTCTTTAGTCGAGGAATTTAAAAAAACACAAAAAATATTTTTTTAATAAAGAGGGAGGAAAGGAGGTTTTTGATTATTTGTTTAAGGGACAAATTATGGGAAGTCTGGCAAATTATGGGAATTTATTTATTATTTTCTCGGGTTTCTGGGTCTATGGTATTTTCTGAATTAATTATGGGACACAGCAACTATTGTTTACGATTCAAAATCAAAGCTGATTGAGGTTATATTTTTTATAATTATTAAGTATGTGGGTCTAGTAGCGATCAGTTTTGGGCTTCCTTATCCCTGCCAATTCTCGTTAAAAACATTCGATTATTGTATTAGGTTAGAACGTATCCTATGATATAACAAAGACATTTTTAAACTTGAAAAAACCAAAAAAATAAAATTTGGTGTAAGTCAGAAGCTAAAAAGCAAACACATCCCTGGTCCTTTAGAAAAATCATCTTAAAATGATACTCATAAAATCAGAAATCCCAATAATGTGGAAAAGGGGAAAACTCAGTTCAGAAATTTGTTGTTTAAACATTTTAAAAACATTTTTAAATGTTTTTAAAATGATAAAAACAATTTTTTATTAATAACAAAAACAATTTTTTGTCCAATTAAAAAGTTGTTATTCCTAATTTTTCAACATTTTTTAAATAAAAATTTCACGGGGTTTTCAGACAAACATACAATAAAGTAAACATATACATAAACATTATTTTGTTCGTTTTTATAATCAAAAAAAGTGAAACGATAAAAAGATTTGGTGTTTTGCTGTTAAAGAATTTTTGTTTTGAACTCTCAATTTAAACAAAATTTTGACAAGGGACAATTCACCGAAAATACAATTTACTCGAAATGGTTTTGGTGAAAGGTAAAGCCGAATAGAGTCGAATCTCGATATCACGACTTTTTTATGATAACGGTCCTGAGGTTGTTTTAGTTGAGATTTGAATGTATCCTTTTGAAGGTGCCATCTAAATATTAAAAAGGCTAACTTGGGTATAAGGCACTAATCGGCATGTCCCGACAGGAAATATTCCTCAAAAATAAAAACAGATACAAAGCTACAACGGTTTTAAAGTCACCCACGCCTAGGAGTGTATCCGGATTATTTCAGTGGATTATACATTAAAGGAAGGCAAATTTATCAAATAAGGTGTTCCTGTTCGTTGTCAAGAGAACCCAACAAAATATAAAAATGTTTAATGATTCTTAAATGAACAAAGATCAAAAGATTAATTTTTAAGAGAATGGACAATTCACCGAAAATAAATTTGTATTTAGAAAACTTTAGGAGAATTTTAGCATAATTGTAAGTGAGATTTCTAGTCTAATCCTTATATATATAATTAGTATTTTCTGGGGCAGTATTCAGACGGGGGTACTAATTTTACCCGCAGACGCTGGTTCTAATACCCGAGAGCGAACTATAACTCGAGGTTATCCTTTCACTCATTTTTGAATAAGGGTTCTGGGTTAACTGAGGGTTGGTTAAGGATTGGTTAACCCCTTAATTCGATTTTAGAATACCGCCCCTGTAAAGTGTTTAGGAAAGAATTTTTCATTTATTTTTCGGTGAATTGTCCGATGCAATTTTTAAAAGTAATAAAAAAATCGTATATTTTCCACAAAAATTTTTTTATAAATTTAAAAAAAGGAAAGAATAAATTTAAGTTTTTACCATTAAAAATTCCCTCAAAAATAATTATTTTTAAAAATTAAAATCCCCTCCCCCTTCCCAACTTTAATTGATTTTTATTTAATAAAATCCACGTGTTAGAAAATAATAGCTACTTACAAAAATGATTTTTGGTGTTTAGCTATCCCTCAAAATATTTCTTTTTTTTTAATTTCCTTTTTTATAATTTAAAATTTTATTTAAAAAAATATAATTTTTTTGCAAAGAGAAAGAAAATTTTTTCTTTGACAAAAAAGGGTTTTTTAGTTAATTAAATATTTATTTAAATAAATTTATTTTTGTTTCTATTATTTTTAGATAAAAATAAAATGAATGGGAAATGAAAAAAAATAAATATGTACATACATAAATACATATAATACACAGATTTCTTTATTAATTTTAAAAAATAAAAATAAATTGTAAAAATAGATAGAGGTAGGGACAATTCACAGAAAATTTACCGACAATTTGACTATAATGGGAAACGGATGGTTCCTATATTCGTGCCATATAAAACAGAACATGACTACAAACATGAAAATCTGTAAGAATAATTTACAGCTAATAAATTTATAAATTTCAGAATTTTTGAATGTATGAATGAAATATGAGAAAAGTTGTGAGCAAAAATGACTTAAAAAGATGACCATTTGCGTAGAAATTATTGAAAATTTGGGCCATAACTTGCCAAACAATAAACCAAAAAATAATTTTTAGAATAATTAGATTTATTTGGAATAATCAAAGGGAAATTTAGGAAAGCTAGGTGATATTTTGATAATTATAGTAAACTCCTAGAATTACCAGTATCCACGCCATAACGTGTTGTAAAAGAAGCATTTGGTTTTAAAATAAAATTAGAGGGAAGAAAAAACGGAAGAAAAAAACCAATTGTTGCTTTATTTTTTTTGTTTGTTATCCTTCCCGTTCGTTTTTCTACTTTGTTCCCTTTGTTGTACTTTAGGGAATTTATATTTTTTAATAAAATATTTTTTTATTTACTAAACATATCAGTCAATAAAAAATTGAAAAGTGAAGTTTTTTGAGAGGAATAAACAATTTTTTAATTAAAAATTTAAAACAAATCCCCCTCATCCTATTAATCTTCTTTTGATCTTAACGGTTTTAACTTCACGTGGCAAGGGATTATTGCCAATATTTTTAATTTATTTTTCTTTTGGTCTAAGAGGAAAGGAAACAAAAAAATCTCAAAGGCCAGATTCGACTCGATAGGTAACTAACTGGGCGTTCAGGATTTGAAAATTAAATAATTAAATGTACACGCGAGCAGTTGCCCTCCTTAAATTTTTTATATTTTCCTCAAAATTTTCACTAAAAATAACTCTAACTAATATAATATACCTAATTTTATTTATTTACCGTAAATGATCAAATAATTACCCTCTTTAAAATAATTACCCCTTCTTTTTCCAACACTAATTTTGAAAATATTGAAAAAATCATTGTTAAGTTTAAATATTGAAATATTTTATGAGTCTATATCAGGATCCTGCCGTTCCGACTCCCAAAATAGGGAATTCACGATGTTTTTTGGGTTGGAATCCCGATTTCCCGAAATCTGGAATTAATTAATTTCGTCCTCGATTTATTGAGATACAACACAATCTAGCGCAACTCCTCTCGATTAATTACCTCCTCAACTGCAAGGTCCAAACAATAATTCCCCCGTGTAATTATTTGAGCATTTACGGTATATGTATTTATTTTATTAATAAATCCACGTGTTATAATAACAGCTAAAAACGGAAAACGTGTTGCCATTCGATTTAAATAAATCGTGGATTAAGTAATTTTAAAAATATATTTTTAAATGGAAAAATAAAAGAAAATCATGTGATTAATTTAAAAATAAAGAAAAAATTATTTTAGCAATATTTTTAAAATAAAATTTAATTTTCAGTGCTTGGGAAAAAATCTTTTTAATTAAAAAAAGTTTAAAAAAATAAATAAATTATTTAGAGTCAAAGAAATTTTTGTTGTAAAATTTAAAAATAAATTGAAGAAGAAGAAAAAATGATTAAATCAGTTAAGGAAATTAAGAAGGATTTGTAGGGATAAAAGAGTGAAGAATATTTCTTTTTGATCGTTGAACATTGGAATTGAGAAAATTGAAAAGAAGAAAAGGAGTGGGGAGAAAATAGGTGGATATATTTGGGGAAAAAATTAAAAATCCAAGATTTGACGGAAACTGATAAAAATAAAAAAGAAAAAGTTAACCACAAGCATGGACCGGTTAAGTTATATTTTCAAGGAATCCTGAGTATTTTTGCGGGACTTGATAATAATAGATTAACGAGACGAATAAATAACTAGTCGAATATAAATTCTGTAAGCGTCCCATCTTAGAGAGTAAGAGCGAGGTAAAGTTAATCCCAGGCAGGCATCGCGCATGTGACCTTCTAGCAGTTATTGTTAAACACTTTCGTTCACACGTACAAGTGCTCTATCGACTGAACTACCGGGCGTTTACCCCCTCTTTAATAGTTATTAAACCTCCGCCTGTAAGCGTTTTAAATACTAGCCAGCTGGATCTTTCTCTTCGCTACCCTAGCTTAATTAAGATTATCCCAATTAGAAGATCGAGTCCGGTATTATTTGATTAAATAACAAAATGATTATAATATCAATAATTGAAGAAAGCGAAAATAACAATTGATAACTAATAAACAAAAAGAGAATTGGAGTAAATTTGAGATAGCTTTCGACTGACAAAAAATTAAATTTATTTAAATGTTTAAAAATAAAAATTTAAATAAATTTTTAAATAATTTTTATAAATTAAAAATTAAATAAATAAAAATAAATAAATCTGAAAAATAAATAAATGTTTAAACAGAAATATAAATTTTTATTATAAGAGGAACTAAAATATTTAAATGAAACGTGGGAGAAAAAAAATACTTTTTTGAAAGTCTTTACATAAAAAAATATTTTATTTTAAATATTTTTAGATAGAAAAATAAAAATAAAATAGGCGACATTTAGATGCTGAACAGCTAAACAAAGAATTGGCGTGAGCCTAGGAAAGCTTCAAAAAAACATAAAGAGCCATGAAATTTTGCTAAGATAAACCTAAAAGAGTTATTAAACTCCTCTAGAAATTAAAAAAAATTTTTTTTGGTGTAAAAATTTTTAGTCTAAAGTCAAAAATAGTCAATATTTAGGGTAAACATCATTTTTCTAGTAGTTTTTCGACTATAACTTCAGAAAAACAAAAGCAAAAATTCTAAAATTGTTAAAAAATATAGCTGATATATTGAAGATATTTCTACAAAATTTCAAGTTTCTAGCTTCTCGTCAAAGGGTAAATTTATAAGCTTGCGCCAATTTGAACTTGCGCCGAAACAGACCCACAAAATAAAAATAAATTTTAAAAAAAGAGAGAAAAATATTTTTATATAGTGTTAACAAACATTGAAAAATATTTTATATTTTCTAAAATATTTGTTCATCTTGTTTAATATTTTGGAAACGGGAAGAGAAACTAACTAGAAAAATAATAACGCTAGTTCCGTATTTTTAGGCGCTCAAAGATGAAAAGAAAAAAAAATAAATTTTAAATTAAATTTTTTTTTATTTTTGGAAGTTAAAAAGAGATATGTATTTTAGAAATGTATTTTTTTAATCTTTTAATAAAAAATCGAAGAACACGAAAAAAAATATTTTTTAAATAAAAAAAATTTGAAAAATTTTTTTGTATCTCCTGTTTAAAAATTTAATTTTCTTTGCTAATTAATATTTTTATAAAAAATTAAAAGTTGGAAACTTCAAATTAAAATATGTATATGGAAAGAAAAAAGGACCTAATTATAAGATAAATCCTTGAGGTTGGAAGATTGTAAGGTAAATTAAATGGAGGGAGGGGGGGGGTATCCACCCCACCTCTTCACTGTATTCAAACAAGAAACATACCCTAAAGTGAAGTTTATACATTAATGGGGGTGTGTATTAGGAAGGGGCTCTGCCGTATTTTAAAAACGGAAGGCGGAAGAGCAAATAAGACTGAATTTGTCGGTAAGCGGAAGCGGAAGAGAATCTCATCCCTGATGTATATTATGGTGGGGTCTGACTGTATTTTAGATATTAAAGGAGTAAGTGGATATATTTAAGTATTATGTATAAATAAAAAATAAACTAAATCTGCACTTTAAAAATAAAAAACTTCCTTTTAAAGTTAATTAAGGGGAAGGAAAATAATTAATTAATTAATCAATTTAATTAATTAAATCAACTCAATTTTAAATAAAAATTAAAAAATAAAAGATAAAAAGAATAAAGAAGCTTTTAGTTAAAATTTATGGGAAAAGACCGAAAACCGTGGAAAAATTTTAAAAAAAATAAAAACAACGGCAACATTTTTTACAAGGAAAGGGAAGAAAAAAATATTTTTAAGAGGAGGGGGGGGGGGGATAAGGGGAAGGGAGGAATGAGGAAAAATATTTTTTGAGAGGGAAAGAGGGAAAAGAAAAAATGGGTTACGGAAACGAGAAAATAGCACAGAAAAGAGGAGAAAAAGAATTAAAGGAAAAAAGAGGGGAAAGAGAAGGGAAGAAAAATTTTTTTTGACGAGAGCGGTTGGCCGTTCGTTTTGTTGTTCACACATTTTATTGACAGGCGAGAATGAGGGATTTTAAGGGATATAGGAAGGGGAGAGGAGAATGTAGAAAAAAATAAATAAATGAAAATGGAAGGGAAGTGAAGAGAAGGGAAAAGAAAAATAAAAATATTGGCAATAATCCCTTGCCAACCCCCTCCTCTCTCCCCTTTCTCTTCCCTTCCCTCCTATCTTCTCCCCTTCACATCCCTTTTAAAAGGAAACCCAGAAGATCGGAGCTCTTAATTAAAACCATTAATTAAAACTTGGACCTCCTAAAGATTAAGATTAAAGAGAGATTTAATGGTAATGGAAAAGATTAGAAAGGGAATTTTCTTCCGTTCCCGTTCGGAAAATTTCCTTCCCGTGGAATAAGGAAAGGGCAGGTATGAAGAAAACTGTATGTATATATACCTAGTAGAGTTATCCTTTGATGGATCTCAGAAGACAAGGGGACGAGGTCCTTGGATGTTGGTCATAGGTCTTATCTACATACACCCCCCCCCCTCTCTTATTATCATCTCTGAACATCCCCCCCCTAAATGAAAAGCTACGGATAAATTTTAAAGTTTTCGATATTATGGGTAGTATACACACATATATGGCCATTCGGGCAAAGATTGTAAAGAGAGAAATAGAGAGGGGAAATGCAAGCTGGCAGCATCACAACACAAAAACGCTCGCGTGAAAATTGGGAAGGAAAATAAAAGAGTAAAAAAACACAGAAAGTTTTGACTGTCAATCGCACGTCTTTCTACTATTTTTTTGTTTCCTTTTTATTTATAATCCTTTCTTTATTCAACAAATTCACGTGCTTTTTCAAAGGTTGGGCCCGATACTTGTGTGTAGTAATATTTGTTTTCTTCCCTTTTTAAACTTGGGGGTCTTTTGATGTTTCGGCGCAGTAACGTTTAGGCGCTCGCCTATAAAATGACTCATAGACGAATACTTTTTTTCTTTAAAAAATTGCATAGAAGCCCTCAAAGTGTTAATTAATTTTTCTTTAAATTAAAAAAAATTTTTAGTTTATAATTCCCAAGGTTATACATATGTAGACATAAATTAACAAAGAAACGTCATTTTTCTTTAAAAATTTTGACATTCGTGCCTATAACTTTTCAATTACTTAATCAAAAATTCTGAAATTTTTAGAGAAAATAGCTAACACTATTGAGAATATTCAAGCAAAATTTCAAGTTTCCAGAACCTCTTTAGGTTATTTTATGAATTTTCAAACCAGCGTTGTTCGCGCCTCTAAACGTTCTAGCAACTCTCGAATTTTTCTTTCTTTCCTTATTTTTTTCTTTTTTCTCAATTTTCCGCTTCCGCCTTTTTTTGACTACTTAAACAATAATTGTTTGGGCAGCCGTTCTCTTTTTTTTTTATAAATTACGTATATTTTTATTTTAAACGATTGTTATTTTCAACGAGAATTGAGTGAAAAAAAAAATGAAAAAGTCAATTTGGCGAATACAGGCACCCCCCCCCCCCCCCCCCCCCCGCAAAAAATATTTTTTTATATTTGAGACACGCACTTTAAAATTGTAATACTTTTTAAGTATTTAAAGGGGACAACAAACTTTTGAGTAATTTAAAAGAAAATTGAATTTGACAGAAAAGGAAGACATAGGAAAGGAAAGAGGAAAAAGTTTGTTGAACTATTAAGGAAGAAGGTTCTATAAAACATTGTAGGTATTTAAAAAATATTTGAGTTTTTGGCTTACACCCACGCGACTATTAATTCCATCACTAAATTAAGGAGGAAATTACCTAAATTAAGTTGTAACTGATCAAAACGGTATCTCTCTAAAAGGACACACTTCGGACTGAGTTTCATCGACGTTAGAAAGGCGACGTCTGAGGGAGGGAGGGAGGGAGGGAGGGAGGGAGGGAGGGAGGGAGGGAGGAAAGGATGGAGGGAGTGTAGTTATCATCGAGAGATTTGATTTTATTAAAAAAACAACCGTATTTCTTCTAATAGTGCAGACTCCCTCTATTAGACCGACTCCTTCTCCCCTAGAGGATGGTTAAAAAATAAACCGACCGGTCGCACTATTAGAAGAAATACGGTAATATTTAAATATGAAAACTTTTTTTATTAATTTTAGGATTAAAAAAAGTTTTAAAAGTTTAAAAAAGTGTGTTAATTTACATAAATTTAGAGGTGTTAATGTAAATATAAAAAAAGGGGGGAGTTAGAGAGAATTTAAATATTCTTAAAAAATATTTAAACTTTCTTTAATCTGTTTACATTTACAAAAAAAAAGTTTAAAAAAAATAAACTTAAAAATGTTTTTAATAAAAAGAGAGAAGCTTTTACAAAGCTTTTTTTTAGTCATCAATTTATAATGCGCATGACTTGATATTTAAAAATAAATTTGTATATACACTGCGACGCAAAATTATACGTCCACCCCGTTTTTTCGAAATTTTTTCATTTGTTTTGATCCGAATTTTTTAAAAATGTAAATACAAACCCTTTAGTGAATAACAAACAAGATGAGTATGGATTTTTGGCAAAATTTTCATTTAAAAAATTTTTAGACTAAAATTTGTGTTTTCGGCCTACGCAAAATTATACGTCCACTTTCCAAAAAAGTTACTTCCAACTATAGGAAAAATCTACAAAAATTCCAGTAAACTTATACATTGATATTATAGAAAAATAAAAAGAAAGTAGGTCAATATCTTTACCCGAAGCCGAGATCATGATACCTCGAAAATCAACGTAAAACAGGGTTTTTTAACTTTAAAAAATATTTTCGACCACTTATGGATTACTGTAAATTTTGATTTTGGTCTCATTCGAAAGCCCTTGAAATTTGCTACAAGATGGTATCAATCTTATTTCCCAGAAAAAATTGTAAAGAGAGATACAGGCATTTAAACTTCGGTAATGACTTTAAGGGGTATTTTATGGGGCATTTAGGAGTTTTTTTCCGGATCAGAAGTTTAAATGCCTGTATCTTCTTTACAATTTTTTCTGGAAAATATGATTGATAACATCTTGTAGCTAATTTCAAGGGCTTTCGAATGAGCCCAAAATCAAAATTTATACTAATCCATAAGGGGTCGAAATTATTTTTTAAAGTTGAAAAACCCTGTTTTACGTTGGGTTTCGAGGTCTCAGGATCTCAGCTTATGGTAAAGATATGTAACTACTTTTTTTTATTTTCTTATAATATCAATATATAAGTTTACTGGAATTTTTGTAGATTTTTCCTATAGTTGGAAGTAACTTTTTTGGAAAGTGGACGTATAATTTTGCGTAGGTCGAAAACAAAAATTTTGGTCAAAAAATTTTTTAAATAAAAATTTTGCCAAAAATCCATACACATCTTGTTAGTTATTGATTAAATTGTGTTTATTAAAAATTTCAGAAAATTAGGAGCAATACAAATGAAAAAATTTTGAAAAATGGGGTGGACGTATAATTTTGCGTCGCAGTGTATTTGTTTTTCTATAAAATGTCAATAATTAGAGAGTTATTTTAAATAATTAATTTTAGTTTTCTTTTATTTTTTCTTCTAATTTTATTTTGAGAACCAACCATTAAAAATTATAAAAAAATATTTGCGGACAAAATTTGAACTTGCGGACTTGTCTTGCGGACAAAATATTTTTGCGGATTAAAAAAATTTTAAAGACAGTCAAAACCTGATTTTTAGATGCCCTTCTTAGACTAAAAAATCGTGCCTTATAATGAGGGGTAATTTAAATTTGAAGAAGGCAGGAAGAAAATTTAGCTTTCTAAATAATGTCGTGGTTTTATTCAATTTGGAAAAACATTTAAAAAAAATTTTTATTTAAATAATCAATTATTTGGATAAATAATTAGAGTCAAAAAACGTCCATATAATTAAATATTTAACATTATTTTTTCTAAAGAAAAAAGGAAAAAAGGGATTAAAGAAAAAGGGATAAAAATAATGGAGTCCGCAAATGTTTGTCCGCAAATCTTTTTTTTTAATTTCAGAGATCACAAAAAGAAAGAAAAAAATAAATGACGTAGAAAATAAAAAACTTTTGAACCAAAAATTTTTTTCTTTCCTTTCAAAATTGAAGGAAGGCCAAAATATTTACTTGGCCATAGAAAAGTACATTTAACGGAAACATGACAAATTGATGGAAATAAATTGAATGGAAACATATGACATTTACTAAATGTTCTGGTAAATATGTAAAAAAAGAGGAAAGGAATTGAAGGGAAAATTGGGAAAGAAATTGTCGATTCAATTTGTCATTTATTCCAGACCCCCTAAGGGGTTGAAGAATAAATGAGGGTCGGGAAGGAGGCAGAAATAATTTTTAAAGTCTGTTTGCGGGTTTAAATCTCTCAGGAATAATCCGAAAAAATATTATTTGGGATCTGCGCAGGATTGCAGGATTATTTAAAGAATGTGGCGATGCTTTAAGAAGACGTCCCTCGAGAATAAAATTGTTTATTTGACACACATTCATTCTACATAAAATCCTTGCAAATCGAAAAAATGAAGTCATTAAATGGAGGTAAAAACCCCTCTACATATTTATTTTACAACAGAAAAAAGAGAAAAATGGAAGAGGGTAAATGAAGGAATAATAATGAATAAAATGTATTAATGAAAAGAATATTCTACATAATTCTGAAAACAAAAAAAGGAAAAATATTTATTGAATGCAACAATTAAATAAGTATTTTAATGAATAAAACATTTAAATAAAAAGATGATAAATGACGTTTAAAAATACATATAACATGTCCAAAATATAAATTTTTCTTTTGAGTTAAAATTTTAAGGAGATAATTAAGAAGAAAAGAATTTTTGGATATAGTAAATGTTCTTTCTGTTTTCAAAAGGGTCAGAGAATCCCACCTATTTTGCATTTTCACCTCTCGCCGATTTTTTGCCCTCTATAAGGTTTTGTTTTTCGTCTTTAAAATCTGTTTCGGCACAGGCCTATTCTCCTATGTCTGGTGGCACTCATATTTTTCGAAAAGTCTCAATTTCAAAATTTGTAGAGCCCTCGTCTTTAGCTAAAAAATATTTTCTAGAAAAATTCCAAAATATCAAAAGTACAAATTTTTGTTCTTTTGTTCTTCGACAAAATTATTTCTTTTTATTTTTTTTTTCCTTATAGTTTCCGGAGAAAGTAGGCACAAGTTAATTACAAAAAAAATATTTTTTTAAACAAACAAATAAAAAAATAAATTCCCCTCGCTCTCCCTCCCCTCCCTCTCTCCAAACAACTTCCGTTCCCCCCACATTTTCAATCCCTTCCCTCTCTTTTTATAAAAAAAATTAATTCACTTCATTCAATTCCCTCAATAACAGACATTCCCCCCTCCCTCCCTTCCCCCCTTCCCCCCCCCCTTCCCTTTTTTTATTTTTAAAAGTACAAAACAATATTTGCACTTTTATGCCTAGGGGTATTTAATTTGGTTGAAAAAAATAAAAATAAAAGAGAGAAAGGGGACAGATGCTTCCCAAGTCCATTAAAAAGCTTTAAAAAGTGGGGACGATTATGACAACAAAAATATTATTGAGGGAAAGGACACGCAAATAAATGAAAAAATAAAGAAAATATTTAGCCTTTGTAGTTACTAAATAATTTATTTTAAGGCGTTAAAAGGTTTAACTAAAATATTAATTTTAAATTTAAATATGTAGAACCCTGATGTATAATATTTTATGTCAATGTATAGAAGATGTAGATAATGTTGGTAAAAAATATTTAAAAATTAATAAAATTAAAATTAGCCACCCAACCTATCTTTTATTCTTTTGCTTTATTTACCAAACTGGAGAGGAAACTTAACTTATAAAAGAACTTAATTAAATATTTATTTTACTCCTTTAAAATTAATTTTCTATCCAAATTTACTACTGGAGACGACCCATTATCCCCAATTTCAACAGATATTGGATTTATCGGTAACTGTCAATTCGCAAATTAAACGTAGAATTAAACGTTACTCAAAAATAATTATTTAATTTTTTTGGGTCCAAAATATTAATTTTTAAAAATAAAATAATTAAGTAATTACATTAAATTTTAAATTCAAGAATATTATAAAAATAAGATTAAATACGTAAATTAATTTTTTTAATTAAAAAATGTTTTTAAAAAATAATTAGTATTTATGTTTAATAAATAAATAATTTACTTTTTTTTAAATAAATAAATATACATGAATTTTTATTTTCGCACAATTAGAAGTTTTTCTAAATTTTTGTAAAATAAATATTTAAAATATGAGAGAATTTTAAATAAATAATTTTAAATTAATATTGCAAAAAAATTTTTTTAAATTTATTTTTAGATTTTATAACAACTAACACCTGCAATAAAAAGAAACGAAAAGAGAGTAAAAAGAAAGGAATAGAAAAATTTAATTTTTAAATTCAAAATTTAAAATAAATTAATTAAGTAGATTTCCGAAGATTTTTAGAAATTTTTAAAGATGTTTAATTTTATAGTTTAATTCATTAAAAATAATTTTAAGGAAAAAAATAAAGATTAAATTTTAGGGAAGAGGGAAGGCATGATTCGGCGCTAACAGAAAAAACAAGCAAAAGAGGAAAGATAAAAATCCGAAATTTTGTATAGATATAGCTTATAGCGTAGTCTAACTTCGTTTAAAATTTCAGAATTTTTGGTTTAGTTTTTGAAAAGTTATGGTCAAAAAACTAAGTGAGATTTGCAAAAAGAGGCTTTACAGTTGGATAATTTTGGTAATTCTGACCAGAACTTTTTAAATCAAAAAACAGAAATTCTGAAATTTTTAGATAATTTAGATACCACAAGAAGGAATATTTTTGATAAATTTCACGTCTGAAGAAGGTCATTTGACTGTTTTATAAATTTTCTCCTTAAAGTCTTTTACCCTCAAAAATACTCCCAAGTACATAATTTTCAAAAAAAATATTTTAATTAAATTTCGTGCGTGATTATTCTCGTTCCACTTCCTCATTCAGTCAGTAAAACATTTTAAAATTTATTTGACATTAAAATTATTTTTTTTAATTTTTTTAAATTGATTTTTGTTTAGTCAAAAAATTAGGAAGGAAGAAAAAGGGAGAAAGAGGAGATTTAGGTGTTGATAATGTTAAATGTATTAAATTAAAAAAAATTAAAACTGATGAATTTTTAGATGTTTACATATTTAAACATTTAAATATTTTTTTGATTTAATTAAATTTAGAAAAAATAATCGCCTTATCCCTCCAGAGAGAAGTACAAACACAGGATTTAAATATAAGCTATCTAGCTATTAGTTTAATTAGTTAAATGCCAATGGATCGAAAATTTAGAAAAAAAATAGAGGGAAAAAGAAGCCTTTTGAGGAATAAAATTTAAAAAATTCTAAAATAAAAATTTAAAGAGTTATTTTCATACTTTATTTTCTAAAATTGTTTGAAAATAAAAGTTTTAATGGCCTTTTTTATATTAGAATAACGTAAATATTAAAAATATTAATGGAAGAATATGTACTAATAGATATGTAGTTCTTTTAAAGGGCAAAGATATCTTCATTTTTATTCACATGTAAACACGCAAATATTTGAGGGAATAAAGTAAAGATAAATAAATACTCTTTTTAATTTAGAGGGGGAGCGCAAGAGAAAAATAAATAGTTAAGAAGGCAATTAATTATAGCTGTTAGCTTTTGAAGGCTCAAGCATTTTATGTCACCACATGGAGATTAATATGCTAAACATCATTACACCTGATCATTATAGCTTTGACAATGATAGACGCCTGTTTATAAACAGATACATATCAAAAAAATGAGTTTCTTAGTGTCACAAATTTCCCGAACTTATAGGATTTCTAGGTCTGGATTTTGGGTTTTTTAGTCGCTATTTTTTTGGTCCAGGCTACTTCTATGGGTACTTTATTAATATCCCGCCCCCCACCCCTATTTGAGTCTCAGACTAATTTCCTTTTTATTTTTCCTGCCTCGTAATGGTCAAATTTCCTTCTTTAGAAATGTTGATTTTTGCCGTTAGTCAATTTTTCCTGTTGCCTTTTATTTTTTTCTTCTTAATAATTTGCCTTTTGCTTGTAAAATTTGAGGGAGAAGAATGATTGACAATAAAAAGGGAAAATTAGTCGGAGACTCAAATAGGGGTGGGGGCGGGATATTAATAAAGTACCCTTCTATGACGGAATATCTTTCCTAAACATCAATCATTATAAATCTACAAGTTCAAGTACTAATTCATCATTAAGGTTCAGTTATGGTCAGTTAAAGGGTTTTTCATCCATATAATTTCGAATTATTATCATAATCCCTCGAACTTTAATACTGAATAACATCAATTATTTCCGTTACTCTTTTGCGCTCCCCCTCTACTCAAGAAAATATTTTCACTCATTTTCATCCCTCTAAACATGTTTTTTCCGTTTCTTTTCTGCTTTAGATTTTTGCGCAGATTGGCATTTTTAATTCGTTGGCAACCACTACTTAAAAAAGCTTTTATCTACATATACCCTCTTCTTTTATCCAAATGAACGGATGTTGTGGGTATAAAAAAAGAAGAAAATGTAAAAAAAATTAATGGAATGAAGAATACAAAAATGGTTTTAAATAAATAATTTATTTTTAAAAAATATTTTTATTATTTTTGTCTTAAAAATAATTTTTGTTGAAAAAGATGGGTTTAAAATAAATAATTGGTTGGATTCTAAAAGAAGGTTAATAAATAATTTTATAAACATGAACTTCACAGATATGAGAAGAATGAATCTGTTTTTTTTTAAGTTTAAGGAGTTGTTAAAAAATTTGAAAGATAATAATAAAATAATTAGGTGATAATTAGGAAGAATAGAAATGATACTTATAAATGGCTAGAGATTTACAGAATCAATTTTGGGAAAGATAAAATAATTAGGTGATAATTAGGAAGAATAGAAATGATACTTATAAATGGCTAGAGATTTACAGAATCAATTTTGGGAAAGATAAAATAATTAGGTGATAATTAGGAAGAATAGAAATGATACTTATAAATGGCTAGAGATTTACAGAATCAATTTTGGGAAAGATAAAATAATTAGGTGATAATTAGGAAGAATAGAAATGATACTTATAAATGGCTAGAGATTTACAGAATCAATTTTGGGAAAGATAAAATAATTAGGTGATAATTAGGAAGAATAGAAATGATACTTATAAATGGCTAGAGATTTACAGAATCAATTTTGGGAAAGATAAAATAATTAGGTGATAATTAGGAAGAATAGAAATGATACTTATAAATGGCTAGAGATTTACAGAATCAATTTTGGGAAAGATAAAATAATTAGGTGATAATTAGGAAGAATAGAAATGATACTTATAAATGGCTAGAGATTTACAGAATCAATTTTGGGAAAGATAAAATAATTAGGTGATAATTAGGAAGAATAGAAATGATACTTATAAATGGCTAGAGATTTACAGAATCAATTTTGGGAAAGATAAAATAATTAGGTGATAATTAGGAAGAATAGAAATGATACTTATAAATGGCTAGAGATTTACAGAATCAATTTTGGGAAAGATAAAATAATTAGGTGATAATTAGGAAGAATAGAAATGATACTTATAAATGGCTAGAGATTTACAGAATCAATTTTGGGAAAGATAAAATAATTAGGTGATAATTAGGAAGAATAGAAATGATACTTATAAATGGCTAGAGATTTACAGAATCAATTTTGGGAAAGATAAAATAATTAGGTGATAATTAGGAAGAATAGAAATGATACTTATAAATGGCTAGAGATTTACAGAATCAATTTTGGGAAAGATAAAATAATTAGGTGATAATTAGGAAGAATAGAAATGATACTTATAAATGGCTAGAGATTTACAGAATCAATTTTGGGAAAGATAAAATAATTAGGTGATAATTAGGAAGAATAGAAATGATACTTATAAATGGCTAGAGATTTACAGAATCAATTTTGGGAAAGATAAAATAATTAGGTGATAATTAGGAAGAATAGAAATGATACTTATAAATGGCTAGAGATTTACAGAATCAATTTTGGGAAAGATAAAATAATTAGGTGATAATTAGGAAGAATAGAAATGATACTTATAAATGGCTAGAGATTTATAGAATCAATTTTGGGAAAGATAAAATAATTAGGTGATAATTAGGAAGAATAGAAATGATACTTATAAATGGCTAGAGATTTACAGAATCAATTTTGGGAAAGATAAAATAATTAGGTGATAATTAGGAAGAATAGAAATGATACTTATAAATGGCTAGAGATTTACAGAATCAATTTTGGGAAAGATAAAATAATTAGGTGATAATTAGGAAGAATAGAAATGATACTTATAAATGGCTAGAGATTTACAGAATCAATTTTGGGAAAGATAAAATAATTAGGTGATAATTAGGAAGAATAGAAATGATACTTATAAATGGCTAGAGATTTACAGAATCAATTTTGGGAAAGATAAAATAATTAGGTGATAATTAGGAAGAATAGAAATGATACTTATAAATGGCTAGAGATTTACAGAATCAATTTTGGGAAAGATAAAATAATTAGGTGATAATTAGGAAGAATAGAAATGATACTTATAAATGGCTAGAGATTTACAGAATCAATTTTGGGAAAGATAAAATAATTAGGTGATAATTAGGAAGAATAGAAATGATACTTATAAATGGCTAGAGATTTACAGAATCAATTTTGGGAAAGATAAAATAATTAGGTGATAATTAGGAAGAATAGAAATGATACTTATAAATGGCTAGAGATTTACAGAATCAATTTTGGGAAAGATAAAATAATTAGGTGATAATTAGGAAGAATAGAAATGATACTTATAAATGGCTAGAGATTTACAGAATCAATTTTGGGAAAGATAAAATAATTAGGTGATAATTAGGAAGAATAGAAATGATACTTATAAATGGCTAGAGATTTACAGAATCAATTTTGGGAAAGATAAAATAATTAGGTGATAATTAGGAAGAATAGAAATGATACTTATAAATGGCTAGAGATTTACAGAATCAATTTTGGGAAAGATAAAATAATTAGGTGATAATTAGGAAGAATAGAAATGATACTTATAAATGGCTAGAGATTTACAGAATCAATTTTGGGAAAGATAAAATAATTAGGTGATAATTAGGAAGAATAGAAATGATACTTATAAATGGCTAGAGATTTACAGAATCAATTTTGGGAAAGATAAAATAATTAGGTGATAATTAGGAAGAATAGAAATGATACTTATAAATGGCTAGAGATTTACAGAATCAATTTTGGGAAAGATAAAATAATTAGGTGATAATTAGGAAGAATAGAAATGATACTTATAAATGGCTAGAGATTTACAGAATCAATTTTGGGAAAGATAAAATAATTAGGTGATAATTAGGAAGAATAGAAATGATACTTATAAATGGCTAGAGATTTACAGAATCAATTTTGGGAAAGATAAAATAATTAGGTGATAATTAGGAAGAATAGAAATGATACTTATAAATGGCTAGAGATTTACAGAATCAATTTTGGGAAAGATAAAATAATTAGGTGATAATTAGGAAGAATAGAAATGATACTTATAAATGGCTAGATACTTATACTTATAAATGGCTAGATACTTATAAATGGCTCCCAACATTCAAGTCTTCCAACATTCATGTCTTCCAACATTCTCATGAATTTTGCCTTCGGCGCTAAAGAGGAAGAGGGATAAAGTTGGACAAGCGGGAAATATCGGTGGACCTGAAGGGATAGAAGAATATCCGGTGATTTACTGGGGTTAAGGTGAATTTAAAAAGATATGGAGATTCAGAGGGATATCTATGAATCCATGAATTTCGATTGAGATCTTACAGGATCCACCTGAATTTCAGAATTTTAATATAAAAAGTGATTTTTATGTATGCAGATACTGGTGGTAAAGGTATTTGGATTGTAAAGGAAATAGAGGGAGTAAGAATTATGTGGGATATAGGTGGATTTGTTAGGAATTGGATTTGAAGGGATGGCGTGATATAAAAGTGATACCGGTTAATCAGGATCTGGGTTCAGAGTGAGCCTTTACATAACTTGATATCCTTCAAATCACCAGAGAGAATTAAAAACGTTAATTAGATGGATAGGCAAACGTGGATCCTTTTGAATCCCATGATATTCTCCGTAATCTGCGATACTTAATAAATCCTTTCAGCCTCTAAATCCCCAATACCATTCATAATCCACCTGAAATCATTATCCATCCAAACCCTTATATTTTCTATAATATCTCGTGTCTCGTATTTTGTGAAATCTCGATCTCGTTCTCGTATTTTTTTGAGAATCTCGTATCTCGTGAATCTCGTGCTTCGTATTTATTGGGACTCGGCCCACCCCTGGTCCACAGGCATCTCTGGAAAAAATAGTGGTACCATTTGACTCAGCACCCTTTATTACCCTATGTATATATGACATGTTAAGTATTAGGTAATTTAGGGGGTGGGGCAGAACGGAAAAGTTATTAATAAAAAATCTATTAATATAAATTTTAATAAAAATAATTATTTCAAAAATGGATTTAAAAATAGATATTTATTTAGTTTTTATATTATTTAATTTAATTAATCCAAATGATATTTGCAATAATCCAAATATTCATATTGGATATACAAAAAAATAACAAATTATAATTAATTTAATAAATATTGAATTTATTAAAGACAACGAATAATTTTTTATCTCTTTATATCATCACTTTTAATCACTTTATATCATCACTGACCGATTGTCCACTGACGCATTTTCCACTCACGCATTGTCCACTGACGCATTGTCCGGACACGAATTAGGGGGGGGGGTACTCGAATCCCGAATCTTATTTTTCTTGAATCCAAAGAATTAAAACTTCAAGGAAATTCCAACTAAAGGAAATGAAGGAAAATTAAGAATTTTAGTTAATTTTAATAAAAAAAATTTAGTGAAAGTTGAAATTAAAATTAATGGAATATTAAATAAAGAAGATAAACTTTATTTAGTGCCTTCATAGAAAAGAAGTTTTAAAGATAAATTTAGTTTTTGTAGTTATGGAATATTTGATAATAACAAAATTTATACAAAAAAAAAGATATTATTAATTTAAATAAAAAATAATTTTTATTTAAATGAAAGGTTGCCATGGATTGGATATCTGTTTTAAAAATGAAACAAAAATGAAGTATGTACATATAATAAATAAATAGAATATATTAATTAATGTCGCCTCTTGACTTTCACTTTAAATTTCAAATAACATATCTGTTTTAAAAATTCTTATTAATTGTTATTGGCCCCAGACCAGAGCTGTATAAACAGCTCTGGTCTGTAAGTATGGGCAAAAAATAAAAATTTTGTTTTCTAAAAAATAATTTATAAAATTTAAGGCACTTGTTAAAATTAGACCTGTTTTTAATGGGTTAATTTAAATAAATATAGGAGATGAAAATGAAGATTACCTATTTAAATTCAAATGACATTGCACAAACAACTTATCCTGGAGTTTAACATTTATTATACAAATGTAGAAAGTTTTATAAAATTAAATGGAATTGAAGCAAAATTAGTGGAATATATATTCGGATAAATTCGACAAATCCGAATAAATCAACAAAATTTATTTTATTTTTAAATCCCAAATGGAAAATGGAAAAACAACAGAATATCCAAAAATATTTTTAATAATTTAAAATTAAAAGAAATTGGTGGAAAAGGAGCAAAAAATCCTTTTTAGAAAATTTCCTTTAAATTTAATGGAATTGAAAAATATTTTGTTTATACCTATTTATAATTATCCTTTTTGAAAACTTACATACATATGTATTTAATTTTTTTGTTAAAGTTGAAGATGCGAATAAAAAAATGTTTACAAAAATTTTTTGTAAATAATTATGCAATAGAAATATTACACGAATTAGATGAAAGGATTTCTATTGACATTGTTAAAACAAATAATAAAGAAGTTATTGAAGATTGAAATATGATAATTATTCAAGAAAAAAATTTAAATTATAATTATGATAGAAAATATTATATTCTTAGAAAATATTTTACTCAGTCGTTTTTTATCGAAAACGGGTGTTAAGAAATTATAAAACCATTTATAAAAATTTGTTTATCATATTAAAAATGCTTGAAAAATCTGCAACATTTTCTGTGAGCATTTCTATTGATAGCGAGTAGAATAGTAAAAGAACGAAGTCTGTAGATAACCTTTTCGTCGATATCTCGAATCTCTCAACGGAAAATGGGAGTATAGCGCTTCAAAAGCTATTTTCACGAACATGAAGCTGAAGGAGAGAAATTGCTATAGCCCAGCTGCTTTACTGCTCTAAATGTGAACTTTTTTTCTTAAAAGGACTGGGCTGATCTGGACATTCCAAAAAGATTTATGTTTTTGCTTAAGAATCTTCCAAAATTTTCAAATTTTGCGCCTGCGGCGCAAAAAAAGGCGAATTTTGGCCTGTGATTTATATTTTTTCCATCAAATTTTAATTTTTAATGATTGATAAAAAAAATTATCTACCCCTCTAGGGCAGTCACTTTACCTGCAACTTTAATCTGCTCAGGTTCCTCTCTCTTCTTTTTTATTTATGAGGAAAAACTTGATGTCTTTTTTCCCCCAGCGTTGCCTAACTTGCCAGATAGACACTCTAGCGCACTCGTATTTTCCTTTCCACGTTGTTAAAGCTGTTTAGCCTGAATTTTTTACTATAAAAGGCTAAAATTTGGGTTTACATCCATAATATAATTTTGTACTATTTCGGTAAGTGTGTGTGCTTGTGTTCCCCTTTTTTTATTTTTTCCAAAATTTCCCTCGATTTGCCTGAGGCAATTTATTAATCAAAAATGAACCATGGAACTTAGATTTCATAACCGGAAATAACTTTTCATAAATATAACTTAATTTTTGAATGTTTGAATAAATTTAATCCATTGCTGATTAATAATATGTTAAAGGCAATTTGATTGAGATTTTGGAAAAAATAAAAAAGGGGGACATAAAGTAGCATTTACCCTTTTCTTTTTTAGTTTCAACTACCTATTTATTTATAATTGTTGATTATTCTTAAAGCCTTTTTTCTCCGATGTCCTACGTGCAGATCTCTACTACAACGGAGGCAGCTTCTCAACAGGTTATAAATTTTTTCAAAAATATTTTCAATTTTTTCGTTTAGTTGATAACTGAAATGAAGGAATATATCACCAAAATTGGAGTTGGAGAACAGATGATTAAAGAAGGATTGGAAATTGTTACAACCAACAAAAACAATCTGAAAAATTCAATAGCTAATTTTGAGAGAATTGTGGTCGGGAACGTAGCAAAATTGTTTGTGTTTACTGCTGAGGACAAGTATTCTTTGTCTAAGAATGGACTTCAAGTGAAAATAAGTAAGTCTTGAATTACCCCTTGATTTGTTTAAAAATTTGTATTTTTTAGATGAGGATAGCCAATATATTAATATCAGAGGGTTAGCTAATTTAATTGATGACAAGAACTTCAAATATTTTGAAGTTTGTTTGGACAATTTTGAGTAATTTCTTTTAAAATTATTCTAAAAATAAATTGATATTTAGTTTTGCTTCCGTTGGTCTGGCCATCAAGAATTATTCTTCAACTGCCTTTGTTGGCTTCTTACCGTCTTCGTGTTCTATTGCGAGCGACGGGAACATGTATGTCAACGGCACGCCAAAAAAAAATTTTGAAAGATGGATTTACCTCAAAATGTACTGTTGGTGTTGGAGTTAAAGAAGTGGCTCAGCTTCTTGATTGTATTTATTACCGCCGTAAATATGTCTACTTTTGTGTTAATGGGGAGAAAATCGGTGAGTGATTGAATTTAAAAAAATGTAATTTCCCTCAAATTTTAGGCCGCAGCATTCCTCTTAGTGTGGATGGACCTTTTCCTTTTGTCTCAATTCGTGGTCTTGGGGCCACTGCGTTCTTCAACTTTGGCGATAGAGAGTTTGTCTACAAAGAGGGAAATAAATAAAACAATATAAGTGGTTGAAGTTTGTATGTATAGGTATATAATTATTGTGATTTTTTTATTGATCATCAATATTTGTGTTTTTAATGATCATCTAAAACTTTCTTAATTATCGTCTTTTTTATTGCTATTGTGTGTGTGTGTAATTGTTTTTGTGTGTAATTGTATTTTTTATTGCAAGTGTGATTAATTCAAAAATTAATTGGAGACTTCTCTCCTAAAAAGTGAAAAAACACTTTTCAAAAATTATATCATCCTTCACAATTCTCAATTGAAAAAAATCCTCTCAACGAAAAAGCCGCAGGCGAATTCATCTCTGTCTAAATTCTAGTTGAAATTTAAAAAAATATTTTCGAAGTAATATTTTAGTTTTTAAAAGATTCTATTGAAAATTTTAGAAAAATTTCTTATCTATTTAACAATGATTATTTAGGTTTATATTTTATTCTTACAAAAAACAATCTAATCACTTATTCATTAAATTTTAACAACAACTAAAAAAATTCTTTTTAATTTTCCCTCAAAAAAGTGTTCGTTTCCATCGACTTCTCTCATCCAATTCTCTAATTGTTCCTTTTGGAGAAACACTTCTTATTTGCATTCTATCTTCTTCGTCAGTATCTATTTGCTTTTCGACTCCAAATTTAGTACTTCCATTCCTTCCATTTAATTTTTGACGAAATCCTTCTTCCTCCAAATTTGTTCCAACAACATTTGCTCGACCACCAAAATTTTCTAAAAATTTGAAAAAAATATTTTTAAGGATTTTTTAATTAAAAAAGTATTTTTAAGCTTCACAAAAATAAAGAAAATTTAGTTTTAAAGATTTTCAAGTCTTAAAAATCGCATCATTCAATGCAGCAACTAGCTGCCCCAGTTAATCCAACCATATCGAGAGAGTGCCTCTTTGGTGTAGTGGGATAATGTTGAGTTTATTGAGGGAAAATGGAAGGAATTAAATCCTATTTAATGGAAAATAATTTTAAATATAATCCAGTCTTCTTTTTGCTTAAATTCTATTTAAATTTGGTTGGCAATTGGGCTCGAGGAGCTGCCCAAGCAAACACGCAATTTAAAATACTCTCATTTTTGAGGTATACAAAAACGAAGTCCGATTGTTTTATTTTCCTGGCCCCTAATTGTTATAAAATCTTAGATACAAGATTCCAACAAAAACATTCCCCCTCCCCCCTTCCCAATTAAAATCTAACCATAATATTGTTGCCTATTTTCTTCTCTATAAGGTGGTGGGGGATTAAACGATTGTCTACTAAATTTATTTCTTCCTTCTTTATCTTCCATTCTCCATTCTTCTTCCCTTTCTTCAATCTCTTCCTCTTCTCTAGACCAACTAAACCACGGAGATGTTGGAATTATTGGAAGTGCTGCATGATGTTCAAAACGTTCAAACCCATTACCAGAATCTATTAATCTTTGATTTCTTCTGCTAGCATCAAAATAATCAATTCCAGATTCGTTAATGGTTTTTGTTGGAGAAAGTGGAGATATTGCTGTTGTTTGAGCTGATTGGTCTGTAGAAAATATTTTTCGATCTTTTGGGAGTGGTGGAGGAGGAGGTGATGGAATTGGTGGTGGTACTGGTGAAGGTTGTGGCAATTCTTCCTTAATTTCAATTGAAGAGATAGGATACTAAATATTTATAGAAATGGTACACTCTCTGAAATTATGCCACGAATCACAGGGGGTTTTGGGATCATTTGTCTTTAATTATTTAATTATTAAGGATTTGACTAAATAGTCTTCCTAATACCCTCCTAATACCCTCCCCACATCTCCAACTAGTCACAGTATTTTCTGAGTTCCCGTCACTTTCGTTATTATCATAACCTTCCAGCTTTGTCGTATGTTTTCAGGTTTGGAATAGTTCAAAAGAATCCAAAAGTTTTTAATAACTAAATTCTATTATCGGTGAACTACCTTCTTTTGTGGAAATATTCGTCCCTGTTCTTTTCGCCTTCTAATTGCCCAATAAATACACAACGCCAATAAACAACATAAAATCAAAAGTAGAGCCAAAAGGCAAAGAAACAATGGAATAAGCCAAAAAGAATCATTGTCTCCATGGTATCACGACTTTTGCGCCGAGAACATTTGCGCCGCGACTTATGCGCCGCGACTTTTGCGCCGGGCGACTTTTGCGCCGCGACTCTTGCGCCGCGACTTTTGCGCCGGGCGACTTATGCGCCGCGACATTTGCGCCGCCATTGTTTAGAAAATCCGGATCCGAAAAATGCCGGATATCCGAAATTTTCAGTTCGGATATCAGATCCGAAGATTTCCAACTATTCGACAACCCTACTAATGTGAGGTCCGGCTGTAGTTATTGATATATTTTTAATGATAGTGGCGGCGCAAAAGTCGCCCGGCGCAAAAGTCGCGGCGCAAAAGTCCCCCGGCGCAAAAGTCGCTCGGCGCATAAGTCGCGGCGCAAAAGTCGCGGCGCATAAGTCGCGGCGCAAATGTTCTCGGCGCAAAAGTCACGGAACCGTCTCCATTAGAAGGGCAAGAATCACCCCACAAAAAAGGCATCCAACACCCACTAGAATATTCACCAGTAGAAGGTGGAAGAACTGGAGCAGGCAGTAGAGGAGGTGATGGAGGTATGGGCAATGGGTATTGGCAGGAAATTGTCATAGCTAAAGACGAGAATGATTCCAATAATGGAAGACGGCCACATGCATTCTTTAAAAAATTGAAAAAAAAATTTTTTTAATTATTAAAGGAAAATGAATTTAATTTTTCCTTTATTTTTTTTTAATTTAATTTTCTTTTTTCCTTAAAAATATTTGAAAGGAGGCAAAGAAAGGAGAGAAAAGTTTGGAAGAAGTTGGAAATAAATCTTGGAAAAATAAAAATCCAAAAGATCACCTAAGCTTTAATCAACGCTTGATTATTATGGCTTATTGATGCCTTATATGAATTTATTTTTAAAAAATATTGAAAGAAAATATTGGAAAATTCTTAAAATGGAAAGCCTTTCATAATTCATTTTAAATTTTTAATAAAAATTAATTATTAAAAAATAAAAATTCAAACATCACAACAACCACAGCATTTAACTACAAGTGTTTGACAGTCAAATTTTAACAAAGTTTGGGGAGCTACAAAATGAACAACTAAAAGGAATTAATTAAAATATTAATTTTAATTCTCAAATACCAATATATTTATTTGTTTCACTTCTCCATTCATTTTTATTTAACCAAAAATTATCCCTTCGAAAACAACCTCCTCCCTGTAAAAATTGAAAAACTCCATTGCAAGTGCAACTTTCTACTAAAACATCCCAACGACCAAAAGTTGGCATTTCTAATACTAAACTATATGCTCCTCCAATCATTATCTTGCCTTTAGAAAATTTGAAAAAAAATTTTAATTAAAGAAAATGAGAGAAAGCAATTAATTGTACATAAATGCCTTGGCTCTTTTTTAATTCATTACTTTTTTAAAACTCATCTTTTTCGGTTAAGTCATATATCATTCGAAAGCTCTAAATGTGAGCTTGATTTTACTTAATGGGACCATGATGATCTGAACATTTCCCAGAAAGTTATGGTCAGTTAACTAAAAGTAATCGTAATTTTTTATTAATATCCCCCTACAAGCTTCAATTAAAAAAAGATAAATTCTGATTTAATTCTGATTTTAAATATTTAAATTATGCCTTGATATGGCTGTAATTGTTGTTCCCAATTATATTCTAAAAATTGTTGTTTGGGCAGAAATGAAGGGAAAAGTATGTGCCCCTCGCAAATCCAAATTTTGGGTTCTGGATGTGTAAAAGCTTTGTTTGAAGGGAAGAAAAAGACTAGTAATAAATTGAATAAAATAAATAATAAAGAGATCATCACTTCCTTTTTTACTAAAAATAGGGAGTGATAATTTAAGTTAGTTTTTACATTTGCGGACAGATTAGGAACAACAAAATTGTCTCTAGCAAAAAAAATTTTAAAAAAATGTCTGGGACAAGTTTAATATATTGAAAATAAAACTTGAAAATAAAACTTTATTCTGAACTGAATTAATTAAAAATTCTGATTTTTAATTCTGATTTTAGATAAAAATAAACTTGAAGAGAAAATAAATAGACAACTATAAAAAGGCTTATTTAATTAAAATTCTGATATTAATTCTGATTATATAAATATTCTGATTATATTAAATAAACTTGAAGGTACTATGTAAAAGGGAAAGAAAATAAATGGAGAATTAAAGAGGGGCATTTCCCCTTCCCCCCCCCCTCTCCCCCCCCCCCTCTTTCTTGTTATTTTGTTAATTGTCCGATTGCTTTTTTTAGTTTCTGTCCATCAAAAAATAAACGGAAATGTCGATGATTACCTTTTCCAGAAATAAATAAAAATATATAAAAATAAACCAAAAAAAGGAAAAAATCTTTAAAAAATGACCAAAGAGAAAAAAAATAAAGCCAATGAACGAAAAAAATTCGTAATAGCGTAAAAGGTTTTGTTGGTATTTTTAATGTATTTTTTAAGCAAAAATAGACAGGCGGGGGGAGAAAATGTTGTTGGAAAGATGCGCCAAGTTTGTTTATTTGTTTGTTAAAGTTTATATTTTTTCTTGGAAAAGGTTGAAAAAAGTTTTTCTAAATGTTTTTGATATTACAAATTTTTAGAAATTTTATTAAATAAAAGTTTTAATAGAATTATATGTAGTTGACTGGTTATGGATCAGGAATTAGGAGAACAAATTTCTGGATGTTGGTTGTTTAGCTATACTGTCCAGCAGAAAATGGATACTATTAGTTCTGAGTAGTGTTGACATGGTTTGGTACTACAAAGGTACTCCCGTTCGGTAAGGTACTCCCGAAAGTACCGACTCGCTACATACTTTCTGTACCCCCGAAACCGAAAAATCGGTTTGGCAATCACTTGAATTAAAAGCTTTTAGTTGGTTTTTCTGTCTGTCTTGCTCTCACGTTTTTTCTTTAGAAAATTTCACAAATTGAATAAAAATTTGAGTAAAAATTATAAAAATAAATTATTTGAGTAAAAATTATCTTGTGGAACTCTTTAATCTTCAGTCATAAGTTTTGAGTTGTTTTTATTAGAGAAACAAATTTTTTTAATCTTGATAAAGTATAAATAAATATTTTAATAATTTTTAAATATTTTTAAACAAATTATTAAAATAAAAATAATTTTTTAAACATTTATTTTTATCAAATATAAATTTTTATTCTTCTTCAATTTTATTCACAAAAATTTTACAAAAATATTTTTTGCTTTTCCCTTTGTAGTTGTTAGTTTTTGAACACTTCTTCTTTTGTCTTTTTTGAATTTTCCAATTCATTTCTTCTGTTCTCTTTCAGGTTTTTGAACATTTATGTAAAATCAAACTACTGAAAGATCGATAACCAAAAAATATACAAATGTTGATTTAAACTTTGGTAATCTTTTGGAATTAATTTTTCAAGTTTTAATTATTTTTAATTTTCCAACTTAGTTTCCAACTTTTTTTCCAACTTTTTTTCTCCAACTTTTTTTCTCCAACTTTTTTTCTCCAACTTGGTTTCCAACTTTTTTTCCAACTTTTTTTCCAACTTTTTTTCCATCTTTTTTCTCCAACTTTTTTTCTCCAACTTTTTTTCTCCAACTTTTTTTCTCCAACTTAGTTTCCAACTTAGTTTCTAACTTTTTTTCCAACTTTTTTTTCCAACTTTTTTCAAACTTAAAACTTTAATTTTTCTGATTCTCTAACCTAAATTAAACTTTTCTCATTCTTTAAATTAAACATTTTAAATTACCAACTTTTTTTATTCATTTCGTTAAAACTTGACGATAAATTTACATATTTTTCCAACTTTCTTTTCTCTAACACAAAACTTTAATTTATTTAATTTTTCAAACTTTTCATTTCTCAAACCCCAAAAGAGAACAAACAAAACACCTTTTATCTGTTCTTCTTTTTATAGCTACAAAAAGCCGCTTTTTCGTCGTCTTTCCCTCAGGCGAATATTCTCCCCTTCAATTCTCTTCTAGTCATAAATAATGCTTCGGTTTTTTAAACGGAAAATATGCCTTTTTTGCTGTTTTTAATGTGATCCGAAGGTAATGGAAGGGAAGAGGAAGAGGTGTGAAGTGGACGGCTCAGACAAATAAATATTGTCTAATGGTCATACAAAAAAGGAACGGACAAAAGAAAGGAAGAAAAGTTGCATGTAAAAAAACTTTCCGTTTAATTGTTCTGTTTGGCTTCTTCTCTCCTTTATTTTCTCCTTAATCTATCCATATTTTTCCATCCATTAAAAAATTATGCAAAATTATACATTAAAAGCTTCTATCCAAGCATTTTTAGACAAACTTTTTTAAACACCTTTTTGCATATTCGGGCTTCTAATTTTAGATGATCTTGAGGTGATCCTTAAAAAAGCAAAAAATATTTCCAGATATGAGCTCAAAAAAGGAAAGAAAATTCAACTACTATATGAAAAATAAAAATAAACTTAAATTTCGAGTACCTTTACTACTATGCGATTACAAATTAGTAAAAAACACAGCTGAATTTAGTTAAAAAAATTTCTTTTAAAATTATTTTCTCTTTTTTTAATTTTCTTCCTTCTAATATCAAAACAAAAGCCGTCCTTTCCTTTAAATCTGAGCATCTGCTGGATCAACCCTGTCTCATTCAGATTTTCAGAAAATAAAATTAAAGGGTTAAATAATGGTCAAAGAAGCTTATCCAAATCCTTCCCAACGGATTTTTAATAATAAAAAATCATTTATTCCGCCAGTTAACGAGTTTTTTTTCTAAAAATGAAGGTAGAAGAGAGGTTTATTTGCTTTAATATTTATGCCATCGATGGATTGGCAAAATTAGAGAAAAGTAAAAAAGAGGAGAGAGTGAAAGTGAAGGGAGTGAAGGGGGGGGGGAATATTTGAAGAGTACACCACTTACCTGAGAATCCCCTCTTCCACCCCCCCCCCCCCCTCCTGCAGCAAAACTGCGCAGAAAAAAATTTTCTTTCCAACGAGACTTGGCTTCACTCAAAAATTCTTCGTGCTTTCCCTTCACTCCTGCGCGGATTGCATCCTCCTCCCTCAATTTTCTTCCTTTTTTTGTCCTTTATGCCCGTTGACCTGTGGTCTGTGTCCTACTACTCTCCCTCGTCTTTTTTTTTACAATTTTGAAGAACAACACACCCACAATCATTTATATATACATCCCTCTTCCCTTTACCTTCACATTTGCATTTTTCGTCCATTCCGCCGGTTTCTTCTTACCTTTCCCCCTTATTTTCTGACCATTTTTTCTTCAATGCACACATTCAAGGCCTTCCCGTACAAAATACTAAATATTTGTTCTATCCACAATTTTACCAATTGGCCACCCAATGTGTCACACAGAAAGCGGATGATTAGAAAAAAAGAGTAAAAGCCCCTCGCCGACATTTTTGCCTTTTGCTCTACCCTTTTAATAAAATATTTTTGTATGCACGAATTATTCCCCTCTTTACATTATTCTGATCGATCAATAACAGAGTTGGCTAAATTGGTGATTATTTTTGTCAAAATTCTTTTGTACACACAGTGTGTGGTTATTCATCGTTCTACACGAAGACACAAATTTAATTTTCCTATTTCACAGTAATTACTAGGGCGTGTAATTATATGGATATAAAATCGAAAAATATGGCCATAAAATATGGATATAAAATCCCGAAATATGGATATAAATATGGAAATAAACACTAAATATTGATATAAAATCCTGAAATATGGATAAAAAAATAGTGAAAAGATATTTTTAAAATCAGTATTTTATGTAGAAAACAATAATTTTACCTTTAACTTTCCATTTTAAGAACATTCTAAAGGATTTTATGGATTTAAAATTTCCGTTAAAATTTTTTTGAAAATAAATTTTTCCGAAAAATTTTCAAAAAAATTTTTAGACCAAAAATTTCCAAAATTTTGAAAATTTTCGCCAATTTTTAGTAAAATTTACCAAAAAATGACCAAATATGGACAAAATATGGAAAATATGGACATAATGCCAAAATATTGAAAAATATGGAAAATATGGATTATAAAGACCATTCTAGAAACCCTAAAACAGGCCAAAAACATGTTTTTCGTACGTTTCATAGTTATAGGAATTCAGGAAAAAAATATGGATTTCCATATAATTACACGCCCTAGTAATTACTTCTACTAATTTTCGACTTTTCTCATTTAAATCTCCTTAATAGGCAACTCATCTTAATCAACAATTTCCATCTTATCCCACCCCTCCTGTCTCTCTGTTTCACTCCTTTATAACCATTTCTTCTACTTATTAGTGTTTCACAGGAACCGAAATTTTGACCAACCGGATCTAATTTTAGTTCTGATTCCCGGAACCAGAACCAAAAAACGCCGGAACTTTCCGGCACCGGAGCCGAAACTTCCGCTGAAACTCTACTACTTATGTACATATAAAATAAGTTGAAGTACTGAATATAGATATGGATTACTAGTAAGGTTGGTGGAGATCCGCCAACACAAGATCCGCCAACACAAGATCCGCCAACCTTAATTGCTAAGATAAGTTTACCCCAAGATCATCCCCCAATCTGCAAGATCATCTCTCAATCTTTTTGAGGAACACTACAAAATTCAAATATTAATTTCCAGTCTTCTTATCCATTTCTTCCTCCCTAATGACTGTTCCTCGTCCTTAATGACTCTCTTCCCTTTCCCAAGGTCTTTTCTTTTTGCCTTCTTTTTTCAAAAAATAATCCTCACTTCAACAAAATAATTCTTTTCATCCCTTTAACTTTTTTTTTCAATTTTTCAACTTCCAATCATCATCACACACAGATTTTCATGCATATATATTTTTATTTTTATCTGTTTAGTAGATCTTCAATCCTCCTCCCTCTCTCCCTTTCAATTTATTTTTTTACACCTCTTCTATATTTTATAACTGCCCTCATTAATTCTATCAAAATTGCAATCGTCGCGCATTTGTTTGAGTCAATCGAGGCAAAGAAAAGATTTTTTTATTTTCTCTCCACGCTTTTCACATTCCTCAAATTTATTTATTTTATTCTTTAATTTTTATATTCTTCAATCTATTCATTTAATTAAACAAATTTTGTGTCCATTTTTTCGATCGTTAAAATAGAAAAAATTGGGGGGGGGGGGGGGGGGGAAGTAGAAAGACCAAATCTGGCACTTCTTGATACTCCCTTTTACCTTGAAAGGGGAGGTGAGTCGGAATTCCGATTTCCGACGTTTTTTCCTTCCGATTTCCTAAAAAATTTTGTTTTCCGATTTCCAAGTTCCGACATTTGAGCCAGTTCCGATTTCCGACACCTCTGACTGTTCCAACCCACCTCTGCTTGAAGGGGAGGGAAATGGCTTAAGAGTAACACTTTAATGATTAACTTTAAATTAAAAAATAAATATTTTTTAAGTGTCCATCAAACAGACAGACACTTAATCTGTTTTGGAAGGAGTACATATCAGTGAAAGGAGGAAATTAGTTTTTTTATCTTCAAAAAAGGTCAAGTATGCTCTTTTCCCCCAGAAAATTTTGTTTTTTAATCCTCGGAAACTCTTTCTATTTTCTAAAAATAATTTCCTTGGGTTTTTTCTTCCCCCAAATTTGCCCTGTCTGCAGACGGACACTTTTTCTTATTCCAAAAAAAAATCTCAAGCATTTTTGAACTTTTAAGAAATCTGAGGATTGGTTGTTTAATTGTTATATGAAATTTAAAAAAAATGAAAGGTTTTTTATCTAGCAGCAAAATATATCCATTCAAATTTTTTTTGGTGTTCAATCTTATTCGCGCAACATAAATATTTGTTTGTGTGTGAATATCATTTCTTTCTTTAATAATTCTTCAAAGCATTATTTTTATTTTATTTATTTTTCTGATCGATTTTAATAATTTTTGAATAGAAATGTGTGAATGAAAATTAAATGGAAAAGTTTTTTTTAATTTTTTGGTTAAATGCAGAAAATTTGTAAAGACAAAAAGAATTAAGGAGAGAATACTTGAAAGATTCTAAGAAACTATGTTGTTGTGTACAGTCCTTTCTTTAAATTTTAAAGAATAATGCAGTTGTAGTTGAATAAAAATTAAAATTGAATCAAAAACAAATTTTAAAAATCTTTGTGTTGGGATTTTTGAGCTTCTATCAAACCTCAATCTTTCCCTAATTTGTACTTCAACTATAATTATTATATAATTATTAAACTATAATTATTCAACTATAATCTCTTAAAATTTTTTATAAAATTCATTATTATTAAATCCAAAAATGTCAAAAAAATCTCTTATCACTAAAATTATTTTTATTTCTTTCTTTTTGTGCGCAAAATATGCGAGGAGAGCAATCATTATATTATTATTTATTTATTTTAATTTTTCTCCAATAAAAATAGTTGAAAAAAAATTTTTTTGATTAAAAAGGCAACGCAAATAAATAAATATATCATTTATTTATTTAAAGATTTGACACAAAAATAAAGTGTCAATTTATTTTTTTCGAAGAAAATTTAAAAAAAAAGAGAAGGAGGTGATTCTCTTTAATGAGAGGAGATTAATTGTTTTAATTGGAGAGACGTTAAATGGAATTTTTAATTTTAAATTTATTTTTTTTTGTTTTAATTTTGTATTAAATTTGCGCGTTTGAATTAAATAATTATTTTAAATTTTTTAAATAATTAAATATTTTTTTGTTTCTTTCGTTATCTTCAAGTTTTTAATTGAAAAAAAATTCAGAACCAGAGCAGAGCGCAAAGAGCCAATTAAAAGACGTAAATAACGCAAAACTTGCGCTCATTCAGAAACAAAAATTTCAGAATTTAATTTGCTATTCTGGTTTAAATAATTCGTAAATTCTGAAATTTTATTCTGTTTTAAAAGCAATAAAAATCAGAATTCTGGAAATAGAATAAAAATCAGAATTACAATTCTGAAATAATAAAGTTAGTAATAGGTGTATGATTGTTAATAATTAAAACCAGAATTTTAATTCTGATTACTAAGAGAAAAAGAGTTTTTATATTAGAATTAAAATTCTGATTAGAATTAGAATTAAAATTCTGATTTTTTAAATGTTCTGGTTGTTGTTCCTCTCTAATTAGACTATTTTAATGTTTTTATTTTTTTTCACAGAACAATTTTTAATTTATTCTGATTTTCTTTACTTTTGTTTGAAGTTCTAAAGGAGCTAGAAAAATAAGAATATCATCATTCTTGTTTCCATCAAAAACAACACAAAATGAATTCTTCTCTAAATTTATTATTTTCCCCCAAATTTAAATTTTCTTCACTTCTCAGGATTATTTTTTGTTTATTTTTATTTAATCAGTCTAAAGGTGATTTTTAATTTAGAAAATTATTTTAAAAATTATTTCCTTCCTTAAAAAAAGGTCAGCAACATTTAATGGCACCTTCAGGGCCTTCTTCTCTCCAAGTTAAAATAACCTCCCTTCCTTTACACGTTTCTTTGGCTCAACATTTGCCTCAAATGGTTTTTACTGTTGTTGGTAGATTTGCAAATGAAAGGATTTTTTGTGTTAGCGAATCGGTAAGGGAGTAGAAGAATCTCTGTCTTATCCTCCATCCCGGATTTTCAAATATCCAAAGTTTTGAGTTATTCCTTGCGAGAAGGGGGATGAGGGTAAAAGATGGAGGAGATTTCCGTGATTTCTGATGAAAATGAACCACAAAAAAAATTAATTTCTATCCTTTTTAGCCAGTCTCTCAATTACGTTTTATATGTGTTGATTGTGCACAGAGAAATATTACAGACATGTAAATTAACAAAATTTTAAATTTCAAAAAATTTAAATTTTGTTTTTAAGGTTTGATTATTTAAATAGAGCACAGGATATGACACACGAAACTGGATTTCCGGTAATTTTTTTTCTGGCTTTTTTCTGTCGTTTCTTTGATTTTGGGGGGTTTTTTTCTTTGTGTCGGCACTTTGATTGTATTTTGCTATTTAGTAAATTAATCTTTTCCTAGTTAGACATCTCTCCGACTAAGTGACCTTGTTAACATTAATGTTTCAAGATTCTTGAAATTTTAATAATATCCAGAAGTTTTTTCAAAAATTTTTTAATTATTAGTTTGTTCTTTTTAATTGTTTTCCTTGTCTCTTTCTCGACTTCAAATTTTGTAATTATTCTAATAAATAAATATAAAGGTCAGTCAAGGTCAACAACAATAAGTACTCCCAATTTTGTTTATATTTAGTCGCCAATAAATCCCCCCCCTTCCCCCAAAAATCTTTTTTTTCCACTCCCTCTTTCCAAGGAAACCATAACTATAAAATTCGGGAAACCTTGGCATTATGTATTTTTATTTTGGGCGAGAACAAAAAATATTTTTGTTTGGGTGACCTTTCTCCCTTTTAATTTTTCTTTCAGTCGGTCATCTACTTTTTAATTTTACCAGAAAAAAGAATTCTCCTCTCTCTTTTCCCTCTAAAGCCATAAAACCTACTAATTAGTTCTGCACCTGTGCACATTGGGAAGGAAATAAATAAATATAGAAAATACTAATTCTTTTTTTGAACACATTTTGTGTTTGTTGGAAGGGGGTTGACCTAAACAATAAATAAAATTGTTGGAATGATTTTGTATTGTTTTTATATTTTTTGTTGTTTTTGCTCTTTTGTTTGAAATTTGTGAATGAAAAAAGAATTGAAAAAGCTTTGAATAGAAAAAGATTGAGGATTGAGACAAGACAACTAAATAATTGTTGTGTTGATTATTTAAATTTGATGTTAAAAGCTTGCATTAAAAAATGCGAAGAAGTGAAAAGAGATTTGGAAGTCGAAAGATTTTTATGTGAAAATTCCTATTTAATACAAAAATTAAAGTTAAAAAGCAGTTTGTACTCATTTGATGCAGACACCGTTTTTCTATTTTTAACATAGAAATGTTTCTGCGATTTGTTCCAAAAATAGTAAAATATAATTAGAACATGGTGACCGCTTATTTCAATATACTTATTATATAGCAGGGAAGATTGAGGATTGAGACAAAGTGCCGATACATATAAAGTTTCAATTCCCTACATATTTCTTAACTTTTAATGAGGAAAGATATTAAGATATTTAATTTTATATCTCTCCATTTCTTCAAAATTATTCTAAAAAATTTTCAGACAGTAACTCTGCCCAGTATAGATGCTAATCCAGCTTGGACTGGCGCCAGTATAATGTGTCAAGCAGCTGTTAATGGAGGGACTAAAGATTCTCCCGTTTCGGTTATTGAAGTTCGTTATTTACGTAATGTACATGTTGTTGATACAAGTGGACAGGGGCCTGTGCTAATTCCTAATCAGGTGTGGAATTATTTTTAAAATTTTAATTTGGAAAATCCGCAAGTTTTGTCCGCAATAATTTGCGGACAGTGGATAAACACTTGCGGATATATTTTGCAGGCATTTGCTGAACTTAAAAATTTATCATTTAGGGCTTTCATTTCTATGTGGAATGTGTCAGAGGTCAAGACGGTCTTTGTCAACCTAGTGCAAGGCGTAAAACTCTTCGCTGTGCAGTCCAAGCTAATCCTCCAGCCAATAAATTTGGTTGGCTCAAAAATGGACAGGTTATTAGTGGAAACGGGCCTGAAATTACTATAGGTTATTAAAGAAAATAGTAATTAAAAAGGAATTTTATTTTTAACTGAAGGAACTGAAATGATTGGTCATTCCCTTCAATGTGCAGCAAACAATGGACTTTATGCGGAGGAGAATCCGCTAAAGTCTGAAGCTGTTTCGATTGACCCTTACACTGCTGCAAGGCTTTTACAAGACAATTTTCAGGTCTTGAAAATTTTTTTAAGAAATTGGATTGAAAAATTTCAAATTTTTAGCAAGCACAATCCAGCACTCCTTTTCAATCGGGCAATCGTGTTGAAATGGGTCAAAGTGTTCAACTAAACTGTCTTGTTGAGGGCAATCCACGTCCCGTCGTATTTTGGAAGTTAAGACGTCCAAATGGGGCCGTTGTGGATGCTGCTTGCCCACAAGTGATTTTTCTAAATTTACTTTCATATAGACATTTTGCCCCCATCTATCTTATTTCAAGAATCTCTCAGTTACCCATCTCCATAAATTAAAATCCTTGACCTTTCTCTCTCTCCCCTGTATCCCAATTTTTGTCATTATCCCAGCCTGAGACAGCTCAAATAGTTGAATAACCTAGAGATTTTTCTCTTTCTAATAAAAATATTTTCTAGGGATTAAACGGTCAATATCGAGAAACAGCAGCATTAGTCACTGGAGGCCCACAAAACGGAGCTGTTGTTCCTCCCCCAGTTCAACCAACAACAAATTTAATTCGTTTACAAGCTTCGTGTATACTTCATGTAGCTAATTATTCATTTTCTGGGCAATATTGGTGCTCGGCTTGTTCTTATGTTTCTCAAGGATTTCCAGAATGTTCTCCAGGATTGGATACTCCTGGAGAAAGACTTTTAAATCTACAAGTGCAAGGGTAAAGGACTTGTTGAATTTTGGTATATTCGATAACCTTTTAAGAGCACCACAAATGTCAGAAGTAGAGCCTTCTGTTGAACAACCAGAAGATAGAAGTAGTGCTATTGTATTAGTTCATTTTTGTGCTGAACCAAGTCCTCGGCCGCCTAGAGAGGTCGAGAATTTTTTTTAAAAAGATTTTTCCAAAAAAATTATTTTTCAGTTAGTCTTTACAATTGACGGGAATGATATTCAATTAGGTCAACAATTTCAACACTTTACTTTTGACAACGTTATTCAGAACAATACAGTTCCAAATTGTTTTGTTGCAAGATTAAGAATTGCCCCAGTTAGAGAAGACGATCAAGGAAGGCAAATTGTTCTTAGAGTACAAAACCAATTTGGGACAAAACAGTTGAGTGAAGAAAATTTGGGAATTTTTTAGAAAAAAGATGCTTCCTAGTCCTTTCAGAATAAATATCCATTTAGCCATTAATATGAGTATTTTCTCGATTATTACCCTCTCTCTAATTAATTACCTCTTCTCCCTTCAAATAGAGATTGAAACTAAAAACTAGCAGGGCCGAGAGTCACGGTGTTTAGTTTAGTCGTTTGACGTTAATTTTTGGCTGATTTTTGGCGTATTTTAATAATTTGAAAAATTGGCAGTTACTCTCGGCGTTAAAATTTAGGACCACGGCCATGATTACTGGAAATAAACAATGCACTAATTTTGCATTTTGTTAGATTCAAATAATTAGAATAATTATTTAAGAAAATACGATAAACTCAGAAAATTAAAATTGCTACGAAGCATTTTTCAAATAAACTAAAAATTAATAAAATAATTTTTTCAAAAATTCTTTTTAGTATTCCCGTCTCTCTTGGTGATTTATTAGGCGTTGACGCCTCTCAAATGGGGAGCTTTCCTGGATGGGCTGTTTGGCTAACAGTTGCCGCTTTAGGCATACTTTTCTCTTGTTCTGTTATTTATTGTATGAAGAAGAATTTGCTTTGTTTTTATAGTAAGTTGTTTTAAATTAGAACAAAACAGAGATGGGATCAGGCAAGTCTGCTGCGTTTCTTGCCTCATTTTAAGAAAGCTTAACGTGAAGCAAAAGGGTTTAAAATAGCGGAAGACCGTAAAAATCTACAAGATTTATCGAATTATACCAAACTTGACTAATCTGACCTTCATAATCCAATACCTCAATTCATCACCTAAGAGTTTCTCTTAATAAGAATTTTTATTGAATGAACAAGTATTTTTCTAGAAATTATAATTTATTTCTCAATTACTCGTTCACATTTGAAATTCTTAAAGGAGCTGGTTAACACTATTTTGTGAATATCCTTAAAAAATATTTTGAGCTAACTATCTTTCAAGATCTTTTATCACGCTATCGCATTAGCTGAACATCCCCTAAACCCTATTAAAAATATTTTAGAGACTAAATTTTTATTTAAATTTTTTAAAAGGGATGAAAGACGGTCAGCAATATTCTACAGATAATTTAAAAGCCGGGTAATTAATTTATAATTTTAATATAAAATAAAATTTGCCCTTCTTTTTTAGAGTACATGATTCTTATAATGATGAAAATGCAAACAGACAACTTTTTGGAGGAAGCAATGGCCATGAGGTAATGCGCCCACCGAGTGTGTCTTTGGCTTCTGAGCCACCTCCAATGACGATTTACATGAGTCGGGAGGCCGTTGTTTGAAAGAGGGAACAGAGAAAAATCACGAATTTGGTTTCTCCCTCACCTAGAAAATCGGGGATGTGCCCGGGGCTTTTGAAATTTTGACTTTTTCGATCCCCTTAGACTCGAGAAAATTTTTAGGTACCTGACCTAACTATTTTTGGCGCCCCGGCACATCCCTTGAAATTTTTGGATCCCAGAATCAAAAGAATTTTTAGCGTCACCCCCCCCCCCCTCCCTCGGGAATTCTTTCCTCCACTTGGCACATCCCTGACATAAACTTAAAAATAAAATAATTCAATTTATTTTTTAGAGTCCGTATGAAGCAGCTGTTCATGTAGCCTTCTCAGAGTCCCGAATCTCTGCTGTCTAAATTAAAGAAGCATAATTCTCTTCTACATCTTTTTCCAACTGAAAAATACCAAAAATTGTGACATTGTTAAATTATTTTTTTGGTCTCATATTTAGGCACGCTAATATACCTATTTGTTTATAATTTAATTATGTAAATGTTGGAAAGGGGTTTTGTTTTATTTAAAAAATATATATATATATATAACTTGAATTTTTCATTAAGATAATTTTTTGATTAAATTTTAATGAAAATATTGAAGTCCCCCTTTCAACATTAATTTATTTATTCTGTTCATACCTTTCAACTACAAAAAACCTTTTTAAGCAATTCTTTGTTAATTTTGTAGTTCAATTTTATGTATTTATTTTAAATTTTATTTAATGCTATTTATTTTTTATATGCACGTAGGGTTGTCGGTTCGAAGCAGACAAACATCTTCGGAGGATATCCAAAGATTTTACAATAATCGACAACTCTATACACAAGAATCGGGGGCTCTACTCCAGTTTATGCGTCCAATCGAATTTTATGCGTCCAATGAAAGTTTATGCGTCCAATCAAACTTTATGAGTCCAATCAAAAATAATTGGATTTTTCTTGATATTGCCAGTTTGGGGTATGGGTCCAAAGCATTTCTTCATGTTCGGGACCTACGCCCACTGGGTCTGGGACCGTTCCTTACCCTATATCTCGAAATTTCGGAAGGTTATAATTGTTTTTCCGGAATTTCTAAAAATTGGCTATAACTCTCTGAAATTTCGAGGTATAGGGTAAGGAACGGTCCCTGACCCAGTGGGCGTAGGTCCCGAACATGAAGAAATGCTTTGGACCCATACCCCAACCTGGCAATACCAAGAAAAATCCAATTATTTTTTGATGGGACTCATAAAGTTTGATTGGACGCATAAACTTTCATTGGACGCATAAAATTCGATTGGACGCATAAACTAGAGTAGAGCCGAATCGGGTTTCCGGCCAGTCATCTATTTTTTGAAAGATTGCTAAATGAATCAAAACTCTAAAGTTTCATAAGCTCCTTAAAGCTAGAAATCTCTCCGTCCATTCCTTCTTTCGCTCACTTTTCGTTTCACCAGTCTTTCGGAGTTTCCTCCTAACGACTGGTGCCGGAGCAATGAGAAATCGAAAAAGTTTAGCTACGGAGTTTCCAGAATATTAGCTCTGCCGAAGCCTGCTCCGGACCATAGCCAGACACGGCACCATTCCCTATCCATTATAAACAACTCCCTCGGCTTCAAAAATAGTTTGAGGATACTGGGAAATTCGGATCCCTCAAACCTATCCAAAAGAATTTTGCCATTTTTATTTAATCATTTTAATTTTTCCGTAAAGTGCATAATTTATAAAGATTGTATCACTTTCCTATTTTTTCATTATTTACCATAAATTGCCATTTATCAGAATAAAAATAAGCATAAAAGCAGGACAACAAATTTTTCTCTAAAATAGGCATCACCAAAAACAAATATTTTATGATAAAGCAAGATCGTAAATACGGCAAACAAGCATGGAGTGTGTAAAGAAAAAAAGGTCAAATTATATAAAGTTGCTTTTTTAAATTTTTTTGTTATGCGTCTTTTATTTCCCTTTATTTCCTTTAATATTCATCGGCATCTTCTCCACCAGCCGAATCCATGCCAACTTCTTCATAGTCCTTTTCCAATGCCGCAAGATCTTCACGAGCTTCAGAAAACTCTCCTTCTTCCATTCCTTCACCAACATACCAATGAACGAATGCACGTTTTGCGTACATCAAATCAAATTTGTGGTCGAGACGAGCCCAAGCCTCAGCAATGGCTGTAGTGTTGGAGAGCATACAGACAGCGCGAGGAACTTTGGCAAGGTCACCGCCAGGAACAACAGTTGGTGGTTGATAGTTGATACCGACCTGAAAAGAAAAACATATAATGTATAAACATAAAGTTCATCCACAACCCAAAAAGACCCAAGTTCATTTACTGAAACAAATTTTTACCTTAAAACCTGTCGGGCACCAGTCCACAAACTGAATTGAACGGTTAGTCTTGATGGTAGCAATTGCTTGATTGACATCCTTTGGAACGACGTCCCCTATAACATTTAAAAATTATCAAGCAAAAAATTAATACAAAAAAACCTCGGAAAAGCAAACAAACAGCCATATACTTTCCATGTCGAGGATCACACTTGACCATTTGATTCGACGGCTCAAAACACATTTGAGTAATCTCGCTAACAGACAAAGACTCGTGATATGCCTTCTCTGCAGAAATTACAGGCGCATAAGTAGCGAGTGGAAAGTGGATGCGTGGATACGGGACAAGATTGGTCTAGAAAGATAAAATTGTTTGAAGATTAGTAATCAAAATAGATAGAAAACCTGGAATTCAGTGAGATCAACGTTCAACGCGCCATCAAAACGGAGAGAAGCCGTGATGGAAGAGACCACCTAAAATTTAAAAATAGACTTCAAAATAACTAGAAAATGAACCTGCGAGATAAGACGGTTGAGATTGGTGTAAGAAGGTCGCTCAACATCCAACTTGCGACGACAAATGTCATAAATAGCCTAGAAAGAGCATGATTATCAATTAATAAACGTTTGATTAACCTCATTATCAACCATAAACGCACAGTCAGAATGCTCCAGCGTCGTATGAGTTGTAAGAACAGAATTATATGGCTCAACAACAGCTGTGGAGACTTGCGGCGCCGGATAGATAGAAAACTCCAACTTCGACTTCTTTCCATAATCAACCGAAAGACGCTCCATAAGAAGAGATGTGAACCCAGAACCAGTGCCACCACCAAAAGAGTGGAAGATCAAAAATCCTTGAAGTCCTTGGCAGTTGTCAGCGATGCGACGAATGCGGTCCAAAACTGGGTCGATAATTTCCTTTCCAACAGTGTAGTGTCCGCGAGCATAGTTATTGGCTGCATCTTCTTTCCCAGTGATCAACTGCTCTGGATGGAAGAGCTGCTTGTATGTCCCAGTACGAATCTCATCTTTAAAAGAGAAAATTAGTTTAGTGATTAAAGGTTCAAAAAAACCTATAACAGTCGGCTCCAAATCCACCATCACTGCACGAGGAACGTGCCGTCCATTTCCAGTCTCAGAGAAGAAAGTCGAAAACGAATCATCCTGCGCCGATTGTTCAGAAGGCATACGACCATCTGGCTGAATTCCATGCTCTAAGCAATAAAGCTCCCAACAAGCATTTCCAATTTGAACTCCAGCTTGGCCAACATGAATGGAAATAACTTCGCGCTGTAAATAGAATGGGTTAAAAAAAAGGAAGGTAACCCCCTTCTCCCTCCCTCAATCGGGAAAGCTGGCTTCCCAACTAAAAACTGGCTCAATGCTTAATAAGCCCCAGCTAAATCCAGAAGGGGATGAGTCATCAACCCTACCCAAAACTAATCAAAACGAACCATGTTAAGAACAGGTCAAGATAGTTGTTGTGAAAAACGAACGAATTTAGAATAATTGTAAGCTTAAATGAGTAAAAATTAATAAAAACAAATACAAAAACAAGTAAAATCCTTATAAATTGCGCAACAGAGTATTTAGACTTTGCTAGTTTGCAATCCTAAAAATGTCATATTTTTTGAGCGGGCAAGCTATAAATTGATTTTTTTGAATTTTGTTTTTGTCCACTCCCCCCTACTGCACACAAAACGCTCGCTGTGTAATTGCCTCACTGTGCAGTGGTATTTTTATTTTGGACTTGTGTTCTGTTTAAATATACCCAGGAAAATAGACAAAGCACCTAATAGCACAAAAACAAAAATTCTTCGCGAAGGAATTAAGAATGTCAAATAGTAAAAAATTAAAAACGTCCAGATTAAGTGAAAATGTCAAAATGTCGAATTTTAGAATATCTAATTTTCAAAAAATAAATTAACTTTTGGGTAAGAGACTGTTGGGTCTACTGTGTAAATTAATCTCAAAATACCAATTTAGGCAAAAAACAATTATTACGTCACAGTGCAATCCTTATCTTTCATTTCCTATCTTTTCTTTGTTCCATATTGATTTGAATTTAATTCATTTCAAATTTTCAGTTTACATATGTTTTTTTCAGAATTTCACAAATTCTTCTAACGGGTACAACTAAAAGCTCATAACAATTTTCTAGTCTTTAAACATCGACTTTATCATGAAAGTGCCATTAGAACCTCGGATGTCTGTTCAACGTGATGCTGTTCTTGACTTACTTAAACAGGTTTTTAAAATTTAGAAAGGATTTAAATCTGGAATTGTGGGTTTTATTGGGTGGGGTTGTAACTTTCTCTCGAAACGTCCAAGAATTCCTTCTGGCTCTTTTTACAGACGGAGCCTTGACTCTCGATTCAACTCCATTATCAAAATAGGTAGACGTTGTATCAGACAATCCTTATCCTTTAACAAGATTAGAGTTGGTTCCGACGACCCTTCCGACGATGGGTTTTAAATAACGTTGGGCGGGACCATCTATGACCGTCCTTTCCCTGCCTTTTCTCTCCGACATGTTCGTGACCAACCCTAAACAAAATTCTATAATTTATTTTAGCTGGCATCTGATAATGAAGATTATTTTAAACAAATTCACAACCCTTCAATTTATAATAGACGAATTCTAGAAAGTTGTAAAGAATTGTGTTCTTCAATTGACCTCATTCGCGGTACCTTTAAATTAATCAAATTAATATTTTTCCATTTTTTAAAGAAATAATTTGTCAACTCCAAATTGCTTCGCAAAATTATGACTACGATGAAAATACTCCTGGAAATGGATTTCGGTTTTTTTATTTCAAAAAAATTTTTTTTGATTTTATTTTTTAAGTTCTCTTATTTGTATTAGTGACATTGTTCTTTTACATTTAATTTCGGTTCTTCGAATCTGCTCAGACAATCGGACTACAATTATGTTTCGTTTATCGCATTGTTGTAAGGAAATTGAGGCTTATGTGGCTATTCTTCGCTTTCTTATTTTGGCATATCAACAGGTATATTTTTTTGATTACTGCTCCAGATATTCATGAAATGTTTTCCTTATCTAATTTCTTTTATGAAAAGAGAAAGTTTAATAGCTCCTTGTTGATTGACTGCCATTCTTGGTAGATTAGATTCTACATAGAACCTCGATTTTTTACAACGGGATCGCACTAAAACCCTAAAAGCTAATGTTTCTGATTTTTCCTTTTTTTGCTAATTTAATTCCGGTTTTCAAAGGTTGTCTCTTTATTGGATGTTTTGGATAACAACAGCTTGTTCCCACCGCTTAATAGTGACTATCAACAATATAATATAATGTTTCGTGGAATTGAAAACCTCGATGCTTCTTGCTTTTATGGACGTTCTCTTGGATTTCAAGTTAATTTTTTTTCTTTTTTTAATTTTTATTTTTTATATTTTCAGTTTTCACCTTCTATTACTCGTATTTTTCGGGTTATTGGATTGATTTTGGCCACTTATAGTCTTTCATGGGAAAGCACTGTGGCTCTAAGCTCTTTAATTAGAGGCGGCCGGATGCTTTTGAATCCAGAACAGCGTGCAAAACACATTATTAAGGTTATTTTGGCAGGTTTTTTATTAAAAATATTTTAAGGTGACTCGAGAAGCAAGCATTGGATTTTGCCGAGGGTTTTGGAATCTTTCAGAATTGACAATGCCTAGTTTATATTGTCCTGTTATGGCAACTTGTGAGAAGACTGAAATTAAATTAGCTGGTACTCTTTCGCTAGAATCGGTTAATGGAGGTTTTGTTCAAATTCATGAGCCATCTTCGCATACTGGACCTCGACCTATTGCTTTGCGTGTTCTTTCTTTTCAACAACGTTTTGGATTGGTATTTTATTTTAGCTTATAGAATACTTTATATTACTGCTGATCTCCTAAACAAAACTTTACCTCCGTTTTTGAACACTATAGCTTGTCCCTCTCAAAAACTTCTAAGTTGAAGGTTTCACACAACATAAGGAATGGGTACACCCCAAGGTACCGCCGCCCAAGGTACCGCAGGCTCAATGTACTCTTTAAAACACTTAAGAGAGTAAACTCACAACTTATTATATTCTTTTCTTTTAAGAATTCAAGCAGTTCTCGAAATTTGACTCTTTCGCCTTATTTGGTTATTCATTGTCATGGTGGTGGTTATGTTGCTACTTCATCTAAATCACATGAGGTTTTATTTTAAAAATTTTCTTTAAAATAAAATTTATTTTTAGACTTATCTTCGATATTGGGCCAAATCTTTGGAATGCCCACTTATTTCTATTGACTACTCGTTGGCACCTGAAAATCCCTTTCCTCGCCCAACAGAGGAGGTTCTTTATGCTTATGCTTGGATTCTTATAAATCACGAGAAATTTGGTTTTTTTATTTTTTGCTAAAATTTTCTCATTTTTTCTTAAAGGTTGGACTGGTGAAAAAGTTTGTCTTGTTGGCGATTCTGCTGGAGGAAATTTGATTGTGTCTGTTTCATTGAAGCTTGTCGAATTGGGTGTTAAAAGACTTCCTGACGGACTTGTTCCCATCTATACTCCTTTTTTGTTTCAGGTTTTTAATTTATTAACACAGTCTTTGTTCAAAAATATTTTTCAGTATTTGCCGTCCCCTTCTCGTGTTCTTAGCTTTATGGACCCTCTTTTGCATATGGGTGTAGTAATTCGTTGTGCAGCAGGTTTTTTTAAATTTATTTTCTAACAATAAGTTTTTATATTTTTTTCAGCTTACTCTGGTACTTATACTGATGAGGAGTTGGATAAGGACGCTTCTTTTAAAGAGAGTCCGAATGTTCCAGCAAATAATGGACATAGATCGTTGCAGGATTATGTTGACCAGGTGCAGCGAGCGCAGAATGAAAGTCTCTTGGATTTCACGGTTATTTTTTAATTATTTTTTGACTCAAATTTATGGTTGTTGAATGAGAACATATTTTGGTAGTTATTGTTATAATTTTCATCTGTCAGTAGGCTTGACTTATTACATGAGATATTTTTTTGTAGAAACAAATAACTTAGAACTGGCAAGCACATGTCTTTTATTTTTTGGACAAAAGAATGTGCTCGCCAGTCTTTTGTGTTTATATTTATTTTTTATTTTCAGCAAGGCTCGCAATCTATTGTTTCATTAATCAATTTGTCGTTATTCAACAAATCTGTCCCTGAGCAACCTAATTTTGATTCTCCACCCAAAGAAGACGATAAACGATTAGACAAAACTGTGGGATTTGTAATGCCAACAGAAAATGTTGGAGGAGGAGGAGAGTCTCAAGATGAAGGGGATAACAGGCCAAATGCTGAAGATGATGAAGAAGATTCTGCAATGCAATCGGTTAGAGTAGATGCTGATCCGGCACATATTTTTCTTTCGACAACAAATTTTGACCAATGCTTGATTGACTATTTACAAATACATCCAATTACTAAAAGGTTGCATTTTTGATTTAATTTTTAGAATATTTTTCGGCTTTACTAAAAAGTTACCAATATTTTGGGGTATATCCTTTTCTGCCTTACTAAAGGCTCTTAATCTTTATATCCTGGTTTTAGCTGGGATGAGGATTGTAATGTTGCTTTTAACTTGGAGAGTTTTTAACATAACGCATTACTTTTTTAACATAACTTTTTTAACATAATTTTAACATAACGCATAACTTGGAGAGTTTTTAACATAACGCATTCTGATATATAACATAGCAAAAGGGATAGGTTCGATATCTTGCTGGCACCTGAATTGTGTTCTTCTGTTCTCTTTATTTTTCTTGTATAAATTTATTTTCAATTTTTTCAGTTCAATAAATACTTTTACTGATCAAGCATCTACTGACTCAAAAGTATTTGGTGATGAATCAGAAGAAACTGAGGTTTTTACTGCAGCTGAACGTTCCAATGATAAATTGCTGACCCCAACATCAATTCTTGCTCCAGATATTACTCAACAACAATCAACTCCGTCGAGTACAGCGTCAAGCACTTCTTTCTTTCGAAATATTTTACATTCTAATACAAGCAATAAAGATGACAGTCAAGGACGTTTGAGTTATTTTAGTCCTGGTTCAAGCTTAGGATGTACTCCATTGCATAGCAAGAAGCGACTTTCAGTTAGTTTTAATTTTCTTGTTACGATTTTTTGTGGTTTATATCAGGGTTCAGTCGGGTGGGAAGAATATTAATATCGAGTTACCCGCCCATTTACTTGACAAACCTCGGCTATAGGTTTCCGTGGGGGTTGGAATTCTTGAATTTGTTAATTTTATTATTCAGAGAAACAAATCCCGTTCACTCAGTCAAAGTCTAGCAGACACCGCTGCCCTTGCTGCAGGGCATGCAACCGACAAAATAACTGAATGGCTTGATACACCAATGGAACCATTAGGAAGCGTTGACAAAAAGAAGCTTACACGTGCTGCAACAATGTCTCCAATGAGTGCAGCGAAAGTCCAACAAAAAGTAAAAATTTTTTATTGAAATTAAAATATTTATTTTTTAATTCTTAGGAAGCAGTCCATCATCATTCTCATTTTACTGAATTGTTAAAACTTAAACTTCCACGTGAACATTTAATGTCGCCTATGTATACACCAGCTGAAACTCTTGCTAAATTACCTCCAATCCGTTTTGTGGTGAATTTTTTTTATAAAAAGATAAGCGTGAAAAAATTCTGTTAAAGGCTTGCCATCTTGACCCATTACTTGACGATACTATAATGTTTGCAAAAAAGGTCCGAGACTCTGGAGGGAAGGTACATAGCGTAGATTTGCTTGATTCTTTGCCTCATGGATTTCTCAATTTTTCGCCAATGTCCTCTGACTGTCAAAATGGAGCAAATATTTGTTTGGAACGAATTAAACAAACTCTTGGGATGCCTTAAAGATTGAAAGACTTTAAATTTAATTTTTTGACTAATTTTAATATATTTGAGGCCAATTTATGTGTTTATTATACAGTCGAATCTCACTTGTACGTCACTCTCACTTTAACTCAGATTTTTTTCTGCCCGAAAGGTAACGTTCAGTTGAGGTTCGACTACATGTATTCGCAATTGTATTTATCTCTTCATTTTTTTATATTCTCATAATGACTTGCTCAATATTAGACTCACACCTCTTTTTATTATTTTTAGATATTTTATATATCTTCTATTTAACTGACCCACAGGTATATAAAAACTATAAGGACCCTTATTAATTACAGTTTAGGGCAATATACATAAATTAAACATGTTCAACATTCTTAGAATTTCTTTGCATCTTGGCCCCAGCTGTTTTAAGAATTGTAAAAAAATTTTAGGATTTGACACTTCCAAGATGCAAAAAAAGTTCCCTTTATTTTTGTATGCAATTTGTGCCTTCTAAACACCCTATCCATTAAAAATATTATCTTTTTATGTCAAAATTGTGTATATTTATGTTTATTAAGAGGTAGTTTTGACGGATTAGAAAAAAAAGTTTTTCCCTTATATGTTAATGGCTATAATTTGCTTTACAAAAAAGAATCTAATGGCTTATGCTTTATTATTATTAAGGGGATTAATGTTTTTAGAGCCTCGAGATAATGTTTAATGTAAACATTACACTAAATAAAAAAATATTTTTTCCTAAAAATGATTTCCTTCCATTTCTAATTAAAATTTAAAAAAATGTTTCTTGCTGACAGAAGGAATGATTCATTATTTTATTCTAAAAGAGAAATTCCAACAGTTTTGTATTGGGAAGGGAGAGGCAAGTAAAAGATATAAGGAATAAAAGAAAATGTAAGAAAATTTTAGTTGATATTGGATTGAAATTAGGAAATTCGATACAACATCAACAGTCACAAATCCAATTGTTGCATCACTACCCGATTTATGTTTGTTAATTTTCAATTAGAGTGTAGGGTATATCCGTCCTCATAAGAACATAAAAAGAAATTTTTGAAAAATTGTTGACTGAGTTTTTCGGAAAGTTGGCAGTTGTAATAAAACGTTGACTTGAATAAAAACTTTGATTTTCGCGAAGTATCCATCTAAGAGAAAAAACTGATACCTCAATTGACTACGATTATTGACATTGTTTTCTAATTTAAAATTTGCTCTTACTCGTACTTGTATAATTTTTCTCGGTACGAATACGAATTTTGGTACGAGCTTCCAAAACACTGATTATTGGGAAGAAAATTTTCATTTTTAATAAAAATTGCATTTTTAAGAATTACTTGGAGCCGACAACTTCAACTCCAACAAGTCAGTTAGCTTAACCAATATATTTTTGAAAATTATAATATTTAGAATTTGTAGAACCATCCAATCTTCTAAAACAATTTTTGGCTCAACCAACATTACAAAGTGACGGAAAATTTAAAAAAATAAAATTTAAGGCATTTCATTTACTTGTTATTTTTATTTCTAATTTTCACGTCTTTGACGTGTAAAATAAACAAAATTAAGGCAATGGACAAACTCAATTGTGGCAATTTCTTTTAGAATTGCTCATGTCAAGAGAAAACTCTTCTTGTATTGAGTGGCATGGAAAACATGGTTTTAATAATTTCCTCCCAACTTTTCTTTTAAAAACCCCCAAATTTCAGGCGAATTTAAATTAATGGACCCAGATGAAGTTGCAAAAAGATGGGGACAACGAAAAGGGTTTGACAAAGAAATTTATAAAAAATAAAAAATTTTTTCCCAAAGCAAGCCTAACATGAACTATGACAAATTGTCTCGTGCCCTTCGCTACTATTACGACAAAAAAATAATGTCCAAAGTGCAGGGAAAGCGATATGTCTATAAATTCGATTTTGAGGAATTAATTAAATTTTGTGAGGCAACAGCTTTAAATCAGAGTAGTGGAACAATTTGAATAGACAAAGAAATTATAATAAAAATATTTAAATAATAAAAAATATGTAAATAAATTAAATTTTTCTAAATAAATTATCAACTATATTTTGAAAATGAAATAAAAAGTACACAGATTTGTCTATATAATATAAAATACAATACCAGTTTTCCTTAATGATTTTCAAATAAAACAAATCCAGCTTGCCACAATTCATTGTGGATTTATCTCTTCATCTGTTGGTATTTGATAAAAAAAAAACTTGTAACTAACTGGTATACGGTAAATCGCGACAAAATGTCCCAATCAGTAAATAAGCTGTTTTGACGCAAAGTTTATTGCGGGCTATTTGAGTCTAGCTGTTTTGGAAGACCTACCTAATTGAGTTTGTCCTTCCTAAAATGGCTTTTGCTTAATTGTATCAATAACGATATTAGTATGTTAATGTTTCTTAGACCAACTTTTAGGTATTTTTCTATACGGAGATTGAAGTAAAGCTATTTTATTTTCTTTAAAAATATTTTTATCTTAGTAGTAGTACATTAAGAGGGCCTGTTATTGGAATTAATTTTGGTTTTACAAATTCGTCTGTTGCAATTTTAGAGGAAAGAAAAGCAAAGGTTCTCAAAAATGATGAAGGTTCTTTTACTACTCCCTCTGTTGTTTCTTTTACAAAAAATGGTGGGGGTAAATGTTTAGTTGGGGCTCCAGCACTTAGACAGGCTGTTTTGAATAGTCAAAATACTGTTTTTAATATTAAACGATTAATTGGAAGGAAATTTGATGATAAAGAGGTGCAAGATTTTATGTAAGCTTTTAAATTAAAATTCAGTTTGTGTAGTTACCCCCCCCCCATAAGCCCCGCCCCCTTTTTCTTCCATCTTCCTTTTTTAATAAAAGAAAAAATGGACATGCAAAGGAATCGATTTTCTTTGCTGCTGTAGCCCGTGTTGTGAGTAGAGCCCGGAATTTCGTACCGTACCGTATTCCGTACCGTACTACCGTATAATACCGATACCGATAGATACCGATAAATTTCAAAATTTTACCGTACCGTATTACCGATACGGAATACCGAAAAATACCGATACCGATAAATACCGATAAAAATTTATCGGTATTCCGTACCGTATTTTCAAAAAATTTATATATTAATCAATAATTATTTTTATAAATAAATTTGTATGGATAAAGAGGTAAATCAGGGATTTACAGGGATTAAGATAGATTTTGTGTGATATCGGTGGATATGGAAGGATTAAGAGGACTTTCATTGTTTTCCAGCGCAGTAGGCGAAAATTTTGAGAATTTTAGTATACAATCAACATACCGTATTTATTCTAATTGAATGGCACCTCCATTTGAATGGCACCTCCAATTGAATGGCACATTTTTGAATGAATGAAAAATAGAATGGCAGCCTCTATTTGAATGGCACCTCTAATAGAATGACACTTTCTAACTATTAACTATCTAACTCTTATTTCTTTATTCCCTTAATTAACTAGTTTAATATCCCTTTTTAGTATGATAGTTCCGATATTTTTGAGCATGTCTAGGGCAAAAAAGTGGTGTTTGATAGGGATATCAAGGGATTTGAGAGGATAATGAATCCCCCTCAAATCCCTGAATGCTAACAAATCTAGATCCCTATATCCCGCCAAATCACCCAACATCCTCCTCAAACTCTCGATAACCCTCCAAAACCCAATATCCCTCAAAATGTCACTTGATCCCACTATATTTCACCAAAATTCCACAATTTGATAAGCAATCAGGACCCAACTTTGCAGGAAATTTTTATTGTATTGCACCTATCTTAATCAAAATTTGACTCTTAGTCCCGAGACAAAAAACTTTTGAAACTTATAGTGATACGTAGAGAAAATTCACTATTAAAATTCTACAATATCGAATTTTCCATAAAAAGTTGGTCGAATTGCCTATTTTCCCAATCACCCATCTCAATCTCAACAATCCCAATCTCAATTTTTGACCTATGAAAAATAGAATGGCAGCCTCCATTTGAATGGCACCTCCAATTGAATGACAATTTTTTGGGGTATTGAAAAATAGAATGGCTGCCATTCTATTAGAATAAATACGGTATTTCTTTTTTTTTCTAGCGCCGCAGGCGAAAATTTTAAGAATTTTGGTAAACCAAGTCACAGATTCCTTGATTTTTTTATCGGTCGGTAGTATCGGTATTTTAGTTTTTCCGTACTGTATTACCGATACGGAATACCGAAAAATACCGATACCGGAAAATACCGATCAACTTCAAAATTTTATCGATCGGTATTCCGTATCGTACTACCGATACGGAATACCGATAAATACCGAAAAATACGGCCGTAGTACGGTACGGTCCGAGCTCTAGTTGTGAGTAGTTTCATCTTTTATTCACATAAAATCTTTTTGTGAAAGGAAACTTCATGATAAAGAGGCTCTAATCACCCAGAGTTATAATACAAGCACAACACCGGACTGAAGGTTCTAAAATGCAGAGTTGTGTACTTAAGTATGCTGAAATAAATAAAAAGTAAATATTGGCCCAAATGTCATTTTTTAGGAAAGGAAGATGAAGAAAAAGGGCGGGGCTTGTGGGGGACGGGGGGGGGGGTAACTACACTAGTTTAACCATTTATTTTTTAAGTAAAGAATCTCCAAACAAAATATTAAAATCTTCGAATGGGGACGATGTTTTGATTGAAATCCAAGGAAAGCTTTATTCCCCTCAACAAATAACTTCTTTTATTTTAATTAAATTAAAAGAAATGACAGAAAATTATTTAAATAAAAAAGTTGGGGATGCAATAATTACTGTTCCAAATTATTTTGATTATTCACAAAAACAAGCATTGAAACAAGCTGGAAAACTTGCTAACTTAAGAATTTTACGTTTTGTTCCTGATTCTGTTGCTGCAGCATTTAGTTATGGATTGGATACTTGTGGAGAGTCAAACAAAATGTTTAGTTTTTTAGATTTAATTAATTACAAGGGAAGAAGTGGTGAATTCTTGTGGATTTTTCTTTTTTTCCTTCATTTTTAGTCACCCAATGCTATTTCAAATTCATTATCTTAAGTGAATATTTTTAAAAAGTGACAATCTAATCCTTTAAAAAAGATGGAAATAAGTCTGCATTGACCATTTTGATCCTTTTTGTCTGCAGAAAAAATCTATATCCTTGCAGCAAAACTTCGTTATATGGCTATAACTCTCTTGATATTCGTCCGATTCTGCCAATTCTCATATCATTTGAAAAGTCTCGAGATTCGGCATCTTTTTTATAATTGGTCCGATCTGAAAAAATTTACAGACGGAAAATTGATTTTTTCTGCCTGTGACATTGTTTATCAATGATAACTTTTTGTAGAATGATCAGATCAGTCCAATTATGAAAAAGATGCAGCACCTCGAGACCTTTCGAATCCAGGGTGATCCTTTTGGCTTATTTATAGGCCATTTACCCTATTTTTGAGTGGCTGCGCCCTATTTTAGTGTTTTGAAAAGGGTCATCTTGTTCGAACCTATATAAGCGACTTCCTTGCAGTTATTACTGGGCCGGTAAATCACTTCTACCAGGGCGACGATTAATGCTTTCTCTTTTCTCATGTTGTAACTAGGTGAATCATCCTTTTGCAACTCATTCAATTCAACTCATGCCATATATTAAATTAATTTAGCGTTGCTGTTTGTAATCTAAATGGAGGTTCTTTTGAATTTTCTGTTTTGGAGCTAAAAAATTATGTTTATGAAATTGTGTCAAATAAATATGATATTTGCCTTTCTGGAGAGGCTTTTAACAATGTTATTGTTAATTATTTTGTTTCTGAATTTAAACGAGAGAATGGAATTGATTTAAATAAGGTGTTTTTAAATTAAACTTTGGTTTATATTAAACATTTTTTTTCTTATTTTTCTAAATTTTTTATCAGAATTACCAAATCTAACCAATCTTGATGTCATTCAACTCAACTCGAAGAGTTCTTCCGAATAATAATTTTCCATAAAAAGCTCACAATGGGAGGAAAATAAAAAGTTTCACCCAGGGCTTCCGAACTACGGCAAAACATGGTCTCTCCAGTTGTCCATTGCCTTTTCCCTAATTTTCCTTCAATCCTTGATTAGATAATCCAGATGATTTAATTTTAAAGGATTCTATAGCAAAGCAACGTTTACGTGAGGCTGCTGAAAAAGCAAAATGTGAACTTTCCAACTCTACACAAATTGAAATTATTCTTCCAAATATTATTTTTGATACTAATGGAGAACTTAAACATTTTCAAATTATATTAACTCGTTCTAAATTTGAGGAATTAACTTCGGAATTGGCAAAAAGAATTTTGAAAATTTGTCAACAAATAAAAGAAGAAATCGGCCAAATTTTGCTTGTTGGAGGGATGTCTAGAATGCCAAAGGTTTAGAAATCTTTGGTTTTTATTTATTTTGGTGATTGTGGGTTGTCCCAAGCAGGGCTGCACTCAATTGAAAAAAGATTCCGCAACTCGCAATTTCTTTTTAAAAATCCGCAATTGCGTGCAGCCCTAGTTCCAAGTTATCTTATGCGAACAAATTAACGAGTCTGCAAAACAAAAGTTTTCAACGTACCTCGACTTTCTTTGAGAATTTTGGTTGGTAATAGAGATTAGTGTTGATTGAGGAAGGTATTTGGGATTGGAGTCATCGACGGGCACAATGCGTTTGGGTAAAGTTGATTGAAATTAACACTAAATTCCCTCAAATACCCGTAAAAAAGCTAATCTGGCGTCTTGGCTTTCCAGAATTATCAAAAATTTCGTACGCCGCTAAAGGACATAACCTTGGATATACCTCTATCCATCCAACTACCCAGATATCTACTTAATCCCTCTAAATCTTCTTCTATCCACTGCACTCGCTGACATTAGTGCAGCTTCAACTAGAGAACAAATAAAATTCTTAATTTTGTGTTTCCTGCGATTTGCGTTGCTTTTTGGCCTTGCATTGCGTTTTTTTAGATTGCCTCTTGCACCTGCCATGTATCCGCAAAATTTTCCCTTGGATAACCTTTAAACCATTTATTTGTAAAATTATTTGAACAGATTAGAAGTATTGTTGAGGAAGTTTTTAAAAAGGAAATATTTAATTCCGAACATGAAGAAGGAGCACTTGCAATTGGAGCTGTTTATTTGGGTGTATTATTTGGTGATATAAATTATTTTGATAACAGACGAACATCCAAAAACAAAATTATTAAGATGGTATTTTTTGTATTTTTAAAATTTGGTGGAAAAATGGTCAAATATACCCCCCTCTCACTCTGTGAGTATAAGTTTTAGTTGTAGTCAGCGCTCATATCCACTTTACCAAAATCTCAATTCCGCTATGTCCTCTCTTTTGCCTGCGCTAATTTATTGTGTGTTTGAGGAGAGCTATCAGTTCCATCGTTGGTATTGGTTTCAAAATTTGGGTCCTCTGGATTTAGACTTTTTCTGGCATGATACACTGTGTCAGAAAAAGATAGACGCACCCATATTTTTGCTATTATCTCGCTTTATCTAACAGATATTTTTGTATAAATTTTCCCTGATATATCTTTTTAAATGCCAAAATGAATATAACCAAGAAAAATTTGCTAACTATTTTAAAAAATTTTTATGTTCAATTTTTTGAAAAACGCGTGTCAGAAAATGATAGACGCACTTTGGAATTTCGAGTTTCTAACAAAAAGAAAAATCTATAAAAATTTGAGTTAGCATATTTATTGATTCTAAGAAAAAATAAAAAAGAATTAGACCCATATCTCACTTCAGTGTCGAGATCCAGATACCCCAAAAATCAACGTAAATAGGGGGTAGGGCTCTTTAAAAAATATTTTCGATCCCTTATGGTTTGTTTTAAATTTCCATTTTGGGCTCATTCGAAAGCCCTTAAAATTTGCTTTAAGATAGCATAAGTTTTATTTTATAGAAAAAATATTTCAGACGGTTATTAAGTCTTAAATTTATAAGTCAGAGAAAATCACCTAAATGCCCCATAAAATTAGCGTCGGGAAATTAACGACCTACATCTATCTTCCAAATTTTTTCTCAAATACAAGATCCCATTTATCTTATAGCAAATTTTAAGAGCTTTCGAATGAGCCCAAAATGGAAATTTAAAACAAAACATAAGGGGTCGAAAATATTTTTTAAATAGCCTTACCCCCGATTTACGTTGATTTTTGAGGTATCTGGATCTCGACACTGAAGTGAGATATGGGTCTAATTCTTTTTTATTTCCTCTTAGTATCGATAAATATGTTTGTTGAAATTTTTGTAAATTTTTTCTAATGTCAGAAACTTAAATTTTAATCAAACATTAAAGTGCGTCTATCATTTTCTGACACCCGTTTTTCGAAAAATTTGACGTAAAAATTTTTAAAAAATATTTTGGAAATTTTTATTAATTATATCCATCCTAGCATTTGAAACGATAAATTAAAAAAAAATTTCTAGAAAATATCTTAAATATAGCACGAGATATGACACGAAATACAGGTGCGTCTATCATTTTCTGACACAGTGTATATCGTTTACATTTTGTTATGTTAGATTTTGTAATATGAGAAAGGAGAAGAAAAGGAAAATGTGGGCGGATAAACGCATAGTGTCCAGATTTTTAAATTTTATTTTTAGGCCTCACAAAAAATGTTTATCGGAGAAAGAAACATTGAATGTGGAAATGAAAAGGAATGCGCTAAATTGGTTTTTTATTTAAATTTTTTTGAATTTTATTTTTTATAAGTTTTGGGAGGCTATTGCAATTTATGTTAAAGAATTTTATACTTCATTACATATTGATGTTCGATCACGTAAGGCAATAAAAGGATTGGGTCATTTCGCTTTACAATGTGATGACTCAAAAAATGTGTGTGCTTATCTGGCCATTTCTAAAGCTGATTATAAGTTTGTGAAAATTTTTCTTTAGCTTATATTGTTTCCAAAAGTTTTGATATTCGAGTTAAGGAATCATTTAGAACCACGGTTTGCTTCGAATAGTTAAACTTCTTGGATTTTCGAAACAAAAAATTTGCTGAATTTGAAAAATCTCTTTCTGATTGTTTGAACAAATTACTAGCTAGCAGGGCTGGGTATTTGCCATTTGTTGGCTCCGGCTCCGGAGCCGACGATTTTCGGAGCCGCTCCATGTTGGCTCCGGGCTCCGGCTGGAAAATCAATGAATTATTTTTTATTGGGGGATCTAGGTAGATAAAGGGGGATGTCGAGTGATATCAGAGGATTAAGAGGGGTATCAATGGATTAAGCGGGATTTGGGTGGATTATCGTGTACATTAAGGGCGATATCGGGGAATTAAGCTGGGTTAAGGGGGATTTGGGTTGTCGGGGATCTGGGCGAATAGGAGATTGTAGATTTATCACTCTAGTTAGTATGTTAGTTACTTGGGGGTTGTATGTATGGATATGGAGTCGGGATTTGAGTGGATGTGTTTGGATAATGGATATAATTAGTGGATGTGCGAGTGTGGGCTTCCAGAGGTCCTACCCGATTCTAGACCAATTCACCAAATACTATTTATTGGTAATTGACATTATGGAGTGAACATTAATAATGGAATATAATGGACTAGGTATAAGATGGAATTTATAGGATTTAATATGTTCGATAATAGTATGGAATGGAACTGGTAATTGAAATAGGATTTTAGTGGAATAATAGGATAGTGAACAATGGATTGAAGTGAAGGAACTGAGATTGGACTGGACTGAGATAAACAGAGATTGGACTGGACTGAGGATATAAGATGGACTGAGAATGAGATAAACTGAGACTAACTGAGGTGTTTATTGGAGGGAATGAAAACCTTATAAGTCGGGAAAAGGGGAGTGGGAAGTGGGATAGGCAATAGTCAACAAGTTGGATTAATGGAGATTGTAACTGTGATTAGTTGAGAAAGTGGTCGGGGATAAGAGGAAATAATAGGAGTTCATGTGGATGGATAATGGGAAGTGTTTGGGAATAAGTGGAAATAATAGGAATTCACGTGAAATAATGGAAAGGCTGGGAATGAATAGTTGTAATTGTAAACAATAATATAGCGGAATTAAGCGGAAGTGCAGAGGCAAAGTTCAAAGAAGAGAAAACTATTAATTTATAAATGGGAAGATAGAAATGGGAATTAGAGTCTGGGATTGAGTCTAGGACTGAACTGGTTTGGGTTCCGGGATCAGGGGTTACACCTCCCTTGCCCACCTGGTCGCGTCCCTGCGACCAAATTTTGATTGTGGGGATGCTTTCTTATGGATTTGAATTCCTATTGTTGAGTTGTGATATCGCAAGGTGGCCACATTTGTGTCACACCTGGAGTTATTAAATGTTTTGGAGAGGGGAAAGGATTCCTAGGGGGAGAGGGATTCCTGGGGTTGGCTCTTAGTTTCAATGGTTTTGGATTAAATGGCATGGCTATTTCAGTGAGGGTAGTAATATAAAAGGAGAAGTGTGATATGTAAAAGAGATGTGGACACTCATAATATTTTTAACGTAATTATTGTTGTTTGGATAAAATTAGTTTTTGATTGAATTGAAATTTATGTTTGTTTAAAGTGCAATAGGATACATGATGAAAAGATGCAATAGGATAAATGATGCAACAGATAAATGATAAAAATGAGTACAGTATTGGTAAATAGTGAGAAAAGTATGAGGGGAATAATTTATAGTATTTTATTAGTCTGGGTATTAATATATTTTATGGTGTCTTCAATTATTATTTGGATGCAGGAGGGATTTGTGGATTTTATAATGGATACTAGGAGGGGATTTGTAATAAAATATGGGATGCAGTGTAAAATTTCAGTAAAAATTTTCATGATATGATATACAAAGGTTATAAGTGGGTGGTAATACTATTAGAGATTTTATTTAGGAATAACAAATTTTATTTGAGTTTAATTTCAGGGGCGATTTCATACAAAAAGTCTAGGGAAAAGGAGTTGGGACTTATGTATGAACAATCTGAAATAATTGCGATTCCAAATAAAATAACAAAATGTTTTTTTTTATAGCGCTTTCAACGGTGGAATAAGAACAAAAATAAAAAAATTTAAAACAAATTTAATGGGAAAAGTTGATGGGAAAAATTTAATGGGAAAATCTAATGGAACAAAAATTTTAATGGGAACAGAAAAATTCAACAAAAATTTAAAATTCTTTTCGTGAGTTTTCTTGGGGTGGTCAAAGAGGTCGGAGATTTTGAATGGGTGATTAAATGAAGAATTGTTTGAGTTGGTGTTAGAATGAGTGGATGTGAATACATTAATATTGAATGGGGAATTAAAAACAGATGAGCGGTGGGAAATTGAATATAACATCAGTTAGCTCCGATATTTGTTATTAAATATGTTGGAGGTAGTTGGAGGATACACGAGACGGCCACTTTCAGTGTCACGTCCGGCTTTATTAAATGTGAAGGGTGAGGGAAGGGGTGATATATTGATTTGAACACCAGTACGGGTGGAAAAGAGGGGCTGAGATATTTCCTAAGGGAACATAAGACCCAATTTCGTCCTTAATCTTATCTAGAAAATTTACGAGACGAAAAATTAAATAAAAGATTGAGTGATATAATATTAAATGAAAAAATGAGTTTCTCGCCAGGGTCCTTGCGGCCACCTGGGGTGTTATTAAATTTGTAAAAAAGATTTGAATGTTTTTAAATGTTTGGGTTGGAGGGAATATATAAACTGGGTTGGAATTATTTATCAAAAAAAATTTTTTTTAGTTAGGATGTGATTTTAAAATGGATTAGTAAGTTATCTGAATGTTAATTAAAAAGCTAGAAGCGGAAGTTAGTAGTGGATGTGAAAAAATTACAATTATTAATATTGAGCGTGCAATGTAAGAATGTTAGTGGTTGGTTGGTAGTTAAGTTGTTTGTTAGTAGTGTTATGTGAAGCTTTGTTATTAGTGGTATGTGAGGTTTTGTTAGTAGTGTTATGTGAAGTTAGTGTAATTTTGTGTGAAATGAGAATTTCAATGAACTCTGGAAATAAAAATGAAAAACTATGTTTTGTAGATTTTGGACTTTGGTATATGTAATGGGGTATTTTGAGTCTAGGCGCCTAGATTAGGATATGAATATTATTGGATTTATTGTTTTTGGATTTGTTGTTTTTAATATTGAGCGCTGGATTAGGATATGTTTATTGAGTGATGAGCGGTTTGGTTAATTTAGAATTTGATTTATTGAGCGCGAATTGGACTTGGATTTGAATTTATCTGATTTGTTGAGCGCTTATGGATTTTGATTAGTTTTAATTTATTGAGCGCGAATTTGATTTTGATTGATTATTCAATTATGAGCGTTTGGATTAGGATTTGATTCATTGAGCGCGGATTGGATTTGATTAGAGCGCTTATGGATTTGTTAGATTTTTTTTGAGCGCGGATTAGATTTATTCGTTTAGTGATTATTGAGCGCTTGGAATAGGATATGTATTATTGATTATGAGCGCGGATTGATAGAGCGCGAAATGGATTTGATTAATTTGATTTGATTGAGCGCTGAACGGAATTGATTAATTGGATTTGATTGATTGAGCGCTGAATGGATTTGATTAGTTGTTTTGATTGATTGAGCGCGGAGTGAATTTGATTAATTGGATTTAATTAGTTGAGCGCGGAATATATTTGATTAATTGAACGCGAATGGATTTGATTAATTGGATTTGGTTGACTGAGCGCTGAATGGATTTGATTAATTGATCTGTGATTAATAAAAAATATTTGTTTAAGTAAACTTATCTCATCCAATGGTAAATGTAATTTATATTTAAAACAATTTTTTGTAATTCAGTAGCACAGTTTAATAACTTCCATCCAAAGTTCCAATTTCCATTTAATTAGAGAACAATATATGTAAATTGTCCAATTCCATTTATTCAAGTTAAGTAATAATTTTTAATTAAAGTAAAAAATTTATTTAAAATTAATATTTTGACATTTAAAAACATATATGAATTAATGTATTGGGAGCCCGGCCGGGACTATCGCGAGAGAATGAAAAAGAAAAAAAATAATTGTTAATGATTGTTGAGCTCACGGGTTATGATAAAATTTATTGAATAGTGAACGCGTTTGATATAAATGTGATTTTATTTAATTAATGAGCGCGAATGGATTTGGATTTGATTTTTTTTTTATTGAAGTCGATATGGATTTGATATGAGCGCGAAAGGATTTGGATTTGATGTATTTATTGAGCTCGATATAGATTTCATTTTATTGAATTAATGAGCGCGAATGGATTTTGATTTGATTTATTTATGATTATGAGCGCTTGGATTAGGAAGGATTTATAAATAATGAGCGCTCTGATTGGATTAGGATTTGATTTACTGAGCGCGAATGTATTTGGATTTGTTGATTTATTGAGCGCTATGGATTTGGATTTGATTGATTGGGATTTAATGGATTTGATGAATTTGATTGAACTCTAAATGGATTTGGATTTAGTTGTTTATTTATGAATTATAAATGGTTTTATAGATTAAGTATAATTTGAATGTGTCAGGAATAATGCGTATTGAATATGTATGGATTTAAATGTAGTACGAACACGGAATTGGATTTAATAATTAATGAACGCGAATTCGTTATTGGGATAAATGTATTATAAAATTTATTTAAAACGAGGGGAGAAGAAATTTTATAATTAGTGTGCACACTTTGGGGTATTAAAAACAATGTGATTTGGGGACAGAGAAAAAAATAAATTTATTTATATATTAAAAATTATTCTGATTGGTGAATTGGGCAGGGGTAGTGGATCGACTTAGGTGCTACCAGTTAGTATGTTAGTTACTTGGGGGTTGTATGTATGGATATGGAGTCGGGATTTGAGTGGATGTGTTTGGATAATGGATATAATTAGTGGATGTGCGAGTGTGGGCTTCCAGAGGTCCTACCCGATTCTAGACCAATTCACCAAATACTATTTATTGGTAATTGACATTATGGAGTGAACATTAATAATGGAATATAATGGACTAGGTATAAGATGGAATTTATAGGATTTAATATGTTCGATAATAGTATGGAATGGAACTGGTAATTGAAATAGGATTTTAGTGGAATAATAGGATAGTGAACAATGGATTGAAGTGAAGGAACTGAGATTGGACTGGACTGAGATAAACAGAGATTGGACTGGACTGAGGATATAAGATGGACTGAGAATGAGATAAACTGAGACTAACTGAGGTGTTTATTGGAGGGAATGAAAACCTTATAAGTCGGGAAAAGGGGAGTGGGAAGTGGGATAGGCAATAGTCAACAAGTTGGATTAATGGAGATTGTAACTGTGATTAGTTGAGAAAGTGGTCGGGGATAAGAGGAAATAATAGGAGTTCATGTGGATGGATAATGGGAAGTGTTTGGGAATAAGTGGAAATAATAGGAATTCACGTGAAATAATGGAAAGGCTGGGAATGAATAGTTGTAATTGTAAACAATAATATAGCGGAATTAAGCGGAAGTGCAGAGGCAAAGTTCAAAGAAGAGAAAACTATTAATTTATAAATGGGAAGATAGAAATGGGAATTAGAGTCTGGGATTGAGTCTAGGACTGAACTGGTTTGGGTTCCGGGATCAGGGGTTACACTCTCATTATCGCTTGCTTTTTGCGTCGCAGGCGAAAATTTAGAGAATTTTGGAAGATATTTAAGCCAAAAATCTTCCTTTTTTGCGCCGCAGGCGAAAATTTTGAAAAATCTGACACACAGGAGACTAAAATTAATCAATTTAAAAAATTTATCCAGCTTTATTTAATTAAAAAATGCTTATTATAATTTATTTTCCAAAGAAAAAAACTATTTAATCATCTTTGTGATATTTTTCGAACCCATATTTGAACAAAACTAGGAACCTAACTCACTACATATCCATTCAACCACAGAAAATCTTTTTTACTTGTCTCAATTTTCTTTTCCTTTTCTTTTCACGCCTACCTTCTTTGCTCACTTTTTTTCTTTCACCCATCTTTAGGAGTGTATAGTGGAGCCGTGGGGAATTGGAAAACCTTGGCTCCAGCTCCGGGGTTTTCAAAATCTTTGCTCCGGCTCCGCCGGAGCTAGCTCCCGGAGCCATACCCAGCACTGCTAGCTAGACTCTAGAGAGCGAGCTGGATCTGGATCCAGACCTTGATTTTTCCTGGATCCAGAGTCCAGATCAAGGCATTTTTCAGAGTTCCTTGATTTTTCCTTGACCTTGATTTTTCCTTGACTCAAGGTCAAGAATCTGGTCAAGGTACCCAACCAAAATCAAGAATCAAGGTCAAGGTCAAGGCAAATTTTTTCCTTGATTTCCTTGATTAATTTTCCCCCTAATATATCAACAAAATGCCATTAAAATCGTGTTTTTTTCTCCTTCAGAATGTAATTGGCGAAGCATTTTTCTTTCTCTCTATGTATGTTTTCTATTCTATTTTTTATGCAGACCTATTATATTTTCTTGCGGTACACCTCAATTGACGATTGAGTATATATACCTCAGTTAGTCCCCATCAAGGACGTAGCCTCCTGGTATTCCCTTGGTCCCCATGGAGGGATAAGGATTAAAGTGATAAAGTGGATGTGGACGATATACGTGAATATCCTAGGATGTGAACAGATATATGTGGATATCCGCAGATGTGGACGGATATATGGGGATATCCGCGGATGTGGACGGATATATGGGGATATCCGCGGATGTGGACGGATATATGGGGATATCCGCGGATGTGGACGAATATACGGAGATCCACGGATATCCCCGTATATCGTCCACATATCCCTCTTAATCCTCTGATATCCTTCAAATCCCCAAATACACAATATCACTGTTACGCCCTCTAAAGCTCAGATATTCAACTCAGTCCACCGATATCCTTTAATCGTCTAAAATCCTCTTATATTCCTCGATATCCGGTCAAATCTGCTTCCATATCCACTTAATCCCACAATATCTCTATATCCTATAATATCCACCTTTAAATACCAGCATATCCCACTTAATCTCCTGATATACGTCCAAATAAAAAAAAATCAAGAATCAAGGCCTGGATCCAGGCAAAAATAATCCTTGATTTTTCCTTGACCTTGATTTTTCCTTGACTCAAGGTCAAGAATCTGGTCAAGGTACCCAACTGAAATCAAGGTCAAGGATCAAGGTCAAGGTTTTTTGAAAATCTCGCTCTCTACTAGACTCCACTAATATCTATGGCTGTAGTTCATTATACTAGAGGTAAAGTTTCGATACAAGACATATACCATTCGACGAGCAGGGTCGAACGTTACCATTTTCCGATGACACCATTCTGTAGATATATAGGGAAAAACTTGGTAAGGAAAAAATGGGGTCTGTCAGGTTCAATATTACCTCCTATCTCTTTCAATTTTTTTAAATTTAAATTTCAGCTCTAGAAATATAATTGGGTGGTACTTTGGACATGAACATGAGGATTTGTGCAATTCTGTTTTTTGTTTTTTAGAAAGTTTTTTGTTTATTGACAAAAAGAAAGTTTGGTTTGAATTAAAGCCTTATTTATTTCGAAAGAAATTACGATCAAAAGAGGAAAGGCTGGATATGGATTTTAAACAAATTTACTTTAAAAAAACAACTCAAAAAAGAATAAGTCCAGGAAAACAGAAATTGAAAAAATATTTTTTGTTTGAAGCAATTTAACGTTTATTATATACGCAACCAAAAATCCTTTAACTTTTACTTAAACTAAAAATTAAACTAATAATAAATGTCCATTCTCTTTTTATAAATTTATTTCCTTTAAACAGACTCCTTTAATTTCCTTCGATCAAAACATTTAATATAAAATCTGCCTTTTATTATCATGATAAATGCCTCATTTAATTTTCAATCTCCAATTGTTTTTTTTCTTTCAAACAAATTTTATATTTTTGTTTATTAATAGACGAAAAAGAAAAGGTTTGAGAAAACAAAAATTGGAAAAATATTTTTCGTTTAAAGCATATTAAATTTGAAATTTTTTTAAATTCTTGCTCATTTTTGTTTTTGACTGCCTTATTAAATAAAAGTTTTTGATTTTATTGAAATTTTTCTTTGATTTTTACTAGGAATGGAACAATTTTTGTTAGATCTAAAAAGTCCAAAAATTCATAAAATTTAAATAAATTACATATTTATTTAATTTTATATTAAAAAGACTAATCTAATCGTAGTTTTAAAAAGATAATATAACGTATTGGAAAATTACAAATAAATAAAAATAAAAAAACAGGAAAGTTAACAAGTGATAATTCAAAATCAAGCAAGAATGATAAAATAACCGGGAGAATGCATAATTTAGGTAAAGACAAGAATATTATGCAACAATATATAATTTAAAAAGGTATAATTTCGGAATACTAAACAGAAAGCAAATGAGTCAAATTATATGTCATTCGAAAGAGCTCGTCGAGTTGAGTCGAAATCTGAAAAAAATTTTCGTGCGGACTCATACAGGGGCTGAGATACAAGCCCCCGAAAATTGAAAAACCATAGGGGGGACCAAGCACTTTTTTGGAGTGAAAAATTCGAAATGCAAATTATACCTCATTCGAAAGAGCTCGTCGAGCTGAGTCGAATGACACCAAAATCAATGAAATCGGACTTGATTTGACAAAGTTATGACCGTTTGTTTTAACCCCTTCCACAAGGTTTTCGCGGAAAAAAGTTTTTGCCGCTGCGGAGGAAGCCGGGCATGTCGAGCGGAACGACGGCCGCCGCTTCGCTACGGTCGCCGCGAGCGAAGTGAGCACGACCGCAGCGAAGCACGCCATCGTGTAGCGAAGACCATGCCCGGCCTACCCTCCGTAGCAGCACAAAAACAGTTTTTCCAGCGAAGATTCTGTTGGTCACAACTTTGTCATAAATCATCCAATCAAAACAATTTTGGTGTCATTCGAATCAGCTCGACGAGCTCTTTCGAATGACATATGGTTTGACCCATTGTTCTGTTTAGTATTCCGAAATTTTTCCTTTAAAAATAACAAATTAATAAAGTGTAAATTAAAATATGAAACCTACATAATGCTTAATATCAAACATTGTAAATTAGATTGGGAGCCCAATTAAACTATGCTTGTGACGAAGTGAGTATCGTCTAAAAATCCAATATTCTAATGCACCCAAAATAAGCGGGGTTGAGAAAATCACATTTGCCATACAAGAACGTAATTCCAACTAAAAATGAAATGTTATGAAAAAATTAAGGATTTATACGTATAACAAGAGACAATTGTTTACTGTGTCTAAATTTCTTTATATTTTGGTAGCATTCCTATAAGACCCCCTAACTATTTTGGAGTGATGTCTGTTTTCTTGAAAATAATTTGGGCCGAATTATGACCACCAGTCAAAGCATCAAAGTCTTTGGGAGTGTTTAAGTATACGGGGAGGGGAAACGATCTCTTTTTTTCACCCTCTCTAGTTTCTTCCCCCAACCTCTTATAAGTAAAAATTAGAGAGCGAGCTGGATCTGGATCCAAACTTTGATTTTTCCTTGACTCAAGATCAAAAATCTGGTCAAGGTACCCAACCGAAATCAAGGTTTTTTGAAAATCTCGCTCTCTAGTAAACATGTCCTAATCCTGTAATAATGTTTAAAAACAAATATAAATTTAGCCTTTTCATTACCGATCGTATTTGCTCTTTTTGGTAAAGTGCATATCCATTTCGATTCAACAAAAATACAATAATGACGGGAGCAATTGAAATAGCTGGTTTAACAATAAGAGCATTTAAACTGAATATTAAGGATGAAATTGGGTTCCTTTAATCAGAAAATAAAAATTATCTTTGTGTTAAATTTGATAAACAAACTTCCTTGAATATTTAATTTTGTCTTCTTCAATAACCTCTGAAAGTAAAATGTTGAAAAGAGGGGATGTTGAATGAACAGTTATGCTAAAAAATAAAATAGATTTTTGCTTATTTTTATTTAAAATCTTAATTTTCGTGCATAATTAAAATTTGATATTGTCAAAATTTTCAAGAGTTATTTAGGACTAGAACCTACTAGAGATCGAGCTGGGTCTGGACCAAGGCCAGGGTTTTTCCTGTACTCAGAGTCCAGGCATTTTCGACCTTACTGGGTTTTTCCTGGACTACAGGCCCTGATCAATAAATCAAACCCAGAAACAGGCCCAGACTTTTCAAAAATCTCGATCTCTAGAACCTATCATTGATCATAAAAATTAAACTAATATTCTACTACACCAATTTTTTATCTAACAGAAAAAATGGAATATAAAGTTGGATTGGACAAAGAAAGATTATCTAGTTAATTTTAAAGAACGCTAATTGAAAAATAAACCTGTCAACGAGCATAAACAATAACACAGCATATGGATTGGATGAGAATATATACAAAATGGTCGAACAAATTGAAGCAATTATTCCGTAAAAATAGACAAGATATGCACCGCTTCTAAGCAGTAATTTGTCGTTTAAAATTACTAAAACCTGTAAATTGAAGAGAATTATTCTAGAGGGCGAGCTGGATCTGGATCCAGACGTTGATTTTTCCTGGATCCAGAGTCAAGATCAAGGCATTTTTCAGCGTTCCTTGATTTTTCCTTGACTCAAGGTCAAGAATCTGGTCAAGATCCTTACTTGAAATCAAAGTCAAGGATCCAGGTTTTTTGAAAATCCCATTCTCTAAATTATTCTATAAAAGGTCAACAAAAAAACCTCAACCAAATATTTGAAGTTATTTAATCTGAATTTATACCTGTGGAACTAAAGTACATACAGCAAAAAACGCACTTAATTGTAGAGAACCTTTCGGAAGTATACTTTGTGGTATAAGAATATCTGTGGCAATTGAGGCGAAATTCATATGTGCAGTTGTCCTGAGATTTTATAAAACCAAATATAAAAAATTCTAACTCAACCTGCATGTGTGTACAAAATTTGTAAATATTACATACTGGAAGTCTTTTGAGGACAAAACTTGCTTTAAAATTAATGTTTAAATTTTTGAAAAAAATTTAAAAATCAAACCATTGTAAGCCCATAAATCCTTTTCCAACTCCATTCATTTAATTTACTTTCATCCTCTTCCAGCTCGTCCTTCTCGATAAGATTTTCATTAGCATCTGTTTTATTATTTTGTTGAGTATTTGCCAACCATCCAGTCAGGAATAGACAACAAAGTGAAATAGTTGCCAGAGTAACACAAACATATTGGAATATTTCAAATTTCTAAAAAAACCAAATTAACTTGGATTTGAAATTACGAGGCAGGACCAAATTTTACGGGGAACGGGGGTTGCGAGGAATTCGTGCTACTTTTAACAACCCAATAAATGTGGAAAGATAACAAGGAGAAACCCAGTCAGGAATAGACAACAAAGTTCCTCAGTGACTCGGTTACTCCTCGGAAACCGAGTCAATGAAGAACCATAACAATTTCGGATTGACACTCAAGAATGGTTATGTCGTTATATTAAATTAATAAAAAAATACTTCAAGACTGCCTGAAACTTTTTCTGTAATCGTAATCACATTGACTGAACAAAGAGACGCAAGTTGAGCGAATTTTATGCCTTTAACCCGTTTTCTGTGATCTCTAGTGGTATCTGAATACAATGCAGACCAAGCTACACCTATACAGCTAAAAATCATCAAGAAAATTATTTATACAGCGAAATCTCGTTAATGAGAAACACAGAATTTCGGTGAGGTAAGTATAAAAACATTTGATCGGGCCGAAAATACGCCTCGAAACCGAGTCATGAAAGGATAAGGAAATCTCATTAACAGGATTTCTCCCAATTTCTGGTTAGGAAACATGAAAAAATTTTAAAAAACCTGAAGAAAGCATCGTAGAAAAACAGCGAAACAATCAAATGTAGCCCTTCCACATACGGAGGGGAATCTTTATTCCCCCAAGGAAACCAAGTAATCAAGAAAGAGATGACAAAAAAAGGTCCAAAGTAGGTAAAAATCCTTGCACGGCTCTGCATCCATGTTCCCCCTACATCCTGGGAATTTAAATTTAAAAAATAATTCTGAGTAAATTCCTACTTGTAAATAGCCAAATAAGGGATCATTAATTGCATTCCAAATTAAAAACAGAAGCTGAGCCAAATTAAACCAGTATTCGTTAACTTGAAATATGTTGAGGAAAACCTACAGAATATATGTACGTGGTGTTTTAAAGGATATAAAATAACCTTGACATAATAAAAATTAAAAGCTGTATGTAATAGACCAAGACCAAAATTCCCAAGAAAAATGGCTAGAACATAAGAACTGTTCCGTTGAAACATCTAAACAGAAACACAGAAATAGTTCAAGAATTCAACAATTTAGTGTGCCATTGTAAGACAAAAATGCAAAATTTTGTGCTGTGCGCCAAGCCGTTTGCGTTTTGGCGTTATTTTTGGCCTTTTGGCGTTCGCGTATTTTAAAAATTTGAAAAATTGGCGTTTGACGAACACGCGAAAATTTTGGTGCGCAGTCATACCAAAAAAAGGAAAACAAAAATGCCAAAGTCTTCTTTCACAGCTTTTATTATTTTCCGAGTTTATGCGAAGGGAATGGATATGCTTTTAAAGACTATAATCTTGAATTTCTTTTGTATTCAAAAAATTCACTTTTGTAATGCCGTTCTTTATTCAGAATTGATTTTATAAATTTAAATAACTGTCAATCACCTACTTATTTCTTCATTAACTTTGCCCTTTCTTACCTTATTCCCCTCTATATAAATATAAACTAAACTTGCTTCACTCATTCTAACCCTTCATTCTTTCCCCATATTGACCACTAATGTGGACTATCATTTTGACCTTATTGCTTGTTTATATTTAATTTAATATCTTAATGATTAATATTTACCTATGTTAAGGGTTGTCGGTTCTTGGAAAATCTTAGGGATATCCGGAACCGAAAAATCATCGGTTCGCCGGTTCGGTCCAAAACCAATAACCCTACATAACTATGTTCATTAACCAAGAAATATTTTTATTTTTTAAAGATAACTTTCTTCATTAAAATATGAGAAAATTAAGACCATCATTCAATAACTTTTCTGTAAAAAAATTAGAGTTAAGAGGGCCTGTTATTGGAATTAATTTTGGTTTTACAAATTCGTCTGTTGCAATTTTGGAGGAAAGAAAAGCAAAGGTTCTCAAAAATGATGAAGGTTCTTTTACTACTCCCTCTGTTGTTTCTTTTACAAAAAATGGTGGAGGGGGGAAATGTTTGGTTGGGGCTCCAGCACTTAGACAGGCTGTTTTGAATAGTCAAAATACTGTTTTTAATATTAAACGATTAATTGGAAGGAAATTTGATGATAAAGAGGTGCAAGATTTTATGTAAGCTGATTTTTGATTTATATTTTCTCATCTTGAAATTTACATTTCTAAATGAAGGGTCGGTCTTTTAAATAGCTTCCCTCAATTAGTATGTCCGTTTTTAGTAAAGTTGCCTTCAATGCCTTCAATACAAGATACACCCTTGGTTTTGCAAAAATAACCTGGTTCCGAACCAGAGATGCCACTAGTTATTTACCCAAGACCAAAGCATTTTTCGACCTGAAACACGATCCGGGAGGAATTTAAAAATCCGTCCTGCACTTTTTCTCGACTCATGTATATTCTAGTTTAGTCCGATTAATGAGTTGTACTTTTTGACTAAATTTAATTTTTCTCTTTAAAGTAAAGAATTTCCAAACAAAATATTAAAATCTCCAAATGGCGGCGATGTTTTGATTGAAATCCAAGGAAAGCTTTATTCCCCTCAACAAATAACTTCTTTTATTTTAATTAAATTAAAAGAAATGACAGAAAATTATTTAAATAAAAAAGTTGGGGATGCAATAATTACTGTTCCAAATTATTTTGATTATTCACAAAAACAAGCATTGAAACAAGCTGGGGAACTTGCTGGAATGAAAATTTTACGTTTTGTTCCTGATTCTATTGCTGCAGCATTTGGTTATGGATTGGATCGTTATTGGAGAGGGTTTTTTAGATTTATATTAATTACTAGAGAATAATTGGGGCTTTTCTCGAGACTTTCTTTCCACTATATTAGGTACTGTAGTTCAAAATTCAGTTCTTGTCTTAGGTATATATCCCATGCTAATACTTTTTTTCGAGGAGAAATGACCCGATATTGCCATAACCTTCTTGAGTAGACTACTCACATAAAAAATTTTATGGAAATCATGGTGGTTTTTTATCCTATTTATAGAGGATTTCCTCTATTTTTGGCCTTCTCCTTATTTTTTCCCTATTTTCAACATTCGGTGTACCCTGATAAATACAATGAACCTATTAACAATAGAAGTAGTGGTCAACCCAACAATTTTGCGAAAAAATAAAGTGGGGTCAAGATTCCTCTAATTTTATTAAATTAATTTAGCGCTGTTTGCAATCTAAATGGAGGGTCTTTTGAATTTTCTGTTTTGAAGCTGAGATATTTTGGTTATGAAATTGTGTCAAATAAATATGATACTTGCCTTTCTGGAGAGGCTTTTAATAATGTTATTGTTAATTATTTTGTTTCTGAATTTAAACGAGAGAATGGAATTGATTTAAATAAGGTGTGTGTTGTTTTTAAAGATTCAGGGCCTCAGAAGTATAGAGTAAAGCAGCTGGGCTATAGCTATTTCTCTCCTTTAGCTAGTGCAAAAGGTTAATCGGCGGCTGGGGCGAACCAGCATCTTCAGTAGACCGGACTGATGTGTTAGCCATTACACCACGCCGCCTACTGCACAGCCTTAGGAAATTAATAGCTATATGCTTTACAATAGCATAACCAACAGATAACCGTCTTGCCCGTTCTCCATTGCCTTTCAATCGGACTTTTTAATCTAATTTTTTAAGGATTCTATAGCAATTCAACGTTTACGTGAAGCTGCTGAAAAAGCAAAATGTGAACTTTCTAATTCTACTCAAATTGAAATTATTCTTCCAAATATTATTGCTGATACTAATGGAGAACTTAAGCATTTTCAAATAATATTAACTCGTTCTAAATTTGAACAACTAACTTTAAATTTAACACAAAGATTTGTGGAAATGTGTCAACAAATAAAAGAAGAAATTAAACCGGAAGTAGAACAACGATCTTTAGATAGCGAACTTGTATCACAGAATCGTGAGGAGGATTTACATTCTACTGGTTTCGACAGAGTTTTACTTGTTGGAGGGATGACTAGAATGCCGAAGGTTTACAAATTTCTGATTTATTTTTGTGTTTGTCGGTTGTTTTGTGGTGATATGTGGACAGATAAATCAAGTCTTCCACGGCGTTATATTGAGAAAAGTGTTTAGCCTTTGTTGAATTGATGTTTGAGGGGGGGGGTATTTTGATCATCAATTCCTCTAATTTTTTTGATAACCTTTAAATTATTTAAACAGATTAGAAATATTGTTGAGGAAGTTTTTAAAAAGAAAATATTTAATTCCCGACTTGAAGAAGGAGCACTTGCAACTGGAGCTGTTTATTCGGGTGTATTTCTTGGTGATATAAATTATTTTGATAACAGACGAACATCTAAAAACGAAATTATTAAAATGGTATTTTTATTTAGAAAATTCAATGAAAATTAAATTTTTGAGTCCTTTTAATTTTGTAAATATAAAAATTTGGCCAGATCATATATGTAAGCTCAAAAGCTCCCATAAAAACTAACTTTT